>JASPKZ010007937.1:82500-785000 GCA_030220185.1 Diploptera punctata | reverse complement strand
CTTTAAGTCATTGTGGCATGTGGACTCAATCATTTATCCACAGCATTTGTTCCATTATTGACATTTTCTTAGATAAAACTAAAAATCTAAGCCCCTTTTTCATCATATAGACAAAAGGCCTAAAAGTTTAATATGAATTTACCTTATTGTATAGATATGTAGTCATTTTTCTTAGATTCTTTCATTGTTTATTCAATTGGTCCGGCATTTCATTCTTAGGCTCTGTAGCGTTGTCCATTTTTTTTCTAATGAATAGGTAGCTAGTCTGATACATAGATATAAAATAACGAAGTATATAGTAAGACGAGATATATATGTTTCTAGAAAATCAACATATAAAAAAACGTGAGGGATATGTGTATTTGGGAACAAAAAGTAATGCAGATGAAAGTCGTGATGCTCAAATTGAGAGGTTAAAGGTAAATGCAATATAAGAATAGTATTTTATAGGATCAGGATGTAAGATCGAAAAGAAATTCGAACATTTCAATTCAGTAATGAGTGCAATAACATTCAGTGCAAAAACATGGGAATTAAAATCAATAAAAACAGGTAAATTCTGCAGAAATGGATTTTTAGAGGCGTTCAACTTGAATTTTCAGAAGAGGTTAAATCTATCTCTATCTTCGGGTTTTTGCAGCTGCTGCCGTCTTCCCGTGCCAAACCTCCAGAGCTTACGATCTTGGGCATCTTCAATGCTTAGCCCTCTTGCTTGCATTAGTGTCTTCATGTTATCCTTCCATATTAACTTTGATCTCCGTATTTTCTTCTCTCTGGTCGGTTGCTATTGATATACTTGCTTCGGCCATCGCTCATCTTCCATTCTTAAAATATGCCCTAACCACTTTAAGAAGAAGGATCTTCAAAAGCTATGGGAGGAAAACACAGACAGAATTTTTCCTCCAGGTTGGGGGTTTATGCTGTGGGCCTACTCCCCATACATTAGAAAAAAACACAAACTGCTAAAAAACCAAGTCAGTCAAAGCCGGACAGAAGAGGTTAAATAAAAAAATCATGAATGTTCAAATTTTAATACCGTAGTGGATTTCATTTAAAAAATGCAATTGTCATGTAAAAAGAATGACAAATTACAATTGTTTACAAATCGAAATAAAGAAGCGTCACTGCTATAAAGTGAAAATTACCCTCAATAAAATACTTTCTTAGTATAGAAGCTATAAGATGGCAGTACGGACGGTTTCCGCTGTCTTTTGTGTTTTGAGAATTATATATAAGAACGAAAAAAAATGTTTACGCCGGGATTCCTGGACAGCGTGGTCGGTAACGCTCTAACATATAGAGTTAAGAGTTTCCGGGTTCAAATCCCGATTCAGGCATTCATTTTTCTTTTCATGACACAAACACACACACACACACACACACACACACATATATATATATATATATATATAAATATATCCACCGCTGTGGTCTCGAGGTAGCGTGCTGCCTTGTCATGCAGCGGGCCGGTCGGGACTCCTGGGTTAGGTTTTTTTCGGGGTTTTTCCTCACCTGTAAGACAAATGTCAGGAAGCGTAGGGCCCAACGGTCGCCGAAAATCATCCGGCAGCCATTACCATCCTTATCATTATCAGCATCATCCCTCACCGGTGTGGAAAGCAACGGCAAGCTACCACACCTATAATTCCTTAGTAAAGCTGCAAAGCATAGCATGGAAATGCTATGATTGCAGTAAAAGGCCTGCCGTCTGGCAGAATTGCTATAGAATAGAATATATATATATGGTATAAGAAAATTATCAAAATAAATTCATTACAATGGATATCACACTGAGGTACAGACTCAGAGATCCGGGTTCGAATCCCGTCCAGGCATTTATTTTTCTTATCATACCATATTAAGCTTGCATTGCTCAATGTTAAATATTTAATTATAATATATATATATATATAAATTAAACATAATATAAGAAGTTTAAATACAAATTTTAGGATATTATTCGATCATATTTCTGTAATAAAAATATATTCATAACATGCAGATTATAACTAGGTTCTATACTAAAATAATGTTTGACATTTCATAAAGTATGAAAATAACTTACCATAAAACACATTTTATTATTATCTCTAGTTAACGTCCTTCTTACCAGACTCGACAATTATAATTTTGTATGTTAATGCGTCCATTTTGAAGTATTGTAGTAATAATAATACATACCGCTATATTTCGTTGTTTCACGCTCGTCCATTATACTATTCCTGAAGAGAAAAAAAGAAGAGATTATCATAACTATAAAGTAGAAAGAGAGAAACTGAATCTGTGGAAGTTGAGTGGAATATGAAACATTGGTTGTTAAGAAACTCTCGCTCAACCGGATATTGAGGATTACAAAACTCTTGTCTATTTGGGGCTGAAACTTAGGTATTTGTTTTATGGTTTGAAGTAGTGAGTCCGTAAACCTCTCTAGAGAAGAGTTCATCTAGTTCAAATACTCTGAGAACATTCTAAATAAAACATGGAACTCGATCTACTGTAGCCAGTCTCAGTGGAATACGACCTCTTTGCAATCTACTGACGTCCAAATGCTCTCATAATAAAGAGCCATGATTCCTCTACTTTGTACAAAACTTTGTTTCTCTAGTCTTGGGATTTCAGATGATGTAACAGGTTAATAATATAAAATGAAATTCTCCTTTAAAAGTGGTTGGAAAATTGTGTCTTCACAGGGAATAACTAACAGACAGATGCAGCGAATAAAAGATGTAATAATTTGTAATGCAGCATCATTTCCTTCTCTTATGTAATCATGGGACCAATTTCTACATTTATTCATGATATTTAAGGAACATCTTTTGCGGACAGCCTCTTTGATGTGAAGGAAACTTCTCTGTGTCATCCCAGCGTCCCGATATAACCCTAGCTTTTGTTATAAAAGGTGTGTGTGTGTGTGTGTGCGTGTGCGTGTGCGTGTGTGTGTGCGTGTGTGTGCGCGCGTGCGTGCGTGTGTGTGCGCGCGCGTGCGTGCGTGTGTGTGCGCGCGCGTGCGTGCGTGTGTGTGCGCGCGCGTGCGTGCGTGTGTGTGCGTGTGTGTGTGTGGGGGGGGTGCGTGCGTGTGTGTATAATTTAATTTGCGTATAGTATATTTTAAATATTTTGCGTCATGGGTTATTAATATCTGGTCATTTGCATAATTAAGTGAACACAGTTAGTAGTCGTTAATTAAAATAGCCATTTCTCTGCATCGATATTTCTATTCCCGTTAAACTCTTTCAATTAAAATTTTAAAAGGTGTCGGGGATAGGCTATAATCTTGTCTTAAACGTTTCGTGGAGATAATTCCGTTGGAAAACTCATTTTGAACTTTAGCACAGGATATAATACCAACATTTAGTCCTTTAATTAACATTAAGTACAGTCCCTAGTCGCGTAGGATATATTCAGCAAATATGCCGCGCATATGGAATGGTAATTTGTATGCGTATTTAGGGGATACGTTCCAAGGTTCCGAAATAATATAAAATTATCAAAATAAAATCAATTAATAAGATATTTTGATCAATTTATATTAGTTATTACTGTTTTGCCGCTTTTATAAGGTATTTCAATTCAGATTGATATTTAGCTGTGAATTCAGCGATATAATTCCTTATTTTGTCTTCGGATGTCTTAATGAATCGTACAGTTGATCCATTCACATTGAAACGGCGTGATACAGATGCGACTCTATCACGTAAACGGTCAAATTTATCTATTTTTACTTTAAGCGCAACACTACATTTTTCCTTTTCCAAACTAAGTCTACATTATAAATTGGCAACAAAAACAGAAGAGACACCTGTTATTCAGTCAAAATTATTGCAACGAATGACAAGTTGAAACAATAAAATACCGATTGTGGCGAGGGCGGCATTTATCAACGGGCATAGCGGCACGGAATTACTGCGGCGGTGGCTTTTAACAACGAACTTTAGGTTCAGTGGCAATAAGGCTTGTTTTACTTTGATCTTAATTTGTTCTAAGGCTTGTTTTATTTTGATATTAATTTGTCAATTTGGTTTGAATCGCTCGTAAAAGCTATATTGGCACTGCCTGCGGTAAAAAAAAGTTCCCGGTGGTTATTAAAGGATACTAATCTTTCTAATATACTGTCTGTATCCGCGAATAAAGAACATTTTAGTCGCGAATACAGGAACTGTTAAGCAATTTTTTAACCCACGAATATTGAAAACGCGAATAAGGAGCTTTTACTGTATTCATTTTTCTTTCAACCATTCTACCATAATTTATTACTAAATTTGTTATTTAAATAACTTAAAAATGTGATTTTATTACATAATATAAAATGCGCTTTAGCTGGTTACGAAATTAACCTATTGCACTTGAGACAAGTGACTTTTCGTTCGCAGTGTTACTTCATGTGATAGCGTGATATAATGTTCCGTGTCAGGCTAAGTTCAGAATTTTATTTATAATTCTTTAATCTCAGGACAACGAGAGGTGATGGCATACCATTTCTGATCACTAGATAAGTGCCTAATTCTCAGATTATATTCCAGGACGATCCAAAGTATAATATCGTCCTCTTTTTTGAGATTCTTCCGAGGAATGTGGCGTTAAGTATGGTGCTCCATTGACTAGAGTACCTTTCACAATAATCGCTAAACAACTCATACTATACAAATATCCTAGCCCGAATTAATTTTATAATGCAGTAACCGAAGTGGTGCGTAAATTTAAAATGAATTACAATAACGCTATATGTCCGTCGATGAATGCAAACTCCGAAAAATATACATTTATGTTTTAGATTTTCGCAGATATAAGTATGATTAAGAAAGTTTTCTTGGGGTTTCCGCATCGTGGATTAAGGTCGGCCTCTGCCCCATTGATTCCGTCGTCTCGACATGATCGCATGCGCATTTTCTACATCGATGGAAAAGCACTAAAATCAGTAACTAGCTTCACGTATCTGGGAGTCACTTTCCAAACACAGGGAAGCATGTTTACAAACCATATAAATGACAGAGTAAATGCTGCGATAAGAGCCATAAGCGGCATTACATCAATAAACAAACTCTCGCTAGAAACAGCCCTACAACTTTTTGAACTTAAAGTTAATCCCGTTGCAACATATGGGTTAGAGAACATATGGGTCCATTTAAAGAAAACGAACCTAGAAAAATTTGAGAAACTAAAAGCCACATACCTAAAAAAGGGTGCTCTGTCTCTCCAGATACACGCCCTCACGACTTGTATATGAACTCTCCAGTGAGCCATTCTACATAGAAGAGCTGAGGCTAAAGTTCCTACTACCAGTGACACCAGCTTACCAGGACCTCCTGCAAGAACTCCACGAGAAGAAACGCAAAATATGGGAAGAATTCTATATTACTATTACTACGCCATGACAGAAACGTGAATGGACTCAGGGAGGATATGAATTGCCGCCACACAGTTACCAGACTTCTCGCTGTGCAAGCAAAAATAGATGTCACCACAAGCCGTGCAGCAACCAGAGATTCCACGAGCCCGGCCCAGACTGCATGCATGTGTGTGCCAAGATGTGGCGAACAGTGCGAGAAATATCATGTGTTAAACTGTAGGCTTAGATCATAATCATTGTTGAAACTCTACAGTGACTGAATACAATCTTCTTTGCACGTTTGTGCGCATTTCCTTATTTTTCTTTTATTTATATTCCATTATCAAGGATTTATTGAATGTGGGAATCATGCCGAAACGTCGGAATCAATTGGCAAAGAAGGACGATCTTGCCCACCATCAAGGATTATGGCATGTGGGATCATGTCGAAACATCGGAATCAATGGCAAGAGACCGATCTTGCTATTATCAAAGGATTGTTGCATGTGGGATCGTGTCGAAACATATCGGAATCAGTAGCCAGAGGCCGATCCTGAATCCATGGCGCTGAAATCCCAAGAAAACTTTGTTAATCATTTATATATAGAGGTTGCTTTTTATTTTAATTTATGTTTAAATTCTTGTGTTTTATGTAGTCATCCATGCAATTTCAATAATCTGCTATAATTAATTGATGGAATGGCTGTTATTAAAATTCAGAATTACCAGTCCTCTTGACCTCTATGAAAACCACGAAAAGGGCTAGGTTGGTCAACCTCGAATTTGTATCCGGCACCTCGCGAATTAATCTCAAATGTCACCTCCTGAGTTGGTGTCAATTATCCAACTAATCTATCTTGAAACTTCAGTATGCTGCAATCGTATTTTTAGTCTTAATATATTTTTTTTCTTTCCATATTGTTATATTTTGTCTTTAGTTCCTCTCCAGTCAAATTGTTTCTATTATTTGTATGTGGCGCTAACTTGTTTTCTTAGTATTTTTTTCAACTAAATGAAGAATAACTATTTAGAATAACACATATTTATATCAGATCTTTGGGAATTAAGCATCACGGCACTTTTGAAGTGATTATAGAGTTTACTCGGTTCTTAAATTCGTTTTATCTTGGGTTTGTTGAACATTTAAATGCCGCCTCTTTAGAATGGGTAGATCTTATAAAAGCTATCCTCATTTGTTAACTTGTTCCTGAGTATGGGATTTAACGACGGTAGGTGGAGAAAAAAAGATAAAACATTGGAAGAAATATGAGAATTGTGGAAACGAAGAACTGCAATAAGAAAAGTGAAATGTGTAGGTAATATTTCTCTCTTCCTTGATATGACATTTAGTTATAAACTGTCTTCTGTAAAACGCGTTTAATCGAAAAATTACCACCCCCTTCATATATCATAGAAAATTCTAACTTTAGTAGACATTTATCTGTTTTAAGTTCTTTATTCGTTTTTTTACTTCTCCGTGTAGAATAATTTTATTTCAGTAAAACGTGTAAGAAATTGTTCTCTTTCCATCTGTTCTTTCTTTTCGTTTTCTCTATTTTGTACATTAATTTTGCTACTAAATATATAAGATGCGAGAAATATTTTGTACAGGAAACAGGCCTGTCCGTTACCATTATTTTTTTTTAACATAATAAAATTTTCGCTTAGAATTGGACGATGTTATGCATCAACTGGCTATGCGCAATTTAAAAAAAAAAAAGAGATTTTGATGACTGTTGCACTGGTTCAAGGAGTTAGTGTATGCACACTTTTAGCGCCAAATCTCTAATTATAACCTTAGTATTAAAGAAAAATGTAAATGCCATCAATCCTATCAGATTTCATGTTTTGCAACAAACTGGTATGAAACCAGATCTTCAATAATGCTAATCTAAATTTTGCATCATGCAGCTAAGCGCGAGTGGCTTTTGTTAGGACTATTTAACGAATAAAATTAAGCTGTTTACTCACATATCATTATTTAAAAATAGTCATTTTCAAATATTTATATACTTAATGTAAACGGCGATGTTTGAAAACAAATGATAAATGTTTGGATATGTTTCATTTGTTCATCACTGCAATTTGATCATACTACTTATTGCCAAATAGGATCGCAATATTGTAAGAATGCACCCTAGTGGAGTAAAAAAATGAAACACGTCAAACCGTATATTATAAGCAATATTATAAGTTATTAATTCATTTTTTCGCAAACAACTCGGTAAATTCAATATTTAAAAACAGAATTATTGAACAACAGTTATCAAATGTGTAGGTCGAAGGAATCTGTTCATTATTTGCCTCATTCAACGTATTTGTTGGAGAGTCAGTCACTGCAAAATAATGTTCTGACCGATAATTACCGGACTGTGATTGGTTGTAAAACAAAATTCATTGAAACGTGATTGGTCATTGACTCCCATTTGGGTCATGAGTTAAATAGTCCTTGTAATTAGATTCCGATCCAGCAATTGACTTGATAACTGAGGAAAACCGCGAAAAATCCTTGGTCAGGTTGGTGTGCACCGTGGTTTGAATCCGGGACTTTCCTAATCGGATTCTCAAAGGCTACCACTTGTGAAACTCGTTTGTAGTAATTCCGTATATGGATTCCGTGATTCTAATAGTTCCGTCTAGTATTGAGTACGTTCAGAAAAAATAAGAGGAGAGATACACTCTAAATGTGGCTGTTTGTACCTATAGGCCTACTAAACAAATGTTTGTTGTGATTACGGTATTATTAAATGAACAGGTGGAAGTAGTACTAGTGACAAGTTGAATTGTAAGAGGATGATCTAGCTAATTAAAGTTTTGAGAAGGAAACCAATTTGTTTGTGTGGAGACACATCATTCGTTTCCTACGTGCAAATAATCCCGCATTCAAGAACCTGAAGTTGATAAATGATCTTGAAACCCGCATTCGAAGATTAACTGCATGTTTAAATTTGTATCACACTTGCAAACAAACCATAAATTTCATCGGATAGCAAATAGTAACCAACGTCAATCCCGTTCATTTTTAATTTTTATTTTCTATTCTAGAAAGGATGAATCCAAGCACGATCTTTTCTTAACTTATATTACTTCAAAGAAAACTACATTATTCATTTATCATATCCAAAAATGTAATATGTAACTAGATGAATGTGTAACTATAATATATGTTGTAAAATAGCATACAGTAGCCTATATTAAGCTTGATGGTTAGTTGTTTGTGGGGCAAGTAGTTTTAATCTATAATTTGTTAATGTATGCCTTTATCACATGATATGTTAGAATCTTCCTGCGATACAAATAAAGTGGATAATAATTTTACTGGATTATAATTTTATAATAATAATAATAATAAAATACAATTCTGTCATGACGATCTTAATCTTGCAACGTGATATTTAACAAAAATATATGGAGTTATAATTGTATACATTTCTTCTTCTTCTTCCTCTTCTACATCATGGAATTAGGCCATTGACCTCTGTATCCACATCAAGAGATCGTATCACTCCATCTAGTTATGGGGCACTCAATATTTCTTCTTCCTTTGGGTTGGTATTGAAGCAAAATTTGTGGGAGTGTATTGTTTGTCATTCTTTCTATATGTTGGAGCCAGTTAGATCTTGAATTTTGAATTTTTATACAATAAAAACATTACAATTGTGGTTTTGTCTTTCTTTAAAGCAGTTGTCATTTTGTTGACCCTAAAAGTTGTACTAAAGTATATATTACAGACTGGGTTGGATTAACAAAGCACAATCATTTATTGCTAGAAAACTTTAAAGATGGTAACGTTTTGCGGGTTTCATGAATTCGTTTCTAAGTACCCCTTTTATACATGAACCCATATCCAGTGGTGACATGAGTTCGGACTTTTCCACTTTCCTTCGCATTTTATGGAGACTCAGGACTGTCAGCACTGTCATTGTTGCTATGATTTATTTTTTTATGTTCTTAAACTTACCTGCTTCTTGAAGCTTACTTTCTGCAGAGTTACTTCGTAAAAAAAACGCTTCAAACGAAGTGTATGTTACATTCCATCATTTCGTGCAAGATAAACGTCTCCTTTTCGTGTGAATTCTTATTATGGTTTCTCTTTCCTTACCTGATTGGAAGGTGTGTCTAAACTTTGAATGTTCGTTAAAACTTCAATTACTTCGCAGTTTTTGTGGAATGAACGGTGTCTGTGTACTGCGCCTACATTTCTGGGAGAAATGATTGTTTTTTATATAGCTATAATTTTATAGTAGGGCCTATATAGTTTTTTTTTCATTTATCTTTGCGAAACACTTGCATTTCTCATTACAACTAGTCCATCTTTCAGTTCCATCTGCGAGACATTTTTGAAAGCTGAATTTGAAACCTGAAATCCGTAACAAATTTCTTCCACGTTGACTAAACATAACACCATCACGTTGGACTCATTTTTTCCTTATATACCACAAGCTCACTCAATAAACTGCTCCGCGCTGACGCGTGACTCTACAAGATCCACAATCTCCTGGGAGAAAGGGTTTGAAGCGAGTTCATAAACAGTATACAACGCCTGAATCAAATAACTATTGCGCGGGAGCGGCTCAAAGTGCTTTACCTTTCTTACCACCCTTGATCTGTAGCTCTATGTTAGAACAGGGGTCCGCGTTTTAAAAATAAATGCTTTCTTTAAAGGACTCATTTACTCAGCCATTAAGACAAATATTATGTTGAAATTTCATTATGGTCTGTAGCGTCCATGTCTTCCATTCCGGTGACCCAGTTTCGATTTCCGGCAGGATATTAACCCTTAAATTGACGAAACGCCAATTTCTTCTTCCAGTTATTTAAACATAATAGACCGCAATGAAAATAAATTATTGTATAACGATAAAAATCCATTCACATAGAAACATTAAAGTTTCAGTACTCAGTCATAACAGATAAAACACCACAAACAATATCTAGGCACTGCAATTACAGGCAGACTCAGCCTACATAGAAAATGGTATCACACGAACACTGCCTTTCGCCAAAACACCACTACTTTTCAAAGAAAAACTCAAAATTTGCAAAGTTAATACGGGTACTCCTGCAGTAGTAAACACCGTAGGCCTAATAAGGTCTTCGCTGACATATACAGTACTCTTTCTACTCACACTGAAAAACTCAATGACTATAAAACTAAACAGAACATACAGAAACTCGCTTCGAACACATCTAACCTCCGCAAAACATTCCCGATCAGAGTTGTCCATCACATGTCCAACTCCGTTACACTGACCAACCACAATACCTCACTAAGCTAAAACTACAAAATCCGAGCCGTATCTCGACTCTTAGTGGAGTGCACCGCCAAACATGACGGCAGCAAAACTAAGAAATCTGTAAACAACTAACACAAATATAATGTACGGTTAAAAACTATAATATAGTTACCTCATACAAGGTAACTATATTATAGTTTTTAACCGTACATTATATTACTGTGAACTAATACCTCAACGGAAAATCACCATGAATTTTACTAGTATCAACTAACACAAAACCATCCAAATATTATCTTGACTAACTAGACGCGACAACACCAAACTAAAAAACCCAAATTGTATCAAAAATTGAAACACATAAAAACCCCAAATTGTATCAAAAATTGAAAAACACAAAAACCAAAGAAAGAGCCTCCACAAATTAAAGTATAAACAAACGCGCTTCGAAAGCACCATCAGTAGCAATAATACGCCACCTACAGTAATGTTCATACACAACCCGACCGATCTTAGTCTCCCGAGGTATACAGGCCTCTTCTGGGCCCATGGTCTTCCTCAGGCATACCACATAGGAGCTAGTATATCAGGGATACTCTGCCTAGACCTCGCTATGGCTGCTGGGCTGTCTCTCTGGAGCACCGACTGAGAAACAGAAACACCAACGATGAAAACAACGTCAATGGGCTGAAGAGGACATTTAAGTTCCTAAATTAGCAGAAATAGTCAGGCCCGGGTCCGTTTCCAGGACAATTTCTGGGAGACGAGTGGGCTGGGCATGTAAAATGGCCCAGACCACCCCAAGAACCTAGTCTGGGGACGGTGGAGGATTGAGATACATAAGAGGATGGCATAGTGTAGTCTAGTCTACTCAAATGTTAATGTTAATGCGACGCAAACACAAAACCTTGCTACCAGCTTATTTAATGGAGCCATTCACAGTGATTTTTGTAACATTAACACGAATCTATCGTCAAACACTAACGCCAGAGCTTGCAAACTTTCATGTTCAAGTTATCGGGTTAAAAAAAACTATTGCATTGCACACCGAAATGAAAGAAGGGAAATGGAGTAATTTGATAAGCTGATTAAATAATCGTTGCCTCTATGACACTATATATATATATATATATATATATATATATATATAAAGCTAATTTGATTAAAGAAATTATTTGAAATCAAATAAATCAACTGAAATGTAATTTAACTTTTAATTAGGCCTATATTATTACTGTATAGTATGTTTCTATGTTGCGAAAATTCTTAGGGTGTAAACTATTTTTTTTAAGTGTATCGTCTGTTGTCATTACGAATGACATTGCGAATCTAATATTCATGTCATACGTTTGTATCCACGCGTTAACGATAATATTTCTATCTAAATTGACTTAAGTTATTTCTGTATATTATATAATTCGACACAACTTTAAGTAAATTCTACTCATTCGTCTTTATATTTGTTTATTTATTTTTTGAAATGTTAAATTAATGAAAAAATGTATCCATAGGATACATTGTCAATTTAAATGTTAGTTATGATAACATGTATAGGCCTAATTATATAAATGATATGTATTTATGCGCGAGGTCATACCCGCCGCTTCGTTTGCATAGCCATATTTTTGTACAGTATGTTATGCCAAGAATAAAATAATGTAGATCTAAAGTAAAAGGGGGCATATTATGTCTAACTATATATTTTATTAGCGTTGAACATGGTTTTAACATTTTTGACGGTTCCGGTGGACTAGCGCTTATCGTGCTCGACTCTTGTTCTGGAGTTTACGGATTCAGACCCGGCCGGACACATGGATATTTTGAGGGCATAAAAATGGTTTTCTTCCGGAGGAAAGTAAAGCTGTAGCCTATAATCTGTGTCGTAGATTTGTGTTCTTTGAATGCTTTAAACTTCTTCTTTTTCCTTGCTAGGATTTGGTCAATGCGAGCTGTTACAGTCTCGAGTCCATCGTTTCCTTGGCCGTCCCAAAGATATTTTTCCATGCGGTGTTCGTTTTGGGTAATCCTGTATTGTCCATTCTGTCTGTTCTTTCCATCGGTATTTGTGCTCTTCTAGTTTATCGAGTATTGAAAATATCCCCAGTTTATTTCTTATTGACTCATTATGTAATCTATCTATGCGTGTACATTCTTTTATGGATCTTAAAAATTTAATTTCAGTAGCTTGAATGTGTGAGATATATTTTTGTGTAAGTACCCAAGATTCAGATCCATATAAAAGAACAGGTACAACCATAATTTTATAAAACCTGAGCTGAGTTTCTCTTCTAGTTTTTAGAGGGTTCTTCTTATGATGCTGCACATCATTTGATATCGGTTTAATGTATTATGTATATCCCAATCATAGCTATATGTTATACATCTAGGCCCATGCCACCACCCCTTGGGATACCTCGGTCTTAATGACCATACTCCCAAGTCCCAGACTTGTCCTCCCTATCTAGTTCGCGTCCACATTAAAGAGTTCTCGGGCTTGAAACCAACACCTCTAGGGAGAAGGTGTTGGAGTTGCAACTTCGGAATTGCTGAGCTACATAGTCGTCAGGTCGCTCATTCCTGACGACCCCACAGTTGGTCCACGGGCTCCATGAGCCTGGCCGGGAGGACTGCTGTCGCTGATCCACCGACCGTTCCCCTGTTCTGCCTCCAGGGACGTATCCTGCAGCCGTTGTGAGACCGGCTAGGGCTTGAGTCGACAAGCCCCACAGTGTGAGACTTTAGTACATCCAGGTGCTCATCTCCTGGTGACACCACAGTTTGTCCACGAGCCCGTAGGCTGAGCCAGGAACCAGTACAGTAGCTATATGTTATATTATGTTATATCTGAACCAAGATAGTTAAAGTGTGCTCTCTGTTCTACTATTTCATTATTGACTACTGTTTTTGACTGGCAGTTTGCCCTGAATAGCCATAATTTTAGTTTTTGAAGTTGAGATTTCAAGATCATAGAGTCCTAAAATAAGCCTGAATTAAAAGTGCTTTGAATAAAATCTGTCGGTTCTTCTTGCGCCCAGATTTAAATTGCTACGTTAATGGTCTGTTTGTTAAATGTATCATAATTTAAACTACTACTACGCCTACTACAATTAGTACTATTAGTATTACTACATGAATTATATATTGATGGGGTAAAGATAAAGAAGAGCGATAGTTTCTGTTTTTTAGGATCAATTATAGAGAAAGATGGAACATCAAACAAAGAAATAGCAAAATGGATTAGTAATGGAAGAAAAACCATAGGATTGTTACACTCTATACTATGGAGTAAAAACATAATTAACAGAACAAAACAACTAATTTATAAATCCATCCTAGAAAATATGTTATATGGATCGGAAGTATAGACAATGACACGACAACATGTCAACAGAATAACTTCAGTTGAAATGGATTTTTGGAGAAGAGCTGCCAGAAAATCTAGACTGGAAAAAATTAGAAATTAGAAAATGGTTGAATGCAGAAAGAAATGTAATGGATAAGATTGAACACGGAAGGCTAAAATGGTATGGACACGTAAGAAGAATGCAGGATAGAAGAGTGCCAAATGCCGTCTATGCATGGAAAATTGAAGGAAGGAACAGAAAATAAAGACAAAGAGCAACCTGGAAGTACAACATTCAACATTCAATGTGGAAATTTGGTGTAACAGATGAAGACACAGATGTCAGAGAACGATGGAGAACTTTAATTAAGGGAAATTTGTGAATGTTTATTGCAAACTGATAGTCTATAAGTCTGTAGTCATTTATATTTTTATTTTTTCAGGTTCATGTTAATTACTAAGATTGGTTGGAGAAACCCCTTAATGATGAGGAAAATTCTCAAAATAAAAAAAAAGTATTACTACTATTATAATGTATTTTTGGTTGTATAAAAATTGGGAAAATAACATGTAATTTAATACTATCCTCGAATAGATGACTGCAATGAGTTGGAAGTTATTTCATTATGACAGCAGTAAGATTTATAGCCTCGCTTTTAGAAGTTGGTAAGTTGTAAAACTTAAACATATGTTAATGTAGTCAATGCACGGGTATGCCCTATATTGCATACATAGATATAACGTTCATTCCACCAAATGGACCATTAACATTTTCATAACGTTTTGCTTTTCGCAAAGTTGCTGGATTAATGCATCAGTTTCCTGAAACTTCAATTTAGATTTTGAGTTTAGATCTTCCTCGCGAATAAGCGTGGCACAGTTTCATACTTTTGCAATGTATTGCCCCATCTGGTAGAGATATGTTATACTAAGAATAAAACATTTAAGTAATGTACAGATTCTTGAAAAAAAAATCAGAAAAGATGTAATAATAAAATTATTCATGTACAGCCTCATGGGCTAGTGGTCAGCGTTTGTGACTACTGTTCATGAGGTCCCGGGTTCGATTCCCGGTCAAACCATACGGAAACTTTTCCTTAAAGGGAATCATTCCTGTGGTTGCCCATGGTCTGGAATTTATGTTAAGTTTAGGTTAGGACTCTCCTGGCACTTTATTATCATGTATCACCCATCTTATCATCGGGGTAACGTAACTCCGCCTTATAGGCGCCCCAACTTCAGAAGTGGGTTACAATTAAGCCAATGTCAGGAGAAAACACCAGAAATGTCGAAAATGACAACCTGGGACATTAAAAAGATATTTATTTATTCTAGCAGAGTTAAGGCATATTTTCTCTTTTCTTCGTTTCTCTCAATGATGTTATAGGTCTAGCTACTATTAACCAGCTGTTGACCTCACAACCACAGCTGTTAATCACAGTGGTTGATTAACCAATCACTACGGTTGGCATGTGGTCAGCATTCCGAGTCCTGCAGTCGTTATTCCTCATGAGAAAATTTATTTTCCTATCGAGACTATATTCGGCTACAGCGTGGAACCTCCATTGCCCACTGCTTGGACAAAATATATCTGTAATGTGAATCCTAAAATGAACTGAGATATGAGCACTTGCTTACCATCACTTTTGTCCAGCAATAATAATAATTATTATTATTGTCACTTATTATAATCAGTGTCTGCGCTACTGAACAGAGCTCTCTAAAAGCTCGGCGTATTCGAAATATAAACTAATAACATAATTAGGCTACAAGCAAGCCCACATTGTACATATCAAAATCATAATGAGGTAAAACTTGTTTTCTTCACTGCAGTTTATTAGACTATCTGCGACACATACATAAATTACCTGACAGCTTAAAGGACTTAGCCGCCGTGGAGTTTGTTGGCATACTTCAAAGGGTTTTACAGTTTCTAATTCTAGTCCCCATAGAAATAAAATTTAAATGTTTTTTTTTTATATTACATTTGGTTTGAAGTAGCCATAATCAACTGGTGACCAACTCGATTCGGAGCATATTTCCTCATTATTAGCGGGGTGAAGTGAGCATGTGAATGTGGACTTGATGGGAAATGTTGATGTCATATCTTCCCTACCTTGACAGCATAGTGGTGATTTGTGTCCTTAATTTATTTTATTATAGAACAAAATAATGCTGGAAAGTGTTTGATTTGTAAGAGTAAGTAATATATATTACTTATAAATTTATTTTATTATTTCGGAATGTATCCACAACGCAATGGTTTTCCACTTAAGAAATTCGCCTTTTCTATTTGTAGCGGGCCTGAACATCCCGATCTGTAAGTCCCAGTTCACTCATACTTCCTCTACTTCATCCCTCCAACCAACCATATTTAGGTCTTCCGCTTTTCCTATTTACATCTATTCTCGATTATATTAGTTACGAAACGTAATCTCATATTTTAAGAGAGAAGAAAATATTATAATTATTTAAGAATAAATTTCTTAAGAACGGTTTTGATTCAGAAAGAGACGAAGAACAAACTTATGAATGGGAGACATCATAACAGTGAACTGTATTTTTACAGGGAAAAAACTGTATTTACTGGAAACTAGATTGTAATTAGAACAGTTAAGTCTAGCAGACTGCGTTTGGCAAGACATATGGTACGAATGGAGTATGAAATAGGGACATGGAAACTTTGCAGGAAATCTAGAGCGAAAGCGCCTGAAAATGGGCCAAAAATGATGTGGGAGAGTAGCATTTATCATGATATGAGGGAGATGAATTATACGAAGAATAACTGGAAAACATTAACTCTGGATAGGGATGTATGAAGAGCTTATATCCACATGCCCATAAATCTCCGGATTGAAAAATGCATATAGGCCTATAATTTATGAAAAATATAATATGTAAGACTTACATAATAATAATAATAATAACAATAATAATAAAACGCATTCAAATTCGTATGAAAATATTTCTACATAGTTATAGATATCGCCACTGTCTTCATGTCGTGTCTCTGTTGCTCCTCCTCTCTCATGCCACTCGCGAACGAGAGCAGAGCTACGATATGATTACGTATGTTTTAAACTATTAAATATATTTTACATTTATAGTATATGGTATAATATTTATTTTTTTAGGCGCCAAAATATCACTAATCATCAAGTCGTAAAACAAAAATCAAAAGGGTAGTATTAATAAAAAATTATTGATATTTCAGCCTTCATTTCGATACACCATATATTACCAACATAAATGGACTTCGTGTCTTGAAATCCGCCCTGGCTATACTTTACAACATGCCAGCGAAATGAGAATAACCGCCTGTGCCGTTCAAAACATTAAAAAAAAAAAAGTTGTCCTTGTTTATCACGTTACTATGCATTTGCATTGTAACATGAGCATATTCTCACCTCCCCGTAGATTTCCTAATTTGATCTTTTTTTTCTCCAGTGACTATTTATACTCTTTGTGTCATATATCCTACTGTCAGTTTTATTTTCAAAGATACAAGGATAATAGAGTTAACATTTGTAGGAAATAATTAATAAAATCACCTTCTTAAATGTTATATTTTCCACAGCGCTCTATGTGCTTTAAATTTAAAATAAATTTTAAATCCTATAAATTGTATTTAACTCTATCAAATTCTGTTTGTGTTAATCCTGTGTTATATTCATGTATGCAAAGTGTGTTACGGTTTGAAAAGTATACACTGCAGGCTATTTCAGGTGAAAGGGGGTTCCCATAAAAATGTTCGGGCATTATACACGTAAATTGTAATATAAATTTAATGTATATCTATATATTAGCTATATAGGCTATTACCTACGAGATAATATAATCAAATATTTCCTCTAGAGCTAGTTAAAAAGTAGGCCTAATAGATTAAAACTAATCGAGTAAAAGAACGCTTCATGTTTAATTTCGGCACATAGGGAAGTTTCTTTTATTTAAAATGAGGGTGTAATACAGGTTTATTTTCATAACGTTACACTCTACATATATTTCCTATGGGCTATACAATTTTTTTCGATATTATAAATTAATTCTTGTGTTATTTTGCCCTTCCTCTTTAGTATTTAACATTAATTTATGTAGCCTAACTAACTCACTGGCACTATCGAACCCGTAGGTTCATTGTCGCGCGGACATAAGCTCTCCATACATCCCTATTCTGAGCTAATGTTTTGTAATCTTTCCCCGTATAATCTACTTCCTTCATGGTTAATGTTATTCTTCCATCTCATTCTTGGTCTACCAACTGGGCGTTTTCCCCATTCGTGCCACATTACCTGCCCAGCGCAGTCTACCAGACTTAACTGTTCTTATTATATCTGGCTTCCTATAAACACCATGTAGTTATGGCCTTAACAAACTACGCTACGGCATGCCCCCAGGTGGACTTAATGTCATAATGTACTTTTCTTTCATTCAACCAGGATAATCATATCGCATTGCATTAAAATACAATGATATATATATATATATATATATATATATATATATATATATATATATATAATATTAGATAATGAATGGGGGGGATTGGTAAAATTGACAATAAGAATATTGTCCTCCATAGTGGTCTAGGGCTGACGTCAGTGTCTTAATGCCATCGACTCCATGTCCGATCGCCAATCGGGAGAAGTTTCCCTGGGTGAGGTTTTTATCGATTTTTTCTCCTCTCCTCTAAAGTCAAATGTAAGAAATTTGTAAGGCCCAAATAGTCCGTGAACATTAAGTGGCCAACATTATTTCCAATATACTATGTATGATTGAATGTGTGTCTTGTCTTAAATGTTTGTGTTGTTTCTGAGGTGGCCCTGATATTTAACTGATCATTCATCTGGGTAAACCCTCTTGTCCTTGTGTGGTCAAAAAACGTATGCGTCTATATGTGATCCATAGTTAAAAATCTATACTGTCAGGTTATTTTACTGTAAGCCCCGTGAGGCATGCTGCGCACAAAAATTAGGCCTATCTACAAAGGGAGATATTCTGCCAAGGGGGAAATAAAGTTGTAAGATTAATGGTATTTTTTTGTCAATTTGTCTTAAATACACATCCTGTGCTATATATTGATTAAACAACATCATATTTAATCTTCATAATTTTGGTAACAAGTAACTTTTTTAAATCTCAGCTTACAGTTTACACAATAATCGATTATAAGACTTCACAAAGCTATCTCATTATTTCATGTGAATAGTATTTTGTATAACAAGGCTCTTAGATATCCTCAGATTATGTGTGTTGCTATTCCAAGTAAGGAATATCCAAACGAATTTTACTCAAAAAACCACCCTTTTCCAATTCAGCCTCTGATACTTTTATGTGCCGTAAATCTATGACAGGAGCCACAGCTTTAATTCCCGCTAGAAGAAAATTCTTACTCAAAAAGTTTACGTCAGGATTTAATCCATCCTCTCTTGTGTAATTTGAACATCTCGAACCTCTTATAAAAAACGAGCATATCTGATTATTTTGACCGCCAATGCGTAAAAATTACTCACATAATATTGATTAATTAAGTTACTAGAATAGTTTAGTATTATTAATTTTTACATACAGGGTGCTCTAAAATTCCCCTTACAAACTTCCAGGACTTGTAGAGTGGACTGAGTTGATAATATTCAGAATTGGAAACTTACCGTTTCCGTGCTACAGCCGTTTGAAAACATGTTTTTAACGCGATCACTTTTACAGGTAATTTATTATGATGCGTGACGCAGTACTTGTTTTACAATTCAACTGATTAATAACCAAAAAAATAAAATGGAAACTGAATCATGACTTGCATTAATAATCCCTCCACAAACAATTTTTGCAATTTTCAAAATTTCGAGAAAAAAAATGACATTAAAAAAACGGCTGTAACACTGAAACAGTAAGTTTTTGGACATGGTTTCCAATTCTAAATATTATCAACTCAGTCCCCTCTAGAAGTCCTAGAAGTTTGTATGGGTAATTTTAGAGCACCCTGTATAAACATAATAAATTAGTAAATTATGTATATAATCAAGCTAACATTGATAAAGTATCACATATACATTATCTGCGTTTTATCAGGCAGACATTAGTAAATTATTATTACATTTAGATTTCTAACTATAGACTGTCAACAAATTATTACATATAGACTATTATCTTAGGATGCAATGTGTAATAATTTTTTGTGTATTCTAAAGGATTATGTCATGAATTATTTTGTATCCTTTGTGTTATGTCATAAGGAGTGATTTATCTCGTTAGTTGATGTTAACAGTATGATGGCCGTCATCATCTCTAGGGAGACGATTCGTTCTCTCCTGTCAGTTATGTTGGATGTCGAGCTGACACCAACCAACCGTACTACTCACAATTAGTTAAACATTGTCGTCTAAAATAGTGTTATTTTACTAAATATTTATGTATTTGTTGTATTATCTCGTAGTTATAATGGGTTTGTTCATATTGTTGTCTATCGTAAGATTGAAATTGTAGATGCATGAACAACTTTGCTCTTCGTGCTCCAATAGACTGGATAATTAAATCCCTCATGTTTATCATGGCTGTAATGTTAAGCAATAGTTCAATATAATCTAACACACAACCTCCTCCATTCTTATTGTATGAATGATTATCATCATTAAAACTCCTGGCGCGACAGGCCTAGAGCCTACCAGCCGGCTGCTGGCCTCACATCCGCATGTGTCAGTCACAGAGGTTGATGATCATCAGCCAGTGAAGGGGTGACGTGTGGTCAACATGTCGAATCCCCCAGCCGTTATAGCTGGTTTTCTCAACCTGGAGCCGCTACTTATTGTAGCTACCCAAATGCCTCACGATGCTGGGTGGGCACCGGTCCCATACTGGCCGTATTACCATGAGAAAATTTCTTCCCCCATGGAGACTCGAACCAGCGCAAGTCCCGTATCTCTGCGCTAAAAAGCTTCCTGCCTTAACCACTGGGCTACGGCGCGGTACGTTTATCATCATTTCATGGGTTAAATATTCGAGGCTCGTTCCGGTCTCGTAGATTTTAATTGAAAAGTTAAATCCATCTCTTTTCGACCTACCGATGTATCTTCTACCTTGTGGCTTATAATCTAAAATAAATTTGATATTCGGTGTGCTTTCATTTTCAAAACATGCTCTGTCTAGTTGTTCTATTTTAAACCATTATCTTAAAAACATAAAATTTATTCCTCATACCTTAACCATTTTCTCTTATATAACAGCGTGCAAAAACCTCTTTTCTGTGCTTCTATTGTTTTCTCTTCTTCTAATTTGATTAAAAGTAAAAAAACTTATAATCATACAGCAATAGAGACAGTCATTAACTTGTCCAAGTTATTTTTTGTTTCTCTTCTAGCAAATTTAATATCTGTATATTTATTTTGCCCTATTATTTTATCTATCTATCTTTCTATGTACGGATTTTTTTTACAGCCGCTGCCGTCTTCCCGTCCCAAACTTGAAAAGCCTACGATCTTGGGCATCTTCAATGCTTAACCCTCTTGCTTCCATTGTTATCCTCATGCTTTTCTTCTATGTTAACTTGGTCTTCCTTTTTTTTTTTTTCCTCTCTTTTCTCTTCTTTTTTTTCTGGTTGGTTGCCATTGATATAGTTGTTTCGGCCATCGCTCATCTTCCGTTCTTAAAATATGTCCTAAGCATTGATTCCTTATCTTCAATTCTTTCAATTATGTCTTCTTCTGCTCCCATTATGACGTTTTTATTAATGTTTACTTAATTGTTTTACCTTTGATTTTTTTACTGTTGCACATACGTATTTAACACGCAATACATAAATACACTCTCTCCTGAAGCAATGTGTAAAATTTCGTTAATATACGAGGGTCATACTGAAAGTCATGAGCAACATTTTTTTAAACAATCATATTTATTTATTTTAGACAAACCAAGTACACCATGTTAATCTACAGACCTTTGTGCTACTTTTCAACATAGTCTCCATTTCTTTGCACACATTTTGTCCAGCGTTCTACAAGCTTGAAAATTCCCTTATGATAGAAATCCATTCCAGCTGCTCGAAGACACTGATGCACTGCTTTCCGAATATCCTCCAGCGTCTCGTAGCGTTAGCCTCTCATCTGCTCCTTCACAGAACCGAAAAGATGGTAGTCGGAGGGTGCAAAATCGGGACTATAGGGAGGATGTGTGGAAGAGTTTCCCACCCAAATGTCCTGATCTTCTCCACAGTGGCACGAGCAGTGTGAGGACGCGCGTTATCGTGTTGCAGAATGATCTTCCTCCCAGGGCGTTTGTCGTGCAATGCACGACGGAGGGAGCTTCACAAGTGTCTGGATATAGCGGGCAGCATTTATGGTTTGTCCAGGTTCAAGAAATTCAACCAGAATGCAAGCTTGCGCATCCCAGAAGACGCTGCCCATAACTTTCCCAACAGATTGCACTGTCTTCGCTTTTTTCTTTGATGGCGAATTCAAGTGGTGCCATTCCATACTCTGGCATTTTGTTTCAGGCTCGTAGCAATGAAACCAGCTTTCATCACCTGTCACAATACTCGTCAAAAAATCATCATCTTCATTTCGAAATCTCTGAAGAAGGTTATGGGTGATGGTTCTTCTCTGAAGTTTGTGGTCTTCACTCAATAAACATGGAACCCAACGGGCACTACTTTTTCGGTAACCTAAGCTGTGAATCATTTCCTGCACTGCACTGTGTCCTACTGCAAGTTTTGTAGCGATTCCATTCACTGTGATACGCCTATCGTCTCTAATGAGCACATAAACTCTTTCCTTGTTGCAATCCGTGGAGGCAGAGCGTGGGCGACCGCTACGAGGCTCATCTTTGATACTCGTGTTCCCATCTTTAAAATGTTTCACCCATCTCCTAACACTGCTGGCACCCATGCAGGTATCTCCGTAAGCACATTGAAGTCTTTGGTGAATATCAACAGCAGATTGTTCCTCTTTAACAAGGAATTCAATGACAGCGCGCTGTCGAAACGAAACATTGATGTCTGCCATTTTGGAAACACTGCGTGTGGTCACATGTTAGAAGCTATGACGCCACAAAACGACAATGTTGTGGTATAAAGTCTGTAGATTACGATCCTGCAGTTGTTTTTGTTACATTGTTGAAATTTGAATGGGTTGCTCACGACTTTCTGTATGACCCTCATATATAAGGCCGATTTTCGGACTCTTGAAGCTTTGGATGTTGACCATAAGACGAGTCGCCATTTATTTATTTCACAATTTGGAGATTTTTATTCTCACATGCCTTAACATTGCAGTCTTTGCTAACATCCAAAAAATAGTGTTTTTTTCTGACTGCATATTTGATAACTATATCGTCACTAATTTAATGTTTCCTCTATATTTGTGGGAATCACCTCCCTGGAATAGTCTTACCAAGAACAACAAATGGAGCAGAGAATATCCATGGACATTTCAGACGAGTGCTTTATCATAAGAATCCTTCAGTTAATGTTTGATGTTAAGCTTCGCTACAATTCCAAGAAAATAATGTGTAAAAGAATAGTGTCGCAGCGGCATAGCGGAGAAGAACTAAAGCTATGGTTTATTATATTATACAGCGTGTCGCGAGCTCTCGATACGCTCGGCGCGTTGCTGGTTTCGCATGGAACGCATACGGTACAGCGCTTATGTTTATGGAATTGTCGCCAGATAGCACCACAATATGGGAAATCGAATTGACCAACGATCATAATGAATTCCGAAACGTGTTTATGAAAAATGGATGTATACAAACCTGTCCCGCATAACCTAATGAAATAAATTACAGACATAATATTTAGTAAACTATAAACTAATCTGATGTACACTAAACTGACCCATTGGAACCTAACAAAATGAAGTGATTGAAGATTTATTTCTTAAAATATGTTTTGGAATTAAATGCAAATGTTGGTCATTCACACATGTCCTGCCGTCTGGTGGATTTTATTTTATAAGCGTTCGCGCATGCGCAGTTCAATCCTAAAGAACTTTAAAATATCATTGAGAGGAAAACTTATAATTTGTGTACACATATAATAATTCTTTATAAAAAAATGTTAAGTATCGTTGCAAAACCTTTAAAATAGTACGAAATATTAGTAAAGACGGGAAAGGCACCTAGAGCAACAGCATCATATGAATGTTGTATGGAAAATAATAGAACAAATTATTCTTAAGTTCTTAAATAAACATATGGTTGATGATAATACCAAATTTTAGAATACTTCAGTTTTTCGCCAGACCAGTTTTACCAGGTTTAGAATTTAATAGAAGGCGAAATTTATGTACATCCATAATATCCCTAAGATACAATTATTTATTTATTGTTAGCATCCTTTAGAGCATCATATATGTTTTGGGACTTGGTTCAGATTACAACCTGTAAAATACAATATTTACAGCTTTTATTTATTTCTTGACTAAGTTCAAGCCACAATAACTCTTTTTTCCAGTACATCTCTGTACTCCTTCATACTCATGTCGTATAAAACACGATGGTTTGAAACGAAATTAATTCAACTTTCAACATTGAATTTGCTAAAATTACAAACCAAGCGCTCTTTTTACCGACATTTTGCCATAAAATCTTGGTTTGTTTTTAGCCTTTTAGCAATGAGTACGGAAAATAGCTTTTATATTCTTTGTTTGCGCTGGTAAATTGCGTCCCGAATTCAAGTGATTCAAATACACGATCAGCGCAAAATTTTTCGCGCCCCCGCTTTGCGTTGTAGAGAAACCACATCCATTGAAATATGCGGGGAGCAATTTTTGCCCTGGCGCTTTGCGTCTTAGATAAACAAGGCTTAAGACTCTCGGTGAAGCCATTTTACTTCTTATTTCTATGTATACGAAGAAGAGCATTCATACGACAACACTACATCATAATGCGACGGGCACAATCTAATTTTTTTTGCGATTTGGTCCATTAGTCCAATTAGCTTGTTCATTGTATTTTGCGGATTTAGCCTCCTATTAATAGTGGGTTTGCGATTTTTGGCTTCACCCATTTTATTTTTGTTTTAGTCGATTCTATCTGTAGAGCATTTTAGACAACAATAAATAATTTTTCCCTCCTTTTTTTGGAGACCTTGAACATCATAGTTCTTATATCGGTTATAGCACCTCCCGTTGTCTTTCAATAGGCTGTACATGTTTATTGAGCGTAATACTATTTATTTCAGATTCACTGAAGCTATTTATAGTTATTTTTACTAAGGTATTTTTATGCAGAATTAGTAGGTAATAATAAAAATAACTCTAAGCATGTCAGAAAAAAAATAAAAATTTACAGTTACCTTGGTTGGAGTCAAAATTTGAAACACACTTCTACAATACAGGCCTCATTACACTACCAACTGAGCTAACTCATTGATACTCTTGACTTCAATTTATTGTGAAATAGGAATCTGTTCATGATAGTTTGTTTTTATATGACATTACGTAGACATATGATATGAACTTGTATTTTATTTTTGTTGTCCAAACATGGTCTATAATCTCCAACTTTATTATGGAATTTAGTTTGATATTTCTGGTTTGAAGAACTACTCATAAATGCATATGTATCGGCACAACAATTCATAATGTTAATAATGTAACCTAATAGGCCTACATGTTCGGCATTTTATGCAATTTAATGGGCACTGTTGCTTAAATTACGTTTGGTTTGATATCAGCCGAAATTAAATTAGATCGAACTATATGCCGTATAGTTATAAAAAAGTTAACAAAATGTATATATTTTAATTGTTGGTTATATTATGTGTGTTGATGATAAAATACTAATTTAGAATAAATGAAAGAACACAATCATTTTTGATCGGAAATAGTTCATTTCTGTATATGCATCAAGTTCACTGTTTCATATTGACTCTAGTAGTATTTTTATATAATACGTACCAAACATATTGTTCAAGCGCGGTTATTCTCATCTTCAAAGGTATCTAAGCAATATGGAGTTAAATATATAATAAAAGTTTATGACATTGAACTCATAAATATATATATATAACATAAAAAATGAAGTAAATTCTTGTTACACTGAAGTTTATATCTTTACCTTTTAGGAATATTTATTATTCTTTATATCCCACTAACCATTTGAAATAGATAGTTAACATATTTTTCGAATTACAATTATTGCTTAATGAATTCACTTTGTATCATTTTTTTTTTTGTAAATGCATTATCTCATTTTATATGTATGCCTATTGCGTATTCCTATATCAATTCCGACATTAATAATCTTATCTTGTATTATAAGTGTACCACAATCTCGCTAAAACGACAACCATCTTCAATATTATGTCTAAAATAAAATGCCAACTGATCTCTCGTAACCCACATATGCCAGTATTATATTAGTTTCACTTGTGGGAAACTACGATTTTATAGATCGTAAATGTCGTAAGAAACTAAGTCATCTCATACAAAAATGAATTACTGCGACTGTAAACAGTTTTATGACGCAAATATATTGTAATCCAAAACAATATTATTAATACTGCTCTGAGCAATGTCTTTATTTATTTTTAATCAAATCTCTAATTAAAGTGGAATAAATATTAATTGGCATAGGATATTAGTTCATTCAGAATATTTTTTATGAATATTTAAAAAGCATTTTCATAAATGTGTCCCGCGGCGTAGCCAAGCGGTTAAGGCAAGATGCCTTGGCAGAGAGCTATGTGACTTGCGCTGGTTCGAGTTCCCATGGAAGAAGAAATTTTCTTATGAAATTTCGGCCAGTGTGTAACCGATGCCTACCCAGCATCCTGAGGCATTTGGGTAGCTACAGTAAGTAGCAACTCCTGGTTGAGAAGACCAGCTATAACGGCTGGGGGATTCGACATGCTGACCACATGTCATCTCTACATTGCCCAGTTCTGATGATCGTCTATCTCTGTGATTAACACATGTAGATGTGAGGCCAGCAGCCGGCTGGTAGTCCAAGATCCGTCTAGGCCCGTCACGCTTGTAGTTTTCTTCGTAAATGTTTAATAAGTATTGCTAAATAAATTGTTTAATATTGTATACAGGGCAAGTCAAAATGTTGTGCAGGTTTTCAGAAATTTATTATGTGAAATGTAATGAACATATAATATTGTGAGACATATTGTATGAAAGGTAAACTCTCAAAGTTTTTTTTTAAATATTCACAGATGTTCTATGTGAGCGCCTTTTGTTACACGACAGATGTCAAGCCGATATTCAATCTCCTGCCAAACTTTCTGTAGCAGTCCGCGGTCGATATCAGCAATGGCTGCTGTGATGCGGGCACGCAGTTCATGCAGTGTTGTTGGAAGTGGTGGTACGTAAACATGATCCTTTACAAGACCCCACATGAAGAAATCACACGGGGTTAGATCTGGTGAACGAGGTGGCCAATGAATGAGTTGTTGATCACCCTGAGATGCACGGCCTATCCAGCGTTGTGGTAAAGCCGTATTCAAATGGTCTCGAACACTGCCATGGTAATGTGGAGGGGCACCATCCAACTGCAGAATGAATCTGGACTATCCGCTTCAAGCTGCGGAAGGAGCCATTGTTGTAGCATATCAAGGAAAACATGTCCGTTCACAGTACGTTCATGAAAGAAAAAGGGCCCATAAACCTTTGCATGGGAAATGGCACAAAAGACATTCACTTTCGGAGAATCGCGTTGATGTTCCAGAGTTGCATGGGGGTTACCATTCCCCAAATCCTTACATTGTGTCTATTCACTTTTCCTGAAAGGTGGAAAGTCGCTTCATCACTGTAAACTACCCTCTCATGGAACTCATTCTCTTTCATTAATGCGAGAAAATCAACACAGAAGGACGCTCGCAAAGCATAATCGGCGGGTTTTAAGGCTTGAACCAGTTGCAAGTGGTAGGGTTTCATCTGTAAACGTTTCCGGAGAATCCGCCATACAGTTTTTTGTGGTAGTTGAAGTTCTGTCGCTCCCCGGTAGGTGGATTTTCTGTGGACTCCGCACGAAGCATGTGCGAACGCGTTCGACTGTCTCTTCACTCGTCGACGGACGGCCAGTCGATTTTCGTTTACAGATACAGCCTGAATCCCTAAATTGTGTGTACCACTTACGAATGGATCTCCCATCCGGCGGGTCTTTATCGTATCTGGTACGGAAATGTCGTTGAACACTAGTCACAGAGTTGTTTACATGGTAATCAAGCACACAGAAAGACTTCTGATCCCCAGTCAACGCCATTTTCCTTTACTGCTCTGCTGTTGACATCTTGCGGGTGAACGCGGAACTTTAGAAGTGGACAACTAAACTTTGAGAGTTTACCTTTCATACAATATGTCTCACGATATTATATGTTCATTACATTTCACATAATAAATTTCTGAAAACCTGCACAACATTTTGACTTGCCCTGTATATACGTTTATTGTCTATATTGTTAAGTGTTCATACCTTGGTTATGTTTAACCCTTAAATTGGCAAAACACAAATTTATTCTGTTAGTTATTTGAATGTGGCGGACCGCACTGAAAACGGAATCTTGTATAACTGTTATTATTAGGTACATTGTACAATTAGACACACATTTAAGTGGTTTATTTTTGTTCGTTTTCTTCTGATTTATTAAATATATTAAATTAATTGAAGCAACTGATGTATCCAAAAGGATACATTACGAATTTAAGGGTTAAGGATTATGTATACCATTTTAAAATAGTTATATCAAATACGTACTTAATGTTCATCAGGTACAAATAAATAATTTCCCCCTTTTGAATATGATTTCTTGCAACCCATTCGCTGGTTCACGTACGGCCGGGGTGAATTGATTTTTATGGGTGGGACAATCCATATCAAATCGGACAGCAAAAAATCTTGCAATTTATTTTTTTAATTTTATGTATCCCTAAATATAGTGAATACATTTATAAACGTATCAATACAGAAATTTAATTTTTATCATTTATAGGTTCGTAGTTATGATGATCTAAAATTATCGTAAATATGATAAACTAAAATGTTTACTAACTGATATTTCTGAAACAGTAAACAGCAAAAATTTGTTTCAAACATATTTATATAGGTGATGTCATGTAGTTTAAGGGTGTTATTTTTATAATTAGGATATTTTTATTTTCGGTGTCAATTTTCTGTTTTATGACGGTTTACTGCAGTACATATCAAAAAATGAAAACGGAAAAAATACAGGTTACTACTCACGTAATAAGGATTAATTTCCAGCAATTTCCTTTTTGGAGAGTTGAATAGTTCAGACAATATAAATGTTTTTATTCTATTTTCGTAAAAAAACTCACTGGTCCACGGCGCAACAGATTAATTTCACGACCAAGGTCGCGCGCGTACTTTATTGAAAGAGTTTCATCAGTGACTTTTTCAACTGCCATTAAATCGAATACGGTAGATTATTGTATGTTCTGCTTAATGGAACAGTTCCGTAAATTTATAAAAGTGGCGATATTTTAATTCTTACGCAGTAGATATTTATTTATCAAATTTTATTGCTGAAGTGAGAAGTAAAGAGCTCTGTTACTTACGTTTACTGTGAATTATTAAACGAATTATTTATAACTAACTCACTCACTGGCTCTGTGGAACCTGTAGGTTCATTGCAGCGCGGACATAAGCTCTCCATACATCCCATCTCGAGCTAACGTTTTCCAATTATCCCCTGTATAATCTACTTCCTCAAATTATGTATAATGTTATTCTCCCACCTCATTCTTAGTCTTCCAACTGGGCATTTTCCCTCCGGTTTTCCTACCAGAAATTTCCAAGCACCTCTTTCATCCTCCATACGTCCGCCACATTTCCTGCCCACCGCAGCCTACGAGACTTAACTGTTTTTATTATATCTGGCTTCCTATACAGATCATGTAGCTCACTATTACTAGTTTTCTCCATTCACCTGTCTGTTCATCTCTTTTTGATCCAAAAATTTTCCTAAGAACTTATTCTCAAATACTCGTAATCTTCTGTTCTTTTTTAAAACAAATTATTTATTTTGTTACAAATCTTTCATTACAGTTTAAATGTAATATTATATAATAACTATTTCGTCATTAATTGAATAAACTGGTATAAATTTTTATTAAGTTATAATTACTAATTTCAGTCTTAAAATAACTTTTTATTCAGTGTATTGTATTGTACCCTGATAAATTTGACGAAATAGTATTGTTATAAGATATCACTTCCAAATAAAACCGAATGTTTTAATACTCGTACCACTTCCTACCAAACGATAATAATGCAATGTCAGCAAGTCTTCCTTAAACATCTGTTTTACATCAACAATTCTCAAGTTCAGATTACATACTAGACAGTTGATTTACATCAGTGTGTTTGTTTAATGCATCTCGTCATTTTAAGTGTCACAGTGAAATTAAAAATAATATCTTATTGTTTTTAACTAACAAGTTTGCAGATCTACAAAGACTGAGTGGTGAGTTAGAAGTTAAATATAATTTTAATAATGCATATATTAGTATACAATAGTTATTAACAGTATTATATGTTAATATATAATTTTACAATTTCTTAAATGTTTCTGGAATGAGAGAATAATCGTAGAGACATTCATTTTGTGTTATAAAAGGAGAATAATGGGAAGTTTAGACATTAAATTAAATACTATAATAATTTAGCTTATAATAAAAGCTAATATTATCGTGCATTTTAATATCATCTTATATATGTCATGAGTAGGGGATGCAAGTTCAAGTGATACCAAGCCAATAAAATACTGTATATTTATACCTCTTAAATATTACTTGTGTCCCGCGCCGTAGCCGAGCGGTTAAGGTAGGAAGCCTTGGCGCAGAGCTACGGGACTTGCGCTGGTTCGAGTCTCCATGGGGGAAGAAATTTTCTCATGGTATTTCGGCCAGTATGGGACCGTGCCCACCCAGCATCGTGAGGCAATTGGGTAGCTACCAATAAGTAGCGGCTCCAGGTTGAGGAACCAGCTATAACGGCTGGGGGACTCGACATGCTAACCACATGTCACCCCTACACTGGCTGTTGATCATCTACCTCTGTGATTGACACATGTGGATGTGAAGGGCCAGCAGCCGGCTGGTAAAAGGGCAACCGCTGAAAAGTGGAAAGACCCTCAATCGGAAAAATATTGCTTGTAACAGCATGTAAATTGTTATAAATTATTATCGATAGCTTAACATTACTTGCAATATTCAACATCAGACATTGGTGTAGGGTACAAGTACAAAATATTACAACACATTACAAAACTACTCTCTAGAAAATATTTTTAATAGGCCTACCAGCTTGAATGCGTAGGTGCTTAGTAATTTAAATTAAACTATACATTAGCCAAAATCAGCACAAAATTAACCGCCTACTGAACATATCAATAAAGAATGTTAAATTTAATGACGTTTATTATGTAGCAATTTATTTCAAGCGCGAGGTTCTCCTACGTACCATAAATTTACGACACGGGACTCACGAATTTCCTTCCTTCTGGAGAAAGCTACATTCAGAATTGTTACGCATTTAAAATGCCATTGATTCCTATCGAGTTTGAACCCGCGAACCTCGGAATCGGAGGCGTGCAGAGTAACCACTAGTCCACGATGATGATGATATAATAATTGTAATAATGATAATAAAAATAATGTAATGATGATAATAACAATAAAAATATTTGTAAGTGCGCAAAGGACTATTACCAAGTAGGTCCATCATTGTTTGTACGAGCGAGCTATCTCCACTCACGCGAAAGGTGTTGCGGGCAATCTACACATAGGGGATTTTAGGAAAAATAATTATTTTTGGTAGTTTCCTTTCAAGACTCCACTTTAATACTAATTACAAAAAATTAACTGGTGTTCAGGTAATAATGTGGCACTTTTTAATTTTATATTTTTTTTTTGTGAGGAAGGTCAATTGCATATTAATTGCATTTGCGCCCTTCAGAAAAAAGTAAATATTAAGATACTAATTTTCAAGCAATAGAGCATAAAATCATCTATGTGACTATCTTTTCAAGTTGAGGGAATAGCCATACTTCGATAAATGTATTTTATAAAAGAGACTATTTAAAACAATACGATAAATTGACAGCTCTATTACTCTTTAATTACACCAAGCGAAGACTTGAAATTCGGTTCAGATATTCAGTATATCATAAAGTTTCACTGCAAAAAAAAAAAAGGTAAACTTTTAAAGATGTGAGTTAAATTTTCACAATTTTTTTGCCGATTTCGTATGGAATGTCCCGGGTGCGAAAGTCCCGAGTATATGTGGTCCCTTTCATGGCCAGATTTGAATTACCACGCTGAACATATTAGCTGTTAAAATCCATCGTTAAATAAAATGATGTGTAATATGATTAATCTTTATTGATTACATCTAACGCGTTTAGGTTCTTCTGTTTTGTCTAATTGACAGGGAATAACTATTGCTATGGGTGTAGTTTTTTTTTATTTTAATCATTCGTTTAATTTTATTGATTAAGGATTAGCCCATAATCATCCCATTTCGGGCAAGGGCCTCCTGCGACTGCAGGGTGTCTTACGTTACATCCCTGGGTTAGCCAACCCTTTGGGACTATCTCTTCCACTTTTTTATGGATTACTTCCACTTTTGTCTGTCTTGCGCTATTTTAGTCCGCAATTTTTCTAGACGACACTTACTTCACTCCAACGCTTTTTCTTTTCTCAACTTTCCTTTTACCTAGTCTCCTAGTCTCAGTTCCCACATAGTCACTGCGTAAGTTCGCTTTTTAGGTTTCATTCCGAGCACATGACCCCCTCATTTCCATTTCAACCCCATTGCTGACGTTGCTACATCTTTCAGTCCTGTTATCTTGCGGATGTTCTCGTTCCTGAAATTTTATTGATAGTATACAGTAATTAGGTGAATCCTGGGGTATTACTTTAGCATTTACTTATTAGCAGTGTAAAATGTATTCGTTATCAGTCGGTGGTAAATAATGCTTATAAATGTATAAACAGAAACTTACACTGCTAAATTTTCTACACTAGTTTTAGCCGTTCAGCAGTGTGACTTTATGTAAAAAGCATATGACATAGCATAGACAGATAGATATTCCTTAGCCACCTCAAAGTATTGCATTTGCACACGACTTCACTAACATAGTAGTTCTGTTGCAGTATTGTTATGTAATATTATTATTTGACAAAGTTATCAAAATCTCAAAATCATTTTAAAAATACAAAAAAATCAATCAAAACATGGCACAAGTTCCTTAAAATGTACTTATATCGGTTATATTGTGCTCCTGTTGTAACCAATGTAAATAAATTATAATTCTGGTGATAGATTCTTGAAATACTTTTATATGCTGTGCTGAAAGAATAACCCGCTGTGGGGGTAATTGCTTGCATTAACGTCGATGATTGGATGGGCGTGTTTAGACAGAAATGCTGTACATTTTCAAAATATACTACACGCTATTCAAAACAGTGAGTATGGAGGTCAACGTTTCTGGATTAATGTATAAAATTTCTTCCTTGCAGTTGTACCACCTCCCCCACATAGTTTGTTTTCATTAGTTCCTTCCCCTACGTCTGGTTGTTCAACTCAGCATAATTGAAGTTGTGTTTATTTTTGTGCCCCTCGTTGTGGAGACATTTAAAGTTGGGTTTCTCGGTGAGATATCCGAAGTTGAAGATTTGTGATATAACTTAAATCACTTTAAATCTGCCACGGCACTAATAACTCTCTTCAGGGGAATGAGGAAAAGTTTCTTACACAAATAACAACACTTTATTAACAGTTGAACGATAAGTTAGTTTATTTAAAACTTTCACTTTGGTCAAGATGAATCTTGTAATTTAAAAGTTCCAAAAGATTCCGGCTTAGGTTGATATTTTTCACTTCTAGAAGATTACCATTTTATGTATTTAATGGATGACGAATGCTAACGGTCAATCCAGTCATTATTATTCATTATTTTCACTTAGAAACTGTTTTTCACCAAGATGGATGACTATTATATCACTATATAATCTTTCATACTTTTAACACTATTTCTTTCAACCAACATCAATAAAATAAACAATTATTTCCTTATTCTTTAAGGAGCAGTCGCCGAACATGACCGACCATCTTCAAGTATTGTAGCCATCTTTTTATTTCAGTTATAATCTCTATGGTCTGATTGGTCCAACAGAAAAGGAAGGAGTATTCTCAAGTTAACTTCTATCCAATTCCACCAATCCCATTTATTTCTTTATAAAAATTATCAATTTGAATATTTGAAGTATTTTACATACTGCATCAGTTATAAAAACATCTAACTGTATTAACAGTTTATATTGACCAGTTATTTTTTTTTATATACTTATAAAAAAAATTTGAATTCTATAAATCAATCTGATGTCCATTCTTCATATAAATAAATATAATTATAAACAAAACAAAAACCCTTATTATTTTTATATGGGGATAAATATCCGGTTTTAAATTGCCCCTGATTTATTTTAATCTTAGCTACAACTAAGTGTGAGGCTAAATTAAAATAAATCACTTTCCCCAAATATCAAGTTTCTTTCTATACAAGATTCATCTGTATTAGAATCAATACAATGTAATACATCACAATTATAATAAATACATGTTACATAATGAAATAGAAGTATTAATTTTACAAAATTTACATACAATATTTTAAATACACTTTGAACTATTTGAAGTCACCAGCTACAACTAATTAATAGGAGTCTGAAATGGTTTCAACAGTTCTTTGGAATATTTTCCAATTTCTTTTCTAGTGTCTATTTCTCTTAGCTCATATGTGGTATCATTAAAATTTTAAATATTTCATAGGGACCTTTATACAATAGGTTCATCCTATGATATTGTTTCTTTAAAGCATTGGATAATGAAATATCCCTTATGAGAACTTTGTCTCCAACTTTGGGATTCCACTTCCTTTTATGTCTTTTAACCTTATTGTTGCGCTTTTCTGCGCGACATTCTAACCTTTCAATAACTCTTTTACATATTTCCTCGGATGTCTCCGGGATTTGACTTTTATCAATGATAGGTAATGGTAAATTAGCAATTAACCTGTCAGGTTGTTTACCTGTCATTAGGAATATGGGTGCTTCCCCAGTATTGACATTAATTGAATGATTCATAACATTCTCTATGACGCTGATATGTTTAAACCAGTCAGAATGTTTATGATGGGTCAAAATTCTAAACTTGTAGTAATTTCCCTATTAACTCTCTCACAGGGATTACTTTTTGGGTGATATTTACTACAATGGTACAATTTAATTCCTATCGCAGTAAGTTTATCTTTAAACTTAGGACTTGAGAACACTGAAGCATTATCACTAAGTAGTGCATCAATAGGTCCATAATTAGGTAAATAATCTCTCACAATTTTACCTAGGCAAGCTCTGCTATTTACACTTCTTAATGGATATATTTTTACAAATTTTGAGAATACATCAGATAATACAAGAATATGCTTGTAACCAAATTGAGTAGTAGGCATTTCTCCATGAGTATCCATTACTACTAAGCTATTTACTTTGTTCCTTAATATGTTTTGTGGAACTATATCATATTTTACGTTCATACATTTGGCTTTTTGACAAGTTATGCATGAAGAAGTAAACTTTCTCAACTTTTTATCTAAATGTTTAACATAAAAAAATTCACTTATGTTGAGAGCTAATTTTTCACAACCTGCATGATTTAAGCCGACATGAAAAGTTCTAAATAGTGGAACTTCCATATTATTAGGAATTATAACTTTCCATTTTTTTACATTTCTCCCATGTAATTTGTAAAGAATGTCATCCTTTATACCGATTTTCTTATTACAATCAATTCCATTTTTGTCATCATTATTTATATCTCTCGCACTATACTTCAATCGTTGTAACTCTATATCAGATTTTTGATGCTCAACAATGTTTTTCATCAACAATGAAAATCCTTTGTCTCTATACAGTTTTACATTAAACATTACTACTTCGTGTTTAGGAGTATGTACAGTTTCAGGTATTTTCCCAACACTTTTCAATCTAGACAGGAGGTCAGCAAACACATTCTGTTCTCCTTCTATGTGTTTTATTTCAATATCATAGGAAATTATTTCCATGATCATCCTACTCAGTTTATTATTGGATAATCTACATTTACTTATAAAACTTAGTGAAATGTGGTCACTATGAACAATAACTTTGTTTTTATAAACATAAATTCTAAATTTATTTAGAGCATAAAATATTGCTGTAAGCTCCAACTCTGAAACAGTGTAATTTCCTTCAATGATGGTAGTCGAGCGCGAAGCTGTCGACACAACATACTGTTGCCCATCATCGTCAAATTGAGTTAAAACAGCACCGAGGCCAGTTTTACTCGCGTCTGTGTATAAATGGAATTCTCTGTCCATTTTTGGTCTCTGTAGTGAAATACTATTTGCAAATAACTTCTTAACATATTCAAAAGTAGATTGATGGTCCTCTGTCCATCTCCATTTACTATCTTTCTTCAGCAGCCCTCTCAGCTTACTAACCGCTGAGGCATAGTTGATGACAAACTTCGAATAGTAATTTAAGATTCCTAAAAATCTACGAAGTTGTTTTATGTTCTTTGGTGAAGGAATTTCTAAGATTCCTTGAACCTTGTCTGGGTCAGGAGTAATCCCTTTATTAGAGATCCTATATCCTAGGAATTGAACCTCCGACCTAACAAACACAGACTTTTCTAGGCTGACTGTCATTCCACTATTCTTTAATTGAGACAACATTAAATCAATATGAGATATATGATTCTCAAAAACATTATCAATAATAATTGCATCGTCAACATATATAGTACAATGTCTTTTAACATCATCAGATAGTACAATATCTAGGGCTCTAAGAAGCGCACTTCCGCTATTTCTTAGACCGAATGCACACCTGGTAAATTCATATACTTTTCCATTATGTATAAAAGCTGTATAGGGCCGAACTTTGGGGTCTAGTTCTATCTGCCAAAATGAAGAAGTTAAATCAATAGAACTAATAAATCTACCTGTTTTCATATTTGCTATAGATGCTTCAATTGTCTCGGGCCTATAATTATCCCGGACAGTGAAAGAATTAGTCCTACGACTGTCTAAACACAGGCGAATTTTGCCATTAGGTTTTAGCACCCAGCAAATATGGTTGGCGTAAGGAGAATCAGATTTCTGTATTATTCCTTGGCATTAACATGTCATCTATCATTTGATCTGCCTGCTCTCTGATAGCAATAGGGATGGGTCTACTTTTAATATTTATAGGTGGATGTTCCATCACTTTAAAGGAATATTTAAAACAGTTGCACAATCCTGGCTTCGAAGAAAAAGAACTCTTATTTTTCATTAAGATGTCATACAACATGCCTTTCTGTTCATTGTTTATGCCATGAGTGTCTTTGACTTTTTCCTTTATCATTTCACAGATGTCTTTATCAAGTTCGTCACTCACACAATATAATAGAGGAATTTCATCATACTCAGTATTGCAAGAAACACATTCTAAATCACAACATTTACATGCGACATAATCGTCAGCACAACCATTTTCATTAGTAAGGCTATCTTCGCCCTCGACACTTTTGTCGGAAGTACAATTAACTGCAATATTATCTTGCATTTGGCATCCACGGCCATTCACCAATTCCCTCTCCTCGTGAACAACAATATTCTCTATAAAAATGTGTTCTTCAGCAATGTCACTCTCCTTCTTACTTAGATTCTTATTCTCCTCATATTCATTATCAAATGGGATGACGACTCTCACATTATCTTCATTATACAAGGAAATATTCTTACACTCAAAATTTATTATGGCATTATATTGCTCCAACAGGTCGCAGCCTATTAACATATCACAAGACAAGTATGGAGAAATTAAACATATTGCACTGAAGTAATATCCTCCGATATGTAAATCTAGAAGGCACTGTAGCTTAATTGGCAGTTTCTTCTTGCCTATCGCAAGAGTACAATACACTCCACATATTCTTACAGTCATTATCTTATTCCCTTTGTTGACTAAGAAATTATAAAATTTCTGATCTATTGTTGTGTTTGAGCAGCCGCTATCCGCTATGCAAGTAACATCATTGTTAAAAATATTTACTTTAATTTTGGGTGGTCTTCCTATGACATTTAATTCTTTATTAGTAACAGGCATAGTATCCTGATTCTTAGAAATATTCAAATGATTATTCAATATTATGCTATCTCGCTGTCTTGAGGTACATAACTTACTATCTCCTCTCATATTTGCTGGTACAATTTCTAAATTTTGAAACCTATCAAAGCATCTATTTTGGACCCCTAAGTTCATAACGATTGAGGTACATTGCGGAGTCTTTAATGTACCTTCTATGCGTTTAAAGCATGAGGTATCCTGTGATTTACTTCGTGGTCATTTTCATTACTAGGTATATCTTGACTTTGGTTGTGAATAGTTACAGAGTCTATTCTATTTTGCTCTGTCCTATCACTAGTTTCATTAATTTGACAATTTTGTTGTCGTTGGAAATACCCTTTATTTTCATTACCATAGGCATTCCTTCTTCTTTTACCTCTACAGGGAGAAGTCCAATACCTATTTCTATTTTCTCCTACTCTGTTAACATCCATATAATTAATTTGTCTGTCATTCCTATTTTCATTACGTTTGAACCATCCATTCTGGTTATTGTTACTATAATTATTAGTCATCCTATTTTTATTTGGGCTGTTTCTATTTTGAACAAACCTATTATTATTGTTGCCCTGTTTGAAACTTCTTTCTCTATTCTCATTATGATATTCATCATTTCTTTTAGTTACAAAATTACCTTTCTTATTATAGGGCTCTGCCCCTTCCCCAAATAAATTTCTTTTACTACATTTATCTACTTCTCTTTTATTCTCTAGTAGAGCTAACAACTCTAACATTTCAGAAAACATTTTGTGGTCTGGCTACTATCAAATGATATCTAATCTCATCTGGGAAGTGATGCGATAACATAGAAATTAAAGTTCTCTCATCTATTGGAGGCTGTGTAACAATGATGCCATTTTTGCCTTCTCCAAGAAATAATTAAGATAACCTTGTTTACCATTGTTGGAGAATTTTCCACTAGTTAGGTCTAACCTAAGTTTGTTTTGTCTTTCTGGTCCCCAGTAGTAACCTAAGAAAGCATTTTTAAATGTTTGATAAGTCATTGAATCATGGCAAGCTATCTTAAACCAAGACTCTGCATTGTCTTTTTAAACTTTTTCTTATGAAGAACATTCTGAACTTGTCTTCTATTCCTTTGATTTCGAAGTATTCTTCAATTTCCCTAATGAAATCAGTAGGGCTTTGGCCTACAGTATCACCAAAATTAGGTAAGTTAATTTCCCCTAAAAGATTAGCAGGAATTTTACATACATTTTTACTACTACTACTAGAAGGAGGATCATTATTAACATTACTAGAATGTCCTGACATAACCTCAATCTCCTTTTCACTAGTTTTTGACACATATTTGTTTTCAAGTTCAACAATCTTAGTTATCCATCCTTCAACTTGTTCTTTTATAATAATTACTTCATTTGTTATCTTTGATTGAAGTTCTTCATTACCTAAGATAACACTTTCTTCGGAAATTTTTAGTCTATCTTCGACTTTAGTTCCTAATTCTTCGATTTTATCTTGGCAACTTTGCCTTACCTCAATCAAAGATGTTTCTATTTGATTATGAGTTTCATCAATCTTTTCATTACATTTTTCTATCTCATTTTTACAATCTTTGGCTATATTTACTATTCTCTTTTCCAGTTTAGAATTGTTTTGTTTGCATTCTAACCTAATGCTTTCTAATTTTTCATCTAGTTTTAAGTTATTTTCTTTAATTTCTTTACTAAGATTGGAAATATTTGTATCAATTTTATTGCTGAGATTCGAATTGTCATTCCTAATTTCTTTTAATTCATCACTATTCTTTTCTAATTTATTACTGAGATTTGAATTGTCATTCCTAATTTCTTTTAATTCATCACTATTCTTTTCTAATTTATTACTGAGATTTGAATTGTCTTTCCTAATTTCTTTTAATTCTGCACTATTCTTCTCTAATTTACTTATTAATAATGCTACCCAAGGAGGTGTATCATTAGTTTCATTATTTTCATTGTTACACAAAATTAAATTTTCTTGGCCTTCACTAATTTGTTCGTTTTCAATATTAACAGTTTTACAAGTTGTATTTTCGTTATTGGCCATTGTTGGGTATTTTAATATTTTCTTATTTCTTAAAAGCATTAATTGTTATTATCACTAATTCACTTTTCACATATAAATTTTAACTGTACTCACTTTTGAAGATTTTTATTACTTTCCTCATTCTCGTGGTCCTTGGTTCGATTCAGGTTTACAGGTCCCTGGTTCGATTCCCATTCGAGCCCTCGTTGATGCGCCATTTGAAGCTGTATTTTATTTTGTGCCCCTCGTTGTGGAGACATTTAAAGTTGGGTTTCTCGGTGAGATATCCGAAGTTGAAGATTTGTGATATAACTTAAATCACTTTAAATCTGCCACGGCACTAATAACTCTCTTCAGGGGAATGAGGAAAAGTTTCTTACACAAATAACAACACTTTATAACAGTTGAACGATAAGTTAGTTTATTTAAAACTTTCACTTTGGTCAAGATGAATCTTGTAATTTAAAAGTTCCAAAAGATTCCGGCTTAGGTTGATATTTTTCACTTCTAGAAGATTACCATTTTATGTATTTAATGGATGACGAATGCTAACGGTCAATCCAGTCATTATTATTCATTATTTTCACTTAGAAACTGTTTTTCACCAAGATGGATGACTATTATATCACTATATAATCTTTCATACTTTTAACACTATTTCTTTCAACCAACATCAATAAAATAAACAATTATTTCCTTATTCTTTAAGGAGCAGTCGCTGAACATGACCGACCATCTTCAAGTATTGTAGCCATCTTGTTATTTCAGTTATAATCTCTATGGTCTGATTGGTCCAACAGAAAAGGAAGGAGTATTCTCAAGTTAACTTCTATCCAATTCCACCAATCCCATTTATTTCTTTATAAAAATTATCAATTTGAATATTTGAAGTATTTTACATACTGCATCAGTTATAAAAACATCTAACTGTATTAACAGTTTATATTGACCAGTTATTTTTTTTTATATACTTATAAAAAAAATTTGAATTCTATAAATCAATCTGATGTCCATTCTTCATATAAATAAATATAATTATAAACAAAACAAAAACCCTTATTATTTTTATATGGGGATAAATATCCGGTTTTATAATATAAGAACATTATGCTGTAAAAATGATTCAATTCTAATGATATATTTTTCTTTAGCTGACTTTATTTAAACTGACTGTTAGAAGTTGAGAGGTATGATTATTTTTTTAGCAATTGAAAATTTAAATAAATCTTAGCAATATATTGCGTTGCAAATGTTATAATAAATTGAAATTTCCTCACTAAAAAACAATAAGTTTATATTGTTATAATTTTTAAAAATTGTATTCCCTAATTTCGTACTTTTTGTTACATTCTAGATAGAAAACCTAAAACCGCGCTTTTTTATTAACATCTTCAATACTTACATTCATCAATTTAAATTGAAAATAGAATAAATAAATTGCCAGGTGTTTGTTCGACATTGATTATCTCTCCATGGCGCAACTGGCCTACTAGTTAGCTGTTGGCCTCACATCCATATGTGTTAATCACAGAGATAGACGATACATTGATTATACTATGTGTTTTTGTGTTATTTTGAATGTGTGATTTTGTTAGAAAATTGTCAAATTCCAATACCAGCATAGCTACTCTTATGTTATGACTTTACCGAGATCCCCATGCTAATGCGACTACTTGTTCCACATGTTTATTTAGCGTGCTGCCTGTACGTTGTGTCCAGGCGTTCAAAGTAATACATATTTTGTGAATTATATGGCATTTCGTAAGAATTGTGTGGGATACATTATTCCTAAATCATTTTTTATCCACATTCTTTTCAATATGTAGGCCTATTTCGTCTGGAATGCAAACGTATTTTTTGCTACTTATATGGCACAATGTGCTATAGGCCAATCCTTCTTCTGACTCATCAGATTTGAAATCGCCGTAACTTGCAAATATGTCAACACTTTTGAAATTCATATTAAAGCACCGTTGAGGTTAGGTGTAATAAGATATTTATTATAAAATTGGTACCTGGTAAGTCTGTCGTCCTCAACTCAATTATTAAACTTCATCAAGTTATTCCAATATGAAGGCCTTTCATAAACAATATTTTAACTTCTGCATTTTAACTGGTACTGATGGTGTTGCATAGGTTGTGTAACGGATTTATGTCTGCGGGTATAAAATGCAGAAGATGAAACATTTTTTGGAAGGCCTCCATATTGGAATAACTTGATGAAGTTTACCGGGTACTAATTTTATAATTATTATCTTATTATGAATATGCTCACAGTAGTAACTCTAGCCATAATCGTGCATCCACTACATTTTACCCTTTCTTTGTTCAATCTAGATTTAATGAATAGGATACCGGTATCCAACCAATTTATCTGTACCTCGTATTGTTACGGATTTCATGTTAAAAGTCTGATTTTCTGATGGTCGTCAGAACTGCATAAACCTATTTCGATAGCAAATAAAAAAATACGAAACTGCCTCTTTGATATTAGTGTTTTCTTAATAACAAGGATTGTGGGTTTAATTTTCGGCTATTTCTATAGCAGTTTTATTTTACATATAGTGACTAATGACGTAAATTCAGCCCCGTGAGGACAACTAACTAGCTACTTGATATGATAAATAACGAATATCGTCTAAAAAATCTGAAATTGAGTTCGAGGGCTGAAGTCATACAAATTATTTGAACTGTGTCCCATAGCTTTTAATAATAAATGTCACTCACCCTGACCCTGGTGGGTTGCGAACTTATTTCTTCAGTAAATTGATAGTTACTGCTTACATATATTATGGCGAAGGGAATTCTAAAAGTCCTACTAAAAAGAGGGATTGTAGAACAACAATAAAAAAATACATCAGTCTATGTAATAATTATTACAAAAACAACTTATTTAAAATTAGTGGGCATATACATTTTTCTAATGTGTGATAATTTTGAGTTAATTTCTCTATTAACTATTCTTTTTTGTAGTCCTTTTTTTAAATTTCGTTGAATAACTTTGTAATTGTGTTCAGACTTTATGCATTTTGATGGAGGCATGTAAAATATAGGCCTACTCTTTCAGGATTTTGATTTTAATTAATCATCAATTAATTTATAATCAAACTCCGAAACATGACAATCTCTTTTGTAATCCTCTTATATTGATGAACTGCAGATAATGCTAATGATGTTAATCTGCTCTTGAATTGTAATTATTTTGTATTTGGAATATAGCTTTAAAAAGCGTTTCATACTTCTTAGTAGGGCGATGCAAAAATTATTGTTTTCACTCTCTTCTCTCTCTTTTTCTCTCTTTCTCTCTCTCAACTTCTGACATTCATTCACTTCCACAAGTAGTTTGAATGTTTCTATACTTGATATTTTTTTTTTGTTGCAATTTTAAATTATATCAGACTAGCTAATAACTGGCGTGCGCTGCTATGCCTAAGTAAATTAACTGTGTTTTTATGTTTAGTTGAATAAGTAAAAGGAAAAATAATTATAAATATATATCTTAATTTTAAGATATCCCGTGCTGATTACCCGGCGTTGCCGGGAATATACTTACCCCATCGTCTTGGCATAAATGAGCTGAAAGACCAAATGCATTATTGTGAGTTATCCGTAAAAGATAAACTTATGCTATCGCCAACTTTTTTGTAGAATTGTTTGAGATATTAAATTCTGTGTACATTAATATGATGTATTTGCTATGATTTAGGCAGCGTAAGCCATTTAGGATCGATTTCACCAACAGAGGTAAATAAGCATTATGCACTGGGAAGCAGGCGTATTACAGTTACCTATGTTGGTAAAACCTACTCTTAGGCATCCAAAAATCTACTTTTTCATGTTTTTTCCCTACAAAGGGTGATTTTTAGTGCCTAAAGAGGTTGAGTAGTACAACTCTCTTATAGCCTAAAACCTTCCCGGGAAACTCCTGAACATTTTTCAAAAAGCCCCATCACAATCGGATGAACGGTTTGGCAGCGCATAAAGGACAAACAGACCGACATACATTAATATATACATACACTGCTCAAAACAATTAGAGGAACACTTGTAATAAATTTAATAAGTAGTTGTTTCTTAAAGCTGTGATGCTGAAAGTTGGACAATATGTAAATTGAATTATTAATTGGATACAAATTAATTGGATACAAATTTTAAATATTCCATGGCCTAAATACACAGAAATTATCTCAAATATCAAATATAGAGAATTTTTTTATTTTGGAAGGCACTGGCCACTTCTAATTGGTAAGCTTCCTGATGTTGCTATAGTGACGAATGTTGATTATTGCCTTGTTTATTGAAGTCTCTGACAAAATGAGGCATTTAAATGAGTTTGAAGTGTATCATGCTCCACATCTTTTACGACAAGGTCAATCTCTGCCACAAGTGGCTAGAGAGCTTGGAGTTTCTCCTTTCGTGGTGTCCAGGTTACACAACAGGCACAGAGAGACAGGTCAGTATTGTAGAAGACATGGCCAGGGCCATAAATTTAAAACAAGCCCCCAGGATGACAGATGCGTTGTTCTTTCTGCTCTTCGACAGCGTACAAAAACTGGAAAAGACCTGCAGAATGACCTTCATATGACTTCCGGAACCCGGGTTTCAGACCAAACCATAAGGAACAGGTTAAGGAAAGAGAATATTCGTCCAAAAAGGCCTGTTAAAAAATCACGCTTAACAAATGGGCATAAGGCAGCAAGACGTACGTATGCTGAAAACCATGGTGATTGGAACCTGAACCAGTGGGAGTCTGTGCTCTTCTCGGACGAAACCAGGTATCGTCTTACACGTTGTGATGGTCGATTGAGGGTGTGGGGATGGCCAGGAGAAAGATTTTCTGCAGAGGCTGTACAGGAAATTGATAGATTCGGAGGAGGTTCCATAATGGTTGGGCCGGAGTTATGTACAACAATCGTACGGGACCTTGTACTTGTTCCGCAGCGACTGAATGCTGTCCGATATATCGAGCACGTTATGGAAGAGCATGTAGTACCTGCTGCCATTGGAGTAGGCCCTGGATTTCTCTTTATGCAGGATAATGCCAGGGCACATTCTGCGGCTGTCACCAGGGATTTCCTGAGGAGGAATGAAATTGAGGTAATGGAGTGGCCAGCGGTCAGCCCAGACCTCAACGCTATTGAACACTTGTGGGATCTTCTAGACAGGAAGGTCAGGAACCGACATCAAGCTCCACAAACTCTGCAGCAACTTGGAGATGCTCTGAAGGAGGAATGGGAGAATATCCCGCAAAAGGGAATCCAGAATCTTATTGGGAGCATGCCACGAAGGTGCCAAACTGTCATCGAATGTCGTGGAGGACATAGACGATACTAACTCTATATAACGAGTGTTTAACTTTGAAAAATAAGCATAAGATTCAATTGCATACGTAGCGGAATTATTTGAAAAGTTAATTGTCAGCGTTATTCATTTGTTTTTACAGACATGAGCAATAAATAATTAAATAACCACAAATAATGTACTTTATTAATTTCATGTTTGTACCTTTATCCAATGAAAAAATGTTTGCATATTTCATAGTGTTCCTCTAATTGTTTTGAGCAGTGTGTGTGTATGTATATATATATATATATATATATATATATATATATATATATATATATATTGTATGGAAGAATAATTATTGTGTACTTTATTCTAATGATGGACTCCTTGTTAGCACGTCTCGCTAATATTTGGTGGATTCCTGGGACTCGGTCCACTCAACCTGGACAACTGAAGAGCTACTTTATATGAAAAAAAAAATGTAAATCTGACTGAGAAAACTCAGATTAAGATCAGATTGCGTCATGGTAACTGCATGACACCCAAAGCTGTCATCTGATAATCTGCCATGGTTTTTCGAACCTATCGTCTCGGGTAGCTCTTTTACTATTTATTTAGAATCGAATGAACCCAGTTCTTTTGTTTTAATGTAATACTTCATCGCAAGATCCTTGCTCAATTGATTTTTTCAAAACTAGTTAATACCCGGCGTGCACTCCTACGCCCAAATAAATGAAAATTGTGTTTTTGTGTTTAGTTGAATATGTAAATACAAAAATAATTATAAATTTATATCGGAATTATTTTTAGATACCCCGTACTGATTATCCGGCGTTGCCCGAGAATTTACTCATCCCGATCTTCTTGGCATAAATGAGCTGAAAGACGAAAATTAATGTATTTTTTTATATTTATTTGAATAAGTGAAAGGAGATATGTATATCGTAATTATCTTCAGGTACCCCGTGCTAATTACCCATCGTTGCCCGGGAATCTACATACCCCGACCTTCTTGACATAAATGAGCTGAAAGACGAAAATTAATGTGTTTTTATGTTTAGTTGAATAAGTGAAAGGAAAAATGTATGTCGTATTTATTTTTAGATAGATACCCCGTGTTGATTACCCGGCGTTGCCCGGAGCCTACTTATTCTTCTTGGCATAATTGAGCGGAAAGACAAAAATTGTGTTTTTATGTTTAGTTGTAAGTAAAAGGAAACAAATGTATATCGTAATTATTTCTAGATGCCCCGTGCTGATTACTCGGCGTTGCCCGGGAATCTGCTTGTCCCGATGTTCTTGGCACAAATGAGCTGAAAGACGAAAATTATTGTGTTTTTATGTTTAGTTGAATAAGTGAAATGAAAATTGCGCATCGTAATTATTTTTAGATACCGTATGTTGATTACCCGGAGTTACCCGGGAATCTACTTATCCCGATCTTCTTGGCACAAATGAGCTGATAGACGAAAATTAATGTTCTTTTTATGTTTAATTGAATAAGTGAAAGGAAACATTTATATCGTACTTATAATAAGAAACACCGTGCTGATTACCCGCTGTTGCCCGGGAATTCACTTATCCTAATCTTCTTGGCTTAAATGAGCTGGAAGACAAAATTCGTTATTGTGAGTTTTCCGTAAAAGAATGTCGTTTTGCGCTGCTTACGCTTGCCCGGGAATCTACTTATCCCGATATTCTTAGCAACGATGAAAGAAAAAAATGGTTATTATGACTTATCCGTAAAAGATAAACATATTCTGTCGCGGACTTTTTGTTTAGAGTTTTTTGATACATTTAATTCTGTATACATAAATGTTGTGTATTTATTATGGTTTAGGCAGATTAAGCTATTTAAGCGTCCAAAAAGCTTCTTTTTTTTCACGTTTTTCACTACCAAGGATGATTTCAAGGGTGAGGGGGTGGAGTATTACAACTCTCTTATAGCCTATAGCCTCCCCGGTAAACTCGGAACATTTTTCAAAAGCTCCATCACAATTGCATAAAATACGAACACACAAACATTAATTTTATATATTAGATAACTGAGTGTAAGGTAAATATAGTGCCAAATTTCAGATATAGATTTCTCATACGTAGAGAAGTAGACTTACCCGTGAACCTTGGTATGCTTTGACAAGCGTGTTATCTATGTACTATTTGATTTTTAACAAAGAAAAGAAATTTGATATTTCCAAGATCAATTTTTTTGTAACACTTTTATCCCTTTTGTGAAGTCTAGTCGTAGCTTAAAAGAGACTTCTCTCTCATTTATTAACTTTGAGAAGTGTTTTATGTTCGGAATTGTAACATAAATTGAAACTTGTTTTATGTCGCAAAATAAATAGCTGTCAGTAGCGATGCAGGATACAGAACTTCACATCATCCTGAGGGGTTTATTTCATCGATGTATGAAGAGTATTGAATGGATTTCTATGGGTAGGGGTCAAATGGCTTTAGGGGATGTCATTACTAACTGCAGCACATTCAGCTCCGGGATGGAGCAAGCTCTTGTAAGAAAGAAATACGGACACTCGATTTGTTACAGGAAACAAGATAGAACGTTAGTGCCTGCCTCAAAGTATGGTACTGTATTTATTTTTAAAATATTACTTTATTTAGCTTTGTTATTTTTCATGACAGGATAAATGTATTCCCGCTTATATGAAATTTATGGAGGCACTCAGAAAGCAATAACGTCCCATATTGTATTAATTTTATAATTGTAATTATTGCAGCATTGTAAATTAGAAGCACTTTATTCACCGTGTAAGAAGAAATGAAGTCACTTCCTTGCATACTTTAGGCAGTACGCTAAAAGTCGGATCGCTATCTCAGTCCGGTTGGAATCGTCACTTTTAACTGGCTTAAACGTTCTGACGGCACCATGTCCCTGGGCTCGACAGGCCTCTACCGGAAATAAGTAATGAAGGTTTTCTCTCGGATGAAGACACCGTCATGCAGGGAGTCTTAAATTCCTTCTACGCCAAAGCTCTCCCTAGACCTGTAGAGAAAATACTTTACTTTTTCCTTCATCTTTAAACAAGAATATATTTTATATTACAGATTATCTTATTTAATTTTTAATAGAAGTTTTCCAATTTTCATTTTTAATTATATTCGGTAAACATGTCGTCGCTGATTAAATTTGTATACTTTGGAAATTACTATATAATTCTTAATCGTATCCGTGTGTTCCGGTGGACAAGTAGTTATGTTTGAGTCGTGCGTTCAAACCCGGCCGAGGTCGATGGATTACTAAAAGCGTTAAAATTCGAAGTGTTGGTTTTATCGGAAGTTGGAGAAGCCGTGTGTCTTGTGTCGTAGATTTTCGCCACATAAAATCGCCTGAATTAATTGACCTCTGAGCAAAACTTATCGGCCCTTTGTCTCTCAGCTTCGAATTTCGATGGTAACGATCTGAGTCGTTGAATGCTCTCTATTTAATTGCTGCTTATTTATCCCAGTTAAAAATATGTTTTTGCTTTAATTAAAAATAAAAGAAATGCCCAGAGTAAATATTTAAATTTTGTTTTACATTTTATTTCGTAGAAGCAAGGTATAATAAATCTTATACAGATATATTACTATAATTTATTATACTTGTGTCCACCGCTGTGGTCTCGAGGTAGCGGATGCCTTGTTACGCAGCGGACCCGGGTTCGATCCCCGGTCGTGGCTGGTTTTCTGGGTGAGGTTTTTATCGGGGTTTTTCCTCACCTGCAAGACAAATGCCAGGAAAACGGTCCCCAAAATCATATGGCCATCATCATCATCCACCGGTGTGGAAAACAACAGGAAACTACCACACCTACAATTCGCTAGTAAAGCTGCAAGCATAGCATGAAAATGCTATGATTGCAGTGAAGGACCTGCCATTGGGCAGAATTACTATGGATGGATGGATTATACTTGTATAGACTTCGTATTCTCCGTAACTAGTAAATGGAGAGCGAATTACTCTTTCACTGTTTATTATACTAATTTATTTTGAAAATATGTAAATAAGTAGTAACGGTTATGGCAGATAATATTCTACTCATGGTCATATTGTTTCTTCAGCGAACAGTAACATATCAGCGTTGTTCGTACGATTAAGTAGTTTTCTGTTACTTTGTGCATTGAGCAGGGTTGTTTTCCTATATTGATTCAATGATTGACTAGTTATAAAATGCCCTAAGTAAATAAATGGGAGAATTACAGAGAATTGCTAAAGTAATTTGAAGAATTTTTCTACTATTATTGAAAATGCAATTGTAATTTCTGCTCTTTTATGGCTTGAAGAAACCATTCTCTCAATATTTGTATTTTTGCAGAAGGAAAATCTAATTATGCAAAACACATTACAGAAGTAGTTTCTTCTTCTTCGTCAGGCTCTACGACTTCCAGTGGAATGTCTTGGCCTTCTCAACCAGTTTACGCCACTTCTTCCTATCTTGTGCAGTGGATTTCAAATCAAAAATCCCCATCTCTCTCAAATCTTCAATTACGTCATCTTCCCATCGATCCTTGGGTCTTCCCCTTGGTCTTGTTCCTTGTGGCTTCCAATTCAAAATATCATTCGGCAATCTTCCCTTTGGCATTCTTAGTGTATGTCCAAACCATTGTAATCTTTTGGATTTGATGAAACTAACTATATTTTCTTTATTATTCTTGAGGTATAATTCGTCATTCCTTCTCAACCTCCAATTTCCATTTTCCTTACTGGACCTAGCACTCTTCTAAATATTTTCCTCTCAAACGTTAATAGTCTTAGTTTATCTGCTTCTTTTAGTACCCAGGTTTCAGCTCCATAACATATGATTGGTCTTATTATTGCTGTATATAATTTGAATTTAACATTTTTTGATATTAATTTGCTTTTGAATATATCGAAATTAGCAAAATATGCTTTATTCCCTTGCGATATTCTTGTTTTGATCTCTTCTTCAACAGTATTATTATCGTTTAATATTGTACCTAGGTACTTAAAGGAGTTAATTTGATCAATACAGTCACTATTTATAGTTAGTTCAGTCAAATTTGTTTTATTTCTCATACATACAGAAGTAGTTTACCAAAAATATATTAATAATAGCACGATTTTAACAATACATGATGAAGATATTAACAATAAAATTAAAATTTTGAAAGAAATTGAATTTTAAAATAACGCTGAAACGGCAGAAAAACAAACCGATCACGACTATCTTTACAAAACCATCACACGTAGCATTACTAGCTGAACGTTAAAGATATAAAGCAGTCAGTAAGGACTCCGCATTTTAAAATTATAGTAGACGGCTGCGACTGGATCACTCAGGTGCGTTTGCTTCTCTTTCCGCATTTTTAATCCATGATTGTGGTTCACTTAAATTAGATGATTTGTCGGTAGCAAATATTCTGGTTTACGTTTCATTCCAAGAAGACACAAGTTTTAAATTCTGATTTTAAATTCCAAATCTCTAACCCGAATTACTTTGGTAAACTTGAAGTATCGAACACAAATTATAATTGTGAGAATGATAATGCTAATTTATTTAAATTTGCATACCGTTAAATCTGTGTTGATGTTTTCATAAGTAATGCCACAAGTGATTTCCAAATTATCGATAAATTCACGACTCACGAAGTGAAGAATGATTTTTATCTAGAGAATTTGGAAACCAAGAGCGGCATTTGTTAGGACTATTTAACGAATAAAATTAAGTTGTTTACCCTCAAATAATTATCTTAATATAGGCCTATAAAAATTATGTGTCACGTTGTTTATCCGCAATGGAATCCTAAACTACTGAACCGATTTTAATAAAATTTTGCACGCTGTGTGCTGTTTGATCCAACTTGAGACCAACGGTTGTTTATAACTAAATTTATAGACGCATTATTTTTATTGCAAATTATTTGTTTATTATTTAACAAAGAGTTATAATTATATGTGAGTTCCATACGATTCTAACAGATGACGGTGTAAGGTAATTGGTTTATTATTTAACCAGGTGGCTGTGCTTTTTGTTGCAACCGCGAATTCCAATAGAATTACAAATATTGAATATTTCATAATTTAAGTGTGTTTAATGTTTATTTTATTTTATTTTCAATATATTGATAATAATATTAATTTCGTGTGTAAGTATTAGTTTTAAGTAATCTGGATGAAAGACAGCAACTTAATTTAAATTTAACTGGACCGAAAAGGGACATTGAACAATATGGCAAATCAGTTGTAGAGACCATGAATGATAAGATATCAAGTGAATTTCCGCAAATTGGTATAGGCCTATGTGACATAAAGCTTACATTTAAGAAGAATGTCAATTTAAAAACATATGAAGGTCCTAAGGAACGGAATAACAAAACTGTAAGTGAGTCTGTTAGTTATAATAATATGCCTAATATTACAGAAACAATCTCCATGCCTCAATTAAATGAAAAACAAGATGACTATAATATATCACAAGACGATATTACTATACAGAGACTTCTTGATGATGATGAGAATCCAAACTGCCAACAAGTTCGTAGGAAAAAAAAAAGGAAGTATAATTAAATCAGCAAGCCTCCTCAAAATATCCCATCAATAAATGTATATAATCCTTATGATACACTTATGGATGATACTGAGAATGCAGACAACATAAATTCATCTCAATCAACAAAACCACTTCCACATAAACAACCACCCATATTTATACCGGGCGTAGTTAACGTGCCAGAACTAAAAAATTGTGTAAAACAAAAACTTTCTGATTTAGATTTCTCACTTAGTTTACTACAACATAATTTAACGTATACCTTAGGCACAGCAACGCGTGGCCGGGACTTCTGTATATATATATATATATATATATATATAAACAAAGTCGGAACGGCTGGATCGATTTTTATGATCTTTGATTTGTTGGATTTGTTTCCGCTCCGAATAGCAGATAACTATTAAAACAACGGAAAAATTCACGTAAAAATATTTAAAGGCGATACGACGTTCGCCGGGCCAGCTAGTATATATATATATATATATATATATATTATTTTCAAATACTAGTTTAAATATAGTTTAAAATATTTATATATTTAATGAAAACGGCGATGTTTGAAAACAAATGAGAAACGTTATGTTTTATTTGTTCATCACTGCAACCAGATCATATTTATTGCCAAATAGAATTGCAATATTGTAAGAATGCACCCTAGTGGAGAAAAAATGAAACACATCATTACCAGGTTATTAATTAATTTCTGATGTCCTATGATGTAAATATGTCAATTATATTTTTCTGGAACGTTAATTCCTGGGAAATAATATGTTTAAGAAAGCGCAAGCAGTGGTTTCTTTTTTTTACAGGCTTTATATTAGCTTGACCTGTATCTGTATATGTAACGAAATATTTCAACACGATTTACACCCACTTAAAAACATTGGATCAACTTCAAACTTTGTATACTTGTAAAAGACCAATGACAATACAATAATTTCATTTTTTTTTTTCTAAGATCCTGCCCAGGATCATCAATACATCAAAAAAATGAAGACCGGTATATTAGGTTGCGTACTTATCGACTTCATAGTCCATCGTTGTAAGAAATTAATATTATATCCTCTGGTAGATTAGTTGGTAGAGCGGTGGACTGTAGTGGTATATAATTTCAGTAATCCATAGGTCGCTGGTTCAAATCAGGCCCGGAGGATTTTTTTTAGAAGAGTATTACTTTTAACTCATATTACAATAGTATCGAATTTAAAGATATTTACATTTTTATCTTATTCTGTAAAATATTAATGACAAATTTGTAAACTTACCACATTGTAATTTATCCAAAAAATATGAGAAGGATACGATTAACTGTAACTGTGTATCAATATTAAAATATTCAAAAATATTATAGTGTTAGATAATTTTAAAAAAATGTAATTATATTCGTGCCTAGACACTAAAAATATGTAAGCAATTACATTTTTATGGGATTCCAGTTTATGACAAATAATTAAACTAAAAATTTTAAAAAATAAAACAACACGCTTTATTAGAAAACCAAACTAAAAAATAAATAAATAACAATCAATTGAGTTGTTGTTTACTTGATGAAAATCCATATTCATTAATTAAATAAAAATAAAACGTAGTTTTGATTTTCATATTTATTATATAATAAATATGAAAACCAAATAAAACTACGTTTTATTTTTATTTAATTAATAGGTAAATAATGGTTTAAAAAACTAAAACAACGTGCTTCATTAGAAAACCGAACTAAAAAATGAAAAATAATTTTAATTTCCAACATGCTTGGGATAAAATTAAAGTGGTCAACAAAAAATCATCTCCAACACATCTAGAATAAAACTAGAGTTATCTACAAAAAATAATTTTACCATCAAAAGCGTGGGGGTGCTTTTTATAGTTCTTACGTTTTCTTCTTAGAGACTTCACTTTTACCGATATCTTATTATCAAATATATTAATTCATATAGAGCACCCCACGCTTTGATGGTTTTTTTTTGTAGATAACTCTAGTTTTATTCTAGATATGTTGGAGATAATTTTTTTGTTGACCACTTTAATTTTATTCGAAGTGTGTTGGAAATTAAAATTATTTTTCATTTGTTAGTCCGGTTTTCTAACAAAGCGCGTTGTTTTAGTTTTTTAAACATTTATTTATGGTATAATCAATTGCTATGAATGTTTTTCTATTATATCTCGCAGCAGAATCTGGTTAGATTCGTGCACTATATATATACAATCTGGGGACCACTTGATAAAATGAAGGTGATGAAATCGAGGTGAAAAACGACTGTGATTGATTGTAAATCAAAATTCATTGAAATGTGATTGGTCATTGACTGCCATTTGCGGCATGAGTTAAATAGTATCTATAAAATGCTATACGTATTACGCCGCATGAGTTATTGTTTTTTTTTAATCGTAGAGCTTAGATTTTATTTGGTAATTGTGAACTTTACTTCAAATATGAACCTTCATTTAAAAGTTTGTAAAGCTATTAGTCTGATACTTGTATAAGACAACAGAAAATCCTCTTAAGTTCATATGAATGACATCGATATTCAGTTTTATCATTATTTATTTCTATGACAGCTGTAGACACTTGAATCATTTATAACTGTCAAATGATACACAATAAAGTTTGAAATTTGCTTTTCACTAAAAGAATATGCAGTCTTTGCAACTTCAGGCACTCGGACTTGATGGAGACTAAAGAATAAGACAGTATTAGTAATCTTTTATGTATATATTTATGTAAGAATCGTAATGAATTTGAGACGTAGCTGATTGGTGAAGGAATGATGCTTTGGCGCAAAGTTTAGGGGAATATGCGCTGATTCGAGATCCAATGGGAGAAAAAATTTTTCATGGAGGTTCGACCAGTTTTTAGGGAACGGTTTGCCCACGCAGAATTAGTGAGGGAATCTGGGTAACTACAATAAGTAGGCAGATACAGGTTGAGAAAACCAGATATGACGGCAGGGGGACTCCGCATGTAGACCACATGTAACTATTATACTGGCTAGATGATCGTCCACCTCTGTGATTATTACATTTCGGCTGCGAGGACAGCAGCCGACTGGTAGACCTAGAACCTTGTAGGCTTGTCTTGCCACGGAGAATAGTAATGAATTATTAATAATTAATTTGTCTCCTTTTTTTCGCTTCCTGGTTTTTTAGGCTATAATTGCCTGTTTCGTGCTCAACTAATAGATATAAGCCAATCTCTTCCGAGGAAATACGACATCTCGTCTTCCTATCGGATAATAATGTATGATTTTATGTTGTAATCTACTTTCTTTCTACATGTTCTTTCCACTGATTCTTGTTGTTAAATATATTTTTTTATTAATTTGTATTAGAGATAATAAACTCGTACCATTCCCGACATAAGCAATTCCTCAAACATGAATTAATATGAGATGTTAAAACAATCACATTTAGTAATTTTAATCTTTATAGATTTTTTAAATCTTGAAATAATTTAATGAAATCTCACTCGAATTTTCATTTTCTCTAGAAACATTTCTACTTTTCGTTCGTAAAAAATCTATAAAATCAGAAATTCAAATGATATAGCTAAAGAAAAAAACTATGTTGTAGGCCCTATATGTTTGTTGCCGACATTCTACCGTACATATCTATATTTTGTATTCTGCCAATGATTCCACATACTGTATAATTAACTCGCTGGCTCTATCTAATCCGGAGGTTCATGATCGGACGGGCATAAGCTGTCCATATATTCCTATCCTGAGTTAATGTTTTCCAATTATCCCCCGTTTATTTTACCTCCCTTAAATCATGATTGATGTTATTCTCCCACTCTTGCCTCCCCTCTAGTTTTTCTATAGAAATGTTTTATGCTCTTTCATTCCCCATTTGTATCACATGTCCTGCCCGTCGCAGTCTACGATACATAATTGTGGTTTTCCATAAAGATCTCCTTTCTCACTCTTCTCCATTTACCTGTATGTCCGCCTCTCTTTGGTTCAAAAAAATCATAAGAACTTTATTCGCAAATACTCGTAATTCCTTAATGTAGAGAATTCATGTTTCGCACCCTATAATATAACCTTAAGAAACCGTTTTATATATTTTTAGTTTAACTTTTTTTTAGAGAGGTTGACATGACGAGAATGTTTGTAATGTATTATAGTATGCGTTTCCAGAATTGAACATGTTTAATTTCTTTCTGCGTAATTCCTGTTTGTGTTTGTTATTCATGGGTATTTTAATTCAGCTACTTCTTCAAAAATGTTCCTCTTTGTCATTAAATGAATATATTTATTATACGGTGTAAATCTACGAATGGTCATATATTTGTTTTATTGATATTTATTTCCAGTTCCAATTTTTTGTGTTAATAGAATTTTCAAGTTTGTACTTAGTGTCTCCTCGCTGTCGCCTAATAATACGTTCAGTAATATAATGTAAATGATTTACTTAGTATGCTAGTATTATTTTGCAGTCATTGCATTTTCTTATAACAGTTTTATTCTCATGCCTTTTTTTCTTTATTATATATTCATTCCATGGTGTTCTGCCCGAGGGCAGGTCTTTCACTGCAATCATAGCAATTTCTTGCTATGCTTTGCAGTTTTACTAGGGAGTTACAGGTGTGGTAGCTTCCCGTTGCTTTCCACATCGGTGAAGGATGTTGATAATGATAAGGATAATAATGTGGCCGGATGATTTATTATACAGAGTGTAACAGGACCTCACCGACAAAATGATAGGCCATGCAGAGAGGATCATTTTTTGTGAAGGATCATATAGTCGCAAACACGTAATTTATGAGTTATGCGCAGATGAAGGTTTTCACCCGTAAGGGTCGCAATTGAATACAAACTATTGTACACGTATCATTTTATTGAAAATGAATTTTTTTTACAGTAAGTGTTCAAACAACAATGTTTTGACGTGAAAAAGAATCCTGCCGTGCTGGCCGATCGTTGCTGCGACGATATTAAGCATGCACAGGGTCGACTGTTTGAACACTTATTGTAAAAACATGTATTTTTCAATAAAATTATATGTGTACAATTTTTTGTATTCAATTCCAACCCTTACTGGTAAACACCTTCATCTGCGCATAACTCATAAACGACGTGTTTGCGACTATATGATCCTTCTCAAAAAATTATCCTCTCTGCATGGCCTATCATCTCTATCATTTTGTCGGTGAGGTCCTGTTCTTGCCATAAATACTGAAACAAACATTTGTCAAATGCTGTACAATCTGTTTTGAGATTTATAAGCTATCCCTAAGATCAGTTGTGCCTTTCTTCATTGCTAGTTGATCTGTGAAAGAGGAAGGAGTTATCTTGAATTTTCAACATGGAATGGGAAGAATATGAAAATAGTATAGCTGTGATACCTTATGTAAGGTAGGAAAAATTAATGTCGAAAATTTCTAGATTCTGAAGAAGGTGAAAATCGCCAGTATATTTGTCTACTGGACTATCTAGCGATTCATTCATATTGGATCTGTTAACTTCCGTACATGCAAATCCATCTTCATAGACTCCTGTTGCTCCAGAAAACGATAGCAGATTTTATTCACTGGAATGCTGTCCGAATAGAGTGATGGCATGTAGAAAAATATTAATTTCCAGACTACTCACTGAGGAATTTGGACTTAGGGCTTAACAACTGTGTTCCGAATATTTCTCAATAATACGGCTGATGAAGCAGAGAAACCTAAGATCCCGACGCCTTCTCGATTAATAAGCTAATAATGGACACCGAAGAGTCCATGAAATAAGAAAATGTTTACCATTACAGAGAGTTTTATTCGGAAAAAATGGCAGGATGTGTTCTTCAAACTCTTTTAAGTGTTTTTGTATCAATGTAACGGAATCTTTCAACGCGATTTTCACCCACTTAGAAACATTGGATCGACTTGAAACTTTGTATACGTGTAGAGGACCCGTGACAATACAATAATTTCATATTTTGTTTCTAAAATCCTGGTCGGAATCATCCGAAAATCAAAAAAATGAAAACTCGTATAATAGGTTGAGGACTTGTCGAGTTTTTAGTCAATCGCTGTAAGAGCTCAGTTGGTAAAGCAGTGAACTCTTAGTGGTATATAATTTCAGTAATCCATACGTCGCTGGTTCAAATCCAGCTGGGAGGGTTTTTTTTATAGAAGCGTATTACTTTTAGCTCATACTACAATAGTATCGAGTTTAAAGATATTTACATTTTTATCTTATTCTGTAAAATATTAAAACTAAAAAATAAAAAATAAATAATAGTTTTAAAAAACTAAAAGAACAAGCTTTATTAGAAAACTAAAAAATGAAAAATAATTTTAATTTCCAATACGCTTGGGATAAAATAAAGTGGTCAACAAAAAAAGTCATCTCCAACACATATAGAATAACAAAAAGAAAACTGTTATCAACAAAAAGAAAATAATTTTACCATCAAAAGCGTGGGGTGCTTTTTATGATTTTTACATTTTCTTCTTAGAGAGCTTACTTTTACCAATATCTGTTTATTATCAAATATATTAATTGATAGAGAGCACCCCACGCTTTTGATGGTAAAATTATTTTCTTTTTGTTGATAACTCTAATTTTATTCTATATGTGTTGGAGATGATTTTTTTGTTGGCCACCTTATTTTATCCCAAGCGTATTGGAAATTGAAATTATTTTTCATTTTTTAGTTTTCTAATAAAGCGTGTTCTTTTAGTTTTTTAAAACTATTATTTTTTTCTTCTTCTTCTTCTTCACTTCACGGGCTAAGCAAATTGCCTGTTACTCCTCACAGTTGTTCTGTCCATCTTTTCACTGGTCTTCCTACATTCCTTGAACCTCTTGGCTTGTAGTTTGCTCTTGGTAACCTTGTTTACATTCATTCTTTCTACATGTCTAAACCATTTATCTCTATATTCTTCGATTTTATCATTCAATGGATACATATTTAACTCTGTTCTTATATCTTCATTCTTAATCCGATTCAATCATGTGCAGCCTTTCGTTCTTCTGAGGAAGTTCATTTCAACGCTTTGTATTCTACTTTGTAACTTTTTGGTCATTACCTAAGTTTCACCCCCATAAAATAATTGCAAGAACTGCCAATGTTTTATAAAACTTCAATCTAGTATCTCTTCTTGTTTTCTTTAATGTTTTATATATAGTTCGGCATATCATTTGAAATTTCGACAGTTTCATATTTATTTCTCTTTCAGTTTAAAAAATTAAGTAATATAACATATAATCACAGATCTTAACATTGCCTATTTAAGGAATCGATACTGGAGGTTCCAGCAGATAATTGCTGTGGCCCAGAAGGCTAGTTCAACAGAAATGTGGCTTGAAGGAGATGTACCTGATTTTTTCTGTATGACTGAATGGTCTGCCAACCCTCTGAACTACAAACTTTGGTTAGTGATAGAGGTCATTGTTGGTGAGAATATACAACTCCACAATTTACAGCATGAAGCGTCCTGCAATAGAAGAACGACCTGAAAGACGTAGACCCATGAAAAAGTTGGTCATTTTAAAAACTGATTGGTGTGTACACTCTGACGTATTTACACATATTTTGTTATTTAGGCTATGTGATTTTAATCCGTGCTAGAAAATACCAAATTTTCAGAATATAAAAGTAAAATATTCTTAATACAAGTTTTGGAGGCCCTTGGAGTACCTATACAGACAATCCGAATGAAATGTGTGCACTATATGACTGCCGCTCTTTCTGTCAGAACATGAATCTGGTAACCATCGCCATTAGAGGCTGGGTGCCACAACCTGAAGAGTTGCAACATATTGCCTTAACGAACTTTTTTCAGAATATGTAAAGCCTTCTGTACGTAAAAGGGCTATGCATCGCATGAGTTGCACTTAACATATCGAACTCCTGTTGAGTTTTTTTTTATTCATGAAGGAATGAGCGGCAGAAGGGGTGAGGCTTATATCAGCAAGCCATGTCGTCCCGAGGCGCTACAGGGACGTGAAATCCAAGCGCGCAGCTGACAACGCTGTTTTTGAAATGTTGGATAAAGGCGCTTGCTCAGTTGAGAATTTCATATGAAGTGAGTACAGTTAACATTCCCATCTCATGTCATATTGTTTTTTATAAATAAACTGAAAAAATATGTTTTTACTCCTTTGTTCTGTAACTCGTCAAAAAAAGATAAATTGTATTTCATCCTGTTTCTAATCAAAATAAGAACTCCCTGGGTATTGGCTCACTGAAGTTATTTCGCATAAAGCAAGGCTCGCTTCGAAAGTATCCGTTTTCAGATCCTGGTAGTGTCCAACCTGATATATACATACATAGTGTTCTGCCCAAGAGCAGGTCCTTCACTGCAAACTCAGCATTCTCCATCCTTTCCTTTTTGTATCAACATACAAACAATTTATTTTAATATTGTATATCATATGATGTCTTTCTCTGCCTCTAACTTTCTTTCCGTTGACCATTCCTTCTAGGGCATCCGGCAGTTTCTTCTTAGCCAGTGGCGAATCCAATTTATTTTCCTCTTCTTTATGAGTTCCAGCATTGTTCTTCCTTCACCCACTCTCTAGCACATCTTTATTTTTTATTTTGCCTGTCCATTTTATACGTTCCATTCTTCTCTATATACACATCTGAAAAGCTTCCAGTCGCTTTTCCAAGCTGATATAAAGATCCCTAATTATCTGGCGTTTCATTTCTGTAGACTCTAGTATCGGCAACTTTTTTGATACCGCACCCAATAGTGTATGTGCATTTCGCGAGTTAATATCTCAAGGTTGATGATTTTTTTTAGGTAGGAAAATTTGAGTATGCGCCTTCCTTTAATGGGAAATTAAAAATCGTATTAGAGGTTTAGACAGTTAAAGAATTCCGAGATATGAAAAATATATCTCCTGACTTAGCGATTAGCCTAATAGCAGATGTGCGCAAACTAAACAAAAATCCTGAAGTAAGAGAGATTCTCATATAGATGATGAAGTGAATGCTTTCTTCCATGTTGGGGTGTTCCAGTGTAAGCTTATATGATACGGGTTAGTTACACATCCATTAATCTCTTCTCATAAAATGAATTGCATTTTTCTTAGTAGAGAAAATTAATTTAGTAACTGAAAGAAATATCAAAGATGTGCCGACATGTCATCAATGAAATGAGATTTTTTAAATCGCCAAAGATAATTTTTGAGAAGAATATACTGCTTATTTTCTTGACGACCAATCTGTACTTAGACTTCTTTTGGTTATTAAGTTCGTCAGTCTCCCTAATTATGCAATATATTTTCAAATCGGAGTTTATTGAAGATGTGCGGTACCTACTTCTTGTTAGATCTGCTAGGAATGTAATAAAAACTTACACAAATATAACCTCTAGATTAGTCTGAGTATTTTTCTCTTGCCTGTCGAGTCCCATTGAAGTCCCCTACCCCCTCCTCTATGTTGTGTTTATGTATTGTAACAACGTGAAAAGTTATGATAAGGAGCAGGGTTTTTATCATCTGTTCATATTTTAGGGATCTCAATAATGAAGGTAATAACACTCATAGCTTTACTTGAATTAATGCATTAGATACTGATACTAACAATCCAAGGGAATGCAGGGGCCTGTGTGTATAATGTTTAATTTGGAAAATGAACACTCATTCGCATTCACTTTTTTCAGACTTAATGTGCATACTATGACGTCATGCCATTGTAAGAACCACCAGTGAAACCAGAGTCCACTTCGCTCGACAATAGACAGCTAAAAGAGAACAATTAGTGTTGCTAAAGAGTTTGGGATTTATACAAAACACCGCTTACATTAGGGAAATCACATATTTTCAGATTTGTTGTATGCATATATATATATATATATATATAGATACTAAGATAAAGGAGAGGTTTGCTCAGGATGGGACATAACTGAACAGTAACAGATAAAAACCTTCTGCTGAAGTTGGGACTGGTCCTTAAAAACGTACAATGTTTTAAATAATCATATTGGTTGAGACTGAATACGATGTACATTATTATTTATTTATATATAGATGTGTGTGTGTGTGTGTGTGTGTGTGTGTGTGTGTGTGTGTGTGTGCGTGCGTGCGTGCGACTCGCGCCTTAATGGGATTTTACCATGAAATTCATTAGTAGATCCTATAATCGAGATATTCCTTTCCTTGATTTAATTGTTCGTTTTGGAGATTCACGCTTCATGTAAAATTAAAATATAAAATTATGGAATATTCACCTGAAAGGTCCGTCTCCTCAATTTTATTAGTTATTTAACTGTAGCGCTTTCGGGACTAATCCCATCATCGGCAGGATTCAAAACTGGTGTTTCACTGAAGATCTGGTAGAGGGGGTTACATGTACTAGGTTCGTTTTCGTTTCTCAGATCCTGCCGATGATGGGACTAGTCCCGAAAGCGCTACAGTTAAATAACTAATAAAGTTGAGACGGGCCTTTCAGGTGAATATTCCATAATTTTATACTTTAATTTTGAATAATACCTCAACGGAACATATCATTATTCTTATAAAAGTTGATGCATTATGTACTTATTTTGGAACATTAATGTGCATTAGGAATTTGTTTTGGTCGATCGAAAAATTATAAATTAATGTAATATGTTGTTAAGAAACTCGTAGCTTACGTTTTATCTTCTGTGATGATTCATTTTAGAATTTTGTTTTAGTTTAATTACTTTTGATTAGCGTAGTTTCATCCTGCAAGATGCAATTGTTTTATATTTATTTTATTAGTTTTTTTAACAAAGGGGTTTGTTATAATTTATTTATTGATGCTTTATCATCTAAGGTCATCGGGTCTATTTATTTATGGCACTATGAAATGGGAATATGATAAAATGAATTCTGATCATGAAATTCCAACCCGGCATTTGCTTTTTCGATTGGTAGGCCCAGTGCTCGAATCCGAAACCTTTGGAATAAGAGTCTCAAACGCTAACGCTTGACCCAATTCGCTTAGTTTGATAAGTATTTTTTTAATCTATTAGTATTGCTAATTAACTAGTTGCATAATGAATGTGCATACTACATGTTATTAGAGTTGTTTCACATTACGTAACATAGTGGATAAGACAGTGTTTTGCTACATTCAGTATATTGTATAGCATGTTGATGTAAAACATGCGTAAGAACTTATGATTTTAACCAAATTACAAATTGGTATGTCGGGGTATATCTAGGGGTGGTGGCAGCAACCCTCTCTATATTAATTAATATGTAGAGGAGCTCTGAGAAGGCAATCCAACCACGCTTTAATTCGTCGGCAAGGCGTTACCTATCACAGGGACAACCAAACAAACTCAATCTTTCTAAAGAAACAGTCGGAAAGAGTAGGCATGACTTTTGCGAATAGTACTTTTTTTTAATTATTATTGTAACGTGAAGGAATAGAAACTAATACTTTTAGCAAACAATGAACAGCAAAAAAGAACAGTGCATTATATATAATTAAATATGTGTGGGTGTGTGCGTCGTGTTTGCCTATTTTTTTTTTTCAAAGACAAATTTAAAATAATAATCTCTCTATTAGTGTGTCAATTTGGAAACCAGGGATCCGGGTTTGATTTCTCTATTTACCACTTTTTCCCGTATCTGAATTTTACAACACTGATAAAATATTAAGCCTGAAATAAGCTTGCGATTAAAATTTGTCGCTAATTTGAAGCCCACATTTGAATTGTGACGCTAATTATAATCTGAGATCGTATCGGACTTTTGTTCAAGAGAATGCTAAAATTAAATTATATATATATATATATATATATATATGTCCACCGCTGTGGTCTCGAGGTAGCGTGCTGCCTTATCACGCAGCGGGCCCGGGTTCGATCCCCGGTCGGGGCAGTTTTTCTGGGTGAGGTTTTTATCGGAGTTTTTGCTTACCTATAAGACAAATGTCAGGAAGCTTAGGCCCAACGGTCCCCGAAAATTATCCGGCCATCATCCTTATCATTATCCTTCACCGGTGTGGAAAGCAACGGGAAGCTAACACATCTATAATTCCCTAGTAAATATGCAAAGCATGGCATGAAAATGCTATGATTGCAGTGAAAGACCTGCCCTAGAGCAGAATTACTATGGATGGATATATATACACACCATAAATATAAGTTCTTAGGGGGGAAAATTCGACCAAAGAGAGATGAATAAACAGGTACTTGGTCTTTAGAGAAATCCAGATATAATGAGAACAGTTAAGTCTCTTAGACTGCGATGTGGACAGGACACGTAACACGAATGGAGAATGGAAGAAGTGCATGGTAGCTTCTTGTAGGAAAACCAGAGGGTAAACGCTCAGTTGGTAGACCAAGAATGAGAATAACATTAACCATAATTTGAGGGAAGTAGATTATACGGGGAATGATTGGAAAACGTTAGATCTGAATAGGGATGTATGGAGAGCTTATGTCCTTGTGGCCATGAACTTAAGAATACGATAGTGCCAATGAGTTATATATCTTAAATACATAATAAGAAATAAATGTCCTGACCTCAAATTTCTTAATCGTACATTAACAAGTAGCACACTGGATTGAGACATTTCTTGCTACATTCATATCAAATTTAAACATGTTGCCATGAGAACGGATAATTTATTTCTAGGTGAGAATATGTATAAACACAGGCGACAATGCATTTTTACTTTCATTGTTATTATACTTGCGTTTGTAAATATACAGTGAGTTTCACTGGACTTGCTGCTACTAGCGTTGGTAGCGCTTGATGACTCGATGCTTGCAGTCAATATCGGCGGCAGGTCGAGTGTAACTCAGTGTACTTAATTATCACTCCTTGCACCCTTCTTTCATACAAAACCACGGCTGTATTTCTGCTTGTATACAAGTAAACAGTGCTGAGTGAGCATAATACGTTACAGAAATATGATCTATCGAAGAAAGACAATTTCACTTTAATTTTAATATATACGCTTCTTTCTTCCTATACGTAGTAAAGTTATTTGTTTACCCGTCGTAAGAAGTAACATTAAACTTGTAATGTAAAGGAGTAAGATTTTTTTAGCATTCAATGAGAAAGCAAACATATAATTAAGTTAAGGTTAAAATTCTTAAAATAAATTGATGTATTAATGTAGTTCATTGCCGTGGTCTCGAGGTAGCTTTGCTGCATCGTACATAGCGGGTCCGGATTCGATCGCCTGTCGGATAGTTCCTGGGCTATTTTTACAGGTTTTTCCTTGCCTGTAAGGCAAACCTCTGAAAATTTTAAGGCCCAAATGGTCCCCGAACATCGTCTGCCCGTTATCATCATTAACATATTCGCAATGTTTAGTATGAATGTGTGAGTAATTGATGTGTTTCTCCTTAATTGTTATTTTGGTGGAGGCCCTAGATTGAGCTGATAACACATTCGAGAAGGATTCCATGTCCGTGTGGCCAAAAACGTTTGAGTGTGATCAAATATTTAAAATCCTTCCCCCGACAGGCCGTGCTACTTTAAGGCCCGGAATGCAACGGGCATGTAAAATTACATATAAGGCAAGGGGTTGAACTACAGTGAATAAGATGTATTAAAATATCGTTTAGTCAATTCTTTTTCTTTTAATTTATCTATTCTTATAGTTTCTCTGGTTTAACTGTACGAGAAATTTGTAGAATGAGACAATTGTACTCACTCTCTCAGTCGCACCAATGTTGTCGGAGTTTCTTCACCAGATGTTAATAGGGAAAAGGAGGAAGAGGAAAACTGACAACAGGGTGGGTTCTTTCTTTTGTATCTTGACTAAAGTGGTCAACGATCTACTCTTGTATCTCCATCTTTCTCTCTCTCTGCCAAGTTAAGCCAGCTATACAATAACTTAGGTGCTTAACTTTTCCAGTTGTCTCTCTTTTAGAATATTGCCTCGTTTAGTTTATAGAAGCAGCTGAAATGAGATATCTGACAAGTGTAGCTGGCTGCAAACTTCAAGATAAAAAGAAGAAGTGAAGATATTAGAAATGAGCTAAATATGTTTTTTTAAATTTTTAGATAAAATGAAAGACTCCAGAAAAAACTGGAAAGAGCGTGTTCAAGGAATGAAAGATGAACGCATGCCAAAAAATTATACTTAATTACAAACCAAAAGGAGACAGGAATGTTGGTAGACCGAAAAAGAGATGGATTCAACTTTTTGAATGAGATTCTATGAGACCGGAAGAAGCCACATGGGCTTTTTCCGTAATTGTTGTTGACGATGATAATGATACTTTCCCACTTTAAGATTCAGTATTTAATTCTACACCTGCAAATTAAATGTACCCAACTAGAGTGATAGTCGGTCTTTCACAACGAAAGGAAGTCTCCGTTCTCATTGTCTAATTTGTAAACCGTAAAGTTTTAGGATCTATTTTTATTGTCGTGATTTTAATATATACCCGTTTACGACGGCTATCGTCTTTTTTTAAGAGTTGTGGTAAAATGTTTTTATTTGTGAGTGGCTTTTGTGTTGGTTTGAAATTATTACCAAAAGTTAAAAGAAGTTTCCGTAATGCTATAGAATTGTGAAATGGTTGTGAGGATTAAAATGAAAGTAAAGCTAATGAATGGAAGAGACAATTATTCTTTATGCCAGGTTATAAAACTCTTTTGTTTGTTTCACAGGCGGACTACAATCGCCACTTGGACGAGATTGCAGCGCGCGTCGAGCGCCTCTTGTTGGATGCTGTGAGAAGGCGGCTGCTGACAACTATCGACTCTTTGGGGAGCCCCCGCCCTGACGTCATTACTATCCTGCGCCAGTGGGAAGCTTTCAGGCGGCTCGCAAACCAAGGTATCTACACTTTATCTTACATGTCTCCGTTCCTCACAGCTAATCTTGTTGGACGGTTTATCAGATATAACGGAGAGGTTATGTAGTGTCTTCTCTTTTATTTTATCGATTTGTTTCCCACATAAGTGATTTCGTTAATTATTTTAATACTCTAAAAAAACATAACTAGAAGGAAAAGTTATTAATTTTTAAAGGAAATTTTTAAGAAGGATATTTGGACCAAATAGAGGAACTGATAACTGTTGGAGAATAAAAAAAAAACGAACTAAACAAATTAATCAAAAATCAGAATATAGTGAGCCATATAAGATCTCTCAGAATTAGTTGGCTTGGACATTTGATCAGAATAGATGATTAGAGACTGGCCATGAAGCTCTATAAATGGAAACCTATAGGAGGCAAAACTGTTGGAAGACCGAAGATCAGATGGGAGGATGACACAATGAACGATCTAAAGAAAATGAAAGTGACTAATTTGAATATGGCAAGAGGCAGAGTGGCATAGAGGAGGATTGTTGAGAAGGCCAAAACATTCACTTTTGAAGTTGTCGCGCCTTAGGATGATTTTAATACTCTTATTACTTCTTCTTCTTTATTTTCCTCTTATTCTTCTTTGTCTCGAATTGGTTGGATGGAATATATTCATATCTTTGATTTTGTCCCGTCTTCTGAGTGATATCTTCTTCCAAGGATCTTACATAAAGTCTGAAAGATCTTGTAATTAAATTTGAGTATAATATTGGAAGTAAACTATTTTCACGAGTAAAAATCTTGTAGATTTTTTAGTGTAGATAAACGTGAAATTAATCGACGAATTTCGAATCACAGTAAAGAAAGACCACGTGTCCCGAGCTGTCTGATGCTCAGCAAATAACATCCCGCTAATTATAACGATAAAATTAACGTGGATAAAAAAATACTCCCATTAATGTTAATTATTATCTTTATTCAAAATAGCTTGGTTTTCATTACTTATGTAAATGTAAAATGTAATATTGTAATTTCGCTCTATTTTAATTGTGCCTTTGTATCCAGCATTCCAATGTTGAATTATATATAGACTCCTAAAATTTGTGTGGCGAGCCATGTAGAATATAAATAACAGAAAACGAGGAAGGAAAAGAGACATAAAATGTATACGAATATTCAGGAAAATTGGCAGTTGTAATATTATCACATTTGTTTTTCATTTCTCTGTTTTGCTTAATACGCTAATCGTATTCCGCACACAAAATTCCAATTGTACAAAAAATATAGAAAACATTAGTTTCGGAGCATAATTAAAATCATGTTAAAAAAAACAGTTTAAATACCGTGAGATTAGCTTAACTCAACCCCTCAATCTTAATTTAGTATCCTTTGGCTGATTTTTCTATTCGTGTTATATTCAGTTGTTATATGTTCTTTTAACCGCGTTCTATAAAATATTCTATTCCCAAAAAAAACTATGATGTGGCCGGGAATCGAATTACAGACCTCTGAGGAGGTAGTTCATGTATCTTGTAAGCCCTTGTTTCCCTCAACGAGATTTAGGCGCTCTCTCCCCACAGGGAAGAAATTGAACCATACACGGTGATTACAAATGATTGGAGCGATTTCATGATTTTATTGTAGCGATCTTATTTGACATATCTTCACAGAACTTTAAAGTTATGTATAAAAACTCATAAGGTTTTTTTTTGTTTTCTCTCGCAGCCGTGTTTCAGCTTTAAACCGAGAGAGCGCAGCAGTTATCAAAGATGGCGACAGGCGAGGAGAAAGCATATGCTGTGCTTGAATTTCATTCAACTCAATCTGTGATAACTGTGCAACGACACTTCAGAACGAAGTTCGAGAAAGATGCACCGAGTGCCAACTCCATTCGGCGATGGTATGCGCAATTTAAAGCTACAGGATGCCTCTGTAAAAGGAAATCAACGGGTCGTCCTTCAGTGAGTGAAGAAAAGGTTGAGAGTGTGCGGATGAGTTTCACACGTAGCCCACAGAAATCAACACGAAAAGCGAGCAGAGAGCTGAACATTCCACAACCGACCGTTTGGAAGATCTTGCGGAAAAGATTGAAGCATAAACCTTACCACTTGCAATTTCTACAAGCCCTTACGCCCATTGACAAAGTGAGTCGGTTTGAATTTTGTACACAAATGCAGCAGTTTATGGATGAGGATGGTTTTTGTGAGAAACTTGTCTTCAGTGACGAAGCAACATTCTTTGTGAATGGCAAAGTGAACAAACACACAATGTGCGAATCTGGGGCACAGAAAATCCCCGCGTTATTGTGCAGCACATTCGCGACTCCCCAAAAGTTAGTGTGTTCTGTGCGGTTTCTCAGTTCAAAGTTTATGGCCCTTTTTTCTTCTGCGAGCAGAACGTTACAGGACACGTGTACCTGGACATGCTGGAAAATTGGCTCATGCCGCAGCTGACGACCGACCGTGAGACCTTCATCTCACTGCAGGATGGTTGCTCCACAACACCGTCATAACGATGGTTCGTGAATTTTTAACGATCGAGATTGCCCAAAACGAAGGAAGGGTAGCAGGGGAGAGGCTAATGATCAGAAATTGTGTGTCATGGCCTCAACGCTCCGCATGATTTGAAGCGCGTGGCGATTTTTGTGGAGTTTGGGGGGATGTGGAAAGATTCAGTGTTTGTGCCTCCTTTACCAGTAGACTTACCAGAACTGCGAGCTCGCATAATCAATGCCTTTGAACAAATTAATAGGGACATGTTACGTCGAGTATGGGACGAACTTGATTACAGACTTGATATCTGCAGAATCACCAAGGGGGAGCATATGGAGCACCTGTAACATCTCAAAAAAAACCTGGGAAGTTGCTCTATGTATCTGTAAAAGTTCGTGAAAATATGTCGAATACTACAGCTACCATAAAATCATGAAATCGCTCCAATCATTTGTAATCACCCTGTACTAATTTAAGTTACACTTTTTTTTCGTATAGATGTCATTGGAGTGGTCAACGTTCCGCCTCATACTGACATCTAGGAAATCAAGGTAATACTAGGACGGGAAAATTCTGTAAATTTTGCGTAGAGGCGTTTTTATTCAGGCTTAAGGATATTTTACGAGAAAATCTTCAGACTCGGGACCCACGGCTTAAAGTCCCACCCGGAGGACTTGCTCCTTGGATATTTTCATTCTACAAAATCCATCGACCCCGGCCGGACGGTAGTTACTAGTTAGATCCAAGGATACCACAGGGATTTTTGTGTGTATTTTCGTGCATCATGTTGACCCAGGGTTATAATAATATTCTTGTATGGTAATAAAATTCTCATCCACTACATATTATTCGCTGTATTTTAATTCCACATACCAAAATATATAATTTTCTTTCATCCTGTGTTAGAGATTGTCAAACTATCCCATCCATCAAAAGGATAACTTTCTTACTTAACACTTCATTATAGCATGCAATCTTATATTTAATTCGTATTATTTTTATTAAATAGTATTATGAGTGATCGGTGGGATAACGCCATTGCCTCCCACTCAGCGTGCTCGGATTCGATTCTCAGCCTGGACAAGTTCACTGATGAGTTTTTTTTTTTTCGGACAAATGTCTGAAAACTGTAAGGCCTCTAAGAGAGAGGTTAAACTAAGGTATAAAATTGACAGAGAGTTAATCGATATTTTAAGATAAATACTGTATTTAACTCTTCCATGTGTGTGTGTGTGTGTGTGTGTGTGTGTGTTTTCATGTCAAGTGTATAATTTATATGCGTTAATTTGTATTATTAGTATTGATTTAATTAGCCTGGACATTATTATAACTATTATGTTTATTATTATTTTAACCAAATTTTCATTTAATGAGCTCGCGGTTGACTCGCCTATGTACTGTCATTAATAATTATCTAAATAGTATAATTGTGGTTGTACTCAATGCCTCTAAAGAAAGTCATACTTAGAAAAATGTATAACTTAATTCAAACCCTATCATGCATCTACATCTACATGATAACAGAGTATCCATACGAGAAGCTAATTCATTACTCCAGAGTTTCGATATTTTCCTCAGGCGTACTTAGTCGTTCTTAATGCAAGCTGGAATGCGAATTCAACTATTACAGCGGTGCTGTTTTGAATAAGTCGATACAGAAATGGCAACACTAATTTGTCACACTGGTAGTTTATATAGACAGAAGATAGTGGACGTTCAGCAATCTCCGATGAATGTACTGAGCATGTAAGGGAGATCTTCCATCAGAACCCTCCAAAGTCCTTACCAGATAGTGTGGAATATGTCGAGAAAGCGGTTGCACATGAAACTGTGTCAGTCAGTAGTTTAGGTATCTAAATTGAGATGAAAGATTTTGCTTTACGTGTCGTTTTCAAGAATTAGGAAAGAATGTTAGTTTTATGGAGCACATGATTTTCAGCAATGAAGCAACATTACACGTTAGTAGAAAAGTTAATCGTCATAATTGCCAACCTGGAGGGACCGAGAATCCATATCATTGAGTGTGAACAATATTCAGCGAAGCGGAATGTTTTTTGTGCCAACTTACATCCCAATCTATACGGTCCGTTTTTATTTATAACAGACACTATCGATGGCATATCCTACCTCAACATGCTCAAACTTTGATTAATGTCACAACTGAATTAGGATTCAAATGCTTATCTGTTCTACTTCTCAGGGTTTTTCCCATTTTCCGCCCCATAATTTTCATTCCACAGTTTCTCCATGCTCATCTCGTCCATTTAGTTTCATTTCATTCGTTCTGCCCTGCGACAGTGCGTCAGGCGAGGTCGGCCTACATCCTTGTCGTTCAGACCTCTCCAATTATAGGGTATTCATCTCATCTCATCCCTCGACCCGATCCTGAGTTGTATACGAGTTAACGATATTATGTTATCTGTTCCAGCAAGATGAAGCACCGCCTCACTATCACTGTCAGGTTCGCTACTATCATAATCGGGTGTTTCCAGAACGTTGGGTAGGACGAAAAGGACTCTTGACAATGGTCTTACGAATGGCCTCCGCGATCCTCAGATTTAACCCCTTGTGATTTTATTTCCTCTGGGGTTATGTAAAGGATAGTGTTTAAGTTCCTCATCTACAATGCGACCTACCTGAACTCAAATGAGGATTGAAGAAGCCGCTGCTACAGTCACTTGGCGTTCAAGAATAGCGCAAAAATTGTACTACCGCATCGAGTTAGTCGCATTACACAAGGCGCCCATATCGAGGATCATTTTATTTATTTTTTTTATGAAGCAACTATTGTAATATTTTTACTTTTTTCGCTCCTAATTGAAGTTAATAATTGTATTTTATAGTGTCATTCTCATTAATCTTGGCTGTAATATAAAACACTTGTCTTGGTCCACTAACACTAACAAAGTGGTATTTGAGAAAAGAATTTGAACTTCGATTCCCGATTTGTTTGTCACCATGGTCAATAATGTACAACAGGCTTCCTTTGTGTGATATGAGGTATATTTTGCACACATGAAAGTATATTTTGAGTCTTTGTTGTGTATGCCGACAGTCTCAATAAAGCTGAAGTTCAAACTTCAAAGAATATCGCTGGTTGAAAACAAGGAAATTACCACCAATAAACTGTCCATCGTTGGCAAGCACGTTCATCTTTTTTCCGAAATCTTCCTTTCAGGAAATGGTTAAGGCCAGATTGCTTTATTGACCTGTTGAGATTTAAAACTGCAGACCCCTGCTCGGCATTGTCATTGTTGTGCGAAAATGCGAAATAGGGATGCTGACTTTCTATGAAAACAAAATTGTCTCCGTTTGCAAAAAACATGACAATAAAGCAGAAACTTGTCATTTGATGGGGTTACAAACTAATAATTTAATATTAAATAGAGAAAAAAGTATAATATATGCACCCATATGCACATATTAGTGAAATATGCGCTAATCCCGTAAATATACCTTTATATGCACTATAAAATGTTGTCAATTGATTCTAAATGACATTAAACGCAATTTCCTTTTCCATGCATATGTTATCTTTGAAGGAATAAAACATGCAAATATGCAGAAATCCGCCCTCTAGTTATGATAGTCTTTGAATAATAAATTTATCAAAATCCGACCTTCTTCTGGGACACGGTGTATTTTATGTACCTTGTGTTTATTACAGTTCAGTGGAAGAGAAAATCACCATATGGCCTTATCGGCACCAAGATAAATAAGTAAATATTAAATATTGCAATAACAGTCGCATGATAGTTCCTATCCACGATTCGCTTAAAGCATATTCTCAGTGCATAAATCATAATTTGCCCGCGTATTGAAATATTTAAATATTCTACCAAGGAACTCGAATATGCATTAAGATATCGCTAGATAAGTGGATGGATATCTATATTTTAATTGATTGTCATGTGAAATAACAATAGTTTTGTATAAGTTTTGGATAATGTTGAGGCAAGAGCTGTTTAGAATTAGAGGTGTTTGATTTATGTAGCACATTTCCAGCGTTAATAAATGAGAAGAGGCAACACAATTCACATGTCTGCTATGATTAATGATGTTTTAACTGCAATGCCATGTTGAGGTTTACTTACATCGCAGTCCAACCCCATACATTTTAGTATGCTGTTTCAGGTTTTATAACAGAAATCAGACTGTTTCACGTTGTCTCTGTTCCATTATAGTAAAAGCTTATTACAACTTAGGCTAAGAAAGAAGCGTTCAAATATGAAAAACTGTAAACTGCATGTTTCTATTTTGACAAAACTTTTTTTTCTAAAATACGAAAATAAAACAAAATAACCCATGTTCTGAAATGGCTAAACGAAATTATAAAAATAAGTTAGTCTCTGTCCCATTATCGTGAAAGCTTATTTGTTATATAAAATATACAATTCCAAAACTCAAATAATCGTATATACATTCGATTCTATAATGTTTTGTTTTGCAAGGCGATAGCGGCTGGGGGACCCGACATGCTGATCGCATGTCACTCTTATACTGGCTGGATGGTCTTTCATCTGTGATTATACATGTGGAAATGAGGCTTGCTGGTACGCTAAGAGCCTTCTAGACCCGTCGCGCCATGGAGTTTTGGAGGGCAGTAATTTTAATTTTGTTCATCATCAACATAGGGGAAAAATCTAACAATGAATTTTTCCCCTGAAAAATCCATGGAGCAAGTCCTCCGGTAGGGACTTTAAACTGTGGGACCCGAGTTTGAAGATTTTTCAGGCTCGTAAAAGATCCTTAAGCCTGAACAAAGAGGCCTCTAAACAAAATTTACCGATCTCAAAATTCCTAGTAATACCTTAGTTGCCTGCCAGATGTCTCATTGAGTCGCTATGTTGACTGCATGCCACTCATGACATCGTTGGCAAATATGGTAACTAAAATGAACTTAGTCTACAAACTCCTGACAAAGGAGAGGTTATGGCTCAACAATGGGCTGCGCCATTAATCTACTATATTAATAACATAATAATCATACGGAAATAATTCTATGAAAGCATAACTACAATGTTTCGAAATGTCTCGCATTTATGTAAATTTCGTAGTAGTGGAAACTTTGCAGTTTTGATGGTGGCAAAGATAGATTGCTACAAATCAACGTGTACCGAACACAGTTCAAAATATAGTATTTAAGTTATTGTTGAAGATAAAACCAGTGTTATCAAGCTAACAAATTTTTGTACGAAGTGTTTGACTAATTTAGCATCTGGCGTCATTAGCGCCGCGGTCCAAAAGTAGAACGAAAGAGGCTATCAAATTTTGGTCAGAAGATATATCGGGCTTAAGGATCGTCATGCTCAATTATTACGTGATGAAAAAATTACCGAATCTGCCCAGGTGTTTACCTAAAACTTCGTATCTAAGCTGAACACCGCAACCACTAGACCGCCGCGCCATGGTCAGCAAACTATCAATTAGGACAAGTAATATTCTAGTGCTGCCATAAACATCATTTGATCCACAACTTTTTTTGTGTCCTGAGCAAACGTCTTTAAAATTGTATCATCCATCTTTTTTCACGTCCTTATCTTCTTCTCTTCTTATTATTCATAATTTGTTGGATTTTCATCCTGTTTATTTCTAAAATCACTCCTCGTAGGAAGAAGTATTTGATGTGCGTTCACTGTCTATCCATCTCGTGGCTGGTCTTCCCCTTGACGTCCTTATCTATTCCATCATTTCAAGTTCTGTTCTCCCATGACTTATGTCCAGCAAGATTGAGAAGTTAATATTTTTCTTTCTTGGGTATATGTGTGTGTGTGTGTGTGTGTGTGTGTGTATATATATATATATATATATATATATATATATATATATATATATGCATCATATGATCTACGCATTTTAACCTGTTTGTTCCAATCGGTCTATGTTTCCATTAACATAAGATATCATATGTCGAGTACGGAGGTTATTTTACTGTAGTGTTGAATTTTTCGGGACTGACTTTATGATGTAGATTTCGTTAATTATATCGCGAATCCAGACATTACAAAATATAGTGTACATAAATTTACACCCTGCCTCACGGTTCTGTACATTGTCGCACATCTTCCGATCCATTTGTAAGGAATCAAGTCAACTACTGATTCAAGACTTCATAAATTTCTGTTGTAATGTCCTTCAGTATATTCATTCATTACCTTTTGTCTTAAAATGTTCTCTACAAGTTCAAACTAATTTATGCCGAAGTTTTTGTTTGTAATATATCTTGAAATCTACAATGCAAAAATGAAATAATAGAGTACAGGCTATATAGAATATTCCAATTTTGTATATCATGCATCATCTCATAAAATAAAATTGGCATGCAAGTGTGTGACACGCTTTGAATGGAATAGGTCCAGAAAGTACCTAAGTTAAGGTCCGAATAGTAGTTTGTCAGTGGTTATATCGTTTCATGCTTGGTTGGGCCCAAAACAACATAACGTTCTGATAATTCATTACTGTGTCTTACTTCAGTATGAATAATATTTAAGAATATTCTTTGGGATACCAGTTAATATATATTTGTATTGTAAATTAAAGATTGATTTACGGATGTTAGGTTTAAATCCGCTTCAGAGTTGTAATTCACATTATTTTCCATATATAACGAATCGTCCCGCCGCACAATACATAGCATAATCGCATCCACGTCACAACAGAAGTTCAAAATGGCCTCCATGGGATGCAATGCACATCAGGAACTGGTTTAGTATATACAACGCTTTTCAGATGCACCCAGCGGGTTTAAGTCTGATGATCTAGCAGACCATGCAACAGGGCCTCCGCGTCCTATCCAACGTCTGGGGAAGATTTTGTTGAGGTGTCGGCGAACTGTAATGCGGAAGCACTCTATCATGCAGAAACCACATCACCTGTCTAACCGCCAAAAGCACATTCGCAAGTAAAACAGAAAGAGTATTCTACAAGTCTGAGAGAATAATGTCATTCGTCAGTGCCATCTACCGTGGCAAGAATGCATTTTTGGACACTTATTCATTGGACATTTTTTTCCTCCATCTCCAGTCAAGAATCAGTCCCTGCAGTTTGTCGGTGTAATTAAAATTCACCCTGTGTATGTAAGTAATATATATATATATATATATATATATATATATATATATATTTCTTTTTTTTTTTGCCGTTAAAAGTATAAAATGCTTATTTATGTTTTAACCGTGATGCTGTAGACTTTCTATTAAAACACAGTGCTGTTCTGCTTTAAAACCAGTACTAGCTGTATTATTTAAAAAATGTTCAAGATATTTTTCAGCATGTCGTGCGCAGAATGAAACAGCAAACTCTGAACATTAATCAGACTGCTCTAAGTCATAATTAAACTTGCCGTGTTTCAATTTATATCTGTACAGGTGTGTGTATCTATCTCTTTCTTCTACTTTGATTTACGTTAGTTTTTGTGCTCTACTAAATCTGTTTTGTGGTAGCGTATTTATTATATCAGATTTCCTCTTGCGTTTATAGGGCTATCAGAATCACTGAATTATGTTCATTCCAGATTTTTTCTCCTCACCTTTTGCAGGTATTTTTACTGTCCCAAGCCATTGTGGCTCCTGGCCTTACAGGGACACGATTGTCGGGAGAGGATTTTAAACTCTTGATCACATAGCTCTACATACTTTTTTGACCACACAAGGACATGGAGCGCCTCCCGGAATAAGTGAGCGTTTCAAAACCTGGGCCACCGCCGAGACCATACGAACTAGGATTCTGGAATTTCAAATTTCAATTATATTTCTAATATGTACGTTATCATTTAACCCCTTAAGAATTATAAATATATTCGGTGTTTATAATTTTATAAAAGAAATAGGAATATAACAGCATTTTATATCAACTATATGTACGGCATACGAATTAATTAAGAACTTCGTTCGGTTAATGAACTCGCTAGTTACTTTGTGCGCCCCTTACAAATATTATTTGAAAATAAAAATAATTTTCTTAGATAGGTTTGGAAGGGCTAATTATTGGCACAAGGAATATTGTTTTGTATATGAAAGGACAGCTTTTAGGCAAAGTATAATGGTTTAGAACTAAAGTTCATGTCATAGCCTGGATAAGAGAGCTTCTCTACAAGAATATATATATATATATATATATATATATATATATATAATTATTTCGTTTGTTTTTCACATCAATGAATTGGCTTCTATTAAAGCCAAATGGGGGCAAAGTAAAATAAATTTGCACTATTTAAATAAGTAAAGTTATATTTCAGTGTTTTTCCCGACAATTTATAGGACATTTTTATAAATATTTTTACGTTATCAAAATTCCGGGCCTTTATTGTTACTATCATTTTTTTTTAAATTAAAGAAGGTAATAATGTTTTATTTTTCGATACCATTCATTGAACTTTAAAGAGGAATAACCTATATTTGAGGAGGTTATTTACATTGTCCATTTTCGTAAATTTGTGGGAAGTGATCTAAAGTAATTTTTTTCTGTAAAGAGGAATCGGTTTGATTACAGTAGCCGGTTGTAACATAAGTTGGTACTGATGTAAAGAATGTTCTGAAACCAGATGATATTTATACTTAGTCCAATGTAGGAAGAACCCAGATACATTCAAGTTATTTTGGATACAAGATGGACAAGAGACGTTTTGAAAATGAAATTATTTAATAATTTTCTTTAAATACACATAATATTAAATGATTAATAGAAATTTTCCCATTAAGGGAGAAGGCATTCTCAAAGAGGTCGGGCTTAACATGTCTCACATGCTGAACTACTGCACATAAGAGTTATTTTCGTGCTTGCGTTTGTTTTCTTGGTTCATCTCATATACTATTTTGATTGTGTCCACTTAATTAGTTCTAATACAGCGTTTCGGTCATTGCCTACTTTTCTCATTAAATCTTACTTGTCGCTCTATTTCATCAATGACTTCCTGTACATTTTTTTAGATCAGCCCGTGGATCTTTTGCCAACGTGAGAGTCCCATATTAAACGCACGTTCAGTAGAAATATATTGCATTATAGAGGAGATGCAGAAAGCAATTTGAGCTGGAAAATTGTGGGCTTTGGACAAAAAATCTGAGTTAGCATTGTTAAAATCGTTTACATTGACTATTTAACTCATGCCCAAAATGGGAGTCAATGACCAATCACGTTTCAATTATTTCTGTTTTACAACCAATCAGAGTCGTGTTTCACCAAATATTGATCAGTGTTATAATTACCATATTAAAGAAAGCTCCTCACAATATTGCGTTCCTTTGGCAAAAAGTAATATGATCTGGTTGCAGTGATAAACAAATGAAGCAGTAGAAGCGTACCTATCGTGTTTCATTTGTTTTCAAACATCGCCGTTTACATTAAATATATAAATATTTTAAAATAACTATATTTAAATAATGATTTGTGAGTAAACAGCTTTATTTTATTCGTTAAATAGTCCTAACAAATGCCACTCTTGATTTCCAAATTCTCTAGATAAATTCACTCCTCACTTCGTGAGTCGTGAATTTATCGATAATTTGGAAATCACTCGTGGCATTACTTATGATAATGGTAAAGCAGTATACAATTAATTGGGGAATAATTCAATTCAATTTTTCAATATTTAAGTTGCATAAAAACGTTGGCGTGGTCAATATAAAACATATTTATGTATATAATGGATTTTTAACTAACATTTAAAATACTTCAAAGTTGAAAGATGACACTGAGAAAATATTTAATAAAAAACAATAATACTCAACATATACTAACTAATCAGAATTTTACTCAGTCTGTAAAAACGAACATATATGCACTTTGATAGGAGTGAACATCACATCTTAAATTAAAGTCGGATACATTATTCATTATACATATACTAAAATATCAAATTCAATAATAATGATTTACAAATGAGCTCTTTCTTTCTTTTTCTTTTTTTTTTTTCAGAAGTAGAAATTTCGTTGAGTGATTTCTTTTGCCATATGTGACCAGATTGAAATAAAAATAAAGTACGCACAATATGTAGTAATGTTAAAAACAAATTATTTGATTAAATATAAAAATAATCCAAATAGTCTGGAGAAGATATTCCTAATTATTAAGGGATCCCAAATCAACTGATAAACTCTAAATTAACGAATAAATTAAAAATGATTGCAATATTTATTCTTATTATTCATAAACTTTTTTCTCCAAATGCCCGATGTCATTTCGACATTTCTGGTGTTCTCTCGTGGCATTGCGTACTTGTAACCCACTTCTGAGGTTGGGGCGCCTGGAAGGCGGGGTTACGCTGCCCCGATGATAATTTTGTGAATTCTGTCTAGATTTAAAAAAAAATCATTAGCTTGAAACCAAGTAGCTGCAACATACTCGTATGTTGCTCGAATAGACATGTATAAATTATATCCTGTTTTGATAATATAAGGTGGTGTGGGATAGTCTTTAAGTAGAAATTGGATGAAAACACAACTATTTTATGAAGAAATAATGATTTCGTAGTTAAATATGGGGAAATAACATTATGAGGATCTTAATTAATGAGTCAAACTATAAGGTAAGATTTAAAAAATGACTCATTATTCATGAAAGATATAATGAACTATCTTTTCAAAATTTAGCTGTTAAAATAATTATTCATCATTCTGTATAAAACCAAAATTTTATTAAATATAACTAACTAATTCACTGGCACTATCGAACCCGTAGGTTCATGACCGCACGGACATAAGCTCTCCATACATCCCTACCCTGAGCTAATATGGTTACTTTATTTTTAATAATTGAAGTACCGCCCAGAACATGAAACTTGTATACCTATTTTTTTCTAATTTTATTTTTACATGAAAAAGGTTACATGTGCCATTAGCATTTTTTCCCATGTTAAGCTCAACTTCGGGGCGAGGTGGAGTGAGGGTTATCTGGGCAGCTAGTTGATTAAATTTTCTCCAATTCCTAATAAAATCTGAAATCTTCTCACACCATTCATACCCCTGTTTAATTTTAACATTGGATTAGGAGTATGAAATGTAAACAACTCTAATAACTCAGATAGGCCTGTATTTTGTCAGAAAGCGTAAGTTTCTTACCTTTAATTGTTTTTAACGCCTTCATAACCAGAACAGTTTATTTGGTTTAATTAATTTATATCGATGATAATAATAATAATAATAATAATATGTGTATATAGTCTGATGTAACTCATGTGGATCCATCCATCGAAAGTAATTCTGCCCGAGATCAGGTATTTCACTGCAATCATAGCATTTTGATGCTATGCTTTGCAGCTTTACTAGGGAATTATAGATGTGGTAGCTTCCCTTTGGTTTCCATGAAGGATGATGATGATGATGATGGCTGGATGATTTTCGGGGATCGTTGAGCCCTAAGCTTCCTGACATTTGTCTTACAGGTGAGGAAAAACCCCAGGAACCTGTCCCGACCGGGATTCGAACCCGGGTCCGCTGCTTGACAAGGTAGCACGCTGCCTCGAGACCACAGCGGTGGTAGACTTGTTAGAAAAGTGAGACGGACTTGATGACGTGGTATTCATATTTACAGCATTTACAACAATTGTTAATTTTTATTCATGTGTTGATGCAATTAGTCATTGCAGTATCCATTTATGCGTACGATACTTTGAATAATCCCTTGATTTTCAAGAAACGTATTTTCTTGTATAAATATGTAACATCTGTAAAAATAGGGTAGTAACAAGGAATAATTTGCAACTTTCCTCTACTTGTATTCTAAATCTTGGCAGCTCCTCCCATCCCCGGTGTTCTCATTTCACTGCTAGATGCTCTTGTTCTCCAGATTAACTCCTTCTCTTTTCCTTCAATCTAGTAGTTAAAGAATCTGGAAATCCAACCAGACTGCCAATATGCCACCGTAAGAGCATTGAAATAGATGCAGTTGAAATAGATTATCCTGATTATATAATAATAATGATATAGCATCGTTAGGCGATTGTATGTTGCCAAGTTTTCGAATGTACCGAAACCATGCTTTAAAAATTTAGTGTGAAAATATTGATAATAATTTGTAAAACATTAAGCCAAGCCCACGTATAGTGAGTTATAACCAAAACTGCAATATCTAGGTGGCATTCAAATTGTATGTTTTAATACTTCCTATATCGAAATGCAAATTATATTCAAGATAAATACGTAAATTACATTTTTGCGCGATAATGCGTTTTGTCGAACTTACAGCAATGGAGACCATGATTGAAAGTCATCATCATCTGCATTAATGGATTTGGTCTGTTGACCCGTTCCGACTTCAGCCCATCTCTTTCTAGGTCTGCCCACATCTCGGGTGCCTTTAGGTTTGTATTTTGTTATGGATATCTATCTTCATTCATCCTGTCTATGTTGATTGAAAGTTCAACTTCTTATATTTCGGGGTTGCCAATCTAAATAACTATACTGTAATATTACATATTACAAACCACGTGTGTGAAATAAAACCATTGCCCCCTATATATACTGCGTACAATGTATATACAAAAATATATTAAAGGTAGTATTAATATACATTATACGAAATAAATCACTGCATTTTAAATGAACTGAACTGAACTTTATTTGAAACAATATACTACAATAAATACGTACCTGCCGCCAGTGTATCACTGATTGGTGTCACGGCCCACTGTAGTTTCAATTAATAAATATTGCCCACACTGTTAACGTTAGTCAATTGTTTATAACGAATGCAAATATTTCCAACAAAGGTGTTATTATTTTACTATTATTAATTATTTTGAAAACACCATCGCACAAAAAATAATGTACGACGCACGTTTATGAAGTGTTTTACAGAATCTCGGCGCTCGGTTTTTAAACATTTTCCTCGCTTCTGTAAAAACCATTTCCCAACCTCGCATCGTAATATACTATTACATAGGAGATATTATGTTAATGGCAGTAATATGTACGAAGTACAGAATCATCAATGGGCAGACGTGTGTACCCTGCTTTATATTTGAAATACCGATGCGTGCGGAATAGACTTATCTACATATAAAGCACGCCGCCTGCATATTAATTCAACAGCCTTACTCCAATATAGCGCGAATATTGAATTGTGAAAATGCTAACTTCTCGACCTGGAATTACATTCGCTGTGCTCATTTGTGAACTTGGTTTAGCTGAAAGAGTAATTTGATATTATAGTAGAACTAATGCTGTAGTGTATTTTATCTTTTAATTCCGTTTCTATTCATAGACGCCTTGTCATAAGTTCATATCGCTTCTAGATTATTTGTATTATCTGTTCGTCCTCGTTTGTCTGGACGTTAAGAATCTGACCTCTGGTCACGGGTTCAGATCTGACCGAAGTCGATGGGCATTTTTAGATTGAAGAAATCCAATAGACAAGTCCTCGAGGAGCGACTTCAAGCCGTGGATCACGAGTGGGCTCGTAATCTAACCTGAAATCTATATTAGAACCTCTGAACAAAATTTAATCGGTCTTTCCTTCCAAGAAATACGTTATTTGCTTAATAAGTGCCTCTTTGAGACAATGAGCTTACCACATGTTACTCGCTGATATCTACAGGAGATAAACGTAACTAAATACACTTGGTTAAGTATCTCTCCCTTCTCCCACTTATCTTGTACAAGTAATAGATATACAGTCTATGCTATCTATTGTGTTTCCTGTAGAAATTCACTGATTGAATTTAAAAGTACAAATAATAATTTGCTGATATTGGAATTCTAGGTCATTATTTAGTTTGATGAATGGTGTAGATATTTCTGTTACAATATTTAATCCTGGGGTTTCATGATCGCGAGGCTCAAATGTTACCATCAGAGCCAACTCACACGAATAGTGGAATGTCTATTTATCAAAAACTACTATAATTATTTTGATGAATTTAACCAACACCTACAAGATGGTATTATAGTCACTCCTTTAGGACGTCAACAAAACTCATTCTGTGTTAATTACCTCCTGAATATCCACTGCTAGGAGAGACAAGTAATGGAAATATTTCATGTTTCAGAGCTATTTATTCATGGATGGTATCGCATCAAAGGAATTTGAGTAAATTTGCTTTTAGCACTCATGAGATCTTCAGAATTCTTGAAAGTGTAGTAAGTTACGACACATGGTTTAAATTTGAGTCTTATCTCGAGAGTAAAAAATATGGCGGTAAGGATCTGGTCGAACCATAAAGACGTTAGCAAAAGCTTTTAAATATCTGAGGGATGAGCAGACAAATTATCGCGAGGCCGTTGAACTAAAATTACGTACGAATTCGGACATTTGATTGAACACACAAATCTTCGGCTAGGCCATTAGTTAAAATTAGGTACGAATTAGGATATTTGGTTGAACAGAAAAAAATCTTGGACAAGACCATGAATTAAGATTAGTTACGAATTCACCCATTTGGTTGAACAGACAAATCTTCGGCCAGATCTTGAATTTAAATTACGAACGAATTCTAGTATTTCTTTGGCAGACAAATGATTAATCGGGAGACAGTAATTAAAATTTGCGATGAATTGGGACATTTGGTTGGATATAACTTATAAGTTATTCGAAGAGACCGTGAATTGAAACTAGGAACGAATTCTCGTATATTGTTGCCATCGACGAAGAAAATGTTTTAAGAACTGTTTTTATGATTCGTTAATATCGAAATTTGCACTCTATACATGCGACTTCTATCTTTGAAAATGTTCGCTCGGTAAAATGAAGTACACACACACACACACCTGCACCGGTAGTAGAAAGAGAGACGAAAAAAGAAAAGGCAAAGGAAATTGCAGTTTGTGTGGAAAGAAAAGGAGCTCTATTCCAGTGATGTATTTTAGGTGATGTCAAATATGATTACTCTCTTGTCTTCAAAGCAATTTTATATCCACCTCGAGACTTGTGTGCTTTATAATTTGATTTGCGCTGTGGTTACGGATCATTTTCGTTAATTTTAATAAAGGTATATACAATTTTACAATTTTAGATGCTGCATAGATTTACGGAATATAAAATAAGCTAAAGCCTGCATGAAAGAAGATGCCTGTTAGCAAAATTTGTCTGCTATTCTTTTGTTCAGATTTGAAATCTGATGCTAACGGCTTTAGATGTTAAAGAGCGTCGTTAATACAATAGTAGTGTTTTAGTTGTATGGCATTTATATGAAATTTGTTATGAGGTTTAGTGACCCAACATCTTGACCACATGTTGCTTCTACACTGTCCGGCCTTCCGCACCGTGGCCGAGCGGTCTACGGGGCACATAAAATAAATGTTCTCATTCAATTTCGGCCATTGTATGAGTCCGGTTCTTAAGATTTATTTATTTAAGATTTATTTTAAGATTTATTTAGCCTGGTGGAGTTAAGGCCATGTGGCCTTCTCTTCCACTCACCAGGACAAACATATATTACATAAGAATATAACAATCTTAATTAACTCTAATATTAAACACTAAGTAAAAAATTTGATCAAAAGATAATATCTAATATACATATTACGATCTATAATACAACCAGTTAATATTAGTTAAAATTAAGACTAAAACTAATAATAAAATGTATACAAGCAAGACATATTAAATTGTCCCTGTCTAGTGTATATAAAAAAACAGGAAAATAATGAGATATAGAAAACTAATTTTACGATTATACAATATTTAAAACAAAACAAATAAAAATATTTGTTATTCTTAATATTATTTACATAAATAATTAAATATATTAATATTGCTAAAAGGAATACTATCAGTGAGGTGTATAAGTCAGTTTGTTATTAAATAATTCTTTAGTTTGTTTTTGAAGGATGTTATAGTTTGACAGTCTCTGACATAGGGTGGAAGGGAATTCCATGTTTGGTAAGTGACACCGTAAAAGATAATGAATAATATACAGTGTGATGAGGCGGGATATAAAGGACAATGTGCTGATGGGATCGAGTGTCAAGATTATGTGTGTCGGATAGTCTGATGAAGCGGCGTGATAAATAATTAGGCGATGATGTGTGAAGTATTTTATAGAGAAGGGATAGGGAATGGACAGTTCTACGATCTCTTAGACGAGACCACGATAATTGTTCCAGGGACGGTGTAACATGGTCAAATTTGCGAATACCACAAATAAAACGTGCGCAAGAATTATAGAACACGTTGAAGCCTTTGAGTGGAAATAATATTTAAGTCTGTAAAAAGAGTGTCACAATAATCAAAATGGGGCATTGCAAGTGTTTCTACTAACATTTTCCTAAGGGCGAATGGCAAACAATTTCGTACACGATTTAATGAATGTATTATTGAGAAGACTGTTTTGCATGTATGGTTTATTTGTGTATTCCAATTTAAGTTTTTGTCAATAAATACTCCTAGAATTTTTACTGTCTCACTATAAGGGATTTGAACTCCGTTTAGTGACACATGCGAAACTGTGTTTAGGTTAATTGTAGATAATAGTCTCTGATGACCCATAATGATTGATTGTGACTTTGTAGGATTTAATTGCAGTCCATATTTAACTGTCCAAGTCATTAGTGAGTCAAGATCCTCGTTAATTTTGGCAACAGCGTCATTTAGTGAATATTTGTCTGTGTGGATGTAGATTTGCATGTCGTCTGCAAATAAATTATGTTTGCAATGCTTTAGGGAGTTAGATATGTCATTTATGTAGATTGAAAAAAGCAAAGGTCCAAGTACCGAACCCTGTGGAACCCCAGCTTTACGGAAGGACCAAGAAGAACATAATGTATGATTTCCTATAACAGATTGCTGGCGCTCATGAAGGTAGGAATTGAACCATTTCGTGGTACTATCAGAGAGTAAGAGGTTTTTAAGTTTATGCAACAATAAGTCCAAGTCTACCGTGTCGAATGCTTTACTAAAGTCCAGTAATGTAAGAATGGTAAGTTTTCGATTATCAGCAGCTTCGCGTATGTCTTCGCAAATATTTAGTAGAGCAGTATTTGTATTGTGTCCTGTCCTGAAGCCTGACTGAAATTGATCTAGAAGGTTGTAATCATTTAGGTATTCAGTCAGTTGTTTATGGACTAATCGTTCCAGAGCTTTTGAAAGAGTAGGTAAAATGCTAATGGGTCGAAAGTCGTTCGGGGTTGAGGGCGTTTTAACTTTAGGCAGTGGACGTACGAGGGCTTGTTTCCACAATGAGGGATATGTAGAAGTTTGTAGTGAGGAGTTAAAAATATGAGTTATAGTAGGTAGTATAGCTTCGATTATTTTATTCAGTAAAGTAATATTTATACGGTCAGTTCCTTCTGCTTTGGTTTTTATTCGCATGATGGCTTTCTTTACGTCGTAGTCTGTAACATATGAGAAGTGGAAATGTTCTCTGTCGGGTTGATTTGTCAGTGATAATTCATTTCTTGTTTGTTCTTTATCCTTTGGAGTAGTAGTTATACCTGTGAAGTGATTATTGAGTGTGTCCAGGGAAACAGGTAGTTTGTCTACCTGTGTGTCTTTTCTCCCAATTCCCATTCTATTCAAGTTTTTCCAGATTTCTGAAGTATTGGTATTTGTTAGGTTGTATAAATGTCTAAGTTTGGCGTTTCTTATAACTTGATTTGTCTTGTTACGTAACTGTTTATATTGAGTGAGACTTGTGTCTGTTTTGTTGAGTCTATATTTCTTATGTGCTGCGTCTCTATCAGTCATCAAGTTACGAATTGAAAGAGTCATCCAGGGTGCAGGGCGTCGTTTCACGAGTTTAGTTTTTGGTGGGGCATGTCTGTTGTATAATTGTAGTATAAAGTCATTTAGTGTCTCAACTTTTTCATCTACAGAATGCAGCGTCCATATTGAATGCCACGGCATCTGCATAGCTTCTTCAATTAGGGTTGCATTGTCTATATGTTTTAAGTCTCTATACGTAATAGTCTTTCGAGTCGGTTTAGGGCACTGCAGTGAATATGCTAAGAATATAATATCATGTGCTGATATTCCCGGGGCTGGCAGTTGCCCGTGAGTAAGTACTCTGTCTGGATTATTAGTTGCAATTAAGTCAAGTAACGTCTCAGAGTGATGAGTGTGATGTGTAGGTCGTAGGGGTAGGAGTGTCATATCACAAGCCTGGAACGTAGCCATCAGTTGTTGTGTATGTCTGTTATCAGTGTCTAGTATATTTTCCACCTTCATAAGGAATTTGGTAGCTACGATACGTAGCGGCTCCAGGTTAAGAAAACCAATTATATTGTCTAGGGTATCGTTTCCCAACCTGGGGTTCGCCAAAACTTTTCCGTAATGGCGGTTTCGAGGTTAGGTCAATTATTGTTTCCCTCATTTCTGCAGCATTGTATTATTATTATTATTATTATTATTATTATTATTATTATTATTATTATTATTATTATTTTATAATTCAATTAACCCTATAATGTCCGTTGTCACATATGTGTAACATCGGGAATTTATCATATTATTTCCACAATAAGTTGGCGAATGCCTGATTTACAGTTAATGTAACAACGTTAGAAATGCATTTTATTTTGCTACAACTAGGCCTACACGTTGTGTAACTTTTAAGCCGTAACTGGAGTAACTTAAGATTTTAACCGTTAAGGGCCAAGTTGATTTAAAGTTATTAAACATTTTGCTTGGAATTAAATGTTTTGCATATCTACTGTATATTTAAAAGTTCAGTGGTTCACCCAGCTCAGATCTTTGTGGAAGTGATTCGCGAGTCGAAAAAAGGTTGGAAACCACTGGTTTAGAGTATTCGACATGCTAACCACATGTCACCCCTATTCTGTGCTGAATGATCGTTCACCGTGATTTGCACATCTAGTGAAGATAACACCGGACTGGTAGGTCTTATAGGCCGTATTTATACAGTTTTATCAAATTGTTGCGTTCTGTGAAGTAACTAGTTAACTCGAAGACTTATGGAAATCATAAGTTCAATGCGTATTCAATAGGTATCCTGGTCTCTATCAGCCAATTGAATCATATTTTTTTTTTTCAGATTTCCGAACTAACGTAAGAACCATACTAATATTAATTTACCACACACGCCTGGGCCTTGCCGTATTTTTTATCCTTTTCCTAAGGGCAAATGCAAAAGAATTCATATTACTACTCATTTATGTTATATAGTCTGTCCTTTTCGATCTCATTGGCCTAAAATTCTTGAAAATAGTTGAGCGACGATGTAAGTTATGGGGTTCTTCATTGTCAAGCTTCCTTCAGTATACGTCTCCATTCCAATGGAACCTATAAGTCATTTGGTTTTACATTACCGCTCAAGGCCATGCAGTGGGAGACGGAGAAAGAGATACATTTACAACAATGCCGGCTTTCATTCAACTGTTAAACCAACTCTGTGCTGATATGGTTACTGGTAATGGATTGTAGAATGGAATACGTTTCGCACCCGCAACAGCGTCAGAAAGCGCGTGGTGCAATTTGACTTAGGGAACGGCTACTGAAAAAAACAACCCCCTCCAGTACATTACCTTAGACGGTAAAGTTAGATCATTTCCCCTATAATATCCGTCTGTTAGTGTTCTATTTCAGGATAATTTTAGCTTGTTTTCTTTCCTAAATAAAAAAACATGTTACAAAAGACAAGATTGTCTTTCTGTATCCATCGATAAAAATCGTGGCAGAGGTTGAGGGGGTCAATGACTATTTTGGACTATAGTCATTGTTATTAATGCCTCATCATTGCTATGCAATGGTAGTTTATCATAAGTAATGCAACGAGTAATTTCCCATTTGTCTAGATTTGGAAATCGAGGATGACATTTGTTAGGACTATTTAATGAATAAAATTAAGCTGTTTACCCAAAAGTCATTATTTAAACATAGTTACCGGTATTTTAAAATATTTAATGTAAACGGCTATGTTTGAAAACAAATCAGAAATGTGAGGTTATGTATATTCACTGCAACTTGATCATATTATTTATTGTCAAATAGAATCGCGATTTTGTAAAGATGCACCCTAGTGGAGAAATAATGAAACACATCAAACTGTATATTATAATCAACATTATAGGTTATTAATTTATTTTTTAGTAAACAACTCAGTAAAATCGACGAATCTTCATTATTTACTGTATTCAATAGGCTATATTTTTTAGAAAAATAATACCCTGAGCTGATCAGAATATTAAAAAGGAGGAGCTTTCTTTATCACAAAAGCAATAGCTGATAAAGGGTGAGGTGAAGCACGACTGTTATTGGTTGTAAAACAAAGTTCATTGAAACGTGATTGGTCATTGACTACCATTTGGGGCATGAGTTAAATAGTCGTGTAAATGCATTATTTAAGAAACAGTCTAGAAATGCAATATTAGAAATGTCCATGTTAAAAGCGAAATCTTGATTAATATTCCAATATCTTGATATGTATAGACTTGTACTTGGGTTGGTGGAGCTACTAAAGTATGCATGGAGTAAAGGAGCCTACCTTACCTGGTGTTGCGCGATTTGTTGTGGACTAAATATTTCAACTTGCGGTCTCGCTTTACTTCCGCTCTATCTATTCCGCCTTTGCTTGTCTATCATGATGCTTTTCTTCTAAAATGTTAAGCAAGTCTCATGTTCAAGAAAATACCATATATCTCACGGGAGTACCAGAAACTTTTTATGCGTACAATACAACCAGGTAGACACGAGGTTAATTTTTAATTGGATTCTAGCGTACTGTTCTCACAGCTACTGCATCAAATAGATTCATTCTTCAATGTTTCTCTACGCTCTTTGACAGCAAGTTCAATAATATCGGATATCAAATGTGGTCAGAAAATGTCGATATATTTTACATAGAGATATATCTCTCTCTCTCTCCCTCTCTCTCTCTCTCTCTCTCTCTCTCTCTCCCTCTCTCTCTCTCTCTTTCTCTCTTTTTCTCTTTCTCTCTCTCTCTTTTTCTCTTTCTCTTTCTCTCTCTCTCTCTCTCTCTCTCTCTCTCTCTCTCTCTCTCTCTCTCTCTCTCTCTCTCTCTCTCTCTCTCTCTCTCTCTCTCTCAACTCGCAAACATTGCGACCAGAAGTGAACATAGAATCACCAGTCCACCGGGACTGACGTCTCTTCAAGATTCCTTGGTCGTTTATTGACGTATTATAAAAAAACAGCAATGACCTAGATCTTACTAATGAAAATACGCTGAATGTAGCAATTTGTCTGAATTTTTTTCCCCCCAAATGCCCCAGGTTTGTCTTTCGACATTCCTGGTTTCTCTCCTGGCATGGCGTACTTGTAACCCAATTCTGAGGTTGGGGCGCCTGTAAGGTGGGGTTACGTTGTCCCGATGATATGATAGGTGATGATGATAATGGTGCGCCAGTAGAGTCCCTAATTCTAAGCTTAACCTAAGATGAATATGAATTATGATGATTGCGATGGGCATATGATTTCAGGGACCGTTTCGGCCTTAAAGTTTTCCTGGCATTTGTCTTACAGGTGAGGAAAAGCCCCGATAAAAACCTCACCCAGAAAAACTGTCTCCACCGGGGATCGAACCCGGACCCGCTGCGTGACAAGGCAGCACGCTACCCCGAGACCACAGCTGTGGACTTGTCTGATAAATTAAAATGTTCGTTTTATGTTAGTCTTCTTACATGAATAGGCATCAGTAATATTTATCTAAGAAAAAATAAGAATAGTTCATAGGAAATATGATAAACTAGAAGTGTTAAGAACAGTTAAGTCTCGTAGACTGTGATGAATAAGATATGTAGCATGAATGAGAAGTGAAAGAAGGGCATGGAAACCGTAGGAAAGCCAGAGGGAGAGCGTCCAATAGATAGACCAAGAATGAAATAGAATAATAACATTAACAATGATTTCTTCTTCTTATTCATAATTTGTAGGTTTTCATCCTGTTGAGGGGGTTAAATTATACGAGAAATGACTGGGAAACATTAACTCAGGATAGGAATGTATGGGGAACTTATTTCCGCGCGGAAAATGCCAGTGAGTGAGTTAGTTACTCAATACATGGGAAAATCAAAACGCTGGCGCAACATTTCAAACCTTAGTCTCAGTTATCGCACTAGTCCATTAATACAGCTATGTGATGTTATGGGGTCCTATTCTAGACCCTACACTCAAAGAAACATTTCTACGATGATCAGAAATCGAACCATCAAGTAATATCTAGAATGCATTAACCATTACATCGTATAAAAGGAGTGATAATGAAGTGTACATACTGATCTGGAATAATGTTGATATTTATGTAACACACTGTACAACAGATATTATTCGGTGAAACTGATACAGATGGTAGAGGAACCAGAACTGAGTATTTAGAAGGAACCATTGTTTCCACATAGCTCGGTATATGAAATTCCTCTTTTGTAGATACCGTGAAGAAATTTTTCAGAATAATGGATGTCTCATACTGCTAAAACAGGAATATTTTAGAGTGCAGCAAAATTCCACTTTTTTTTCTGTAAATATTAAGATTAGTGGTCGTATTTCTCAACAGTTCGTAAGTGTGTCGTAACTTGGGCAAAGAAAATAAATAAATCCGTGTCATGACAGCTCCGAAGAGCCAAGACCGACTGAAGTGGTTGCTGTTACAAGCTACTAAATAATTGGTGGAGTCTTATGGTATATCGTGATGCATTTCTTCAACCTTGATTTTATATTACCTGGGATCTTGTTCACCCATGAGGCAGTTTAATGTAAAATAGATCTAGTTTGGAAATACGTTTTACCCATTAGATTAGCAATTTTATTTAACGACGCTCTTTAACAGCTAAGGTCATTGGCGTCGCAATACGAATCTGGGTTAAAGGATCGTCGAAAATGTTTTGCTCAAATAGGCCTACCTCTTTTTTTTTCGCGGTGGAATAGTGGTTATGCTCCTTGCTTCTGGTCCCGAGGGTCGCGGTTCAAACCCGGCCGGGATGATGTATTTTTTAGGATTGAAAAATCCAATGAGCAAGTCCTCCGGGAGAAACTTTAAGCCGTGGGTCCCGAGTCTAAAGATTTTCAGGCTTGTAAAAGATCCTTAAGCCTGAATAAAAAGGCATCTAAGCAAAATTTGCCGAATTTTCCCGTTCTAGTACTACCTTGGTTTCCTATATGTCAGTATTGAGGAGGAATGCTGACCACGTGGCACTCCAATGACATCTATACGAAAACAAGTGTAACTAAATCGGTATGGTTGAATTTCTTCCCTGGAGGGGGAGAGCGCCTTAATCTCGTTGAGGGAAACAAGGACAAAGAATTACACATTTCAAGACGCTTAATTCAAGTGGACATTTCCACCAACGCAATGAATAGTTAATTTAAATTCTATTTTTTTTTTTTCATTCTCCTTTACAAACTTTAGCTACTTTACCGAAGAACTTTATAACGCACTGTATATTAATATATGGACAGGTCAAAGTTGCAGTGATGCAAGTTATATTTTCTGTTTTTTTCCAGAAATTAAAAAACCTAGAAATGTACTGTAATTATTCTAGAACAAAGATGTTGAAATGTTACCATCAGGATCTACATTTAACATAGTCTTAAATAAAATTTAATGGATTGTAAATGTTTACAGTTTTACTGAACAGTAACTATAACCTGTCCATAAAAAAATCTGTTTTTTTTTTTTTCAAATGCCCCAGGTTGTCTTTCGACATTCCTGGTTTCTCTCCTGGCATGGCGTACTTGTAATCCACTTCTGAGGTTGGAGCGCCTGGAAGGCGGGGTTACGTTGCCCCGATGATATGATGGGTGATTATGATGACGATAATCGTGCGCCAGGAGAGTCCCTAATCCTAAGCTTAACCTAAGATGAATATGAAATATGATGAATGCGATGGCCATATGATTTCGGGGACCGTTTGGGCCTTAAAGTTTTCCTGACATTTGTCTTACAGGTGAGGAAAACCCCCGATAAAAACCTCACCCAGAAAAACTTCCGACCGGGGATCGAACCCGGGCCCGCTTTGTGACAAGGGGCATCCCCGGTCGGGACAGTTTTTCTGAGTGAAGTTTTTATCGGGGTTTTACCTAAAATCGTTAGTTGAAACTAACATAATGCATTGTCGAAAAGTTTTACTTCTTCTCTTCTCCAGCGTAATTTAACTTCTCAGCTTATAGGCACTTTTACTATGTCACATTCAGCCCGAGCCTTACAGTGGTACGACGTGTCGGGAGAGGAATATTAAACTTTGTATCGCTCGCATACTTTTATTTACCACATAAGGACATGGAGGACATCTCCGATTGAGTGATCATCTTAATCCATGGACTCCTCCGAGACAACGCAACATTAAAATGCACATTCGTACTAAACATTGCGAATGTGATAATATTTATAATTATGGCCACGATGGCCATATTAAGTTCGGGGATCGTTTCCGCCTTAAAGTTTCCTGTCATTTGTTTTACAGGGAAGTAAAAACCCCGAACAAAAAAAATCTCCTAAGGAAATTTGTCCTCACATGGGATCGAACCCGGGCTTGCTGCGTACGAGACAGAGACGCTACCCTGAGACCGTAGCCGTGGACTCGCAAAAGTTTAAAAAATCTTAATTATATTATGTTAAGGTTTTTTTTTTACAACACACACTGTTAGAATGGAAATCCTCAAGGAATAGGGGAAGGTAGCGGCATGTATAGAACATAACATCCTTGTATTTTATTAAAATAGAGCTTGAGGGGCTCGAGAGACCTGTATCAGTATTCTTGGCATATTCACTTCAGGCGGTAAGTCAGCGTCATTAAATTTCCAACAAAAATGAAGAACTCTGCATTTTAAATTGAAGTGCCTTTGTGTGGTATAGCTACTGAAGTTAACTATCCATGGTACCTCACATACACTATTTTTTTGTAATATTTGCCACATCCCTTATTCCACATATTATAATTTATGTTTGTTATATTTGCTTTGTTAAAGGGGTGATGGGTGAAATTTCTTTTTTTAAGCTACATACTTGATTTTTGTACACACATTCATGCCGTAATAGGTAATATATTAAATTTCATCCTTCTAAGCTTAAAGGTTTTGAGTTATTGAAGAAAATCCATTTAAAAATTTGCATATTAAAATGTTTAATAAGTCCCGTAATTTTTTTAATAAAATTGTTGAATGTTTTTCTACACGACCACTGACTTATTTAGAATAACACTATGCATTAACTTTTCTATATCATTATAATACGTCCACCGCTGTGGTCTCGAGGTAGCGTGCTGCCTTGTCACGCAGCGGGCCCGGATTCGATCCCCGGTCCGGACAGTTTTTCTGGGTGAGGTTTTTATCGGGGTTTTTCCTCACCTGTAAGACAAATGTCAGGAAAACTTTAAGGCTCAAACGGTCCCCGAAATAATATGGTCATCATCATCATCCTTATCCTTATCATTATCATCAGCAACTGTATAAAAAGCAACGGGAAGCTACCACACCTACAATTCCCTAGTAAAGCTGCAAAGCATAGCATGAAAATATTGTGATTGCAGTGAAAGGCCTGCCCTCGGGCAGATTTACTATGGATGTATTATTATCATAAAGGAAGAAAAAATGTATACATCCTCTGCATATGAATGTTTTTAATTACTACACGTATTTTATGTTTTATTTCAAAAACATCAACGTTGTTTCAAAATCCATGCATAGAATATTAGCCATAGTGTGTGGGATATGCAGTTAAAATTTCGTGCTTCTATCATTAAATTTGTCGATGTTATTTTGATTTCAATGTATTGAAATGCAATTAAAATAAACGTGTGGAAAAGCCAGTTTGAAAGTTTATATGCAATTAAATTAGAATGTAGGATACATGCCCTCCTACAGTCATTAGGGAGACTTACAAGCGCCATAGGACACAGAAACTTCGCCAACTTATCTTTAAGGTACGTAGTATTTTTTAATAAAAAAACAAAAAATGCTAAATTTGACCGAAAATGTCGAAAATTTCACCCATCACCCCCCTTAACCCATACATTTTCAAATATGTAACATGTTATTTGGGGCACGCCGTAGCGTAGTGGTTAAGGCACTGAGCTACAAGCCGGAGGGTCGAGGGTTCAAGTCCCGTTGGGGTCAGGATTTTTAAACTGACCCAAACCCTCTGGCGGCACTATGGCCCTGGGGTCGACTCAGCCTCTAACGGAAATGAGTACCAGACGCTTGTTCTGGGGTAAAGGCGGCCGTCACGCAGGGCTGACAACCCGGCTGACATCAAAGTGCCGATTGTCTAGAAAAAGTGGGAGCCTTAACCTCCTACTACCCCAAGGGCCTCCTGAGACCTGTTGTGGGGTCACTTTACTTTAACATGTTATTTAAATGTGTAGGACCGCAGTGAAAACAATATTGCATAACTTTAAGGTATTACTGTATGAGTATTTCGACACAAATTTGAATAATTTCTACTAGTTTCTTTTTCTATTTGTATTAATAAATTTAATTAATAGATCTTACAGGACATATTGCCAATTTAAGGATTTAATTTGGCCATATACTGAAATGTGATTTTTTTTTCTCGTAGAAGAATAATGGCAAAACCAAATCACATCTGAATGAAAATCATTTTACTTTCCTTCACATGTATCTTTCAATTCAGGGAAAGGATCATTCTTATCCAAGTCCACTCTGGAAGAGAGGTAATATTTTGTTTCATATTTGCTACAAATAAATTGTTTTCGTTGTGTACATGATGGCTTCAACCCATTAGGTCAGAATTATAAATATGATTGAGGACACCAAACTGATAATTTTTATATAAGGAACATATGGCCGGAAATGCATAGTTCGTGTTTTATTTCAAAAAATGCATATCATTAAATAATATTATTTATTGCAAAAAAAAACAACGTACATTCCCTAGCAATGCATCATCGCAACATAAGGGAAAAATAGCAACGCCTTACACAATGCAGCAAAGTTGTCATCACCGGTCTCACTGCAATCATTACACCGATGCAGAAAATTTAGTCGAACTCTTTCAAATGTTGCTGGAGTCGGTTGTATAACGGGACTGGCAGTTAGGATCTTACGAAGCAGTTCGTCGACAGTGTCTACTGGGGTTCCGTACACCAACGACGTCAAGTGTCCCCAGAAAACAAAACAAACAAAAAAATTCAGGGAATGAGATTCGGTGAAAGCGGTGTTCATGGAACAGGATCTCATTTTCCAATCCATCGATTAAGGAATGTATGATAAAGGTAGCTCAACTTCGAAGTGAAAAAACGCCCCGTCCAGTTGTAGCTACTTCCTCTCACGTACTACAAACGTCAGGCAATTGTTTGTTTGGTTGTCGTGCTAGATAGGTAGGACCATCAGATGTTATCATGAATTTGTCTCTCGTGAAAAAGAAAATCGCTCACAAAAACTATGAATGTCTTCATTTGGTTCCTTTCTATGAAGTATTTTTTATAAAACACAGCTAATACTCGGCGTGCGTTGCTACGCCTAAATAAATTATGTGTTTTTACGTTTAGTTGAATAAGTAAAAGGAAAAATAATTATGAATTTATACCGTTATTATTTTTAGGTACCCCGTGCTAATTACCAGGCATTGCCCGGGATGTATTTGGCATAAATGAGCTAAAAGACAAAATTCGTTATTTTGAGTTATCCGTGCTAGTGCTTTGCTTGCCTATTAATCTACTTATGCCGATCTTTGTGGCATGAATGAAAGACAAAAAAATTATTGTGAGTTATCCATAAATGATAAACATGTGCTGTCGCGGGCTTTTTTGTAGAGTTTTTTGAATTATTCAATTGTGTGTACATTTGTTATGGTTTAGGCAGCATAAGCCATTTAAGCGTACAAAAATCCACATTTATTTTACTTTTTCACTACAAAGGGTGATTTTTAAGGGTGTAGGAGTTGAGTATCACAACTCTTATAGCCTATGTTCATCCCAGGAATCTCCTGAACATTTTGCATAAAGCCCCATCACAATCGGATGAACGGTATGGTGGCGCAAAAAATACGAACAAACATACATTAATTTTTATATATTAGATGAACTGTGCAACTCCGGCCATAGGTTCCTTATATAAAATGTTCAGTTTGGTATACTCTATCGTATATTTAGACCCAAAAGGTTGAAAACACACTGTATATTAATGCTATATTACATAGTCGCTAACAAATGGCTGCACATGTTTCAACATAACCGCAGGGAGTTTTATAAAACCCCCGAGTTAATAAAGCTGCTTTTGTACGTAACATCTACCTACATTTTGTGTTATTGTATGCAAATTTTGAGAAAATGAGATGTATAACATAATTTAATAGGATTTGTATGTACTAATGTTATACTTATTGTATCAGACTGTTTCTTAAACAGTTTTCAGTTACAAAGCGAACCTTTAATATCTGACCGAGTTTTCTTGAACCCAACTCCAATGTTAAAATAATATCCCATGTATCAGCTGCCTCCTATAAAACCGCAATAAATGGAACGGACGATTCGCGGTAAATCAAACGTTCATTTAATATCGTCGTTGATAACTCGCTCAAATGAAAAATAAATGCATTGCCGCCAGTGCTGTATATTTTTTATGTCATTCTTATTTAGACGCTTTAACATTTAATATCATATCGTTTCTACTTTTTTTAAATAATAGAATGAAATTGAGAATGTGATGAATTGAAGCCTGGTAATGAAATTACAATGCAGTATTTGCCTTTGACAACTGAGGAAAACCAGTTACAAACCTCATTCAAGTTGTTCGAAACCGAGGTTTGTTTATACTGTTTTTCCTTTTTGTTTTACAGTAATATAATGTGCGGTTAAAAACTATACCTAATGCATTCTGCTGATGATGGGACTAGTCCCGAAAGGCCTACAGAGTTTTAAAATAACTTAAGTTGAGGAGACCGACCTACAAGGTAATTATTTTATAGTTTTTAACCGTACATTATATTACTGTGAACGAATACCTCAACGGAAACCTACCATGAATTTTACTAGTATCGATGTTTGTTTTACCTGTTTTGTTAACTTTCTTTTATTCTCACATAGACACGAGGTCAGAACACACACGCCCAGACCCAAGGTGGAGATTTAAAATCCCCTACCCCGCCAGGAATCAAACCCGGGTCGCCGGAGTGGAAGGTAGGGACTCTACCGACTACGCCACGGCGACGAACAGAGGTTTGAATCCGAGACCTCCCGAATACGAGACTCAAAAAACTACCGCATAAGCCAACTTGTATTGTCCCTTAGTATATTCGCTTAAATCTTATTTTAAATGTTTTATATGTTAAATGTAAGGTTATTTTATTTTATTTTTTTTTTTACGTTAACACTTTATGTACATTTTAAGGCAAAGCATACAATTATGTTGAATTGTTGGAATATAAACCAATCTATAGGATTGATTGGAAGATCGGTATTGAGGTTTAATTTCCAGTGGTGGTAATATTTCAAGATTCTAGGATTAAGTTATATTCATGTGATATGTGTTAGCAAGGAATTCCTTCATTTGGTGAATATGTTAACACACACAAATTGAAATATTTCAGTGAGCATTCTATGTTCTACATTCTGCTTTCATGATCACAGCAAGTCCACCTATCTGTGTTAACCGACACACATACACAGGGTTAATTTCATTACTCACAATTGAGACTGTAGAGACAACTAAATCCCCAAGTTTTCTTGCTAATCCCACAAAGCACATAAGCTACCCTTGTGTATACGATATTGTGCTTATTTCTGTGTTTCACTAGGATTAGGCCTATCATTTATTTCGAATCCATGACAATAAAAATACATAGTTGGAATAAAAAATATCAAACGGTCCTGCATTTTCCAAATATAAATAACTAAATTAAATCGAACCCTAATTAATCGGATTAGTTTAATTTAATAACAAGAGAGCGAATACTTACTCCCCCAGTGTGTGTGTGTGTGTGTGTGTGTGTGTGTATGTGTGTGCGTGCGTGCGTGCGCGCACAATAGAAGTTAATAGACTGCTAGATCTAAGCTTTATGTATGCACCGACTCCGTCGCCATTGCGCGCAGTTGACAGAGTCCGAATCTATTACTACGCCGCGGCGTCCTGGATTCGATTCCCGACAGGGTAGGGGATTTTTAATCTTCGCTCGGGTCTACCTGTATGTCTTATACTTGCTAGTGTGTGGGAATAGGGAAATAAAAAAGTGCCGAAAAATAATAAATGAAATAAAATGTAAAACAACGAGGCTAAAACTTAAAAGAAAAAACATTCCTCAGTGAAGCTAATTTATTTTATATACCTCTTATTATTTATTTTTATTTACAGTGTTCTGCCCTAGGCAGGTATTTCACTGCAATCATAACATTTTCATGCTATCCTTTACAGCTTTACTAAGGACTGTGGTAGCTTCCTGTTTTGATAGTTACTCGTAATTCAAACTTAATTGTTTCCATAGAATGCTGCGTCCAGTATTAATATGCATTATTATTGTTACTGCTATTAGAGGAAAGCCACTAGTTTTCTGTTTATGGAAGAAAAAAAAGTATCAGTGTTAGGTACAGATGACTACAAGAAATTAATTAGTGGATTGTAGAGACAGAGACCACGAACGCGGGTTTTCAATTTTATTGTTTCCATAAAAATTACAAAAAAAAACGATCGCGTGACTTAGACTGTGTTTCTGAAATCTACTAAATATCTTAAATGTATATTCTGTATTTGTAATACACTTCTCTTCTTAATGTTGATTGCAATGAAATTACACACAGGTCCAAGTACAATTGCTGCTTTACCAGTACTTTACATACATTTTTCACAGCAAGCCGCCACTGAGCTACTGTGCAATGAACAATACGATAAAAACGATATTTACAGCAATGGTTTGACCCGTTGCATATTGTATGAAACACAGGTGTAAATATTAAATGCAAAATGTGTATGAAAGCAATGATTGTGTACGCTCTAAATAACTGTAATCTCAGTAGGTGAAAAATATCCATAATGTTCATTCAAAAATTATTATGATTTCGAGAGCGGAATTGCATTTGATAATGTATGTTGACCTCCCTTCAAGCATTCCCCTGAGCTCTCTTAATTATCAACGAACTCTAAAACAAAATATTTGAAAGATTTTCAGAGACCAATCATTATGTTGTCTGCTGCTAGAAGCTTTGAATTAATTGTTATTGCACTCCAGTAGCAGAGCAGTTTACGAGTAATAGCAAAAAGTACGCAAAAGCATTCCGCTAACACTACGTACGTCGCAAAGAAGAAATATATTGCTAGACCTCCGTTTCTTCGAGTTCTCAGGGAAAACAAAAAAAGGGAGGGGAAGTTATTTTCCGACCATCTCTCATTTGAATACCACAGGGAGATAATAAGGAATGTCACAAAGCTTAGGTTTAATGTTTGAATAAACCTTGTTTTCACCAGCATATCAAAACTTGAACCATTTATTTATTTATTTTCCAATCTTTATCATTGACAATTGAAAGGTTCAAACAATTTGCTTCAGGTGTTAGTGTTTCTTTATTTTGTTTAGCAGAGACGTTGGAAAAAGGTACAATTCTTTAATAACTTCACACGAGTTTTCACTAAAAATGTTCAATCTTCTTTGCTTTATTCACAATAATTCATTATATAAGCACATATGTTGATATTATGCTCGTATACGTCTATGGCGTCTTAACAGAATCATTTCTTCCAGACTGTAGTTGCGATGAGTTTGTATCCATAAAATCTGTAGTGAGTGCCACGGTTTAAGGCATATGTAGGTAGTCAATACTTTTAAAATTCTTTTTATAGCACCGTTGAGGTTATGTAATAATTTTTTTTTCAAATGCCCCAGGTATGTTTTCGACATTCCTGGTTTCTCTCCTGGCATGGCGTACTTGTAACCCACTTCTGAGGTTGGGGCGCCTGGAAGGCGGGGTTACGTTGCCCCGATGATATGATGATGATAATGTTGCGCCAGGAGAGTCCCTAATCCTAAGCTTAACCTAAGATGAATATGAATGATGATGATTGCGATGGCCATATGATTTCGGGGACCGTTAGGGCCTTAAAGTTTTCCTGACATTTGTCTTAAAGGTGAGGAAAAACCCCGATAAAAACCTCACCCAGAAAAACTGTCCCGACCGGGGATCGAACCCGGGCCCGTTGCGTGACAAGGCTGCACGCTACCCCGAGACCACAGCGGTGGACATGTAATAATATATTAAAATATAAAATTAGTACCTGATAAACAAGACAACATTAGAATCTCCTTTAAAACTAATAAATTCAACAATATTGTATCAGACAAAATTGAAGTAACAAATAGATACGAACATAAAGGTGTTTATAAACTAAAATACAACAATTGCGACAAGTTTTATATAGGTAGAACAACAAGAAATTTTAACTTAAGATACTCTAAACATTAAAAAAAATTATTAATAACTAAGAAAATCAAGTTTTGCCAAACCTACTAGAAATAGGTTATCAGTTCGAAAAAAATACAATACTATGTGAATATTGCACAGAGAGTATAACAACAAAATTTAGCATCCTTGAGGACATATATATTATAATGGAAGCTGAAAATACAAACCTGCTCAACGAAAACACGCCCGTAGAGCTGAACCCGTTATACAACAGCATTATGACCAGTTGAAATTCAGAAGGTGAAACATTGTTTTTTGAAAGACCTTCATATTTTAACTACTTAACGATGTTTTATAACAGCACTTAATTTTATTTGAGGACAACTGATTTACCAGGTACTGATTTTATATTTTAATATTTTATATGTAAGCAGGTTATGTTGAAGCTGTTTCTTCGGGAGAGAACCATTTGAGTGGATTTCTTGCAGCCTTTACCAATTGTGTATGTCTGATATGTAAGGATCCAAAAAAAAAAATCCGCGAAAATAGTTATTTCCTGAAGAAACGGCTTCAACATAGCCCACCTTCATATGTCTTTAACCGTGGCACTCACTATAGTTCATACACTGGCTTCCAATTCACTTACAGGTCGCTTTCTAGACAACCACTGACTCCCAACTGCTCTGCTCGGTTTATATAACCGGTATCAATTTTTCGGAAAAGATTGGCGCTCGCGATTCTTCGCAAAAATATCCTTTTCGAAACCGGTTTTGAACCCCATGAACATCGGAAGTAGAGATGAGAGTATAAACCTCTGGCCTACAAGGTTTGAAGTGTGTATCTGGGAATATCGACCCTCAAGGAGCTATAGTGTAATACAATTGATCGCAAAATAAATAGACGTGTGTAGAAAATATTTTCTGAGAAAAACCTACACATTTTAAATATTAACTTAATTTTGTTTTATTTTCGTTTTAATGGTCACTGGCTAAGAGGTTTGAGAACTACTGATGTAGATAGTTTAAACTTAGAAACATACAGAATTGAATATAAAGAGTCCACTGCTTAAATATTGAATCAAATATATAATTATTAAAACTCTAAATTCATGCTTATTAATGTTCATGTAAAACTCAAAATGTTTGTAACCTAAATTAACCAACGTTGTGGCATATTGGCGTTTTCTATGCCACATGGGAGAATTAACATTATATAGCCCCAAGGGGCAGAGTGAAATAGTTATTATATAGCTGTAGACCACAGTTTGATGATTATTCAGGGATTACTAGATGCCATGAAAGTAACAATTATCATCACTGACAATATGTCATGGTATTTAGAGTCAGTCTCAATTAATGTAAAATGAGACAACGATAATTATTGAAAATAAACAAACTCTGCTTCTATTGGCAATTACGGCACCATTGTTTTGTTGGGATTATAACATGGAGTCAATCGGCTCAGTGGAATAACATGTAATTTAAATGGCAATCTGATAAGAGGGGGGTAAATCGATGAATAACAGTGTTAATACTTGATGGATGTTAAATTGTTGCCTACTTGAAGCATATCCAACTAATTAGAAAGCTCTAAATCAAAATGTGCTTTATACAATTGAAGTTCCATGTTTATTACATGCCTCCTTTAAATTTAACGCTACAAATTATCGGTTACAAAATTGTAAAATCCGATGCGTTCTATTGGAAATATATTTTTCGTTGTTAGTTTATCTTCTTTCTTAATTATTATTATTCACATAATCGGTTTATCCTCGTCTAACAAATACTTGTAAAAGAAAATATCAAACATCCATCCAACCATAGTAATTCTGCCCGAAGGCAGGTCCTTCACTGCAATCATAGCATTTTCATGCTATGCTTGCAGTTTTACTAGGGAATTGTAGGTGTGGTAGCTTCCCGTTGCTTTCCACACCGGTGAAGGATGATTATGATAATGATAAGGATGATGATGATGGCCATATGATTTCGGGGACCGTTTGGGCCTTAAAGTTTTCCTGACATTTGTCTTACAGGTGAGGAAAAACCCCGATAAAAACCTCACCCAGAAAAACTGCCCCGACCGGGGATCGAACCCGGGCCCGCCGCGTGACAAAGCAGCACCCTACCTCGAGACCACAGCGGTGGACTATCAAACATCTGGTATAGAAATAATAATAATAATTATTATTATTATTATTATTATCATCATCATCATCATCATTTTTATTATCGGCCAGACCTACACATTTTTTTTTATTTCAGGATTGTTTCTATTATATACACAGATATCCTCAATCAAAATATACATTTTTTTTTTCTTCCACACCTTGCGTGTCTACTTATGTCATATTTATCTTCATGTTGTCTTGAATTCCCTTTATCACGTTGGCTTTGGTCTACCACGTTTCCCTTTTCCAGGAGGTATCCATTTGAATACTTTTGTTTCTATGTCCCTTCTTCTCATTATATGCCCATACCATCTTAGTTGGATTTATTCAATCTCTTTTACAATATCCTTTTCAACATTCATAATTTCTCTTATTGTATTATTTTTTTATGTTGTCTAATTTTGATATTCTTGCCGATCTTCTTAACAAGTCAATTTCTGTGACTAATAATTTATTTTTGTTTTTGCTTCAACGTCCATGTTTCCGCACCATATAATAAAATACTCTTCGCTATTGTGTTATATACTGTATTAATAATTTAGTCCTCTTGATTATATTCCTACTCCATAAAATATAATTTAACATGCCAATAACTTTGTCTTTATTATTCTTTTTTCGATGTCTAATTCAGATTATCCATCTTTATTATTATTATTATTATTATTATCATCATTATTATTATTATCATAATCGACCCAAGCCTTTACAAACATTTTCGAATACTCCGGATAAAATTCAAATGCGTAATTTTAAGTTATTTTTGTATTCTTTTAAGGAAAATATCCAACATTGAAAGTAAACTATGGATCCAGAGCAATAGTTACACTCGATAAAATTAAGATAGAGAAGTCACCATACGTTGAAAAAGAGGCACTTTCTAAATCTTGTAATACCATTGGGCTCATCCAATATAATCATTCTATACGCCTTATTATTATATTTATTGTTATTTTTATAAGGCGAAGTGGAAACTGGATAAATGAAGCAGGACGATATATGGATCTGAAAGGCCTACCAGACACATTCGTTGGATTGGGAACAATGGAGACAAAAAAGATAAAATAGTGGACATTATAGTACTATTTTTAACTTCGGTTGAGTAAAAACTACAAAGTATAAAGTCTTAAAATGATTATTATTATTTATTATTATTATACTATTATTATTATTATTATTATTATTATTATTATTATTATTATTATTATTATTATTATTATTAGCAAACATATACTTGTTAAAAAATACAGAATCTGATGAAGAAATTATTATTATTATTATTATTATTATTATTATTATTATTATTATTATTTGTATCATCATTATGACACAGACACTGATTTTTCATAACCGCTTGCTATTATTTTATTCCAGCGTATTATTCGAATTTTGAAACTGTGTTAAATACCTGTTTCTCTGTCTGCTCTTGCATGTGGCCTCTAATATATTTGTTTGACCTATTTGCAACTGATTTATTTTAGATGCATTGCGGGACTGGGCCCGTGAATTCAAAATCAGGGGAGACTTTCAAGTACCAAATTGATGACATGAAAAAAAAAATGCATAAATGCTGCTAATATTAAGCCTACATGTTATACGATGCATGCTTACCCGCCGTTGTTTGTTAAATATATTTTGGGAATTAAAAAAAAAAGTTAGAAAATGTGTCTGTAAATCAATACAGACATTATAAATGTAAAATCTATTCATCGTGTGACTGTCATTTCAGAAATATCTCTGGACGTTATATGTCAAGGCTTTTTTTGGTAACTAAACTTTTAATGTAGACAGATTAGATGTGTTGTCTCTATGGCTTGACATCTATTTCTCGTGCGACTGTCATTTGAGAATTACATCCTTCGTTATATGCCACAGCTTTTTTTATAATTAAATGTTTAAATGTAAGTTAGATTTGCTGCCTCTGTGCGTAAAGATTAGCTTACCTGATCTCAGGTATCAGACATTGATTTCCGGCTGTACCAAATTGTTTATTTCATTGTAACTTTTAGGACGGAATCCACCCAGCCTTGTTAGTACAACACCTTTAAAATTCGCCGGTGAAGTCACTTTGTAAAAATTAAAAATATGAAGAAGGCATTTCGGGACATATGTTTCATCTTCTCTTTGTATATTGATACTAATATACAAGCAGAAGATGGAACATACATTCCGAAAGACCTTATTGATATTTTAGAACATTATTGAGGACCTATGCTTTTAATATTCATGTTTGAATGCCGTTTGAGGTTAAAATTATTTCAATTATGTTTTTTTTACTTATATAATACAGTCGTCCTCACCTATAATAATTTCTGTTATAATCCTCGTTATATCATCAAAATTCAAATCTTTTGAAAGTTATGCTTCATCTTCAGGAACCTGTTTGATTCAAGATTGTTTATATTTAAATAAGCTTCATCTTCAGGCACCTTCTTGATATTAAAATTTTGTAGGCTATATTTAAATAATTTTAGTATCAAGAAGGTTCCTGAAGATGAAGCATGACTTCGAAAATCTTTGAATTTTGATGATATAACGAGGATTATAACAAATTATTATAGTTGAGGACGATTGAAATCTCAGGTACCTACTTCATATTTTTAATTTCTCTTCAGTACAAGTGAGATATCCGGTTTAAAAACTTAAACTGAGGTTGATGAATCACGTTAAGTTAATCTGCTGGTCGGTGAGAAAAGCAACTTCAGGCTCAGGTTCTTTGGATACCTCTCTCTCTCTCTCTCTCTCTCTCTCTCTCTCTCTCTCTCTCTCTCTCTCTCTCTCTCATCTATCTATCTATCTATCTATCTATCTATCTCTCTCTCTCTCTATCTCTGTCCTCTCTCTCTCTCTCTCTCTCTCTCTCTCTCTCTCTATATATATATATATATATATATATATATATATATATATCATTTATATTAGTCTGAATGTTTATGTGCAGTTCTTTAAGGCACAAGTTTTTCAGCTGACGTCGTACGATTAGACAAGCGACTGCTTTGACTCTCGTCCATTCCGTAGGGTGCTCGGGATATTTGGCCATATACCCAAGTCTGCTGTTCATATTCCCCCTACTCTACTTTCAAGTCACCGCCAAAGTTCCCAGGCCAGCCCTTAGTTCGGCTACTTGGTGAGCTAATAGTACACCAGTAAATTCACCCCCTCGCGACTCCACAGTTAGTTCTCGAGTCAGGAAGACTGTTAAGCACTGTAATTGCTTTGCAACTCTATCGACCTTTCCCCTGTCCGCCAACCAGAGAAGTTTCCTGTACCCGTTGTGAAACTGTGGCAACAGCACAGGCTGCACAGTAGGAGTTTCTTCAGTACACCGGGCTGACAGATGGTTCACTTGTTCTTGAACTTAGCGCACCGCGCACCAAACTACGCAGCTTCAATGACCGTGCCCCGATCATCTAGCCGGGGACGCGTACTGCAGCTGCTGTGAGACCAGCATCTCCTGACAAGCTCATAATTGGTCCACGACCCCATAGTACTTAACCGGGAGAACTGATAGTTGAAACACTGGCCAAAATCGCTTTCCGCTAAAGGGGGGCGTGTCTTGCCAGGGCGGAGCGACAGCAAACTGCACAGTATAACGGGAAGAAAGTGGGTAATGAGGTCTAACACTCAGGGTTGTGAATTTTCACCGTGGGAATAAGGCGAGGAGCGAACCAAGGATACTAAGTACAATTAAGGAGACTTTCCAAGACATTACGCTGATGTCAATATAATATATATTTATTAATAAAATGTAGCACAATGGGCGATCAACTGTTACACTGTTGACATACACTATTCTTAGTAGGCCTATGGATATGAGATTCCGGTATTATTGCTTCGGAAATTACAGATGCTAATACCGGTCAACACCGGACCGATTTCATTACTATAATGGCGAATCTATCGCGTTTTAAAACATTGATTAATAACTGGTCTTCACCCGACCTATTTAAATATATTCGGTGGTTACAACACACGAATATTACAGGATCGTCTGTAATGCGATCAGCACACTGATGCTTTTAAGATTAACTTTAAATGGCCGCTACTTTCCGGCCTAACACTTTTCTGAGCGGTTAATATATCGCTCGCCTGCGATCTGCGATATATGTGCCCGCACTGCCGCGGGACTCAACCAATTGACCCCTGCGCGGGCGTCTTACGTACTGTAATCTTTCATTATTTGGAATATATCCATACTCCTTCTTAATACAATTTCCAAAACCAATACTCTCATTGGCTGGAACGTACAATCAACATATATAAAAAAACGTCTTACTCACAGAATAACGCCCTTAATATCTAAATATGAACTCTAATTGGATATTAGAGTCCCCACTCTACTTAAACATGAATCTCGAGGATATCATTGGTCCCGTATTTCCAGGGTGTGTTTTTCACACGGCTCATGAGTAGTTAGGCTAACTACAATAGTTAGCTAACAAAGCCGGAAATCGGTCATTAATTTAAACAAAAAACAGATGGACATAGATGTTTGCTACTGTCTCCATCTCAATAAGGGGTTTGTGATCTCCAGCACCGAAGACTGGCCGTCATTTATCTCAAGGGAAGGATGACTTCTATAGCCGGACAAGGGACATTTCCTAGTCTCAAGCAGTGAGACCTTTTTACAAAAGAACCAATTCCCTCAGGCTGTAAAACAATTTAAGCTACACATGTGTTTGTTTTAGACTTGAGATACAAAGACAGAAATGTCTTCTTTGATATTTACTCAAGTGTAACAAATTAAGTAAAAGGTTCTCACGAGACCTTTTGGACAGTGTAACTACATATTAGTTAAGCCGTCTACACGTGTTTAATAATCAAAAGTTAATTAGTACGAATAATATTGCTACAACAGTCAGCTTGTATTGTCTGTCCAACGGATCTTTGCCCGCGTAATATATGCGAACTAAAGCCTACTTCCTTTTCTGCCTCGGCAAATCATTTTCCTCTCTTCATTCCTATCTCTCCCTTTTCTATCTCTCTCTTGCATTGCACCCCAGTGTCCAACCTTGCATTATCCAATATTCAAGAGCCATGACACTGGGGGACGTTTGGCAACATCCCTACTCGATAAGTTACTGTTTGACGTAGTGGGAGGAGAGTGCGGTGAAATGGTGTGAGTATAGACTTGTACTTTTCTAAGAACGATGTCAGCGCTGTAGGGGCACAGATCCGTTGGTCCGAGTATATAGTCTCTCTGGTTTAACTTTACGAGAAATTTGTAGAATGAGACAACTGTACTCGCCTCTCTCACTCACACCAGTGTTGTCGGGGTTTCTTCACCAAATGTTAATAGGGCAAGGGGGGAGAGGAAAACTGACAACCTGGTGGGTTCTTTCTTTTGTATCGGACTAAAGCGGTCAATGATCTACCCTTGTATATCTCTCTCTGTCTCTCTCTCTCTCTCTCTCTCTCTCTCTCTCTCTCTCTCTCTCTCTCTCTCTCTTTCTGTCTGTCTGTCTCTCTCTCTCTCTCTCTCTCTCTCTCTCTATATATATATATATATATATATATATATATATATATATTTCTCTCTCTCTCTCTCTCATACCAGCTAAGCAATAGTATACTACTCAACTCCTGGCAAACCCACAATTGGTCCACGAGCACATCTGTCTTAGCCAGGAGAGAACTGACAAGCAGATTTCCTCTCTGACAACCGGGACGTGTCCTGTCCCTCTTGTGGGTCCAGCGCGCCATTCAGCCCAAGCAGTTGTCAGATATTATGTGCAATCCCTTTAATTTTGCAAGAAACAAATCAGTTATCAACCAAGTTAAGAGAGTCGGCCTCACTCCTCAGGAGAGCATTAGTACACCAAGGCGTTCGTAGCCCCCATACATGGTCCACGAGTCAATCTAACTATGTCGGATGGCAAACATTTATAATTCGTTATTAGCAACGCAATTCAAATTTTGCCGTGAAATGGACAACAAACGTTTCTCATAGATTTTTGTCCCATGTTAGAAGTTATTTTACCTGCCATAAATCTGTGAAATGGGATCCACGACTTGATGTCCCTTCCAAAGGAAGCCATACTCAGATGCACACGCTAACTACTAGTTCACGGGGCCCAAAGATATGTTTTGTAAATAAACATTTCATTACAATGTAGATTTGGAAGAAAATGATTCTCTGTAAATAATGAACGGATTTTTTATATTACGAATTCCTGGGAATGGAATTAGTTGAATTTAATTATATTGTCTTAGGTACAAACATTTATTTTTGTGGTTATTTTTTTACTAAAGTATGAATGCAATATGGTTATTTTTTTTAAGTAACGCCTTCGATTAATTTTCTTAGAGAGATAGAGCGAGTATTTTCTTAATTAACTGCAGTATGCAAACATCCAACTTTTTCTCTGAAGATTTTAACTGCTGCCGCAACCTTAACTAAATGAAGCATAAACTTTGTGTTTTCTTTAGCTTATGGAAATCAACTTTTGCAACCTAAAGGCACGAACTTGTTTCTTTTTACTAATTAGTGTAATAATTATACACACCTCTATTGATTTTAATGCCCCATGTAGTATGTATCGTTAGCTGGGTTAATTATAACTTTGTTTATAATTAAAATCCTAATAAAAACATAACATTTTTTCTTATCCGTCCATCCATAGTAATTCTGCCCGAGGGCAGGTCTTTCACTGCAACCATAGCATTTTCATGCTATGCTTTGCAGTTTTACTAGGGAATTATAGGTGTGGTAGCTTCCCATTGCTTTCCACATCGGTGAAGGATGATGATGGCCGGATGATTTTCGGGGACCATTGGGCCCTAAGCTTCCTGACATTTGTCTTACAGGTGAGAAAAACCCCCGAAAAATACCTCAACTAGGAGCCTGTCCCGACCGGGAATCGAACCCGGGTCCGCTGCGTGACAAAGACATCACGCTACCTCGAGGCCACAACGGTGGACTTTTTTCTTTTATTATTATAAAATTCAATACGATAATAATTAACAGGAGCCACGTCGTACTGTAGTCGGTTAAGGGCTATAAATCGGAAGGTCGAGGGTTCGAGTCACGGTAGGATCAGGGTTTTTAAAACTGTACCAAACCTTCTGGTGGCACCATGGGGTCGACTCAGCCTCTAACGGAAAAGAATACCAGACTCTTGTTCTGGGAGTAAAGGCGGCCGTCACGCAAGGCTTGACAATCCGGCTGACATCAAGTACCATTATCTAGAAAAAGTAGGAGCTTTAACCTCATATTATACCAAGAGCCGCCCGTGGCCTATAGTGGGATGACTTTACTTACATATAAATAACAGACACACGTAATCTTTACTACAGCACTGAAATTACATTATGATGGCTTAGATACAATATATACCATTAAAATAGATATAAACTTTAAAATATAAAATTAATACCTCACTACAAGATGTTATTGTTTCTCCAGTCAAAAAATTTTGTTCTGGTTCACCAATTAATAAATGTTTTGTTTTCTTCGTGTTCAAAATTAATCCCGATTTATTATAGTCTTATATAAATTGTCTTGTCATACGTTCTAAATCTCCATAACCTCTTGCAATTAATAATTGATCACCTGCAAAATGTAAGTTGTATAAAGTTTTATTGTTTGAAATAGGAATTCCCATACTTGAACATTTTCTCCTCCCAATTCTTTAATATTTCATGTACATATATTCTAAACAGAGTCGGTGATAGACAACAACCTTGACGTAGATCTTTAATTACCCTAAAATCATGTGACAATTTACTAGCATTTTAATTTTACGCATATTTATGAATTAAAATAAATAAAAATGTAAGTTATCAAGAGGAAATAAGAAATGGAAACAATAAAGGAAAATTTGCAATTGCTTGCCGCAATGGAATATTGTGGGATAAAAATATAAATAATAAAAATAAAATTAATTTATATCATACAATTTTGTTAAAAATATCATTACTTATGGAGCAGAACCTTGGCCATTAACAACAAAAACAAATAAGTATATTTTGGCAACAAAAATGGATTTTATACGAAGGGCAACAAGAATTTCAAGAAGAGAAACATTTAGAAACTCGGCAATTAAGATGGTATTGACATGTCCAGCGAATGGAAGAGGATCGGCTACCAAAATGTGTTTTGGAATGGAAACCTGAGGGAAGACGAGGCAGAGGAAGACCTAAAACTTCCTGGAGTCAGGGAATATGTTTATACCTAAAGGGAAAACATCTAGAACCAGGAGATTGGATGGACCGACAAAATTGGTTATTAGGAATCGGACGATGTCAAAAACCTTAATCAACCTATGATCTATCTAAATTAATACCTTATTCTATATAATCAGCAGAAGTTTGTTACAGACGATGGAAGAAACACCGAAAGGCCTACAGTTTAAAAAATAACAAAACCTTGTAATGTATAATATTATAATGATATTGTGAAATGAATTGTAATTTATAGATATTAATTTTGTAATATTTTATTTAAAACTTTATATATGTAGTAATTTCTGTGTTCTTTAACAGTATTTGTATTTCATTCTTTCTTTTTTCAATTTACACTCGTGTGTTAAGGAGGATATAGACATAAAATTTCGCTCCAATAACACCAGAGTGTTGCACATAAAATTACAAAAATACTTAAGAAAATTAAGAGTTACTAAAGTCGTAGAGAATGAAGGTTCTTCATCGGTGGAACTCATTAATTTCACGTACAATTAAGGAACAACTACTCTCAAGGGTCTCCCTTGGGTTTAATGAACATCACATTACATCTAGTTTCCCGTATAAGACGTTTCACGTATTCTGGTTTTAAAGTATTCATCAGCTCATGTCCATTTTATGAGTGAACATAAACCACATAGCTAACTTGAATATATCAGCTGGGATCATACGGCCACTTGTAGCACGTGATGGGTAAAAACGTAACCTCTTTACACTATACATATTATAAAAGGTGTTTTAAACACAACTGCCTTTATCGCTTCTTTGTATGCGATATATGATTTAATGTGTCAGTTGTATTAATTCTTTTACAATTTCACAGAAGCAGAAGCATTTTCGAGTTTTCTTCGTGGTACGATAGGACAATATGCTTACCAGTCAAGGGAAAAAAATAAGACCATAACAAAAATAAAACTAACTTTAGGATATATTGAGAAATCTGATAAAATTTTAATTGCCACTTTTAATATTCTATTAGAGACACTTACTATGAATTTTAAGTGATTAGAAAAACATTTGTTCCTACTATATTAGGCCTAATATGGAATTTACCCACAGTTCAAACAATGTTAAATTTTCAGCACGTTTCTCAATCTGTGCTCATTTTAGTTAATTTTAATAACTAATTGACCATAGCATGTTCTGGTCAAAATATTTTCACTCTAATTTTTTTTTTCGCCGCATAAACAATTATCAAAACTGAGTAGCTCAGTTGTTGCATATATTTGATTTTAAGTAATAGCTAAACAACGATCCTTACAAACATGTACTATTGTTATTATTATTATTATTATTATTATTATTATTATTATTAATTATTGCAAATCAATGTTTGAAGCTCTAAAATTTCCTTTAATATTTAGTGGTCTTGAGTTAACGCGTTCGCATCAGATTTAAGGATTCGCAGGTTCGATCACACCTGAAATATAGAATTTTTCGGTTAAGGATTCGAGAATGCGATTTCCCTCGGAGATGTTAGAAACTTCGGTTATGTTTTAGAAATGTATGGCACGCTAAAGAACCCTCGAATAGAAACGTATATGTCTGGCAGGATGTTCGTCACCAAGAACACATTAGTTTGAAATTCGTCTGAACCACCGAACCATTTCCTATGAATGTTCATTAGTAATCAAAGCCTTTTTAATCATCATCATCCGTCACGAATTAAGCCTTGTAGACCAGTTTCGGCCTCCATCTAGCAGTCTTTTAAGAGGTCTTCCTGATCCACGTCCTTTGGGCTTATATTGCATCATCATTTTTGGGAATCTTGAATTATCCATTCATGGTCTAGCCGGTTTAATATATATATATGTATATATATGTTGAGGTTTTCTTCTACTGATTCTACTTCAAATTGTTATAAAATTTCTTCATATATTTTTTTCAGTCTAAAAAAGTGTATCCAGCTGTCCTGAGAAATTTCATTTAATAAATGTAACGAAAGATATATTTAAACAGTTTATTATTTCATGCTGTTAATTCTTGAGATTTTTAAAATAATGTAAATTCGATCAGCCTATTTCAAGATATTTCAGTGATGAAGTTGGACAGGCTTGAGAGAAAATTACCCTGGTCGTGTTACAGTTATACCGCATAGGACCAAGCAGGAGCTACATAAACTAAACATGTCGAATTTGTGAAGCTTATTATTAGAGAGCGGAGTTATTCCACGGTGCCGATGACGTACTTGTACTGGTATTGACTGTACTAGAGCGATCGGGAGGATGTGAGATGGGGAGTATGACATGTCTGCATACCTATCGGGCGATTCTTCTGTAATATAAACATTAGGAAACAATATAGGGTGCATCCATCCACCCATAGTAATTCTGCGCAAAGGCAGGTCTTTCACTGCAGCTTTACTATGAAATTTAAAGGTGTGGTAGCTTCCCCTTGCTTTCCACACCGATGAAGGAGGATGATGATGATAATGATGATGATGGCCGGATGATTTTCGAGGACCGTTGGGCCCTAAGCTTCCTGATATTTGTCTTACAGGCGAGGAAAAACCCGGGAAAAAAAAACATCACCCAGGAGCCTGTCCCGACCGGGGATCGAACCCGGGCCCGCTGTGTGACAAGGCAGCACGCTACCTCGAGACCACAGCGGTGGACTATAGGGTGCATAATACAATAAAATATACTTAGTTTTGCATTGCTTACAAGATAATGAATCGTTTTAAGACGAAGATTGCACTATCACATGCACATTTGTTTTGGTTTTCTTGAGTGGTATTTCACTACACATAAGATCAGGTACGCGCAATATCAATACCGACGTACTTTACAATAACTCCATTTCTTAACTAAATGAAACGTTGTTTACTGCGTCTGTCTTTCTACATAACACAGTTCTCTTCATAGCCCTGTAGGTATGCATCTATGTGATATACTCCTCCCCATGCCATCCCCTCACGCGCGTTTTCATATAGTCTGTATACCAGAACAAGTAAGCCTTCGACATTGTGGAACAGATCCCGCTCCTTGGTTATTATAATGCGCTAGAGCAGAGAACTTTCATGTTGAGTTTCTTTTCGTGATTAAGTCGTATATAACCTACCAAGTAAACAGAAATTGCCATCGCTAGACCGTTGAAAATGTTACGACTAAAGGTTCAGCTTTCAGGTTAATTCTCACTCCTAATTGTCGTAATTTTGACTGATTGACGAATTCGATCTTGCTACTTCTTATTAAAATCTTAAATGCCGATTTTCGTTGCAAAAAGAATGGCTGCCATTAGAACGATTTTTAAATTTCGACTTTCAGATAAAACTAGGGTCCAATTTTACTATTTTTTGGATAATACCTTTTTAATTTTATTTCAGTGGCATATACCTAGTTTCCTTGCAGAAAAAAAACTAAAAATTTTGCAATTAGAACTATTTTGATGGTTAACAGACTTGATCTTACTTTTTTTAATGTATTGTTAGGCTTGTACACCGAGTTTTGTTGCTAGAAATGGATATGTGAAAAATGTTACTGTCCCTGATCCGGTATTTGGTATTCCCATATGTAAGTCCATCACCAAATGGATTAATAAAACCACCAAATGACTGGACTCTAGTGAAGGGGAACAGATATAGTATGAGGTTGATGAGTAAACCATCCTCGTCACTATCTGTGGATATCCTAAAATTCAGTAGACCATTGCTAAAATAAGCAGTTGGTTTGTTAACAGGTCACTGTAACCCTAGAAAACATCTACACAATAGGAATCATTAATGAAAATCCAATATGTTGATTATGTGATAATGAGGAGGTAACAACTACTCATATCATTGAACTTTTATAGGGAAAAAAATCACTATATATCTATCTAACTGGCTCTATCGAGCCTATAGATTCATGGCCATGCGGACATAAGCTCTCCATACTTCCCTATCCTGAGCTGATGTTTTCCTATCATTCCCTGTATAATCTACTTCCCCCAAATCATGGATAATGTTATTCTCCCACCTCTGGTTTTCCTATCAGAAGCTTCCATGCACCTCTTTCATCCCTTTATGTCACCACGTGTTCTGCCCATCACAGCATATGAGACTTAACTGTTCTTATTATATCTGGCTTCCTATACATATCATGTAGCTCACTATTATGTAGTTTTCTCCATTTGCCTGTCTGTTCATCTCTTTTTGGCCCAAAAAATTTCATAAGAACTTTATTCTCAAATACTCATAATCTTCTTTGCTCCCTTAAAGTAAGAATCCATATTTTGCATCCATATAACTGGGAGAATAACTGTTTTATATATTTACCATTTTTTGAAAGGAGTTGGGAAGACAAGAGTCCTTGTAATGCATAATAGCATGAATTTCCAGAATTGAGCCTATCTTTAATTTCTTTGCGCATCTCATTCTTATTTGTAATTATTTTTCCTAGATACTTGAAATCAGCCACTTCTTCAAAATTTCCTTCATCTGTCATTAGTTGTCCATTTCCATTACATAATGCATTTCTATGTGTGAACATATATTTAATTTTATTGATGTTTCCTATAAGGTTTAATATAATCTTACTCATATCACATTTAACTGTGAAGCACTAACTCAAACCAGCGCTAGTCCCATAGCTCTGTTCCAAGGCATCTTGCCTTAACCACTCGGCTATGGCGCGGGACAGTTAATACTACCAACATGTTTTCAAACTAATAGCTATAGGTTCCGCAATCTCTATTGATGTTGTTATATAGGGTATATGAAAGGGTAGGGAAATGATTTTTTTGTAAGATCGATATGCTCCTTAAATATATGTAAATGCTTGTTATGAAAAAAAAATTGAATTAAAGTACTTATTTTTAAATTATATTTATGCATATTTGACCATTTCTACATAATTTTGTTAATGGTCATATTCAGCATATTTTCACTCTTTGAAAATATAAAAAGTTTTTCTCATACAATTAATTTTTTCCATGTTCATTTGATTTGTTAAATTTGTCAGAATCACACGCCAGATTTTGTTTTCTGGAAAATGGTATCTACTTTCTTCTCTTATTTCACTTGAATTCATGGTTATGGACTTTACCCATTTGCATTGGTAAGGATGTATTTGTGGATTGTTTCACGACAACCAGGTAATTAATATTGTTAGAAGTTGGAAGTGTGTATAGTATAGTTAAGTAAATGCCTGAAATGAAGCAAAGCAAAATTAAAGCATTCATGTCTGAGTTTGGTGAGAAAGTGTTTTTTACTGATGTGAAAATAGTCACTTGCCAAACTCATGTACAATATCGAATTCCATAGTTTTACTTGCTTCTCATATACTATTTATTCTTAAATGGTTCACTTCATAAACTTTTTTATTTTTTCTATTTTGCAATAGTAATTAGAATATTATGTCATTTTTTTTGTGTTTAATGCATATTTTTGTGAATTTTAGGTTATAAATACATATTTTTATGTGCATATTGTGGTGATTTTTAGGTCATAAAAATCCTAGTTCTACATATAAGTAACAAATTTGTCTGAAATTGTTGGTAATTATAATAATCTTTTCTTTTTTTTTTTTTTTTCAGATAAGAACATACAACAAACACTTACCAGTGAAACTGAACTTTTTAAGTATCGATTGACCACACTTCTGGATTTAGTAAATGCTTTATTCCCGGAGTTTGAGGGGAAACAAGCATTTGAATCTGAGCTCAGAGCACTGAAAGGCAAACTTCGGAATCTAACTGATAATCTGTTGAAAGAAGGAAATTTGAATGCTGGTGGCAAGTTTGAGTGGGTGGATAGTATTCTAGTTAAGGTAAGTATTATTATTTTTTCATTCAATCCCAGCACATTGTCTTTTTTTTTTCAACATTTTGGTATTTTCTTCTGACATGGCATTATTGTAACCTACTTCTGAGGTTGTCGCACCTGGAAGGTGGAGTATCGATTTTGTCTTTGCCAATTTTTATTAAATTTCCTTCAAGTTTATTAGGAACATTATGAGCAAAAACAAATTTGAATGGTTTCAATTTCTTTTCCGATCCTTCATTTAAACCTTTGTAAATTGACAGATGTTGTATACAAAATCCAATGTGGTGATTATGAAAAGTCTTATTTAGGCCAGACAAAAAGATTTATAAGAAAAAGAATTCACGAACATAAAAAGAATATCAGTACACCAAGTGCAGAACTTTCAGTAATCAGTGAAGATATAATTAATCAAAATCATCAAATGAAATGGAATGACATAACAATTTTGCACAAAGAAAATAATTACCAAAAAAGATTAATAGCAGAAATGGCCTATATAAGAAAAGAACAAAATAAAACATTAAATAAACAAAAAGATTTAAATGAATGGTGTGGAACATATGATTCCTTGCTAAAATATATTAAATTATAAATTATTAAATTAATGTTAAGAAGCTAAAGCTGTTACTATGATTGAAATAAGTATATTAAAGTACACTACTAAATTATTGTAATCGAATGGTAAAGAGAAAAATCTATGCCTGAACCGGGGATCGAACCCCGAACCTTCAGCTTTCCGTGCTGATGCTCTAACCATTGAGCTAATCCAGGCTTCCTTCCCATCCAAGCACAAATCCTTCCTTTACCTTACTGTCTTGGTCCCACATTCAAATGCTATGAATCATCATTCACAAATACACAATGAATGGCTTCTACCTGAAGAAGACATGAAGGGACTCCACATAGCTATAGCATTATTTATTAAATTAATGTTAAGAAGCTAAAGCTGTTACTATGATTGAAATAAGTATATTAAAGTACACTACTAAATTATTGTAATCGAATGGTAAAGAGAAAAATCTATGCCTGAACCGGGAACCGAACCCCGAACCTTCAGCTTTCCGTGCTGATGCTCTAACCATTGAGCTAATCCAGGCTTCCTTCCCATCCAAGCACAAATCCTTCCTTTACCTTACTGTCTTGGTCCCACATTCAAATGCTATGAATCATCATTCACAAATACACAATGAATGGCTTCTACCTGAAGAAGACATGAAGGGACTCCACATAGCTATAGCATTATTTATTAAATTAATGTTAAGAAGCTAAAGCTGTTACTATGATTGAAATAAGTATATTAAAGTACACTACTAAATTATTGTAATCGAATGGTAAAGAGAAAAATCTATGCCTGAACCGGGAACCGAACCCCGAACCTTCAGCTTTCCGTGCTGATGCTCTAACCATTGAGCTAATCCAGGCTTCCTTCCCATCCAAGCACAAATCCTTCCTTTACCTTACTGTCTTGGTCCCACATTCAAATGCTATGAATCATCATTCACAAATACACAATGAATGGCTTCTACCTGAAGAAGACATGAAGGGACTCCACATAGCTATAGCATTATTTATTAAATTAATGTTAAGAAGCTAAAGCTGTTACTATGATTGAAATAAGTATATTAAAGTACACTACTAAATTATTGTAATCGAATGGTAAAGAGAAAAATCTATGCCTGAACCGGGAACCGAACCCCGAACCTTCAGCTTTCCGTGCTGATGCTCTAACCATTGAGCTAATCCAGGCTTCCTTCCCATCCAAGCACAAATCCTTCCTTTACCTTACTGTCTTGGTCCCACATTCAAATGCTATGAATCATCATTCACAAATACACAATGAATGGCTTCTACCTGAAGAAGACATGAAGGGACTCCACATAGCTATAGCATTATTTATTAAATTAATGTTAAGAAGCTAAAGCTGTTACTATGATTGAAATAAGTATATTAAAGTACACTACTAAATTATTGTAATCCCGGTTCAGGCATAGATTTTTCTCTTTACCATTCGATTACAATAATTTAGTAGTGTACTTTAATATACTTATTTCAATCATAGTAACAGCTTTAGCTTCTTAACATTAATTTAATAAATAATGCTATAGCTATGTGGAGTCCCTTCATGTCTTCTTCAGGTAGAAGCCATTCATTGTGTATTTGTGAATGATGATTCATAGCATTTGAATGTGGGACCAAGACAGTAAGGTAAAGGAAGGATTTGTGCTTGGATGGGAAGGAAGCCTGGATTAGCTCAATGGTTAGAGCATCAGCACGGAAAGCTGAAGGTTCGGGGTTCGATTCCCGGTTCAGGCATAGATTTTTCTCTTTACCATTCGATATTAAATTATAAATTGAATTTTAAATTTATTCATTTAAATTTGTATATATATTTAAACAAAACTAAAATTGTCTTGTGATGGTAACTATGTATAATAAATTTATAAACAACCATGTCTTGAAAATGATCTCACATAAGGAAATTGAAACGAAGACGTAATAAATATATGCTTTGACTGAGATAACATTTATTTTTTTTTGTGATTATAAGATCTCAGGTATTCTATTTTTACACGCTTTATATTAGCTTGACCTGTATCTATCTATCTATGTAACGGAAAATTTCAATGCGATTTTCACCCACTTAAAATCATTGGATCGACTTGAAACTTTGTATACATGTAGAGGACCCATGACAATACAATAATTTCATACTTATTTTCTAAAATCCTGGCCACCATCATCAGAAAATCAAAAAAGGTGTTTTTGTATCAATGTAACGGAATCTTTCAACGCGATTTTCACCCACTTAGAAACATTGGATCGACCTGAAATTTTGTATACGTGTAGAGGACCCGTGACAATACAATAATTTCATATTTTGTTTCTAAAATCCTGGCCAGAATCATCCGAAAATCAAAAAAACGAAAACTGGTATAATAGGTTGCAGACTTGTCAAGTTTTTAGTCAATCGTTGTAAGAGCTCAGTTGGTAGAGCAGTGAACTCTTAGTGGTATATAATTTCAGTAATCCATACGTCGCTGGTTCAAATCCGGCTGGGAGGATTTTTTTTTATAGAAGAGTATTACTTTTAGCTCATACTACAATAGTATCGAATTTAAAGATATTTACATTTTTATCTTATTCTGTAAAATATTAAAACTAAAAAATAAATAATAGTTTTAAAAAACTAAAAGAACACGCTTTATTAGAAAACTAAAAAATGAAAAATAATTTTAATTTCCAATACGCTTGGGATAAAATAAAGTGGTCAACAAATAATCATCTCCAACACATATAGAATAAAATTAGAGTTATCAACAAAAAGAAAATAATTTTACCATCAAAAGCATGGGGTGCTTTTTCTGATTTTTACATTTTCTTCTTGGAGAGCTTACTTTTACCAATATCTGTTTAATATCAAATATATTAATTGATATAGAGCACCCCACGCTTTTGATGGTAAAATGATTTTCTTTTTGTTGATAACTCTAATTTTTTTCTATATGTGTTGGAGATGATTTTTTGTTGACCACTTTATTTTATCCCAAGCATATTGGAAATTAAAATTATTTTTCATTTTTTTAGTTTTCTAATAAAGCGTGTTCTTTTAGTTTTTTTAAAACTATTATTTATTATACTGTAAATGTTACATAGTAACCTCGATGGTGTTTCGTCATGTATTTTAAAAGTATTTGATCTATTAGCTCACTTAAGTCTTAAAATGAATTCACAAATGTTTCAAACAGTGAGTATTATGTAGCCTATATGTTTAATTCGGTTGACAGTGTTTAAGAGATGGCACATGGCTGCTGATAGATAATGTGAACCTCTGCTCACCTGCTGTGTTGGATCGTTTGAATGCTTTGCTTGAACCTGATGGAGTTCTTACTATTGGAGAAAGAGGTGTTGGTCCTGATGGACAACTGGTCACAATTACTCCTCATCCAGACTTCAGACTTTTCATGACAATGGATCCTCATAATGGGGAAATATCAAGGTAATTATTATTATTATTCTTCTTCTTCTTCTTCTTCTTCTTCTTCTTCCTTCCAAGTATTAGGCCAAGGCCTGTTACGATCCTATAGAAAATTTTCCCTCCAGCTTCTTCCGGAAAATTCTCGTATAAGACTTGAAAGCATAATAATAGTCCCTTCGATTGGTTGCTGGCCAAAGGAAGGCAAGACCAGTGATGGGGCTGCCATCTTATAGCCTCTGGTCAGGCTTTTCTGGAAAAGAAAAGAAAATAAAGGAAAGAAGAAATGGAAGAAAGGAAAGGCTCCCTAGCCCTCGGATGCCCTAATAGCGTCGGGGTCGAAAAAACAAGAGTTAACCAAGAGAGGTTAGATAGTAAAGTTAAAAGAGTGCAAAACACAAGTAAGTGGAAGAAATGTTTTGCTCGGCTTGGGCACCTTGTGGTCGCCATCCACATATCCCCTAGATGAGGACCCCTGTTCAACTCCTAAATAATACCAGTGGTTAAATGTAGCTAAATATTTAGTAGTTTGTACAGCAAATGTGTTTAATTGCTCTTCTTGTTATCTTGAGTAAAAGTAAAATTATTATACATTTAAAAACATGAAGTGTATAATTGCATTTATAAGGATTTCACATTTTTATGTTCCATTTATTTTGACATGAATAATCATCATACTTGTTCATATTATTCTTTTTTAAACATCTTAATGATGGACAAATTATATTTAGGGAATTAACTATGTATAAGAGAAAAAATACGCGTTTAGATTGGAGGCCTAGGTAGCTCACTTGGATAGAGCATTGACAAAGAGAGTCGAAGGTCCTGGGTTCAAACCCCAGTCTAGGTGTATATTCTTCTTTTCAAATATAAATCATCATACTTTATTAAATAAAAGGGAAAAAATCCTAATGTAATTTGTAGAGATGTTTCAATGAATAACAAACTATAAATTCTAGTGTTCTCAGAAGTTGCAGTTTTAATAAAAAAAATAATTTTAATGAAAATTGTTCAGAAATATATCTATAATAAAAGTAAGCTTCATTTTCATAAAATCAATATAGGTAATTATTGTTAATATTGCAATTGTTATTAGTATGGGGGTTGCATAAGGGTAGTGAATTTCAATTCATCTGTCACCTTCCTACTTGAATCCCATCTCACCTTTGCATGGTGCAACCTGTTTTTGAATGAATGATCCTCTGGGGACAACTATTTAATTGAGATCAGTGGAAATTCTAATTTATATGCAGCTCGTCCAGGAACTCAGATGGCAGCCCCACCTGGTCTACCTCCTCCTAGTCACCATTAGTCTGAGGAAAAATACATTGTTTTCAAGTCTAAATAAACATAGAACTGGATAATGTATTGACTTAGGCTTTCATGGCCGAGAGTTGCTATGTGATCTTGAAGAAGATTTCCAGGTGTAGGCCATGGTCTCAAGGCTTGAAGTTCCCCGACGTTTCGCCAGAGACTGCATCTGGCATCCTCAGTCTCAAGACAATTGAGGATTCTGGCGAAACGTCAGGGAACTTCAAGCCTTGAGACCACGGCCTACAGCCCGGAAATCTTCTTCAGGATCATCATAGAACTGGATAGATTATCAGATGATAACACTTGCATGAAAATGGACAAGAAATGGATGATTATTAATATGGATTAATTTGTACTTAATTTATAGGGCCATGAGAAACCGTGGAGTAGAAATTTATATGTCGGGACCAAATGAGGAAGAATATAGCACGTTGGACTTGAGATCTCTCATATACCATGCTGGTTTGAAGATTCAGAGTCACCAAGATATATTGCTAACTGTTCATGAAGTGATGAAACAAAAGAATCAAGGTAAATATATTTAACTAATCTTCTTCATTTAATCTTCTGTCCCCTTACTGAAAATAGAGCTAAAATTAGTAACTGTACTAAATATTAATGGGTTGGCTCAAGCAATAGCATTTGAGACTCATAGTCTGGAGCTCCTGGGTTTAAAATTCTGGTGCTGACTAAGTAACCTGATTGAGATTATTTCTGGTTTTCTCATTTTTCAAGGGTTTGGATTTTGTTACTAGAATTAATTTCATCATAAACATAATTTCATAATACCACTTAAAAAATAAAATACGATCAGCTAATTTCTTCTGAAAAACATGTGATAAATATACACAGAGCTTGCTGAATATACCTAAATATTGTACATGCAATATTCAATTAAATGTTATAGAATATTTAATTAAGAATGAAATAAAATCTATGTTTATATTTCTTGGGTGGACCAAGTAACTCGTGCAGCAAAAGTATTAGCTGTAGTTTGATCTCAGGTACTGGAGGTTTGGAGATTTTTTCTTTATACATTCGTTTAAACTGTCTATGGGTTATGGTCTTCTATACAACGAGTACAAAAGCATCGACTGGAATGAAGTTAGTTAGAGAGTAGGGCTAGCCACTTCACCTCCTTATAGCTTGGCTAAGAAATGTTGATCTTTTGTCCATATCTCTTTTCTCTTTGAGTTTCTGTGGCCTGTTAATGGGGTAGTTTTATTTGTAGTTATTTCTTTGAATTAAATACTACCAACACCACTGTGGTCTTGAGATAGCATGCTGCCTTGTCACACTGTGGGCCTGGATTCGATATCCGGTCGGGCCAGTTTTTCTGGGTGAGGTTTTTATCGGGGTGTTTCCTCACCTGTAAGACAAATGTCAGGAAAACTTTAAGACCCAAACGGTCCCTAAAATCATATGGCCATCATCGTCAATCTTATCATTATCATTAACATCATCCTTATCATTATCATCATCATCCTTCACCGGTGTGGAAAGCAACGGGAAGCTACCACACCTACAATTCCCTAGTAAAGCTGCAAGCATAGCATGAAAGGACTTGCCTTTGGGCAGAATTACTATGGATGGAACAAATAAAAATCATCATCATCATCACTCCAGAGATTAGGCAATTGCCCGTTCCGACTTCATAATGCATCAGCCCAACGTCTTCTAGGTCTTCCAACATCACGCCTTCCTCTTGCTTGATAATTTCTTGCTAACAATGGATATCTCTCCTTACTCATTCCATCCATGTGATCAATCCATTTCTGTCTGTAATTCGTGACTTTATCCAATAAAGGCTGTACTTTCAATTCTTCTCTTATATCCTCATTCCTTATTCTATCAAGTCTTGCACATCCTTTTACTTGTCTTAGGAACCGCATCTCTGCCGTCTGTATTCTATCCTTCTGTCTTTTCACTGGAGCCCAAGTTTCACGTCCATACAATATTGTGGGAACCGCCATAACATTATACATTTTTATCTTTGTTTCTTTTCTAATTTTATTTTTGAATGTTCTCTGTATTGTTCCACACACCGTCTGAAATTTATTTATTTTGGAGTCAATATCTCTTTCCATATTGTAGCCAACATCACAGCCCAAATATTTGAAACTAGACACCTGTTCTATACTTTGATTTTCTAAAATAATTTTGGATCTCACTGGATCTCTTCCTCTAAAAGCCATGGTCTTCGTTTTCCTTACAGAAATCTTTAGATCGTATAACTTACATATTTCATTTAATGCATGCATTGATTTCTGTAAGTCGTCTTCATTTTTCTGTATTATGATTACATCGTCAGCAAATAGAAGAAAGTATATACAGATTTTATCTAACTAACTAACTCAGATGTGGGAATGTGAGAATATACAGATTTTATCTAACTAACTAACTCACTGGCACTATCGAACCTATAGGTTCATGGCCATGTGGACATAAGCTCTCCATACAGTCCTATCCTGAGCTAATGTTTTCCAATCATTCCCTGTATAATCTACTTCCCTCAAATCATAGTTAATGTTATTCTCCAATCTCATTCTTGGTCTACCAACTGGGCATTTTCCCTCTGGTTTTCCTTCAAGAAACTTCCATGCACCTCTTTCATTCCCCACCTGTGCCACATGTCCTGCCCATTGCAGTCTATGAGACTTAACTGTTCTTATTATATCTGGCTTCCTATAAAGACCATGTAGTTCACTGGTATATAGTTTCCTCCATTCACCTGTCTGTTCATCTCACTTTGGTCCAAAAATTTTCCTAAGAACTTTATTCTCAAATACTTGTAATCTTCTTTCCTCCCTTAAAAGCAGATTTTCTCTATACATAGAAATTATTATGATCTTAAGAAATAAAGTCCTTTGCTTTCTTTTATCATAAAATTAACATTATTTACTTAAATCAATGGTAAAGAGAAAATTTTTTTTATTAGCATGGAAAGCTAAAGGTTCGGGGTTCGATTCCCGGTTCAGGCAAAAATGTTTCTCTTTACCATTGATTTACAATAATTTAATTGTGTTCATTGATTTACTTATTTCTGTCATAGTAATAGCTTTAGCTTCTCAATATTAATTTAATAAATAATGCTATAGCTGTGTGGAGTCCCTTCATGTCTTCTTCAGGTAGAAGCCATTCATTGTGTATTTGTGAATGATAATTCATTGCAATTGAATGTGGGACTAGTAGAGTAAGGTAAAGGAAGGATTTCTGCTTGGATGGGAATGAAGCCTGGATTAGCTCAGTGGTCTGAGCATTACCACAGAAAGCTAAAGGTTCGGGGTTCGATTCCTGGTTCAGGCAAAAAAATTTCTCTTTACCATTGATTTACAATAATTTAATTGTGTTCATTGATTTACTTATTTCTATCATAGTAATAGCTTTAGCTTCTCAATATTAATTTAATTATTTACTTATTTGAACATTTACTGTATTTATTTACAAAAAATAATTCTGATTTGTGTGATTGTGGTAATTATTTTTTTATATTTTCACCAGGAATGGAGGGTCCTAGCATTGTACTACTCCTTCATGCAGCTTTTCTAATTGGACAACAAATATCTCGAGGACAGTCCCTGTATGAAGCATTTCTTTCTAGTTGTTCTGATGTCTATGTGAAACCATATACCAGAAGAGTTGTGGGAAATATAGGTTTCCTCACTTTCAAACAAGATCTGTATGATATATTGAAAGAAATTTTGAGAGATAGCTCTCTCCTGAATGAACGTTCAAAAGAACCATTAGAAGACAAATTATTGGATTCAGTCACCCTAACTATACCTGGAATCAAAGAAAGTTCCTTATTGGCAAATATAAAACAGCAAGGATCACTGATAAAAGCAATATTGGAGGCCATTACTGATGCTGAATCACTGGAAATTAATGAAAGAGGTGTTAGCAAAATAAAAATAGATTCAAAGGTGTTCAATCAGTTGTTAGGTCTTGATGATAAATATTATTCTGATATTGAAATAGTTGACATACTACCTCATTCATTGCTTATATTTTATTATCTGGCAACTCCAAATGATACAGAATTTAGACATGAATGGTTAACAGAAGTGGTCAAACATTGCAAGACACAGAGCACAATTGGCACTGTGTTACAGATCTTAGACATGGCAGTTGAATTATCAAATGCACTTAGAAATATTGTTCTGCAGACTTCATCCGAAGCACTGAATGAACATAAAAATCTTATGAAAGATTTATGTAATATTGATGATTTGCCCTGGGATATTCGTTGGCTTCCAAGTGTAGCTGTGCTTTGCAGACATACTGATCATTTTAAGTGTTCTATGTGCATCGCTGTAAATAAACTCTCATTACTGCTTTATTTCAAAATGAAGAAAATATTGATGCAGACTTCACCTAGATATGCATTTGCTGATGGTACTAATCTATTATCTGTCAAGGAGTACTCAACAGCCTTGATGAATGGTAAGTGTGGAATGATTTACAATAATATTTTTTTTTTAATTTAATTTACTTTCTCATTGATTGCTCTTGTATCATATCTGTCGCAAAATAAAATCTTTAAGATGGGGATTCTTTCAAATGGTAATTCAAAATTCATCAATGAGAGAAATGTTTAGCATATTAAAGATATCTTGGATAAAAATTCCCTATTTCTTATAAAATTCCCAATTCTAGAAGTTTACCCAATTGCATCCTACACTCTAATTCAACTCAGGAAGTTACTACAGACCTTATGGGCTAAGCCAATGTCCCCCTACGTACAGTGGATAGATGTTGCCAAACTCATAATAAAGGTATTTGTTAGTTTAGGGAGGGGTGGAGGGGCAAGGTTTAACAGTACTTTTGCAAATCTATGTACTATACATTTAAAAAACATAGTTTTTCTTTTATGGCATGCAGACTAGTTTTATAGTAAATATGAGAGTCGACACTTTTACACTGGATAATACAGGTCTACACGAGCTCAGTGACAAGTGGTAACTGTTTTTTTCTTTAAGAGGGGTGGCTTGGATGGCTACAACTTACAACTGTGTACCTGCTGTGTTGCATACTTCAGTTTTATTTAAGGATTTCTCTCAAGAAAATGCCATTAAAATGGCAACCCAGTTCCCTATTCCAAACACGCAGTAACTTCCTGGGTTGAATCTGACTAGTACTGCAATATCTTCATAGTAGGCAATGTTACACTTTATATAGTGATGTTTATATACATAATGATTACATTTTAATATAGTTTTTTTATTTATTTATTTTGTATATCTAACTCCATGGTATGACAGATCAAGAATGCCCTTTACCTAGCACTGACTGCTGCTGGCCTCACATCCACATGTGTTAATCAAAGTGGTGGATGATTATGTAGCCAGTATAGGAGTGATCTGCAGTTAGCATGTCAGGTCACTATCCGTTACTGCTGATTTTCTCAACCTGGAGCTACAACATTAAGAGGTTTGCTTAATTATTAAGACATTTTGTCTGTACATTCTTACTCTTATGGTTGTTTTTGTCGGACATATGTTTCAAGACTTCTGAGCCCCATCGTCAGCGATTGCAGACTGATTTTTCTCAAGTTGTCGGCCCTGATTCTTGATTCCTGCTCTCTCTGCCTCTGGTCCAATGAATTTACCAATGAGGTTCCTTTCTCCAGGAATTTAAAAATTCACAATTCTCTCCTTGTACTTCTGTATGTAGATTTTTTCCCCATATGGTGAGTTCATTTTTGTTTTCTAACTGTTTTAATAATTTTGTGTTTACATCTATTTTGTGTTTTTCTCACCAAATGTGAGCAGCCACTGCAGATTTTTCTACTTCCCATAAGGAATGTAAATAAAGGGGAAGTAGAAAAATCTGTATTGGCTGCTCATGTTGGTCAGAAAAACACAAAATAGATGTAAACACAAAATTATTAAAACAATTAGAAAACAAAAATGAACTCACCATATGGGAAAAAATCTACATACAGAAGAACAAGGAAAGAATTGTGAATTTTTAAATTCCCGGAGAAAGGAACATCATTGGTAAATTCATTGGACCAGAGGCAGAGAGAGAGAGCAGGAATCAAGGCTGAAAACTTGAGAAAATTCAGTCTGTAATCGCTGACGAGGTGCTCAGAAGTCTTGAAACATATGTTCGACAAAAACAACCATAAGAGGTAAGAATGTACAGACAAAATGTCTTAATTATTACTGTACCTATATTTATATCAAAGATTCATGGAGTCAAAAAAGGAAGAATGTTTTCTACATCAGTGTTGAAGAAATTTAGAACTGGCATTTGTTATAATTTGAATATATTTTTGTATACTGTGTTGAATTTAATTATTAATTAATTAAATAACATATTAGAATATAATGAATTATGTTATGTTTAAAATCAGGTACTCTGTCAGATGACATCACTAGTGACCCAGTTATTACAAGATTCTCCCAACTTCTCCTTACATTTGATGAATGTCTTGAAGCGACGCTGAAATGTGATGATGTAGAACTTGACACTGCACAATGCAGCGCCTTACAAGATTCCCTGGAATGGAGGTTCAGGTTTGAACAAGTGGGCTCATCTCAAGTTATTCATAAATCTGATGAAAGTAGCGGAAGAAATACTTGTTGACAAAGCTCTTACAAAATTAAGAGTTCACTACAATTGGTTCTCAAAGTGGACATTACGTAAACTACAATTATTACTAGAACTGAGCAGCACACTGTAAGTATTTTGGATCTCAAATTATACATATATATATATATATATATATAGCATGTCTTGTGTAATAATTTCATGAAATGATGGACTATGCCATAAAATTTTAAGAAATAGGCATTTTTTCCTTTGAATTATGGTCAGTGACATAATTTTAGCTTTTATTATATCAATTTTGTAGATAGCTGGCTTAGATCTATTCAGGAAGTCCAAAGTTCAGATCCATGATTATAATATTCTGAATTCGTGTCCGACACACAGTTGGGTCTATATTTATAGAGGTTTGTGAATGACAAGGTTGCTGGCCGACCACACCTGATGCAGAAATCCGTGATATCCAAACTAATCAGAGTTTTTCTCAGTTGTCAGAGGAAATACTGAATTGAAATTTCATTGCCAGCATCCTTCACATATTTATCATTTCGTAGTATCATTACATAAATTAAAACAATTAACCTTTACAAAAAAAACATTATAAACATAGCAATGAAATATACTGGATACAACCAAAGATTCTGTATGTCTATGACCATAAGAATGAATTGAAAACTGAACTTACAAAAATCAAAAAAAAATTTTAATCCTAGAATTACTTTAAAAAGTTGTAAACAATGCATATGAAACTAAAAAAATATGTTTTCCCATAGCAAGTTTATATTAAATAGTATATTACAATGCGGGGTTGGTAAGTGGTTTTTACAAAAGTGAGAGAAAATGTTTAAAAACCGAGTGATGTGGCGAGATTTTCAATTTCCGAGATTCTGTAAAAACACTTAATAAACATGCTTTGTACATTATTTTTTGTGCGATAGTGTTTTCAAAATAATAAATAATAGTAAAATAATATCTTTGTTGGAAATATTTGTGTTCGTTATAAACAATTGACTAACGTTTACAGTGTGAGCAATGATTATTAGTTGAAACTACAGGAGGCCATGAGACCAATATTAGTGATAAAATGGAAGCAAGTATATTTTCATTATTTTATGTTGTTTCAAATAAAGTTCAGTTCATTTAAATGCAGTGATTTGTTTCGTATAATGTACATTAACACTACCTTTTGGATATGTAGTATACATAGAGGGCAGTGGTTTTACTTCCGCATGTGTTTTGTAATATTAAAGTATAGTTACTTTATTACAAAATAGTTATTTAGGTTGGCAACCCCTAAATGTAGGAAGTTGAACTTTCAATCATGGTCACCAATGATGTAAGTATGACAAAACACAGTATCGCACAAAAAAATATATACTTTACTTTTAGGACCTTGTAAGAGTTCATTTGCTTGTGTTCATAGAAATTATTTGTTTCAGAAAAACTAGCGCAATGGCAAGTAAACTTGAATCATTAGTAAAGGAGATTGAAAAGAGTATTGCAGTTTCTTTGTCAGTGCTGATACCTATAGGGAAGAAAATGAAACTTACTATGGGGCACCCTCTTCCTTATAACAACATACATCTATTGGATCGAGTGAATGATGTTAAAAGGTATCTGAACTTTATTATTAAATACATTTTATTCAGTGATCTTTTGAATATTAAGGTTTTAAACATTTGCTCTAGTTGAACAGTCCTGTGAAATTGTGCCTGTTCTTCATTGACGTGTTAAACAGTATTGTTTTTAAATAATCTGCTGATTGATGGTAAGTTTGCTAGACATGACTGCTACAAATCAGCACTTATTAAATATTTAAAATAAAGAATATTCTGTATCTATGACAGACATTGAATGGATTGTCCCAAAAAAGTGTGCTCTAACTGTAGTCTTATTTAGTTAGTTGCAGTGAACTATACCAAATTCCAGATGTCTTCGGAGCAAAGCAGTAAGCCAGCCCTCCCCTTCATTTAAAATGCTGGCACGTCATTGGTTGCGTTGCAAGTGTCTGGTGGAAAATCCCACATCAGCATTATTCACAATATTACAAGATAAGTCAGAGACTCTTGTCGTTCCCAACTCCTTTCAAAAAACGTAAAAATGAAAATATATAAAACTATTATTCTACCAGTTACATTATATGGATGCGAAACATGGACTCTTACTTTAAGGGAAGAAAGGAGATTACGAGTATTTGAGAATGAAGTTCTATAGGAAAATTTTTGGACCAAAGAGAGATGAACAGACAGTTGAATGGAGAACACTACATAACAGTGAACTACATGGTCTTTATAGAAAGCCAGATATAATAACAGTTAAGTATCGTTGACTGCAATGGCAGGACATGTGGCACGAATGGGGAATGAAAGAGGTGCATGGAAACTTCTTATAGGAAAAGCAGAGGGAAAACACCCAGTTGGTAGACCAAGAATGAGGTGGGAGAATAACATAAACTATGATTTGGAGGGAAGTAGATAATACAGGGAATGATTGGAAAACATTAGTTCAGGATAGGGATGTATGGAGAGCTCATGTCTGCATGGCCATGAATCTACGGTTTCGATTGGTGCCAGTGAGTTAGTTAGTTATTACAACACAATTTCTTGTTTTTTTCCAGTATCACTTATGTGCTAAGTATTGATGAAGCGTTATGTTCAGTAAAATTAAATAAGTGTTGAGCCTACAGTAGTGAATGTGATATATTTAGCTGGCGTGTGCAAGTGTTTTTTTAATAAGTGCAGTATCCCTTTCTGAAAAGATATATCGATAATTCTATGCCAGGTCCTTCCAGAATGTCTCCTATCAAGAAACATAAATGGAGGAAAGGATTTCGTTCGGGAGAAAAGACAGACAATTATAAACGTTTATAAAACATTATTTGAAGGAGATTAGAGATGATGATTATTATTATTGTTGGTATTTATTGGTATTATTATTATTAGTATTATTATTATTATTATTATTATTATTGGTATTCATTATTAGTATTAGCATTATTTATTATTATTATTATTATTAGTAGTAGTAGTAGTAGTAGTAGTAGTAGTAGTAGTAGCAAGTAGTAGTATTAGTATTACTATATTATTATTATTATCATTATTATTGTCAGTATTGCATTTCATTGTTGTTAAACAAATATGTTCTGAAACCGTAATTGCGTTTCGATGTACTCATAAGGTTTATCCGCTTGTGAAGTGTGCTTTCTTGACGTTACAACCATTGTTTACATCTGCTCCATAGACATCTGGAACCAACTATAACAAGTTACCATGTTTGCCTTGAGTTCCAAGCTTTGTAGGTTCAAACATGATCGGGGTTATTTGGATTTTTCACGACTATAAAAATTCTGAGAATGGGTCTCTTCAAAGGAAAACAAACCATGGGTCTGATTTACAGTATATAAAAGAATCTCAAGTCTGAAAAAAATTCTTCTAACCCTTTCACACTCAGATATGAATTACAATGATAATGACCTAGCTTTTAAAGATCATCATCATTAAATGAAATGATATTATAATAACAAAATATTGTATTTGGAGAATGGAAAAAGTTATGCAAACAAGTATAACAATCGTAACTGCCTTCTGTGGAAACTTGATTGATGTTAGGATAACCATGATGTCGTATATGTTTAAAGTTTCTGAATAAGGCAGTTTTTTTCCCAGGGTTGTCATTTCCTCTCTCTTTTTATAAACTCTATGGTGTGATGGGTCTAGAATCAACTGGCTACTGGCCTCACATCCACATATGTTAATTAGAGGTGGACAATCATCCAGCCAGTATAGGAGTGACATTGTCTGCTTGTCCAACCCCTTGACTCTTACAAATGCAGCATTACCCCTCTTTTTACACTTTTCAAGGGACCACAGGAGAAATGGTGTGTAAAATAGGGGAAAGTGTGAATTGAGGGAAATGAAGAAGATGAGCTCAAAAATGTTGACCCCCCCCCCATACTCTGTATCCATTTCAGAACATGAGAAAAATAGATGGGGATAATATACTACAGTATTATCCCTCTTGTACACTTTTCAAGGGACCAGAGGGAAAGTGGTATAAATTAGGGGAAAGTGTAAATTATGGAAAACAAGGAGGAGCTAAAAAATGTTTACCCTCATATTGAGCAAACATTCTAAAACATGCAAAAAGCAGTGACTGGAATAATATACAATAATGGCTAAATGTAACTAAATGTAATGTTTCTTTTAATTTATAATAAAATTCTTTACACCTCCCCTCATATCCTGTCTTTTATTTATTTAGAAGACCAAAATATCAGGTGAGGTGTAAAGTATTTTATTTTAAATTAATCCACATAGAAATATTCCTATAATAGTTCAATGTAATGTGGGTTTTGAACTGCTGTAAACATAAAATTACTTTATTTCTTTTACTTTCACCATTTAAAAAATAAATAACAAGGAGAGGTTCATCAAACAGCACTATCAATCTTTATTGAGAGATTAAAAAAAATTGTTTTGCCATAGAAGTACACGGGTTGAATTTTCAGAAATGTCGATGAACATGCTCTGCTCTTTATCGAATTGTAAAAAAGCCATCTTCATTGGCTCATTAAACTTGCTTGACTCCTTATCGATTGTATAGCAGCTGGCTTCTTTGGCTCAATAAACTTGCTCTGCTATATATCGATTGTACAGAAGCGAGATAATCGATCAAATAAATCAAATATCTTCAATCTTTAACTCTGAAGATCGACATGATGTGACATAAATTGCAGGAAAACAAAATTTCATAAACGTAAAAGTTGGGTTTTTAATACATTGTGAATATAGGGATACTGAAGGGACCTTTAAAAATGTTGTAAAAGGTGGAAAAATGTAAAATGTGGGAATGTAAAAGTGGGGTATTTGTTAGTATAATATGTAAATTTGATTCTTGATTTTGGTAATATATTGTTTTATAAAATTTGATTTTAAATCATTGAATTTTAGTTACAATATTATTTATATTAACATTATGAAATCACATACACTGTGATCCATAATTGCCATTTCATATTTCATTAAATGTTAATGTTCTGTGATTTGTCGCAATTCATATGAATCAGAAAATAAACATATGTATGTAATTATATTATTTTTAGTCTGGACATCTTACCTCAATATTAATGTTGATTTGTTCTTGGACATGTTTCAAAACAATTCTGTTTTATCGTCAGGGGAAAGCTGACGATAAAACAGAATTGTTTTGAAACATGTCCAAGAACAAATCAACATTAATATTGAAGGTAAGATGTCCAGACTAAAAATAATATAATTAAAATAACCTCAAAATATAACTTCCTAAAATTAAATATATGTATGTAATTTAACATTTATTTTTGTTATTTTACAGAATGTTACAGGTGACAAATTTGATGGAATTTGGTCATTTTCCTCATAATAGTGAAACTAAAGCATGTGTTGCTTTCTTACAAAAAAATATAGCACAGACAGTACGTTTGGATCTTTTAGACTTATGTACGAAAGTTTTTGTAGACTGATGATCCTACACAGGGTAAGTTCCATACAATAAAAATTATGTAATTAGTTAAATTATAAATTAAAATGTGTGGTTAATATGAAGAAAAAGTTAATTCTCTCACATTATGAATAAGTGATCATGTTTTTTGTGGAATGGATTTCTTCTTCTAGTGGTGCTACAGCCCCTAACAGGCCCGGGCCTTATTGATGCGAAATCTTCAATCTTCTCTATCCAGTGCTCACTATTGCAAATTCTTACAGTTCAGGATTTGATGACAATCTTCCTTACTGAGTCTGCCCATCTTTTCTTAGTTTTTTCCTACTGGTCGCTTCCCAAACATCTCCTCCGTCATCACTTTCTTAGGTATATATTCTTTATCCATTCTTTGAATGTGCCCAGACCATTGCATTTTTTTTTTAATTTCACAAGCGTTGATATATCTGGTTCCTTAAAACAGGTCATAGATTTCCTTATTATACCTCATTCTCTATCTTCCATTCTCTTTTACTGGTCCATATATAAGATAAAAATTAAAATATATACCTGTTGGCAGGTGCTGTTGTCCTCAACTGTGTTAAAATATTGTATTTAATAATTTTATCTGGAGGCACTTCGGAAGTTAATATTTGTTATTTACGACATTGTAGACTTGAAGTGCCGTTATTAGCAAATGACTTGTTTTTTTAATTTTATTAGTACAGTCTATATATCATTATCAAAATCTTTCTTTCAACCATGTTAATTAAATTATCAGAGCTATTTTCACAATCCAGGTTTCACTTCCATATACCACTATTGGATATGCAGATTTTATATATTTATATATCCTAAAGATAATTTTTGATTTTAGGATTGGAAGTATTCCATAATATGCTTTATTTGTTCTCTATGGAATGGATTTAGATTACTATAAATTTTCTACTGTTGAACAGAACAATTCAATTAAATATACTTTGTCATTAATATTCAAAAAGTATCATCAACCTGATCAATTTTCACAAGACATAAGGAGGTAGACGGACAATCATATGTCTTGGAACTAGGGAGGCAAGAAGTTTGTTCCTGTTGCCATATTGAAGATCCATTTTTCATTCAAGTATATGCCGAGTTACAGCCATAATTTTATAATTGTTTGTAAATATATAATTTTTCATATCATACTCCATAGTACAAGTGGTTAGGTACTCCCTTCCACCTCTTTTGTTCCGAGTTCATTTTTGGTCACTCCTCTTGGTGGACAAAATAAAGGGAAAAAGTTTAATTTATCTTGACTGAACTTTTATAGGAAAAAATTACTGTGAGGTATAAAGAATTTTAATTTAAATCTTGGTTTATTTTACACAAGATTTTTTTAAGTTCTACGGAATTGTAGTGCACATGCGCAAATGCTTAAAGAAAGTTCCATCAGATGGCGGACATATGTGTGAAATCGGTATGACCACCTTTGCATTAAATTTCCAAACATTTGCAAGAAATGGATGTATGTAAACTTCCGATTCCGATTGAGGGTCTTTCCACTTTTCAGCGGTTGCCCTTTTACCAGCCGGCTGCTGGCCCTTCACATCCACATGTGTCAATCACAGAGGTAGATGATCAACAGCCAGTGTAGGGGTGACATGTGGTTAGCATGTCGAGTCCCCCAGCCATTATAGCTGGTTCCTCAACCTGGAGCCGCTACTTATTGTAGCTACCCAATAGCCTCACGATGCTGGGTGGGCACCGGTCCCATACTGGCCGAAATACCATGAGAAAATTTCTTCCCCCATGGAGACTCGAACCAGCGCAAGTCCCGTAGCTCTGCGCCAAGGCTTCCTACCTTAACCGCTCGGCTACGGCGCGGGACTGTATGCAAACTTACCCCTTCCTAATTATATTATTTTTGGTCTGATCATCTTACCTCAATATTAATGTTGATTTGTTCTTGAACATATTTCAAAACAATTCTGTTTTATCGTCAGCTTGTCCAGACTGGTTTTATTTATGTTGCATTATGTTGCACAACCTGGATGTCGATGTCAGCTCCATCCTGTGGTTGGCCAAAGAACCTCCAAACAAGGTCATGCTCCATCGGTATATCAAAATTCATAACTCTCTTTTTGTTCTTCTGAATATAAATTTTTTCCCAAATAGTCAGCTCTTTTGTATTTTCTAACTGTTTTAATAATTTAGCATAATAAATTACATGCAAATTAATTAATGAAGTGTAAACTAATCTGATGTACATTAACTTGTCCAATCGGATCCTATCAAAATTAAGTGATTATATTTTCAAATGGTCACTCCAATTTCACATATCTCTCTGCCATCTAGCGAAAGTTTCTTTAATTGCTTTGGATAAATATTTAATAATTATAAAAAAAAATGTTATAAGTGTTGTTACAAAATGTGTAAAAACAAAAAAATTATGTAGAGTAACAGTACAGTATCTTTTTTCATTTTTTCATCTTCCTTTTCTTTCTCTTCATGTTCTTCAACTTTTTTTTATTATCTTAAATATCTTTCTTTTCTTTATTTATTTTTCTGTTCTTTTTCTACTTTTGTGTCGTTTTGGTGATATTTCTATCTCCCTTCGTTTTCCCAGCTACTTTATTCTTTGGTATTTCTCTGTACACAATTTATTCCTAATCTCTTCATTTTTTATTATATATTTCATCCATATCTTTTATACAGGAATTAGTATTTTTCTACTTGATTCAAAATATTTTTACCAGATAATAAAATTTCTGGACTCATTTTGTATGTATATATGAATAAGAAAGTTTTCTTGGGTTTTCCGTGTCCTGGATTCAAGTTCGGCCTCTGGCCACTGATTCTGACATTTCGGCATGATCCCACATGCCATTATCAAGGAATGATAAGTTCAAGTCACAGGTTTAGGTCTTATATAATTAAACAAATAGCGTTTTCGCTGTGGTCCATTTCCGAAAACATACACCCATCCAAGGTTTAGTTCCTATGTAGTTAAACACCTTCAGTTTTCAATGTGGTCCGTTTTCGAAGCCGTACACCCATCTAAGGTTTAGTTCTTATGTAGTTAAACATCTTCAGTTTTCAGTGTGGTCCGTTTTCGAAGCCGTACACCCATCCAAGCATCGACCATGCTCCATGTTGCCCAACCGTGGTTTTCTTCATATCTTCTTCACTGTTCTTACGGCTTCGGAAACGGACCACACTGAAAACTGAAGGTGTTTAACTACATAAGAACTAAACCTTGGATGGGTGTACATCTTCGGAAACGGACCACTCTATTTATTTTAATTGGTTTTCATATAACATATTTTCTTTGTGCTCTGGAAATGTTCAATATAACTTTTCTTTTCTTCATACTTAGGACCATATATCATATATTATGTTCATATATTCTTCCATTGTCCATATTTTGATAAAACTTGTTGAATTTGTCACGTCTAACTATTTTGATGATTTTTCCAAAGCTGTTACTTTAGGTGTATTGTTATGTTCTTAGTTAAAGTTTACATCATTATTGTTAAAACATCAGTTAAGGCAGAGGAATCAATTTGACATGATTCACCAAAATTGATAAATCTACTTATTATATTCTATGATAATATATTATTTTTTTTTACAGTGCATGATATTGTTGTTAACGTTGAGAAGGCCTTTGCTGCATCTGGTTTCATCAGACTTACAGGCATGCAAGAAGAAAATGAAGAAGTGGAATATAATATATCAGGAATAAATGAACCTCACAACAATTCACATGTAGAGCTATGGCCGTTTCAAGATTTTGTGTGCTTACTTATGTCTGGTGCTCTTAAGAAATCTTTGCTTTCAACTGTTTTTGTGATGAATCCTTCAAAAGAAGATGCTGAAACCTCTGATGTATCATCTGTTCTGCGCGTAGCTCGGCCTTCATTGCAGGATATTGCTACACATATGCATTCATTTATGTTGTTATCTCCAAACATTCCCGCTATATACATAGCTCAGATGAAAAATTTGTTGGTAGCAAGTGAATCTTTGTCAAATGACATGCTGAAGAAAATAGTTCCAAGTTTAATGATTTTGATATTTCAGCATTCTCAATACTCTTTAAGCTTAAATCATGTGGAAGAATGGGTATCTTGGAGTAAAAAGAATGTTAAAATTGAAAGCAATGAAAATGAAGTAATGGACTGTTCAACATCTAATGACATTAAGGTATGTACATTTTTTCTGATTTTGCTTTCTATAGTCATTTTCATTCAGATCTCTTTTAATGTAATTGCAACAGTTGATGACACTTTTCAGTTAGATATTCATTTTTAATCTTGAACTGGAAATGTATGCTGTTAAAACATGAGGGCTCATTTATTTACTTTCTTTTAATAAAATAATTTTGATCTTAGTTTCTGTAAGGCAATGTATATTTACAATTTATTAGAAAAATCCAAGTCTTTCATCCTTTAGAAATACTTACAGAGCCACCTTCGGACTGGAAAACCTATTCCAAATTCTGGTTTCACTGCATGTCCAAAATATATAACTACCTTCTACTAGTGATCGAATTCCTTGAAGGTGACTATATCAAAGGAAAATTTATCTATTTCCTGTGTGCCCCATTACTATAATATCCTAACATTCCGTATTCCTAATAACAGATCTCTATACTTAAAACTCTTTAATAAAACAGTAGAAAAAAAAACAAATGGGTAGAGTTACTTAAATGTGTGCCAAATTTACAGAACAGTAGAGAGTTACGGTCATGGCATGTTTATGTAGTAGTTTTTTCAATGTGGCCCAATATTTGTATGATCTAACTTGTGAAATAGTGTTTTGACAGTTACAGAGTTAAGAAACCATCTCTGTAGCGTAATAGTTAGCCTACCCTACTACTATATCAGGTGTTCAGGATTAATTCGTGGCTATACCATATGTTTTGTGTATGGTCTGACAAAGGTTTCACTTAGTCTTTGAATAAACAAATATATGATGTTTTTATTATTAATTTAACATTTCTCAATGAAAGATAAATTAAATTTGAAGAGAAAAATTTTCGCCTAGACCGGGACTCGAACCCGGGACCCTTGGCTTTCCGGGCCAAGTGCTCTACCAACTGAGCTACCGAGGCGAGTGACGATCTAGACGCAAATTTTTCTCTTATATACGTTGTAATTCCCTATCGCCAAATGCTTTTTGAAACCATTGCTTCTATCTTTGCAAATATATATAAGAGAAAAATTTGCGTCTAGATCGTCACTCGCCTTGGTAGCTCAGTTGGTAGAGCACTTGGCCCGGAAAGCCAAGGGTCCCGGGTTCGAGTCCCGGTCTAGGCGAAAATTTTTCTCTTCAAATTTAAACAAATATATAATGATTAATAGTTAGAATTGTAACTACTCACCTCATAATTGTAGATTTCTTGAAGACTGCAGTTTCAATACACTACATATCATTATCAGTTCCTTCTAACTCATAACGATAATGATACGTGGTGTATCGAAACTATAATCTTCAGGAAATCTACAATTATAGGTGAATTGTTAAAATTCTAAATCTCTTTTAATTAAAATAAACCTCATAGTGTCATAATATTATAATGATATTGTGAAAAGAAAAGTTAATGTCTGAACCAGGAATCGAACCGTGAACCTCTAGTTCTCCAGACTAGTGTGCAGCCCACTACACCATTCTAGACCTGGCACAAACATTAACAATTGTTTCCACATATACAAATCTATAATTCTCGTTTCATCCGCTGCCAGGCTTCGTTTAGAAGTATCTGTATTTGAGAATTTTACACCACTTTTATAAGCAGTAAACAATTATTTAACATTTTCCAATAACAGTATTGGAAAATGTTAAATAACTCATAGTGTCACTTCCTTTAAATATTAAGAAAATATACAACATTTTATATGAGAAGTAAAGAAATATGGTTAAGAGCTCAAAAATTAAGGTTGAATGAAAGTATCTCTAATCTTTATTGTCCTCTGCTTGGTAGTTCAATTGACCTTACTTCTTGGAGCTGTCATGCCTTGTGTTTATTATTTAATAAATGAAAAGGGCACAAGTTGTCCATGGAACTAACTAAGGTTAGATAGAGTCTTTCTACACTTTGTTTTCACAATGTTGTTAACTGCAGTCTCAGTTATTGACTTGGGAAGTTTTTTACATATTGAATGTGGTAACGATTACAAGATAGTTCACAAATTTCACATACACACGTTAAGTTAGGATCGTGGTAGGTCTTCACATTACATATGTGCTGTTATCCGTGCGTTGCAAGGGAATTTTACAAAGTGGCGTAGGTCCTGGTTTGTTTCCATCCATGTTCTATTTACCATTGCTTCTGTAGAATAGAAATTGGGCCACATCTCTGTGTTTATTATATTACTTAATTTCTATGGAAGTACGTTTTGCAAGATGTTGAATGTGTCAGATTCTTCGAACATAAGTTGAATTTTTAAATGAAAGCTGTCATCTACTACTGAACTTTTAGTATATATTTGTGTAATGGTAAAAAGAAAATTTTAAAATAGCTTATATTAAGATAAGTGACCTATATTGAATGACGATGCCGGCTATTCTCTGTTCACTGGTCTATGTTGGGAAGCAGAACCAGCCCATCTTTCTAGACAGAAGTCAATTTTCCCCAGTAATTTCGAATTGATATGCTGAAATATATGTTGGAATAATTTATGATAAAGAGAAAATTTTTTATGTGAACCGAGAATCTAACCCCAGATTTTCAACTTTACAGCTGATGCTCTACCATTGAGGTATCCAGACATTCCTTCCCATTCAAGCACAAGCTTCTCTCTTAATCCCTTTTCCCCTTTTTACCCTGATGTAGTAAATCATTATTCACAATACAATTGGATGTATTGTACTTTAAGAAGACATCACAAATGGGATTTAACACAGCTGAAGTTATTTTTATGATGAATTAAGTAAATTAATATTACACAACTAAAGATGTTACTATGATCAAATTAAGTAAATTATTATTTGGTTCCCAGTTCTGCAGAAATTTTTCTCTGTACTATTAAGTGTGATAGCTTATAATAATTTACTTATTTTTATCATAGTAATAACTTTAGCTGTATGATATTATTTAAGAAAACTTATTTTTTTTATTAGACCAGTTTCAGAACCTAATTAACCACTCTAATAAGAAGGCTATGAGGTGAGGTGATATAATATTTTAAAAATAAAAAATACCTCATAGTGTTAATTCCTAAAAAGCCAAATGTGTAATGTTATTAAAATTCATCGGAGAACATTTTGTTTAAACAACTCACCTCATAGGATTCATGCTTCCATGATACCGCGGTTTCAAACACAGTCGTGAAGCATGAATCCTATGAGGTGAGTTGTTTAAACAAAATGTTCTCCAATGAATTTTAATGATTATACCTCATAAGTTATGTTTACATGTTTTATCTGCAGAAAGGAATATAGGATGAATTTACGTTTAAGCGATGAATTAAGTAAATTCAAACCCCAGTCTGAGCATATAATTATTCTCTTCAAATATAATATTACACTATATTAATGCTGTTATTATATTATTATATTAATGACTCATAACGTTTACTTCCCAGCATTAATTTAGTGTAATATTATATTTGAAGAGAATAATTATATGCTCAGACTGGGGTTTGAATTTACTTAATTCATCGCTTAAACGTAAATTCATCCTATATTCCTTTCTGCAGATAAAACATGTAAACATCACCTACATAAAGTGGTCTGCCGAAGTGGTGTATACATTAAAAATAGACCACAATAACAAGTCAGGAAATAGGGACTAACAGATATTGCCTCTTTTTTTTATTTTTTTATTTTAGATTACAATAGGAAGTAACATTAAGAGGTTTTCAAATGGTAAAGAGAAAAATTTATGCCTGAACCGGGAATCAAACCCCGAACCTTCAGCTTTCCGTGCTGATGATTCATAGCATTTGAATGTGGGACCAAGACAGTAAGGTAAAGGAAGGATTTATGCTTGGATGGGAAGGAAGCCTGGATTAGCTCAATGGTTAGAGCATCAGCACGGAAAGCTGAAGGTTCGGGGTTCGATTCCCGGTTCAGGCATAAATTTTTCTCTTTACCATTTGATTACAATAATTTAGTAGTGTACTTTAATATACTTATTTCAATCATAGTAACAGCTTTAGCTTCTTAATATTAATTTAATAATTAAGAGGTTTGTTTAATAATTAAAACATTTTGTCTGTTCATTCTTACCTCTTATAGTTGTTTTTGTCAAACATATATTTCAGGGTTTCTTAGTCCCATCATCAGCAGTTACAGACTGAATTTTCTCGTGTTGTCGCCCTGATTCTTGATTCCTGCTCTCTTTTCCCCTGGTCCAATGAATTTACGAATGAGATTCCTTTCTGCGGGAATTTCAAAGTTCATAATTCTTTCCTTATTCTTCTGTATATAGATTTTTTCCCATATGGTGAGTTCATTTTTGTTTTCTAACTGTTTTAATAATTTTGTGTTTACATCTATTTTGTTTTTTTTTCTGACAAACACAAAATTATTAAAAAGTTAGAAAACAAAAATGAACTCACCATATGGGAAAAAATACAAAAGAATAAGGAAAGAATTATGAACTTTGAAATTCCCGCAGAAAGGAACCTCATTAGTAAATTCATTGGACCAGAGGCAGAGAGAGCAGAAATCAAGAATAAGGGCTGACAACATGAGAAAATTCGGTCTGTAATCGCTGACGATGGGGCTAAGAAGCCCTGAAACATATGTTCGACAAAAACAAGTATAAGAGGTAAGAATGAACAGACAAAATGTTCTAATTTGATATTACCTCATTAAAAATGTAGTTTTTTTGTCAACCTTACCTCCCCTGTTGCTCAGTACAGTATTCAGTTCAGTAGGTGGTAATGTGATAGTGTAGGAGAGAATTCATTCATCATCCCCGCCCTAGGAATTCTTAGCTTATTTTCCCAAGCAGACTTCCACTTCTACCAAGTGGCATCCATTCTAGTATTTTTCTTGGAAATTATATTTGAAAAGAAAAATATACACCTAGACTGGGGTTTGAACCCAGGACCTTTGACTCTCTATGTCAATGCTCCTCCATCTGAGCTACCTAGGCCTCCAATCTAAATGCGTATTTTTCTCTTACACATAGTTAATTCCCTACCCCAAATGCTACGAGCCGTTGCTACAATTTTTGTAAATGGCAGCTTCTTTATTAACCCGTAAGCACACGCGCCAGGGAAAAAAATACCCAGATGTTATTCTTTTTGTTGGCAACACTGTGTTTGAATTTAAATTTATCTGCCGTTTTCAGTACCTTTCTTTCAGATATTTTTGCATTGTTGTATGTAAGATTTAGTTAGTTTTCCTGTGACTACGGGAGTTTATGCATGCATATATCAAGATTGGGTAAGAATTACCCTGCGCATGTGAATAAGTAACATAAATAGTGAATCATTTTATTTGTGCACCATTTCTATTTTCCATTACAAAATGGACTTACAATATAGGCAAAGTGGACAAATAGTAAACTGGCTAAATGAAGAAGAAGATGATGTTATTGAACATGAATCAGGAGATAAGCCGATCATCTCTCCGAAAGTGAACATAATTCTGATACAGAACAGGAAGCAACTATGAGTGATGAAGACTATGAGGATGATGCTCCACTGTCTCAGTTAGTTAGTTACAAATGTAAAGATGGAACTTCTTGGAGAAAAAATGTGCCACATCAAAATGTTAACGACCAGAGCATGCAATATAGTTACTCATCTTCCGGGCTGTAAGGGAGATGCTCGCCATGCAAAATTACCTATAGAAACCTGGTCATGTCTAATATATGATGGTATCATTGGTGATATTGTAAAATATACAAATATTTGCATTAGGTTCATCCAGAATAATTTTCTTCGTGAGCGTGATGCTTTGCCAACTAATATAGCTGAGATAAAGGCACTGTTTGGTTTGTTATATTTCGCTGGTGCACTGAGATCAGCTAAACTCAATGCTACAGATCTATGCTCAACTAGTGGAACAGGAATCCATCTGTTTTCAGCAACAATGGGAATAAATAGATTATTTTTTCTTTTGCGGTGCCTTCGATTTGACATCACCACAAGGGAAATAAGAAAGGTGACAGATAGGCTTGCATCCACTATGCATTATGATAATGCAATTGATCCAGACACCGGAGATCAAAAGAAGCCAGAACTAGTAACATTTTATAATGCTACTAAAGGAGGAATTGATACAGTCGATGAACTATGCAGTACATACAGCGTGTCCAGGAAATCCTGACGCTGGCCACTTAGTGTTTTTTGGGCTTCTCAACATCACAGCAATTAACTCTCTTGTTATTTATAAAAACAACAATTCAACTTCACAAGTATATGTCATCCGTTGATCTTTTCTAAAAGAACTTGCTCTCACCTTGGTGAAAGATCATTTGACTCATCGGTTGACATTGAAGTATTTACCTTTGGACCTCAGATCCACTATTCGAAGATTGGCTGGTGTGGAGGAACAAACCCAATCAACACAGAAACGTATGAAGATGTCTTCAGTTCGATGTGAAGTATGTCCAAAGAAGAAAGATCGTAAAACAACTACTTCATGCCACAGCTGTGCCAAGATGATCTATAAAGTATATTCTGTGCCTTTCTGCGAGGAGTGTGCCAATTCTGATGCTGGAAGTGACAATAGTGTTTGAGTGAGTGGCTCCCAAATGCTATAATCATTATTTATTTCTAATTAGTGTTAGCACTGAACAAGAAACATAATATTGCAGTATTTTTCTGAAGAACATTATTGCATAGTTAATGCTCATGTGCATTGTTAATTTTTTTAGGGGGGGCAAATCCCGATTCAGGAAGTGAACACAGTGTGTGAGTGGCTGCTAAATATATATGACTTTTTCATAATTTTTGTTGGCACTGAACTAATACATTATACTACAGTATTTTTGTGAAGAAAATATAGTACATACTTAGATCTTATTTTATGTATTGTTAAATTAAACAATAAATAATTTAGACATGGTCAAATGAAGGATAGACATGGTCAAAATAAACATATAATTATAGAATATTCATAAAAATTACATTTTGTTGTTAATATCACTTAATAAAGTTTCGGGTAAAAAATACCCAGCGCATGTGGTAACGGTGCAAAATTATGCGCGTGTTCTGATGGGTTAAGAAGACTTTTTATTGGGAATTTAAACATTACTTATAAAGCCAGTAGTGCTTCTTTCAATGTTAATATTATTCTTTTTAAACATCTTAATGATGGACAAATTATATTTGAAAAGAAATCTTTGTTATTTGGATGTGATGTATCTTGCCATCTGTTAGTTGTGGGAAAGAAAAATTTGTTGCTATTCCAATTGTGTTCTTCTATTTCTCTACTTTTATGTCTAAAGTTCTATAATGTTTTATATTAACTGCTCCACATAAATAATTTTTTTTTTTATTTCAGAGATCACTGACTCTAGATTGTCCAGTCATGACAAACCTCGTGACTTCATATGTTATGCAAAACAGTATATGTGATGTTGGTGCTACTTTATCATCTCACGAAGAGCAGCAGTTGCTACTTGAAGTTCTGAAACAACTGTTATGGAGAAATATGATGTTCCTATCAAGTCCACTTCTAAATTACACGTAAGATAAAAAATATGTAACATTTCTTTTTTTATAATCTATATTTTTCTGTACTGTATATGTTCATATGAATTTAATTTGAAAACAGTTATATTTGAAAAGAAAAATATACGCCTAGACTGGGGTTTGAACCCAGGACCTTTGACTTTCTATATCAATGCTCTTCCATCTCCAATACTCAGAAAAATCAAAAACCTCCTCAGACTGATTAAGGATCAACTTCATCCTCATCTATCAGCAGGCATATACAGGATCCCATAAAGTTGCGGCCAAGTGTATATAGGCACCACTAAACGTAGAATCACAACCAGACTTAAAGAACACGAAAGATACAGCCGTCTTAAACAAGTGGAAAAGTCGGCAGTAGCAGAACACTCTCTACTTGAAGGCCATACAGTACAATACAACAACACAGATATATTATCTAACTGCACACACTATTTTACTCGTCTGCAACGAGAAGCCATTGAAATAATCAAACATCAAAATAGTTACAATAGAAAAGAAGAATCATTAAAAGTCTACAAAGCATGGATACCAGTCTTAACAAAAGCCAGATGTAAACCCCTACGAGAACAATCTACTAGAACATCAGACAGCAACCTCATTGGTGCAGTGGAAGACCTTAATGCTAACCAACCAGAAGGCAGATACAATTTACGAAGTAACGGACCGCTCAGAGAACACGTCGTGGATAAATGTATAAATAGAGCAGGTAGTCGACAAAATTGCCAGTCTCAAGACAACCCTTGAGGATGCCGGACGCAGTCTCTGGCAAAACGTTAGGGAACTACAAGCCTCAAGACCACGGCCAACAGCCTGGAAATCTTCTGCAAGATCATCATAGTAACTCCGGCCGTGAAAGCCTAAGTCAAAAAGTAGTATATATATATATATGAAGTTATGTAGATAGGAAATAACACTATGAGGTTCTTTAATATTGTTTATTTTTTATCATTTCACTCACCTCATACTTCATAATTTATAGCAGACCCAGGGTTTCTTCACGTAATTCGTGACATTGTCAATGCTGCGTCATGTTCACAACTGACGTCCAACGGCTTTCTATCCTGCAGACTGACCTCCGCGCCATCTGGTGGCCGACCGAAGAATTTCCAAATCAGGCCTCTTTCTTATAACCGGGTATTTCAAAATTCATAGTTGTATTTTCATTCTTGCATATGTAAATTTTTCCCAAATTGTGAGTTCCTTCGGTTTTTCCAATTGTTTAAGTAATTTTGTTTTGGTTTCTATTCTATGTTTTTCTGACCAGGCATGTGCAGCTATTGCAGATTTTTCGGTTTCTCCATTTTTAACATTTCTGAGGTGTTCTTTTAATCTTGTATTTAGATTCCTTTTTGTTTTCCCTATGTATATCTTTTCACAATCTTTACAATTAATTTGATAAATTCCCGATTTTTTGCAGTCTTCAATTTTTTCATTTTTGTTGGTTTTTATTAAATTACCTAAGCTGTAATCATTTTTCGGTGCTAATTTAATGTTGAATTTATTGAAAATTTTTTGAAACTTGTCAAATACGAAAGGATGGTATGTGAACTTCTTGAATTTTTTGCCTATATTTTTATCTGTCTGAAGAGTACTTTCATTGATGACTTTTTGTTCTTTGAATTTATTTATTTTCTTGTGTATCATTTTCTTGTGAAAACCATTATCCTTAGCAATTTGTATGATGTGTTCTTTCTCTTTATTGTAATTTTCTTTGCTCATGGGGACATTCACAAGTCTGTGTGTTAAACTATTAAATACTGCCTGTTTGTGTGAAAAATGGTTAAATCCATTAAGGTCTAAAAATGGTATTTCATGATTATTTTCTATTTCCATTGTTAGACCTTAAATTGATTAGGAAAGAAGAGAAAAAGAAAATAGAATTTGGAATCTACAGAAAAGAAACTCACATCGACAATTATATAAAAGCTACTGGATTTAACCATTTTTCACACAAACAGGCAGTATTTAATAGTTTAACACACAGACTTGTGAATGTCCCCATGAGCAAAGAAAATTACAATAAAGAGAAAGAACACATCAACAAATTGCTAAGGATAATGGTTTTCACAAGAAAATGATACACAAGAAAATAAATAAATTCAAAGAACAAAAAGTCATCAATGAAAGTACTCTTCAGACAGATAAAAATATAGGCAAAAAATTCAAGAAGTTCACATACCATCCTTTCGTATTTGACAAGTTTCAAAAAATTTTCAACAAATTCAACATTAAATTAGCACCGAAAATGATTACAGCTTAGGTAATTTAATAAAAACCAACAAAAATGAAAAAATTGAAGACTGCAAAAAATCGGGAATTTATCAAATTAATTGAAAGATTGTGAAAAGATATACATAGGAAAAACAAAAAGGAATCTAAATACAAGATTAAAAGAACACCTCAGAAATGTTAAAAATGGAGAAACAGAAGAAACCGAAAAATCTGCAATAGCTGCACATGCCTGGTCAGAAAAACATAGAATAGAAACCAAAACAAAATTACTTAAACAATTGGAAAAACCGAAGGAACTCACAATTTGGGAAAAAATTTACATATGCAAGAATGAAAATACAACTATGAATTTTGAAATACCCGGTTATAAAGAAAGAGGCCTGATTTGGAAATTCTTCGGTCGGCCACCAGATGGCGCGGAGGTCAGTCTGCAGGATAGAAAGCCGTTGGACGTCAGTTGTGAACATGACGCAGCATTGACAATGTCACGAATTACGTGAAGAAACCCTGGGTCTGCTATAAATTATGAAGTATGAGGTGAGTGAAATGATAAAAAATAAACAATATATATATATATATATATATATCCATTTTATAAGTAACAAATTTAAAGGAATATGAACAGTTTCTCATTAAATACATATTTTGGAATATTTCTATAATAAATTTCTTTATTTGCACACCATAGTATAGTTTGTTAAGAAAATATGCTACAAGCTGGAAGGTTGCATTCAGATCCCAATGAAGTAAGGAATTTTAAAACTGACCTAAACCTTCTGGCAGCATGACATCCCTGGGGTCAACTCAGTCTCTAACAGAAATAAGTAACAGATTTATATTGTTTTGGGATCACTTTACTTTTAAGTAACATAATATTTAATAATTTTACATAAAATATTCATGATGATGGCGACTGTATCCTCAACAAAAAAATCCTAATACTGTTCTCAAAATTAATATGATATTAATGGATGAAATGATAAGAGTACAAATTATTTGTTACTTTTATGTATTATATTTACTTAATATTATTAGATGTAATTAAGTTCTGGGTGTCGATGTGGCTTATACCTAATTTGAAAACATAAATAAATTAGTTTGTTGATATTGTATGTTGCAACATTCACATTGATTCATAGTTAAATATGGGAAATAACATTATGAGGTTCTTAATTTATATAATCAATTGAGTTGGTGTTTACTTGATGAAAATCCATATTTATTATTCAAATAAAAATAAAACTTAATTTTATTTGATTTTCATATTTCTTAAGATATATTTTCTTAATTTATATATTAATCAGTCATTTTTATATCTCACCTCATATTTTATGTTTTTTTATGTTTTACACAGCTCAAATCTGAAAAACAAAATTAGGTTATGGGTTTAATCCCATGCCCTATAACTAAGTCCCAATTTTATTAATTTTCTAGACAAATTATATTAATAACAATTGTAGATTGGCGGGGCAAAGTGATCAAGTGCCAAACTTTTCAAAATTAACTTCTTTCATCCAAATTGATCTATGTCCTATTGCCAATGCAATGCTATTTGATTTAACTCAAAATATGTACTCATACTATTTGATAGAAACGCCACTAGATGGTGCATGCTGTATGTCCTATACCGTATTTTGCTCAATGTGATCTAAGTGCCAAGACTTACTCACAGCAACATGTACTATTCCTGTCAACTTTATTGTTATAATTTTGGGATCCATAAGACTGATACTGCAGATGGAATAATGTGTGTGTGGCATGAAGGCCAGTCAGAAAGAGGAGGTAACCAGATGGCTTCTTGCATATTACAGACACTAAATGTGGGACATCTCAGTAGTTACAAACAGAATCTGTGCGTATGGACTGACAACTGTGCCGACCATTTAAAGAAATGGATGCTTTTGTTTTTATACATGTTCCTAGAGGCAAATGGCTTCTTTCATACCATTGACCACAAATTTGTCATTTCTGGAAACTCATTTTATTCATCATATTTTATTTGATTTTCATATTTCTTAAGATATATTTTCTTAATTTATATATTAATCAGTCATTTTTATATCTCACCTCATATTTTATGTTTTTTTATGTTTTACACAGCTCAAATCTGAAAAACAAAATTAGGTTATGGGTTTAATCCCACGCCCTATAACTAAGTCCCAATTTTATTAATTTTCTAGACAAATTATATTAATAACAATTGTAGATTGGCGGGGCAAAGTGATCAAGTGCCAAACTTTTCAAAATTAACTTCTTTCATCCAAATTGATCTATGTCCTATTGCCAATGCAATGCTATTTGATTTAACTCAAAATATGTACTCATACTATTTGATAGAAACGCCACTAGATGGTGCATGCTGTATGTCCTATACCGTATTTTGCTCAATGTGATCTAAGTGCCAAGACTTACTCACAGCAACATGTACTATTCCTGTCAACTTTATTGTTATAATTTTGGGATCCATAAGACTGATACTGCAGATGGAATAATGTGTGTGTGGCATGAAGGCCAGTCAGAAAGAGGAGGTAACCAGATGGCTTCTTGCATATTACAGACACTAAATGTGGGACATCTCAGTAGTTACAAACAGAATCTGTGCGTATGGAGTGACAACTGTGCCGACCATTTAAAGAAATGGATGCTTTTGTTTTTATACATGTTCCTAGAGGCAAATGGCTTCTTTCATACCATTGACCACATATTTGTCATTTCTGGAAACTCATTTTATTCATCAGATAATGATTTTGCACTTATTGAGAAACAGGCTAGATGTTGTAAGTTTAAAACTGTTGAAGATGTTATGACTGCTATTATTACTGCAAGACCCTCGCAACCTTCAAAGTGCTGGACATTGGGGAATAAAGGCTTTTTTGATTTAGACCATGTCTTATCCAAGTACATTAACACATCCAAACTAGGTATCAGCAAAGCTACATGGCTGCGAGTCATCAGAGACCGTAAAGAAGTGGTTTTTTACAAAATAAACTACAGTGATATTTGCATGTTGTGAAAAATGTTGTGTAATGAAAGCAAGCATCACTGAGAAATCACAACTGCAACCCTTCCAAGCCTGAATGATGAGATATTAAAATACCTCTCAGTGAATTAAAAAAAGAGACTTATTCAAAATGCTTGATTTTATGAGTGAGGATAGTTACCGTGTTTGAAAAACATGAAATATGAGGTAAGATGTTAAAATGACTCTTAATTTATTAATTAAGAACCTCATAATGTGTTTCCCAATTTTAACTTTGAAAATCAAACAATATTTTTCAAGAATTCTGTCAGTCTAGGTGCCTACTGGTGATGATGGTGTACAAGGAGTTAGATCTGTTAAATATTATTGCTATTGGACTTGATCTTTTCTAACTTTTTTAACTTGATTTTTAAACATTTAAAATTGTTTTCACAAAGTTCCTTATGTAATATATATTATTCATGTTTCCCTAGTTTTTTGTGTTTTTTAATATAACATTTTGTATCAACAGTGTTCCATAGATGTAAAATTCACTTTTTCCTAAAATAATTGTTACGCGGGCGTCTGTTAAGCCCCTGCGTAATGATAGCGTTAAGTTCCCTATTGTTTAAGTGGTCTTAGGCCCGAGCGGTTGGCCTTGGTTTTGGAGGAAGAGTTCTACAATTAAACATATTAAATCACAGTAAACGAAAAATTAACATAATTTATTAGAATAAATTCAAACATAAAGAGATATTGAAACCATAACATATAAAAAAGTTATTTAAAACAGCTGAAATCGCCACATTGTCAAACGTAAAAATATTCAACTTTGTTCGTTATCTTAAGTTTCTAGGACCAGTTGGTCCCTTATTTAAATTCTAAGTCTGAAAATGACCAAAAATGAAAGAAAGTTTTCATATTACCCATGTAGTTGCCACCGGCCCGCTGGGGGGGACCGCAATCGGTCCCGCTGCCGTTCTCTTTTCTCACTCAAAAATCCCGGCTTTTATATGATTATCTTCACCTTTCACCATCCCCTAAAGCTAATGGAAGCCCTATTTCTTGCCCCATCTGTAGTAATATTCCTAGTATCTTCATGGCCAAGTTGTATAATGTGTTTTTAACTTCTTCCCTAATGTGTTTGGGTTATATAACGTTTCGTAAGAATTTCCTATTTGGTTGAAACTAACAAAGTTGTTTTTGATATTATATAAGATTTCGTAAGTGTGACTTCATTATTTGACAAATATATTGATGTGGAAAGTTATTTTATATTAATTTTTCCTTTAGTTTTTTATCTCTAAAACACTTATGTATATTTGGATGGAGATTTCAATCCGCATTTAAAGGGTGAATATTTATGCCCTATTTTTTGGTATAATACACATGTATGTGTGTCTATTCTTTATCGGCTTTTTTATAGTACTTTATTATTATTGCAGTTATGCCCTAATGTTTTATAATAATAATTATTTTGGCACTTAGATCACTTTGCCCTGCCACTCTACAATTAATCTTAGTCAAAGTTAAAATTGGGAAACACATTATGAGGTTCTTAATTAATAAATTAATGAGTCATTTTAATATCTTACCTCATATTTCATGTTTTTTCAAACACGGTAACTATAGTTTTCAAATGATCTTGTCATTCATTTTCAACCGCCATTATGACTACCAGATATTCGTTGGAATCCCCTCTATAACGTTGCCATCTGGTGTTGATTTGACGAACTTCGAGATATCGTTGCCATCTGGTGTTGATTCGATGAACTTCGAGATGAGGTCACGTTCATCCGGAATGTCGAAATTCATAGATTTAAATTTGTTCTTCTGTATAAATATTTTCTCCCAAACTGTCAAATCCAAAGGTTTTTCCAAATGTTTTAGAAGTTTAGCTTCTTTTTCAATTCTATGACCTTCCAACAAACTATGTGCTGCAATAGCTGATTTTTCAATTTCACCATTTTTAATATTTCTAAAGTGTTCCTTTGTGCGAGTGTCCAAATTTCTTTTTGTTTTTCCTATGTATACTTTATTGCAATCTCGACAATCAATTTGATAAATTCCAGATTTTTTACTATCTGGGGTGTTCATTTTCTTATTGGTTGTTAATAAGTTACCAAGGCTAAATTTATTTATAAAAATCTGGAATTTATCAAATTGATTGTCGAGATTGCAATAAAGTATACATAGGAAAAACAAAAAGAAATTTGGACACTCGCACAAAGGAACACTTTTAGAAATATTAAAAATGGTGAAATTGAAAAATCAGCTATTGCAGCACATAGTTTGTTGGAAGGTCATAGAATTGAAAAAGAAGCTAAACTTCTAAAACATTTGGAAAAACCTTTGGATTTGACAGTTTGGGAGAAAATATTTATACAGAAGAACAAATTTAAATCTATGAATTTCGACATTCCGGATGAACGTGACCTCATCTCGAAGTTCATTGAATCAACACCAGATGGCAACGATATCTCGAAGTTCGTCAAATCAACACCAGATGGCAACGTTATAGAGGGGATTCCAACGAATATCTGGTAGTCATAATGGCGGTTGAAAATGAATGACAAGATCATTTGAAAACTATAGTTACCGTGTTTGAAAAAACATGAAATATGAGGTAAGATATTAAAATGACTCATTAATTTATTAATTAATCTTAGTCTTGACATTTTTCCTCATAAATTGTTATATTCTCGACGACATGTTTCAATATGCATTGCAAATTATCATCAGCTCTTTCAGGCTTGGATGCCAAAACTCATTAATAATCTATGAAATACAGTCCAATTGAAATGTTTGGAAAATGAAATTCCAATACAAAATATGCCTTCATATCAGAATATTCGTATTATAAGTTATTAACCTTTAGAAGACTTGTGGGACATATTTGTCCATAAAATGTAAAGCCTTAAAGGACTTAGTGGACATATTTGTCCATTGATAACATTATTTCTTTGTAAAAGTATAAAAATTCAAAAAATGTTGCAAGGAAGTTATTTGTGGCTCTAACCTATTGTTTTAGATCAAGCTATTCATAAAAAATAAAATAATATAACATGTTGTATCTTTTCCACCCCTAATTTTGTATTTAAATTATAATGAGTTAACATGGTAAATATCTTGTTAGTATTTATTTTTAAAAAATATCTGATATGCTACTTACATTATTTTGATAATCCAGGATGCCTTGGTCACTCGTTTAGAACTGTCTTTTTGTATGAAGCACCCCGATATACACAACCCAACGTTAATCTTTTCAATCCTGTTTGCATATTATGTTACACGCTAATTCACTACACGTATCATAGGCGTCAGAGTCACTATCAGCGTATAATTCTTTCACAATTTCTTCTTCCGTAACTAATATACGTGAAGCCATTTTCTATATTTTAAAAAACAAACCACAGTCTACAGTTACTAATTCAAGACTGAATACTAGTGTGGTTAGTACAAACTTGCTAAGGGTTTGACTGCCACAGAAAAAAAAAATTTGCTGATAACTCTGTCGTCAACAAGACTGGGTACCCGTGTTTATGGTTTGAAAGCAGATTTTTCAAGGCACATGTGTTCACACTATGTCATAAAATTCCCCTTGCAACAGTACAGTCACCTTCAAATCATAAACTGACCCCGTTATAAAGTCAAACCAAAAAATATAGACCTCGCAAAATAAATTTTAACTTTTAATAATAATATTCTCTATTGTATGTAAAAATAAAACATTTAATTGAATAATACACTCCTTTATGAATTAAATAAAAGTTATTTTATACTTATATCTCTTATAGTTTATCGTAAAAAAAAGTTTTTGTTAGTATGCACGCTCTACCATCCATTTAATATCACGGACTGGGATTTAAATTCCGTCCAGCAGTTCATGCGGTATTTTTAAATACCCCGGAATATAAAGGTTAATAAATCACTAATAGCTATTTATAAATTTCAATTATCCTAACATGTCTGATAATTTACTCTGATTCCATCTTCATGGAGGAAGTTGACATTTAAGACTCATGGATGTTTTTATTATTCATTTCATACATCTCAATGATGAATAAACTATATTTGAAGAGAAAAATATATGCTCAGACTGGATTTGAACCCAGAATCTTTTGCTTTCTATGTGAATGCTCTATCAACTGAGCTATCTGAGAAGCTCCAATTTTTGTCTTATATACGCTGTAAATATCTGAGTGCCAAATACTACAAAACCATTGCTTCGATCTTGCAAAAGGTGGCTTCTAAATTAACAGTGTATATAAGAGAAAAATTTGTGTTTAGATTGGAGCTTCTCAGATAGCTCAGTTAGTAGAGCATTCACATAGAAAGTGAAAAGTCCTGAGTTCAAACCCCAGACTGAGCATATATTTCTCTCTTCAAATCTAATTTATCCATCATTGAGATGTATGAAATGAATAATAAAAACGTTAAAGAGGCCATACTGGCTCTATAATGAAATGTAATTTTCCCAATAAAAAGTTCTCCTTAATAAAGAAGCCGCCATTTGCAAGATCGAAGCAACCGGTTTCGTAGCATTTGGCATTTGGGAATTACAGTGTATATAAGAGAAAAATTTGTGTGTAGATTGGAGTTTCTCAGATAGCTCAGTTGGTAGAGCATTTGCATAGAAATCAAAAGGTCTGAGCATCTATTTTTCTGATGTTTTATTTTAGGAAGTAATATTATGAGGTTCTTTTAATGAAATTATTTTGAGTCTGTGAAATCATACCTCAGTATTAATTATTAATATTGAGGTAAGATTTCACAGACTCAAAATAATTTAATTAATATGTTTTTCTCTTCAAATATACTTTAAGACTCACGTTTGGGAGGTTCCAAATTCAAATCTAAGGGTCTACTAAATCAGATTTTTCCTACATTCTCTGTCATGAAAGCATATTTTGCATTGAAATTTAATTTCCAGACCATTTCAATGGGACCATATTTCATAGATTATTAAATCTCTCAACTGCTCTAGAAACACACATGACAAATGCAATAATAGAAATACAACCAAATATTTACCACAACTAGATTACATCCAAGGCATGATTAGAACCGAAGATCTATAGCTTCATATACTGCCACTTTACCATTGACACATCTTCCAGACCAAACACAATTTGATCTCTCTTTAATTCCCTAGTCATCCTTTTTTCTTCTTCTTCTTCTCCTCCTCTGGGATCAACTCGGCCTCGAACGGAAATGGGTACCAGATGCTTGTTTCGAGAGTAAAGGCTGCCTTCAACAGGGCTGACAACCCAGCTTACATCTAGTACCAATTATCTAGAAAATCTACTACACCAAGGACCTCATAAGACCTGTAGAGGGATCAAAATTAATTAACTACATCAAACAAATATTATTTTCAGTAATTATTAAATTTATTTATGTTATACAACCTTATACGTTAAAGCATTTATCAATTAAAATATCTTAAATAAATCACTAAATTGTTATTTCATATTTCAAGTCTTCTTTCTAGTATCCAAATATGCAGTGTAATTCATTTGTACTATATATAAAAAAGTATAGTGATCCTACTATACAGGCCTTAGGAGACCCTTGAGTAGTAGGAAGTTTAAGGCACGAGATGTCTGTCCTGCATGATGGCTGTTTTACCCCAGAATGTATGTCTGGTACTTATTTATTTTAGAGACTGAGTCAACCTCAGGGCCATGGTACCGCCAGGAAGCTAAGGCCAATTTAAAAATCCTTACTCCATCGGGACTTTAATCCATGACTTCCTGACTTGTAACTTATTGCCTTAAAGAACTATGCTACAGCATGGTCCATACACTAAGTATACACTACACAAAACTTCAGTATAATATCCTACTCCCTTAATTGTGTTGTATTGTATTACATTTTAGCTCTTTTACATTTTATTTTTTTAGCATAGAAGGAAGAAATTGTAACATTAAACTTTTAATGCATGTAGTTACATTTTAAGTTATTGCAATTTTTTTTTAATTGTGTTACTGTAGTTTAGTTCTGGCATATGTAGCCCCATTGTATGGAGCGGTATGAGGGTAGGGCAAGTTGCAAGTACTGCCCTACACACATAATAGTTACTACGCGTTTAATTGTTTTATCTACTAGTTCTGTGTTAGTGAATACTTATGTTTTCTCTTATGTTTGGAATGTTCATTATAGAATAGTATTTTTTATAACAATTTATTTTATTATTATTATCATTATTATTAAGAAAATGTTTTTTTGTGTGACTACTACTTCCCTCCCCCACTCAGCATTGTTCCCTCCTGCCACGTGCGTTAGAATTCACCAAGACGGCTACAGTTACCAAAACTGGACTATACTGTCTGATTCAAACTTTTTTTATCTTAATATCCCGATTTAAAAATGTATGAGCTTTATTGTTCATTTTATAAAATGTTTCAGGTTGAATGATGCATATAGTGCACAGATTTACTTCAAAATATTCATTCAGTCTCTTCAGACAGTAGTTAGTAACTTTACTACAACAATGCCAAATGAGACACTCGATGTCCAGATTGAAGCAATTTATACAAGGAATTGCAGTATTTAGTTTCAACAGAGGAAGGCTCTCTGAAGAAGCAGCACATGACAGAAAACAGTTTTCAGATATATTGATGATCTTAGTTGAGGCAGTAACAAGATTGGACAAAACTTTAACAAATTTCACAAAAGATACATCAAGATTTTGTGAAAATGACACGTCAGATAAACAGATACTAGTGTCAACTGGAGAAATTTGGGCTTTGATGGGACTTCTTCAAGTTATGTTGTTTGGAAACTTGGGACTCACAGATCCTGTAGAAAAAGCAGAAATTGAAATTGGAATATATTATTGAAGAGGTAAGTGATGTACAGAATATGGTAAATTACTAAATAAAATTGAAATCATTATTATTTAATTATGGCATCAGATTATTAAAATAATGAAATAATAATAATTATTATTATTACTATTATTGTTATAATTATTATTAGATATAGATAGATCATCAGTTGATTAATGCATTTGACATCGTCCGATTCCCAATAGCCAATTTTGTCAGTCCATCCAATCTACTGGTTGTAGATGTTTCTCCTTCATGTATAAATATATTTCCTGACTCCAGAAGGTTTTAGGTCTTCCTCTTCCTTATCTTCCCTCATTAATGTTGTTTGTTGTTGTTGTTTCTCTATAGTAAATTGCCCGGGGTTTGTTGCAGTCTCCTAGATAAACATATGCTTCATCAAGTGTGACCAAAAATTTCCATTTTTCTCCTGCCAGGTGCTTTTCATAGTTTCCTGCTGTTGGTGTGGCATTCGGCAATGTGACGTGGCAACAATTTATAAACCCTGCTTTTGTGGTGCTTCTCCATGTTTAAATCTTTGTTTATTATGGCGTTTACAGTTTTAAGGGATATTCCCAATCTGTTCGCAATCACCCTTTGTGTGGCAGGGTTACCACCAGAGATAAGGACCTTGACCTTTCTGATTACATCTGGGGTGAGGGTAGTAGCAGGTCGTGGATTTGCCCTTTTTTTTTTGGAATTAATCCCAAGCGAACCTTTCCCTTTTTATTAAGCACTGAGCTAATTCCACACTTTGACACCATAAAATTACGTTTTTTGCAAGCCTCAATAATCGCGGAATAACTATAATTAGTGTTGGAAAGGGCAGTAATGTACCCTTCCCAAAACGGGTCTATTTTCTTAGGCATTATGAGAGCAACACACGTGCGAGTGTAACAGAAGCAGCACACTGACTGGTTTGATCACCTCGCACACTCCTGTCCTGATGACTCACACTCCAACGTCACAATCTACTTGGCAAATCATTATCAGAGATCGGAAACAACCCTCCGTAATATGATCAAGTTGAAGTGAATAATCATAACCTCACATTTATGATTTGTTTTCAAACATTGTCGTTTATATTAAATATATAAATATTTTAAAATAACTATATTTAAATAATGATTTGTGAGTAAACAGCTTAATTTTATTTGTTAAAATAGTCCTGACTAATGCCACTCTTGATTTCCAAATCATCTACATAAATTGGAAATTACTCGTGGGATTACTTACAATTAATATGAAAATGCACTAGGAAGTTTACTTAATAAGTTTGGTCTGCCTTCATCTTACCTCATAATTAGTTGTTTCTTGTAAGATGCATTTCAAAGCTTCTCAGCTTCATGTTTGAAGATACAACTTACTAGAAAGAACTAATTATGATTTATTTAATTAAATCAATTATGGATTTTCATCAAGTAAATGCCAATTCAGTTGATTAACTAATTATGAGGTAAGATGAAGGCAAACTTGGATTATATTTGTTGTATTTTGTTATTTGGAGAAGAAATGTAGACAACAAAAGAAGCTAGGGAAATGATTGTTTTTAGAGGAATTTTAGGAAAAATGAGAAAATTCAATGTTAGAAATGCTGTGATAAGAGATGAGTTAAAAGTAGAGGAAATTAAAAAAAAAAAACATAGAATGGTATGGACGCGTAGCAGATTGTTTATGGACAGAGAGAATACATATAACTGAAACATGTGATGACTGAGATAGCTGGATGTCTCTTTTTAATAGTTGATCCAAGCAATTAGAAATACCTTAAGGAAAAAGATGATGATTTGATGTAAATTAAAAATTAAGTTTTAGTTTATGGAAATACATTAGGAAGTAACATTATGAGGTTCTACTTACCTCATATTTTGTGTCTTTAAACATGTTAATCTACTTAATAGATTATTATTATTATTAAGTTGATAACAAAAATTGATTTTTTAAGCACTAGCACCAAAAAAAAATATTGATCTTGTTTCAGGAAAAAGATACAGAAAGCATGTTATATGCTCAAGACTTGCAGTCATGTGTTCGTAGTAGAAGTTTGAATGAGTCAGATTACAACATACATCCATACATCATAGTGCTCCAAGGCAAACTTGATCATTTGAGAACAAGGCGTAAGGGATTTAAGAAGTGTGTCACAGCAAGACATGGTCCATATTCTTATGCACATATTGCTCAGGTGAGTTTTTTTTATCTGATTGTTTTACAACTTTTTGGCATTCTCTCCTGGCATTTGCAGAATTGTAAACCCATATTTGAGGTTAGGAGAGTCCTTAAACCTAAACTTATTCTACATTCCAAACCACATAATAATTCCTTTTAAGAAAAATTCCTGCAGTCTGACCAGGAATGGAACCCAGGATCTCATGAACTGTAGTTAGAACATCTGACCACAAGGCCATGAACCTGGTATATTTCTCAAAAATAGTGATAAGAAAGATTCTACTAGATCTTAGAACCTGACAAATGTATTAAAATTTAATACCAGAAATTTCAGGACATTAACTTTCTTTTCATAACTTATGATAAGAGGACTTGTTTTTAGAACATCTCTTGTCCATTTTCATACATGTTTGGCAAGTAATTTAAGGTTGCAATTTAGCTGCAAACAATAGTCAATTTAAATTTGAAGAGAAAAATTTTCGCCTAGACCGGGACTCGAACTCGGGACCCTTGGCTTTCCGGGCCAAGTGCTCTACCAACTGAGCTACCGAGGCGAGTTACGATCTAGACGCAAATTTTTCTCTTATATACGTTGTAATTCCCTATCGCCAAATGCTTTTGAAACCATTGTTTCTATCTTTGCAAATGGCGGCTTCTTAGTTAAGAAGACATTTTATTGGAAATTTAACATTACTTTTAAAAGCCAGTAAGGCCTCTAATGATGTTTTTATTATTAATTTAACATTTCTCAATGAAAGATAAATTAAATTTGAAGAGAAAAATTTTCGCCTAGACCGGGACTCGAACTCGGGACCCTTGGCTTTCCGGGCCAAGTGCTTTACCAACTGAGCTACCGAGGCGAGTTACGATCTAGACGCAAATTTTTCTCTTATATACGTTGTAATTCCCTATCGCCAAATGCTTTTGAAACCATTGTTTCTATCTTTGCAAATGGCGGCTTCTTAGTTAAGAAGACATTTTATTGGAAATTTAACATTACTTTTAAAAGCCAGTAAGGCCTCTAATGATGTTTTTATTATTAATTTAACATTTCTCAATGAAAGATAAATTAAATTTGAAGAGAACATTTGGCGATAGGGAATTACAACGTATATAAGAGAAAAATTTGCGTCTAGATCGTAACTCGCCTCGGTAGCTCAGTTGGTAGAGCACTTGGCCCGGAAAGCCAAGGGTCCCGAGTTCGAGTCCCGGTCTAGGCGAAAATTTTTCTCTTCAAATTTAATTTATCTTTCATTGAGAAATGTTAAATTAATAATAAAAACATCATTAGAGGCCTTACTGGCTTTTAAAAGTAATGTTAAATTTCCAATAAAATGTCTTCTTAACTAAGAAGCCGCCATTTGCAAAGATAGAAACAATGGTTTCAAAAGCATTTGGCGATAGGGAATTACAACGTATATAAGAGAAAAATTTGCGTCTAGATCGTAACTCGCCTCGGTAGCTCAGTTGGTAGAGCACTTGGCCCGGAAAGCCAAGGGTCCCGAGTTCGAGTCCCGGTCTAGGCGAAAATTTTTCTCTTCAAATTTAATTTATCTTTCATTGAGAAATGTTAAATTAATAATAAAAACATCATTAGAGGCCTTACTGGCTTTTAAAAGTAATGTTAAATTTCCAATAAAATGTCTTCTTAACTAAGAAGCCGCCATTTGCAAAGATAGAAACAATGGTTTCAAAAGCATTTGGCGATAGGGAATTACAACGTATATAAGAGAAAAATTTGCGTCTAGATCGTAACTCGCCTCGGTAGCTCAGTTGGTAGAGCACTTGGCCCGGAAAGCCAAGGGTCCCGAGTTCGAGTCCCGGTCTAGGCGAAAATTTTTCTCTTCAAATTTAATTTATCTTTCATTGAGAAATGTTAAATTAATAATAAAAACATCATTAGAGGCCTTACTGGCTTTTAAAAGTAATGTTAAATTTCCAATAAAATGTCTTCTTAACTAAGAAGCCGCCATTTGCAAAGATAGAAACAATGGTTTCAAAAGCATTTGGCGATAGGGAATTACAACGTATATAAGAGAAAAATTTGCGTCTAGATCGTAACTCGCCTCGGTAGCTCAGTTGGTAGAGCACTTGGCCCGGAAAGCCAAGGGTCCCGAGTTCGAGTCCCGGTCTAGGCGAAAATTTTTCTCTTCAAATTTAATTTATCTTTCATTGAGAAATGTTAAATTAATAATAAAAACATCAATAGTCAATTTGATTGCAATTTGCCACTTTGAATAAAATTTTGCGGTGATTTAAAGGAAATTCTCTAGCAAAATGGTATAATAACAGTTTGGTCTGCCTTCAACAGTTACGAAGAATTTTAATGATATGTAACATATTGGAACCTTGGTCTTCAATAAATCTACAAATATGAGGTGAGTCGTGAATATTCTAGCTCTGTATTAATTAAAATAAACATCATAGTGTCACTTCCTTTAAATATTAAATAAAAAGAATTGATTTTTTTAGAAAAAATATTGCTTGAACTCTAGGCCTCTGATTCTACGGACCAGTAAGGAAGGTATTATTATTTAAATATAACATCAAAATTTTAAAATTGTACTTCAACAAAATATTGCAATAAGAATCAAATGAATCGTGAATTCTTCTTACCTCATATATCTATGTTTTTTTTAAACACAGCACCACAGTATTGGAGAAACATCTTCTCCATCATCAGCTGTTTCATGATGAAGATGATGTTTCTCCGATACTGCGGTGCTGTGTTTAAAAAACATAGATGTATGAGGTAAGAAGAATTCACGATTCATTTGATTCTTATTAAGAAAACCTCATAATATTAAAATTCCCAAATTTATTATATTAAATATAAAAATATTACAAATATAAAAATAAATTTTAATACATTTCTCATTTTGCATTTTTGTAATAATGCAACTTTTTCGTAGTTAGTATTAACAAGTTAGCTAACAAGTTTTTTTCACCTGGAAATGAGGTGAAGTTTAAAGTTTCTGATTCACATATTTGTATTCTAACACTTTTCTTTATTTTTCTTACTTCTGTATTGTGTGTTCTGAAGTTTCCATGAATTGTGGTTAAAGTAATCTTCAAAATTCACTCTCTTGTTTATTGTATTAAATTGAACCCATCAATATTATTAGATTTTGTGAAAAAGTTATTTAAAGTAATTGTTATCTTGCATTGTAATATGTTACAGCATACACTTCATTACTGTAGAAGTTTGTCGTCCCCAGAAGTTGTGATGAATTTGTACAAGAAAATACAAAATATCCTAGAGAAAGTAACTGTTCTGCCTTGTGATGAGGAAGAGAAATTAGCACTAATAAGCAGGGCGGAGGAGATTCTGCGTGAGGTAGATCTATGGGAATCATCACAACAATCATTCTGTGACAGCTTTGACAAAGCATACAATATGTGGTATCCTGACATTGTAATACCATTAATGTCAGCTGCTGCTCAGGTAAATATTACATACAAAGTTTTTCAGAATGTAACTGCAAATATTTTAGAGAATTGTGAGAACAACATTTTCTAAAATTACGTAAGCTGCCTAATTGTAATGATGTTTTTTTAATTAGATATTAGCACTGATAAACTGCTATTATCTATTTTTTATTTGTTATTTGAAGAGAAAAATTATATGCTCAGACTGGGGCTTGAACCCAGGACCTTTTGCACTCTAGGCGAATGCTCTAACCGAGTGAGCTACTTGAGCAAGTTCTAATCTAAATGCAAATTTTTCTCTTATATATGCTGTTAAATTCCCGCACACCAAATGCTATCAATCCTTTGCTTCTATCTTGCAAATGGTGGCTTCTTTATTAAGAAGATATTTATTTGGGAATTTTACATTACAGTATAAAGCCAGTAAGGATTATCCAAAATAAAACTCACTCTTAACATTAATATGTGTTACAATATTTGTTATTGTTGCTTTAACAAACTTACATTTTTTCACATTTTTGTTGGCATTGTAGTTAATTTTAATAAACAATAAGGCTATGATATTTGTTTCCTTTATTAATAACTTTTGTACACAAATGATAAACTAAATATAATAGATCTTTGATCACTTCTTACCATACTTTGATGATTGTTTACTTCAGGTGTGGGCCTTATTTTGGATGGAGTATAATATGGAATGTATAAGTGCATTGGTATATTCTTTTTCTTGAAAGCAAAATACAAGAGTAGTAAATTTAAAACTCTATAAAATATTCGAATTACTGATCTTTTAAATTATTGTAAGTCAATGGTAAAGAGAAAAATTTTTGCCTGAACTGGGAATCGAACCCCGAACCTTTAGCTTTCCGTCCTAATGCTCAGACCACTGAGCTAATCCAGGCTTCATTCCCATCCAAGCAAGAATCCTTCCTTTACCTTTACTCTACTGGCCCCACATTCAATTGCAATGAATCATCATTCACAAATACACAATGAATGGCTTCTACCTGAAGAAGACATGAAGGGACTCCACACAGCTATAGCATTATTTATTAAATTAATATTGGGAAGCTAAAGCTATTACTATGATAGAAATAAGTAAATTAATAAACACAATTAAATTATTGTAAGTCAATGGTAAAGAGAAAAATTTTTGCCTGAACCAGGAATCGAACCCCGAACCTTTAGCTTTCCGTGCTAATCTTTACTCTTTTGCTCCTACATTTCATCTATTGTGAGTATCTGAAAAATGAGAGTCGTTTGTTTTCTTACTCGTTTTAATGTGAATGCTAATAAAACATCAGATTCCACCAAAAATAAAACAGTTCACAAATTCCTGCTCGTTCATGAAGATGTTATGATGATAATTTCAAGTTGATGATAATTAGGGAATTAGAAGCTATGAACAAGTGTGTTGGGATGAAAATTTTGGCGACAAATTGAGAAATACAGATTCATCCCAACAATCATTTAGGGTCGCATGTTTGGACGCATTAGACAGTAAAATGCCTTCTCTGCTGAGCAAGTTGTATGCTAATACGATTTTGCTTACTCAGAAATCTGTTCATGCGATAATAATTGGTTAAATTTGTAAGCTACCTGCGGAGGTACCTTACATGAGCAACTCAAATTAAAATCCCGAAGGGAACCGATGGTAATCGATGTACTTTGCTGCTTTATCCAACATTTATCCAAGATGTCGGACCTTGAAGACTTCGATCATGTTTTCGGTATACACGGAGAAGAGGAATTTGTTAGAGTCTACCAAATAATTCAACTGGAAGAACAGGAGAATCGGCGTAATATTACGTGTCGCAGACATGTTTGTATACGGTATTATTTGCGGGATGCAAGCATAAATGCATTCCTCTATAGCAGACGAAAATAACGGAAGTGGTTTTATCGCTGAGAATTCTGGGTAATTCGTTGCCAATATTACGAAAACGTCGACTCTCGTGCATGACCGTTAAGTCGGCCGTTAATTCGTTCTCAGCAATTGCTCACGGTGAATCAGCTCACTAGTGATTGGAAGTAATTTGAGTAGAGAGTAATGTTCTAACATACGACCCTTAGTGTACCAAAGAAAGGGAGATATCACAACTTGGAATGAAAAGCTATTGAGTATGTATAAGAAGAAAGGATTGAACTCTTCTCTACCACACAAAAGGTCATATGGATGAAATATCTGTAATTAAAATGTGAGTTTTAAAAGCCAGCAAACATTGCCAACACAGCATTCGAAGCAAGCATGAGCTAATGTATGCAGATGACAGAAAGAGCAGGGATTACTTCATGGTGCCATGTAATACTCACAGCATCTTTCTGCAGAATATGCTGAAAATCTTCTCATTTGAGTACCACTAATTTTACCAGAAACGGCATAATTATTTGTTCAGTTAGATTGATAATGCAGATCATATGTTTTAATAAGCTATCTAATGTGACAGTCAATGATAAGGGTGAGAAAAATATTTCTATCAAGACGACTGGAAATGAAAACTAAACTTAAGCTAATTAGGTGAATATGATATTGATGATAATGTTGGCCAGATAGTGTTTGGGGACCATTTGGACCTTAAAGTTTTCTGACATTTATCTTACAGGTGAGAAAAAATACCCTAATCTTACCCAGGAAACTTGTCCCGACTGCTAATCGAATCTGGGCGTGATACGTGACAAGGCAGCATGCTACCTCGAGACCACTGCGGTGGACAAACATTACAATATAAGCTCTAGTATTTATAATAGTAGTGTTAAATTTCCATTAATATTCTTCTTGAATAAGAAGCAGCAAGGTGGAGTTGGAATGAAGGTTTGCTGTCTCGGGCATGTGGGATTGTTTAAAGAGAGAGAAACATTTCAGTTTAAAATGTGATGCCCAGGTAACATAGTGGTCTAATGTACTAGTACATAAAACCAGAGACCTTGGCTTCAAATCCCAGTTTTGGCAAAAAATGTTCTCTTCACTATTGAGATTTTTATTTTTAATTTAATGCCAACACATTGTCATTTCAACATTTTGGTATTCTCTCCTTGCATGGAAAACCAGAGATCTTGGTTTCAAATCCTTGTTTGAGCAAAGTAATGTTCTCTGTACGTATTAATTTGTACTTCACTAATGAGATTTTTTTTAAATTCAGTGCCACCACATTGTCATATCAACATTCTGATATTCTCTCCTGGTATGTCATTATTGTAACCCACTTCTGAGGTTGGGGCACCTGGAAGGCAGAGTTACGTTGCCCCGATGATATATGATAGGTGATGATGGTAATGATGCGCCAGGAGAGGCCTTAATCCTAAACTTAATGAACATGTTATTGATGATAATGATGGTCAGATGATATTTGGGGACCGTTTGGGCCTTAAAATTTCCTGACATTTGTCTTACAGATGAGGAAAAACTGTCACCCAGAAAACTTACCGGGGATCGAACCCGGGCCCGCTGCGTGACAGAGGTAGCATGCTGCCTTGCACAGTCCATAGTGGTGGACTCTATTGAGAGTTATTTATCTACTCATTTAGTGTAAGAAATGCAGTCTGGCAATGTTTTTAGCTCTCTCTCTCTCTCTCTCTCTTTCTCTCGCCTTGCTGACTTCTAACATGCTAAATTGTTCAAGTGAGAGTTTTAGTTGGTGCCAATCATCTTCATCTTTCTGTGTGTCCCCTTTTGTGCTGGTAGAGTCTTGGACAAAAGCCTCCACCTATTTTGATCATTCCACCTATCTCTCTCTCTCTTTTTTTTTTCTTCATTTCAAACCAATTTATTCTCCTTTATTCAAATTCCTTCAAAACTTGTTCATCCCAGCTTTACCTTGGTCTTTCCCCCTGAATTCTATATTCTAGTGCCTGTCATGGTAGCTTCCCAGTATCCATATTTTGTACATGGCCATAACATCTTATTCTATTGTTGTCAATCTACAATCTGCAACTGAGTAGAAAGTGGCCCCAGCATTTTAGGTCATGAGGGATTATACTAAATAAACTTTTCACTCTCTCAGCGGCGTGCTAGTTCCGAGTTTGATGGACATTCCTCAGCACAATATTCCTGAAATAATCCTCACAGACCATGACATATGAGTGTTCCTGTATTTGTGGGTGTGTTTGGTATTGTGAAGGTTGCATTTCTTCTGCTTACCTCATCCTGCACTTGCATTCACTTCATATGCAGACTGTATATGCAAGGAAATTGTGTAATGCTCCATAAGTTTTGATTTAAACATAATATAATTTCAATTTCACTTTTCAGCTTCGATCTGGAATTCATAAACTAGCTACCGTGCTTCAGAAACAAGTGATGCAAGTAAAAGTAGCTCCCAAAGAAGTCCATGTGAATAAGCTACTGTACAATTTAGTAAGTTTCCCATCTCTAGGACCAAGTCAAGAATCAGTTGTATCTCTTGTGAATACCTGCACATCAATGGATATGCTTTCAATAGTGAGAAATAGTCTTGGAGCAGACTGCAGTTCGGAGCAGATAAAACAGGAAATGTATAGGTAAGTATTATCAATATTTAAATTAATATCGGGAAGTAAACATTATGAGGTTATATCATTAATAATGAATGGAGAACATATTTTAATCGACTCACCTCATACATTTTCAAACTTCTTTGATACCGACGGTTTCAGACAATATCAGAACACCATAAAATTGAAAAAGAAGCGAAACTTTTAAAACAGTTGGATAAACCGTTGGAATTGACAATTTGGGAAATGATATTCATTCAGAAGAATAAATATCGATCTATGAATTTCGATATTCCGGTGGATAAAAATTTAATTACAAAGTTTATAATCCCAACGAAAGATGGCAGCACAAGAGGTGATGTCACTAAAGAAATCAACAATCACGGAATTTCATCAATGGACGCCATGACTGATGAAGGACATGATATTGTCTGAAACCGTCGGTATCAAAGAAGTTTGAAAATGTATGAGGTGAGTCGATTAAAATATGTTCTCCATTCATTATTAAAGTATTATCAATATTTATAATTCTTCATTCTATTCAGTATTTGTTCTTTCTTCCTTCTTAGTCATTTGTATTTTATGTAATAACATTATTTCACAATTCAAAGCTGAGTCAAAGAGCAAACAAATTTTGCCCATAGGTCTCGTATTTCAGGCTGGAAGGTATTTTGCATGCTGTAAATCTATGACACAGAATCCAAAGCTTTATTTTCCTTCGAAAGGAAGACTCACACATGATTTTCATGCCTTCGACCATGACTACTAAGTTTAAACTTACAAACTTTAGAACCAGAAGTGAGTGTAGTAACCACATGTCTACTTATCTACTTATTTTAGGAATTCTCACTATCAGGTATATTCATTAAGATAGAATTTTTATCACTCACCTCATATTGTTCTTCTTATTTGACTATAAACTAGTTTCGGAACATAGTTTTTGTTCCATCCGCAGTATCGTCACGATCGTTGTTCTGTCGTCTTGAAGAGCTGTCCTTCGCCCCTTCCATTGGCTGACTGAAAAACCTCGAAACCAGGTCATTCTCACCAGGAATTTCAAAGTTCATCAATTTCTTCTTTTCGCTCTTTTGAATGTAGATCTTTTTCCAAACAGTAAGTTCTTTTGGTTTTTCATCTTATTGAGAAAGAAGCTAAATTATTAAAACAAATAGAAAACCAAAAGAACTTACTGTATGGGAAAAGAGCGAAAAGAAGAAATTGATGAACTTTGAAATTCCCAGTGAGAATGACCTGGTTTCAAGGTTTTTCAGTCAGCCAATGGAAGGAGCGAAGGACAGCTCTTCAAGACGACAGAACAACGGTCGTGATGATACTGAGGATGGAACAGAAACTATGTTCCAAAACTAGTTTATAGTCAAATAAGAAGAACAATATGAGGTGAGTGATAAAAATTCTATCTTAACCACATGTCTGTCTAGACTGGCTTCTTTAGTTAGAATTACAGGTTTCGTTTGATGAAAGTTAAAATTAAATTGTACCTGTTGGCAGGTGCCGTCGTCCTCAAGTTTGTTAAAATATTGTATATAAAATTACCTGGAGCGCTTTCAGAAGTTATCTTCCATCTTCTGCAGGTTGAGCTTCCGCTATTTGTTGTTGTTGTTGTGTACGGTGATGTATACTCCAACTGTTTGTAGCAGCAATTGACTTGATTTTGACGATCTCGTATAATGGGGTGCGTTCTCATTAAGTAGTGAGGTGGTATTTGTTTCTTTTATAATTTTGAGGTTTCGTTTATACAGCATTTTAAATAATAATAATAATAACTTGACTCCTGGAATGTGGGATGGGGTTGTACATAACAAAATATTTACTTACGCAACTTAAGACAATTTTAATGCAATTTATCCCATTACTAAGTGATATTTGTAACATTTATACCCGGAAAATTATCATCGTGAAAGTATGTTAATGTAATGTGAAATTTACAAGTGGAAATATGTTTTTATATTGTAACCGCCGACCATTTTGAATTTCCATACACTAACTGTGATGGAGAGGTTTTTTTTTTTTTACATATTTAAACACATTTAAAATGTAATGAACCTAAAAGCTAACCTAATCTAATTCAATTACTCTAACCTGGGTGAATCCCATGGAATGCCTTTTTTTTTACGCTGTTAAATATGTGCATTTGTTTGTGTTTTACATGGTTCAATTCGGATGTAAATCTTTGTTACCGGCAGAGAAGCACTGTTATTGGCAGAGCTTTGTTGTTGAAACCAATTATAATCGACAGAGATGCTGGTTAGTAGTGTGGTTATCGGTGGTTATTAGCATAGTTATCAGTGTGGTTATCGCTGGTTATAATGGCCATTTTTAATTTTCATTGAATAACTGTTGTAACCAGAGTGGTCATGACAGGACTTAGTCCCAATTCTTCTTTTTTTTTCTCTCTTCTCCATATTTACGAGTAAATTGAGTTAAGATAATTAAAATCTGAGGCTAAATATGTTTAATATATCATTTTATGATAATTTATTGAATTTAAATGGTATTTAAGTTGTAATGAATTGTGATTTCTTCTTACCTCATACTTCTGTGCTTTTTTAAACACAGTACTGCATTATCAGCGACCATCGTCGCCATCCTCAACTGTTTTCACGACTATCATTAAATAAATATTGTGCTAGCTTCCATGGTGCCAAATGTGTACACAACACTAGATTATATTATGTATCACAAGAAAAGAAAAAAAAAATTAACTTAAGTCCTACATTAAGTATATTTTTGTTTGAACTAAAATAAAGGAAAATAACAAATTAAACATGCAGTAGTCCATACAATATGCTTTTCCTAAATTGTAAGGAAGTGAAATGCAATGAGTGTGTGTAATTTTATTTTTATTATTATTATTATTATTATTATTATTATTATTATTATTATTATTATTATTATTATTATTATTATTATTATTATTATTATTATTATTATTATTATTATTATTATTATAGATCCTATATCTTTGGAGTACTCAGTGTCCATTCCTCTCCCAATCATAAGTAATGTGGATAAGAAAGTTGTGTGGTCTAGTCTTCACTATATCAAGTGCTCAATATGAAATTTGTTCGTTGTAATTAATCTTTCTGTCCTTTGTGAGAGGGAATCGCAGATTCTATAAGAACTAGTTAACAATTTTATTTAATGTTTCTCTTTAACACCTTAGGTTATCAATAGGGCCTTCTCACGCAGTGGGCCTGCCGATCCCCAGTTGGAACAGTTTTCTTGTGTGAGGTTTTTATCGGGGTTTTTTCTCACCTGTAAGACAAATGTCAGGAAACTTTAAGGCCCAAACAGTCCCCAGACATTATATGGACGTCACAATCATCATCATTCATATTCATCTTAGATTAAACTTAGAATTAAGGACTCTACTGACGCACCACTATCATCATCATCAGGGCAACATAAACCCACCTTTCAGGCACCCCAACCTCAGAAGTGGGTTATAATTATGCCAATGCCAAGAGAGAACACCAGAAATGTCCAGAAAGGACAACCTGGGGCATTAAAAAAATAAGGAGTAAAACTTCTGACTGTCTTTTATCTAGGTTTCACATACAAACAGTTGAATAATGTGAGAAGTTAGAATTCTGACTTTCTTTTGTCTTGGTTTCACACAGAAACAATTGAATAATATATGCTGTCTGTGTTGCAATATTAACTTTTAGTGCATTAAAATCCTTGCTCTAGTTAACAGCATATTGATGTTTTTATTATTGATTTAACACTTCTCACTGAAGGATACATTTTTCTCTTCAAATATAACAGCATATTATTCAAATGTGAGCATGAAACAGCCAACTAATTTTGTTCAGGCTTGAGGTTCTTTTACGTGTCATAAACTCTATGACATGGGATCCATGACTTTACTTCCTCTCTAAAAGAAGCCATGCTGAGGATTTTTAACCTCTTAAAAAAAAACTATCGGCCCTGGCAAGATTTTAACTTCTGAGCCTTCGAATCAGAGCCAAGCCTGGTGTCCACTAGATCATCAAACTGATTATATAATTCTTGTATTCATTAATTATCTGTCTATAATGGCGTAGCCCATTGTTGAGCCATAGCCTTGGTAAGGAGTTACTAGACAAAGTTAATTTTTAGTTACCTTATTTGCTCATAGATGTCATGGATGGCATTCGGTCAACACACCGACCCAATAACAGGCTACTAAGGTATTACTTTGATGTTAATGTTTGTAAATTTTGCTTAGTGGCCTTTCTATTCAGGCTTAAGGCTCTTTTACAAGCCTGAAAATCTTCAGAGTCGGGACCCATGGCTTAAAGTCCTTCCCGGATGACTTGCTCTTTGAATTTTTCCGTCCTAAAAAAATCCATAGACCCCAGCCAGGTTTGAACCCGCGACCCTCTGAACTAGAGGCAAGGAGCATAATCACTAGTCCACCACGGCCGGCATTCATTGCAATTCCAGAATGATGTATGCCAAAGCACCTTTAATGAAAATTACAGGTGAAAATAAATTTTATCAATATTTCCATTTAATCCAAAGGATTATTTCCTGGTTTGATGGACAGGCCTTAAAAATGCCCTCTCACAAATTGCTATTAGAGAAAAGTTTTGACATCAATAATTATTTTTTTTTTTTTTTAGGTTGTTGAAATCTGGTCTTGAAGAACTGAAGAATCTTGTGATGGTGAAAGGAATTTACAGCCTGATATTTGGACTTGCTTTGAACAGCTTTTTAGTCATGTAGTAGATGTGTGGAGACAACAGGAAGATGAAAGAAAGCAGCTAGAGAGAGAAAAAGAGAGTTTATTTGTTACAAAGTATGTATAACTGTGATAGCAAATAATTTAATGTGATCTAAATACTATATTACTTTATTTAATTCTATGTTATAACATTTACAAATTTTCCTGAATTGAATATAGCCAACTATTTATACAAAAATAAATCAGGACAACAAAATTATTGCAGATTCCATATATCAGTTTTAGAAAATTGTATTAAAAAAATTATTTTCAATTTAATTTCACACTTTTATGCAGCCATATAAATAAACATATTATTTAAGGAACAGGTATTTCACATACGTTGCTTTTTTTCATGAGAGATTGAATCAATTTTTAAATTACCTTTTCTTTTTTTTTTTTAAATTGATAGTAAGTAGCTTCTTACTCTTCTTCTTCATCTTCTTCCAGCACAGCCCTTTATGAGCCCTGGCTGCTGTTAGGACACTCCTCCATGCATCCCTGTCCAAAGCCCTCCTTCTCCATCCCTGGACCCCGAGCCTTCGGAGGTCCTTCTCTATTCCATCCATCTCAGCTTCAGTCTTCCACTTCTTCTTCCGCCATTTGGTCTCAGTAGTGTAAGCTTTCTAGTAGTATTCTCCTCCTCCATTCTCATTATATGACCCACTCACCAGTCTGTCAGTTTTAATAACATTTACGATATCTGGGTCTGAATACAAATTATAGATTTCATCATTATATCTTATCCACCATACTCCACGATCATTTATAGGCCCCAGGATCTTTCTCAGGATTTTCCTTTCAAAGATTCTCAATCTTTCTCCATTCTCTGTGCTAAATGTCCAGCATTCATTGCCATAAGTAGCAACAGTATGGTTTTATAATTTAACTTTTACAGGAATTCCACTATAAGGTTTAATTTATGGTAAAATCAAATGTTTCTTCCCGCTTCTCATACAAATCTTCTAAGTAGATCGTAATTTCGTGACCATATCAGTCTCATCTTCAATACTATTTTGTCGCCAAAATAGTACTGAAGATGAGACCGTTATGGTCTTGAAATCGCTATCTACTTAGAAGATTTTTATGAGGAGAAGTAAGAAACATTTGATTATACCATGGTTTTGTAAATTTTTAATTTTGCATCCAGACTTAGAATGTGTGATTTAAATTGGTCCTTAAATGCATAATAGCATCTGTTGGCTTGGAGAATCCTGCTCCTTATTCCCTTATTAATATTATTGTCATCAGTGATTATAGTGCCCAGATATTTAAATTCATGTACAATTTGAGATAGTAAGTAGCACTATGAGTTATTTTATCAAAGAAGCTACTGAATCAATTTAATCATCATATTTTACTCTCTTATCTGGAACATGCTTTGAAGGAGATTTCTCACCAACTGTGTGTTTTTTTTGTAGAAATTGAAAGAAATTTCCTTCAAAACATATTCCCGGCGAGAGTGTAAAATGTGAGCTAAGATGGAAAAGATTGAATTTGTTATTAAACGCCTCACCTCGTATTTTGTTCTCTCACCTGGAACATATTTTGGAGGTTATTTCAGTCAAACTGAAAATGGAGAAAATGATCTTTGAAACATGTTCCAGGTTTTCTAAAGGTGTTCCCTTCATCCTCATCTAAAACTCTGTCAAACTTCCGTCAACAATCCCAACTTTCCAACTGCCATCTGGTGCAGGTTTAAAGAACTTAGAGATCAAATCTTACTTGCTGGGAACTTCAATATTTTGTTTTTCTGAATGTATTATTTTCCCAAACTGTCAATTCCATAGGCTTCTTTAAATATTTCAATAGTTTAGTTTCTTTTCCAATCTTGATCTTGGAAGTTCATCAAACCTGCACCAGATGGCAGTTGGAAAGTTGGGAATGATGGCAGAAGTTCAACAATCGGAGCTTGGCTGAGGTAAAGGAGATGGCCTATGAAACCAACCAAGAGGAAATCTTGGATTATTATGAAATGAGATGTAAAAATAATATCCAATTCATATATATATATATAAATTTCAATTTACCCCATAGTCTAGATCGCAACTCGTCTCGGTAGCTCAGTTGGTAGAGCACTTGGCCCGGAAAGCAAGGGTCCCGGGTTCGTGTCTCGGTCTAGGCGAAAATTTTTCTCTTCAAATATAATTTATCCTTCAATGAGAAGTGTTAAATTAATAATAAAATCGTCAATAGAAGCCGCCATTTGCAAAGATAGAAGCTATGGTTTCAAGCATTTGGCACGAGGGAATTACAACGTATATAAGAGAAAAATTTGCATCTAGATCGCAACTCGCCTCGGTAGCTCAGTTGGTAGAGCACTTGGCCCGGAAAGCCAAGGGTCCCGGGTTCGTGTCTCGGTCTAGGCGAAAATTTTTCTCTTCAAATATGATTTACCCCATAGTGTTACTTCCCATTGTAATTTTTATTGGAAAGAATGAAAAAGAACTTTTTCAGTGATTTCTACACGATAAACATGAATATAAATTTTTATAGACCTTTTGAGGTTAAAACCAATCATATAGCTTACTACAGTGAGCAGGATACAAAACAAAGCCAAACATTTATCTCACTCACTATGATAAATATATGGTAGAGATACGGGAGGATAGTCTTTTGAAACAAATATCACATAAATATTAACTTGAAATTAAATATAATAAATATGGGAATTTTTACATTGAGGTTTCCTTAATAAGAATCAAATGAATCGTGAATTCTTCTTACCTCATACATCCATGTTTTTAACACAGAACTGCAGTATTGGGAAACACATCATTCCCATCTTCAGCTATTTTCATGACTATCAATTCTTCATTATGCCGATAATTTTCTAAACTGCCATCTGGTGTACCTTTGAGGAACTTCGTAATCAAATTCGATTCATCTGGAAACTCGAAGTCCATAGTTCAAGTATGGTTTTTTTGAATGTATATCTTTTCCCAAACTGTTAATTCCTAAGGTCTAGATAGATGTTTCAAAATATTTGCTTCTTTTTCAATTCTATGATTCTCTAATAAACTATGTGCTGCTATTGCTGATTTTTCAATTTCACCATTTTTTATGTTTCTAAAGTGTTCTTTTTTGCGAGTGCCTAAATTTGTTTTGTTTTTCCTATATATATATATATTTTATTGTAATCTTTGCAATTAATTTGATAAATTCCAGATTTTTTTATTGTATGAGTTATTGACTTAGCAGATAGTACATGAAGTCATGTGGTTAGAATGACATAATCCCACAATCTTAATGTTTGTGTTTAATATCACTGACTTAGCAGATAACAGCACTTGAAGTCAGAACTTAAAGTGACATCATCCCTCAGTCTTAATGTCAGTTTTCTTAACCAGTTTCTCATATCAAGTAGTTACTCAGTTCGTACCGATCTAAACGCAAATCTTTCTCTATATACATTGAAATTCCCGCCCCAAATGCTTTGAAGCCTTTGCTTCTATCTTTGCAAATGGCGGCTCCTATATTAAGAAGACATATTTGGGAATTATACATTACATTATAAATGCCAGTACGGCTATTTTCGATGTTTTTATCATTAATTTCATACATCTCAATGATGGATAAATCATATTTAAAGAGAAAAATTATACGCTCAGACCGGGACTTGAACCCGGGACCCTTGGTTTTCTAGTCCAAGTGCTCTACCATTTGAGCTACCTGAGCAAGTACCGATCTAAACGCAAATCTTTCTCTATATACGTTGAAATTCCCGCCCCAAATGCTTTGAAGCCTTTGCTTCTATCTTTGCAAATGGCGGCTCCTATATTAAGAAGACATATTTGGGAATTATACATTACATTATAAATGCCAGTACGGCTATTTTCGATGTTTTTTTATTAATTTCATACATCTCAATGATGGATAAATCATATTTAAAGAGAAAAATTATACGCTCAGACCGGGACTTGAACCCGGGACCCTTGGTTTTCTAGTCCAAGTGCTCTACCATTTGAGCTACCTGAGCAATATGATTTATCCATCATTGAGATGTATGAAATTAATAATAAAAACATCGAAAATAGCCGTACTGGCATTTATAATGTAATGTATATTCCCAAATATGTCTTCTTAATATAGGAGCCGCCATTTGCAAAGATAGAAGCAAAGGCTTCAAAGCATTTGGGGCGGGAATTTCAACGTATATAGAGAAAGATTTGCGTTTAGATCGGTACTTGCTCAGGTAGCTCAAATGGTAGAGCACTTGGACTAGAAAACCAAGGGTCCCGGGTTCAAGTCCCGGTCTGAGCATATAATTTTTCTCTTTAAATATAGTTACTCAGTTCTTTAAAACCTTAATCTAAAAGAAATCTGTGGTATATCTGGGAATCAAAAAAGTTCTTTGGGATACTATCAGACAAAAGAAAACTCCATTTAAATTCCCAAAAGTAAGCCCCATTGATGTATTCTCATTTTATCAAAGTGATGTTAAAATATTTATCGAATACCAATTTTTCGTTTAGAAAAATCGGAACAAAAAACCAAGTTAGTAATCTAATTCTATTCCTAAATACTAAGAGTTTTTAGTATCATAACACTAGTGGAGAAATTACTTAAATTGTAAATATTTTGTATTTTTAATACTTTTCTTGCAAGATAATTATTAAATATTGCTATATTTATTAGTTTATAAGATGCTTACTTTCATGCACCCAAAAGTGACCATAATAAATGCAATTTATTTTTTATATATCTTGTGGTACCCGTTTTTGCACTTTCTCCATTTCTAGCCATTTTGCACTTTTTTCATGTCATATAAGTTTTTTTTTTTTTCATTAATGAAAGACACACCACTTGAAAAGAATGCAGGAGATAGGAATAATTTGCATTAAGTAATTTAAATATGAATATTTTCTTTTCTTTTTTTCAGAGAAAGTAAGACTGTGAATGAAGAAGAGGACATGGCGGCTGAATTAGAAGAACTCTTTCCTTCATTCTTATCAGATGATTTTGCTGATATTCAACAACAGGCAACTTTAGAACAAATTCCAGTTAAAAGAAAGAAGACTGAAAAGGAGTCAATTATTGGTTTGGTGACTCCAGACGTTATGGATTATATATGTCAGCTACATTCTCATGTTGTGCAGATGTATACAAATAGTGCCTGGTTACTACCAGCATTAACCAGCAGCAAATATTTACATACAAGTCCTGATTTCATTAAACCACTAATGGAAAGGTATGTATAATTCTTAGTCAAGCATTTTTTTACTATCATCATCTCTGTTGCGTAAGCATAACCACAACGTTGATTCACTGCCAAAATATAAGATCCAGCCCGGAGGATCAAAAATGTTGCATCACTGCCATAATGTTGATCGAATTAGCAAACCCGCAACACGACTAAATTTAGATTCAATGGTCGAAAAGTCCTCTGGTAGGTCACTGGGATTTTATGTCTAGAAAAGAATTTGTAGAACACTTTGGTAACTATTGTAAGTTTTATTACGAATACTACCAGTATACTATTAATATTAGAAACAATTTCACGTGTTTGATCAGAATACTTAGATTCTTTACAACAAGGGACCACGAGGCATTCAAAGCCTCGGCCTACAAGCAATACCGTCGACGTAGACGGCCTAGTTAACAAGCGAGGTATTAAGACCTCTTAACTAAACACAACCGTAGTCCTAGATGGCCTGGCACACACTGAGAGAGGTATTCAGACCTGTATGCAAGGGCAACCGTCGCCCTGGACGGCTTAGAAGACACTGAGCGCAAGTCACACGAGGACACGCTAGACCTGGACACAACACTGACGATGTTGGTAGCCATGGCAAAGGTTGCAGCAAAACAGTATGACCAACATAAATGTCTGGTGCTGTACTCAGGCATCTCCAAGTGGAGAGCAAGTAAACTACATCGGGTAGTCAATGCAGATCATGCCAGATACGACTGAGCCAATCACACTGGCTAAAATGGTGCAACACATGTTGCAACAATATCCTTAATTTCCTAGCAAGAGTATGGGGTATTCACAAATATCTCTATTCTATGTATGCTTCTTCTTTATTTGTTATGAAATAAAAGATTTGTAAGTCTCGCGCTGTAGCCTAGTGATTAAAGCAAGATACCTTGGCTTAGAACTACAGGTCTTGCACTAGTTCGGGTCTCCATGGGGGAAGAAATTTTCTCATGGAATTTCATACAGTATGGGACCTGTGCCCATCCATCATCATGGGGAATTTTTGGTAGCTACAATAAGTAGCAGCTCCAAGTTGAGAAAACCAGCTGTAACGGCTAGGGACCCGACATGTTGACCACGTGTCACCCCTACACTGGCAGTATGATCGTCTACTTCTGTGATTAACGCATGTAGATGTGAGACCAGCAGCTGGCATGTAGGCTAAGGCATGTCATGCCATGGAGTTTTAAAAGGTTTGTAAAATATCTATGCTGTCAGGGCAGTTCTGTGGCACTTGCCCTCCACCTCTGGGTCCCAAGATTACACTTGATCACTTCATGTGGTGTTTGTGATACACAAATCAGAACCAAGACAGTTTTTCATGGTGTTTATTCCACATTCAGTTTTCCTTACTCATATCATCCATTTTGTTCAATTCATTTCATCTGCGACAAGTGTGTTAGTTGGCAGCCTTGCATATCACAGGTCTTCAGTAATAGGTGCCTCGTTTCATCTCATCCCTTGACCTGGACACAAGTATAGGATTTACTTTTTTTGCTACCTATGCTTTCAGCAAGTATACTTGGACCAACAGTTCTGTGCCCCTATAGCACTGGCATCATTCTTAGAAAAGTACACGTCAATACTCACACCATTTCACTGCACTCCCCTCCTGCTACATCAAATAGCAGCCACAGTATCTCATCGAGTAGGATGTTGCCAAACTTCGCCCAGTGTCATGGCTCTTGAATATTGAATAATGCAAGGTTGGAGCCAAATGCAAGAGAGAGAGATGGGAATGCAGGGAGGAAAATGATTTGCCGAGGCGGAAAAGGAAGTAGGCTTTAGTTCGCATATCTTACAGGGACACAGATCCATTGGACAGACTATAAAGCTAGAAATCTTGGGTTCAGAATACCAACTCAGATGCAAATTTTTCTCTTTAGTTATGTTAACTAAAGACAACAGATGTCTAGATTAGAATCATATACAGTGTCTTAAAATATTTTGGTGGCATGCAGTAGCATAGGAAAACTGGAAGGTCAATAGTTTGAGTTCCAGTAGGGTCAGGGTTTTTAAAACTGGCCTAAGACTTCTGGCAGCATATTGGCTACCAGGTACATGTTCTGGTGACTGTCATGCAGGGCTGACAAAATGCCTGGCATCTAAAATGTTGGGAGCAATAACCTCTTACTACTCCAGGGGTCTCCTGTAGTGGGATCAGTTTACTTTTTTTTTCTTTTAATATATTTTAATTTTTGCTTTCAGGTTTAAAACTTTTTGCCTACTTATGGATAAACTGTCAGGCTCATTGAGTGGTTTGATTGACATGAAACTGTATCCTAGTTTGTCATTTCTTGTGTCTGTTGCACTTAATGTAACTAAAAATGGTAGTACAAAGTTTTGTGATGTGGGTGAATTGACTACCTCGAGCCCAGGTCGTCATTTGAAACAAACATCAGTATTTCCAAGAGCAGAGGTCCAGTCTTTTGACTTCTATAAAGACAGTTGTATAAAAGAAGTGAAAGAAAGTTTGCCTATTTTACTCTCGTTGCAAAAGAGAGTAGAAGAATTGCTGAATGAATGGCCTGAACATCCAACATTACAGCAGGTAAGTGCATGTGCAAGTTTATTCCTGTCATATAAATAGAAAGTAAATACTGTATTTACTCATACCTCAGTTTTTTCCTTTAAAGTTAAAATAAAAACATTTCCTCCATAATGGACATATCTTATTTTTAACAAAAATTGTCTTAATAGTATGTTTTTAAAACCATAATGTTGGATGGACTTTTTTTAAACCATCAATTTGTGAAAATTCTGAACGTGATAGGTTTTTTAGTGCACAAAATATACTGGTATCCAACAACTAAAAGTAATATGTATATATAAGGCTATTCAGAAAGAAGGAACAGACTTAAAACATTTCTTCCAAACTAAAAAAATATAAAAACAATTCCAACACTCCTAGAAAGAGAAAACTTTGAAGTTCTGAACACAGCCGCATTGGCACTGTTGCTTGTCATGTTGATTGTTTGTATAAAATGGCGACACAACAGGACGTTGGATTGGAAGAGGAGGAGTAGAAAATCAACTTCATTACCGGTGGCCTCCCAGGTCACCCAACCTAACCCCGTGTGATTTTTATCTGTGGGGTTACGTAAACGACTGTGTTTTTATCCATCCTATGCCTGACACTCTTGAAAATCTGCAACATCAAATTGTTGAAGCTGTGAATTCGATAAGTAGAGACCAGCTGATTAGTGTGTGGAAAGAAATGAGCTACCGTTTTCATATTTTCCGTGTAACTCATGGTACTCATACTGATTGCATAAAATAGTGAAATTTGAACTTTTCTCTTTCCAGGAACGTTGGAATTGTGTTTACATTTTTTGTAGTTTGGAAGAAGTAGTTGTTTGAAGTCTGTTCTTCTTTCTGAGTAGTCCTGTATGTATGTATGTGTGTGTATATATATATATATATATATATATATATATATATTAATTACACTATTACTTAAAGGAAGTGACACTATGAGAATTAATAATTGATTTAGAATTCAACACATCACCTCATAATTGTAAATTTCTCAAAAACATGTTTCAGTACTTGTGCATCTTCAGTTCCATCTGACGATGGAAATATTAAAAAATGTCTTCGAAAAATCTACAATTATGAGGTGAGGTGTTAAATTCTAACTCAGTTATTAATTATAAATAATATAGCAGATTTTTTAAAAGTAAAAATTAATACTTGAACCCTGGACTTCTGGTTCTATGCACCAGTATGCAATCCAATTGATTCAACACCATTCTCCTTCCACATATACAATTCTCCAATCATCCAGTTGTCCAGTATTGGAAAGTATTAATGTATAAATATGACATCAAAATGCAGCAGATGTTAGCTATCGATAGTGAATTTCGTATATATGGAACAATCATTATATTGTTTCTGGTTGTTACTGGTAGTTATATCATTACTAGTGCTCTTGATTCAATATTGAACAAGAATTTTTTTTCTTCACCTCACCTCATATAAATGTTTTTCTCACCTGACTAGATTCATAGGCCATTGACTGCATCATCAGTTGCAGTTGGAATGTAATTGTTGATGGAGCCAATGGCCTTCGAAACTAGTTTGGCGAGGAAAACATTTTTCTGAGGTGAGATGTAAACATTTCCGATTCAATATTGATAATTTGCCTCATAGTGTTACTTTCCTTAGAATATTTATAAAAAATGCTATTTATTATTTTATCATTCAAAATGGTACTTTCTTTACTACATCTTTTCCTTATCATAGATGCTCTCTAGATTTTTGTTCTAAGAATTAAAAAAAATGTATTACATGGTTAAATACGGTAATATATGATATACTACTTTTTTAGGAATTCACACTATGAGGTATTATTTATTTAGGTAAACTTTTATCACTCGCCTCATATTCTTCTTCTTCTTAGGCTAGTTTCAAAATCCTTAATCGGTTCCACATCAGTATTTTGATGACTGTTGTTCTTTCATCTTGAAGAGCCGCCGTCTCTTGCCCTCTCTATTGGTAGATTATAAAGCCTCGAAATCAAATCATTTTCCAGGGAATTTCAAGGCTTATTAATTTCTCTTTTTCGTTTTTTTTTTAATGTAGATTTTTTCCCAAACATTCCTGTGTGGGAATTAACAGCGTATGTAAGAGAAAAATTTGCATTTAGATTGGAACTCGTTCAGGTAGCTCACTCGGTAAAGCAATCGACTAGAGTTTAAAAGGTCCTGGGTTTGGCCCCAGAATGAGCTTATAATTTTTCTCTTCAAATATAATTTATCCATCATTGAGATATATGAAATGAAAAATAAAACATCGAAAGAAGCCATACTGGCTTTACAATGTAATGTAAAATTCCCAATTAAATGTCTTCTTAATACAGAAGCCACTATTTGCAAGATAGAAGCAAAGGTTTCATAGCATTTGGTGCGTAGGAATTAACGGCGTATATAAGAGAAAAATTTGCGTTTAGATTGGAACTCCTTCAGGTAGCTCACTTGGTAGAGCATTCAACTAGAGTTCGAAAGGTCCTGGGTTCGAGCCCCAGTCTGAGTGTATAATTTTTCTCTTCAAATATAATTGGAGGGTCTGATGCCAAAGTGAACCAACTATGTTTTTAATATTTTTCACAATTCAACTTTAAAGTATATTTTGAAATATAAAAATGAATAATGGCATGATCTTTTTTATATTTCAAAATATACTTTAAAGTTGAATTGTGAAAAATATTAATTACGTAGTTGGTTCACTTTGGCATCAGACCCTTCAATTTATCCATGATTGAGATGTATGAAATGAATAATAAAAATATATGCCAAAATAGTATTTGAACCCAATATAGGTTCTGTATATTTGAAGAGAAAAATGTTCGCCTAGACCGGGACTCGAACCCGGGACCCTTGGCTTTCCGGGCCAAGTGCTCTACCAACTGAGCTACCGAGGCGAGTTACGATCTAGACGCAAATTTTTCTCTTATGTACGTTGTAATTCCCTCGTGCCAAATGAGAAAAATTTGCATCTAGATCGTAACTCGCCTCGGTAGCTCAGTTGGTAGAGCACTTGGCCTGGAAAGCCAAGGGTCCCGGGTTCGAGTCCCGGTCTAGGCGAAAATTTTTCTCTTCAAATATAATTTATCCTTCAATGAGAAGTGTTAAATTAATAATAAAATCGTTAATAGGTTCTGTACTCTATAGCTCTAATGATTTAAACTATTAGGCTTCTGATTTACTTGTAGATTTTTCTCTATACTAATATGATTACCATGCGCCAGATAACAGTTTCTCTTCAAGTCTGTTTCTTCTCTGTCTGACAAGTGGGTCTGGGTTTGATACCTGGCAGGATTGGAAATTTTAATTCTAATTAACATTTAAAGGAAGTAACACTATGAAGTTTATTTTAATTATTAAGAGTTAGGTTTTTATCACTCACCTCATATTTGTAGTTATATTGCAGAACATGATCTCAGCACTCTATGTGCCATTAGTTAGAAAGTATTGAAAATGGCACATAGAGTGGTGAAACCATGGTCTGCAATAAAACTACAAATATGAGGTGTCACAAAAAGTCATAATAATTCTAATTAATATTTTTAATCTCACAGTTAAGAGTGGGGATGGTGTACAATTTTTAATCACTATAGTGTGCACCATATTAAATTCCAAAACTCTTTTTCTTGAATAAAAAAGTTTTTTTTTTCAGATGTTGGCAATTATAAAAAGAATTTTAGGCTTTCCATTGACTGCTCCTATTTCACGGTTTATGGCTGGTTTTGAAATTCTGTTGGATAAAATGCATGAATGGGAAGAAAATGCTCACAGTGGTGTTAGTTTAGCAGATCATTGGAAAGAAGTCACTGGTCAGATTGGAAGATGGCGAAAGATGGAATTACAATCCTGGAAAGATTGTCTAAGAAATGTTGCTCTTAAGTAAGTAATAGAGATTTTCAATGGATGAATGAGTCACTTCTTATCTTATCTCATATTTCGTTTTCTTAAACATGGGAACTGCAGTTTTCAAGCAGAACATCCCTCCCATTTTCAACTGATATTATGAATCATATTTAACTATGAATAGAGATTTTGTTTAAATATTTTATGATACTTTCACTCTAATTTTTTTTTTATTTTGAGTATTTATAGAATTTTAAGAATGTGTCATTTGCTTGCTGTGTTCTTTCATTAATATTAAGTTCTAGTTCATCTATGGCAAGTACTCAATCATCAAGCAAGGATAGTTTGTTTACGTGACTCATCAGTAAGCAATCTTAATAATTTCACCCATATGTTGTTCGAATTACTGCAAAAATTTATATTAAGATTAAAATTATATTTAAATTAATGTTTGAAGTAAACATTATGAGGTTATATCATTAATAGTGAGCGGTGAATATATTTTTAACAACTCACCTCATAAAAATCAAGTTTTCTTGAGACCAATGGTTTCAAACAACTTCTTGTCCCTCTTCAGTCATTACTCTGACTATTGAAATTCTTTGGCTGTTAATTTCTCTATGATCATCAACGTTGATTGGATTTATAAATTTTGAGATTAAATTTTTGTCTACTGGAATATTGAAGTTCATCGATCAATATTTATTCTTCTGAACGTATATCTTCTCCCAAACAGTTAATTCTAATGGTTTGTCCAATTACATAGGAAAAACAATATATATATCAAGTCCCGGTCTGAGCGTATAATTTTTCTCTTCAAATATGATTTATCCATCATTGAGATGTACGAAATCAATAATAATAACATGGAAAAAGCCGTACTGGCTGTAATGTATAATTCCCAAATATGTCTTCTTAATAGAGGAGCCGCCCTTTGCAAGATAGAAGCATGGCTTCATAGCATTTGGTGGATGGGAATTACAATGTATATAGAGAAGGATTTGCGTTTAGATCGGTACTTGCTCAGGTAGCTCAGTTGGTAGAGCACTTGGTCTAGAGAACCAAGGGTCCCGGGATCAAGTCCCGGTCTGAGCGTATAATTTTTCTCTTCAAATATGATTTATCCATCATTGAGATGTACGAAATCAATAATAATAATATATATATAGGAAAACAAAAAGGAATTTGGAAGCTCATACTAAAGAACATTTTAGAAATATTAAAAACTGTGAAATTGAAAAATCAGCAATTGCTGTACATAGTTTGCTAGAACATCATAAAATTAGAAGAGAGACAAAACTTTTGAGACCATTGGATAAACCGTTAGAATTAACTGTTTGGGAGAAGATATACATTCAGAAGAATAAATATCGATCGATGAACTTCGATATTCCAGTAGAAAAAATTTAATTTTGAAATTTAGAAATCCAACGAAAGATGGCAACACAAGAGTTGACGCCCATAGAGAAATTAACAGCCAAAGAATTTCAACAGTCGGCATGACTGAAGAGGGATGAGAAGTTGTCTGAAACCATTGGTCTCAAGAAAATTTGATATTTATGAGGCGAGTTGTTAAAAATATGTTCTCCGCTCACTATTAACATTAAAATTATTTAAACAATCATAAAATGAATTAGATTTTACATTTCTCCTGTCATTGTGTGTCCTCTCCAGGATTAGTTTCAAGGAACATTTCCTCATCTTCATCTGGATATCAGTTAAAGAGGATAAAAGTTGTTCCTGGAGAGGATACAAAATATTATTAATTTACCAATTGTTTAAATAAATCCTAATATAGTCTTCCTAACAAATATCTAATTAAAATTATTGTTGTATTGTGTGTATATTGTTATGGAGTATTATGATTTATTTATTTATTAACTAACTCACAGTACTATTGAACCCAGAAGTTCAAGGCCATGTGGACATAAACTTTCCATATATCCCTATCTGAGGTAATATTTTTCAATGTTCCCCTGTATAATTTACCTCCCTAAAATCATGGTTAATGTTATTCTTCCACCACATACTCTTAGCCTACTAACTGGTGCTTTCTCTCTAGTTTTCTTACAAGGATTTTCCATCCCCCCCCCCCTTTCATTCCATATTCATGTCCATTGCAGTCTATGAGACTTAACTGTTCTAATTATATCTGGTTTCCCATAAAGATCATGTAGCTCACTGTTATGTACCAGTAGTCTTCTCCATTCTCCTGTCTGTTCATCTTTTTTTTTTTTTGTTAAAAAATTTGCCCTTCTTCTTCTTTGGCTTTCCCCGACTTGTAGGTTTGCTGCCTTCAGTTTCCATTTATTTCTGTCATTCCAATCTCTTTCTTCCAAATTCCTATCATCTATTATAGTTCTGACATAAGTTTTCCATTTCCATCTTGGTCTGCCACATTTATTTCTCCCAGGGGTGACCATTGATATATATTTTTTGGCCATGTTTCATCTTCCGTTCCCTGCACATGGCCATACCATTTAAGAGTTTGATTTTCAATCCTCTTAACAACAGATGTGGCGACATTCATTTCTCTGCAAAGGAATCCATTTCTTATTTTATCCTATCTTGTTTTTTGAAGGTTTTTTCTAAGATACTCAAATTCTTAACTGTTCTAATTTTATTCTTTTGTAATTCCTTCAAAGACCAAGTTTCACTTCCATATGACAAAATATTCTGTATTATGCTCTTATAAATTTTTATTCCTTTGTAATATTTTTTTTTTTTCCATCCGGCTAGCATATTTTACTCACGCACGTGGCAGTATACTTTTTCCCAGGGCCAGGTTATCAGCCTGACCCTAACTCCCAGACATGGAGGACCTGGGTTTTTTTTAATAGGGTTTACTCCCTTAGCCGACAGGTCTCAGTTTTAAGGCGCTGAAAACTCACCTTTTGTCCCATCCTGTTAGCTACAGTCTATTACAACTGCAATCAGGGAGCACAACGAGAACGTAGGGTTAGGACTTGTTGGCAGAGCTGCTAAAAGAGTCACAGTGGCATTACTAGAGATTTATAAGGTATACATAAGAATTAAATTAATCATGATTTCTTATTACCTCATACTTCTATGTTTTTTTTTATATTTTATATTTACTAAAAAAAACATAGAAGTATGAGGTAAGAAGAAATCACGATTTATTTAATTCTTATTAATTGAACCTCATAATGTTAAAAATTCCCAAATTTAATATATAAAAGGTATACATAGTCGGCATCTGTCCTTCTCAAGGCCTTACCAACCATTTGCTCCCCAAGAACTTTATTCTCAAATACTCATAATCTTTCCTCCTCCCCAAGATAGAAGTCTGTGTTTCACATCCATATAGTATAACTGGAAGAATAACAGTTTTATATATTTTTAGTTTTTTTTTAGAGAATTTGTGTTCACAAGAGTCCATGTAATGCATTAGAGCATGTGTTTCCAGAATTGAGCCTGTATTCCTTTCTACAACATATTTTTGTTTGTAAATATTGTTCATAGGTATTTGAATTCAGCCATTTCTTTAGTCAATAAAATGTATGTGTTGGCCCTTGGTATCTCCTTACTACATCATCAGCATATATCAACACCTTATTAGTACCATTGAGTTATACATCATCTTTATCCTCTAAAGATTTGATGGCATACTCTAACACAAAATTGAATAGTAGAAGAGATATTGCATCTTCTTGCTTCAATCCATTGTGAATTTGAAAAGTATCTGAAAACTGTTTGTCATCCCTGAATCTACCATATAAATACATTTGAATATATTTGAAGAGAAAAATTTTCGCCTAGACCGAGACTCGAACCCGGGACCCTTGGCTTTCCGGGCCAAGTACTCTACCAACTGAGCTACCGAGGCGAGTTATGATCTAGACGCAAATTTTTCTCTTATATACGTTGTAATTTCCTATCGCCAAATGCTTTTTGAAACCATTGCTTCTATCTTTGCAAATTGCGGCTTCTTAGTTAAGACATTTATTGGGAATTTAAAATTACTTTATAAAGCTAGTAAGGCTTCTAATGATGTTTTTATTATTGATTTAACATTTCTCACTGAAAGATAAATTATATTTGAAGAGAAAAATTTTCACCTAGACCGAGACTCGAACCCGGGACCCTTGGCTTTCCGGGCCAAGTGCTCTACCAACTGAGCTACCGAGGCGAGTTACGATCTAGACGCAAATTTTTCTCTTATATACGTTGTAATTCCCTATCGCCAAATGCTTTTGAATATGTCCAACCTTTTAGGAGTCCTGAAGTCCAGCAGGATGGTTGTACAACTTCTCCCTCTCAATTGATTCATATATCTTTTTGATGTCTACATATAGTTGATGTACAATGTCTTTATATTCCCATTTATTTTCTAAAACCTGTCTTATACTAAAAATTTTGTCTAAATCTTCGGTGATGGTCATCAATTATGTCGTCAATATAGGGAGTAATTCTGGATACAAATATATTTGATAGAATTTTGTATGAAGTTAATAGTCATCATCATCATCCTCTTATCGTGTCCTCCTTTCGGAAGGTTGATTCCAAATATGCCTCCAACCATCTCTATCTTCCCAAGATTTGCTTCTTCTTAGTTCTACCCAGTCGTATCCTCTCTGTTGTAGACTTTTCTCCAATTGGTTAATTCATCTTTCTCTTGGTCGTTTTCCTTGTGTCTTGAGATTTAACAGTCTTTGTGGTGGTCCCTCCTTTTCCATTCTTTTTAAATGTCCAAACTATTTTAGTCTATTTTTTCTATGTCTGAGCAAAGATGCTCTTAAACATGTCTTACAAGAAACAACCAGTATGAGGTAAGATGACAGCAGACTCTACTTATTTATTCAGTAGAACCTCATAATGTTATTTCCTGTTGTATTTTCATAATTATATTTATTTTACTTAGGGTTAAAGCAGGTGCTTCAAAATGGTGGTTTTATATTTACTCATTGGTGGAATCGCGTATAAAAGGTGAGAAGTTTGGAGACAATGAGTCACAATCATCAGAGGAGTTAATAAAAACTCTACAGAAATTTATGGAGCAGTCGACGCTTGGAGAATTTGATGCAAGACTAAATATTTTGTTTAGTTTCCATTGTCATGTTGTTCATTTTCCAAAGACAACACAGAGAGGTAAGATTAATTCAGTCTCTTCATTATTCTCGCTGTCACTAAAAATGTTAATAGTGAAGTCATGATTGGAATGAAATTTGACAAAATCTTCCTTATTAATATAGTAAACGCTCCTCACTTGCGGTTTCTTTATTCGCAGGTTAAAAAATTGTGACTCAGTTCCTGTATTCACAGCTAAAAATTTCTTTATTTGCGGATCCAGTCAGTATATAAAAGGATTAGTGACAATCAGCTTTTTTTTTATCAAAATAAAACAAACCTTATTGTCACTAACCCTAAAGTTCATTGTTAAAAGCTGTCGTCGTATTTCTTGTGCCGATATGTACTTTAATAAATGCCTCCATCACCACAATTGGCATATTATTGTTTCAACTTATCATTTGTTGCAATAATTTTGATTAAATAACATGCGTCTCTTGTGCTTTGTTCCCAGTTTTTAATGTCAAGTAAAAGGAAAGAAAAAATAGTACCGAAGAGAAAAAAAATTAGTGTTTCCACTTAAAGTAAAAATAGAAATGCTTGACCGTTTATACATGTTGACGAATTGTTTATGTCTATATCACGCTGTTCCAATGTTAATGAATCAAGAAATCCGAAGACAAAATAAGGAATTCTATCGCAGAATTCACAACTGAATATCAATCTTAATTGAAAGACCTTTTAAAAGCGGCAAAACAAGAAAAAATTACTAAGTTCTTTAAGTCCTTGCCTAAACCTAACATAGAATTTGTTCAAAATCTCTCATTAATTGATTTTATTTTGATAACTTTATTTTATTCTGTAACCTTAGAATGTATCCCCTGTAAAACCATACAAATTACCATTCCTTATTCATGGTTTCTGTATTTGCGGCATATTTGCAGAACATATCTCCCGCAAATAAGGAGATTTTACTGTACATGAAATATTGTTTTATGTGATAGAAAACTTGAATGAAACTTAAAATAACAATGTTGGTTATATTTTTGCTTACAATAAATAAACCTTATTAAATAATAATAAAAAATCCTGTATCATAACTAAGTAGTTAAAGCTATCATGACTTGGTGCAGAGCTATGAGACATACACTCGTTTGAGTGCCCATGAGATTTATTTTTCCTATGAGGGAAACATTTTTCTCATGGAATTTTTCTCAGCATGAGACGAGTGCTCAACCACTTTAGTTAAGAATTTGATCAAGTGGAATAAGTAGAGACTCCAGGTTGAAAAAACCCAGCTTTAACTGCTGAGGGACCCAACATGCTGACTACGTCAACTCTATACTGGGTGGGTGCTTTTCCACCTCTATGTGACACGTGTGGATATGAGGCCAGCATTCACTTGTAGGGCAACAACTTTCTATGCCTGTCACTGCACAAAGTTTTTTTTTAAAAACATTTTTAAGTAATTATATTTGAGTTGTATATTTTTAAGTAATTTTGAAGTATGGTATGAAAATGTTAAACATTAATATAGGGTTATACAAGTAAAGAGAAATATTTCCACCTGAACTCGGACTTAAACCAAGACCTCAATCTTTACATGCTGGTCTTGAGTTCAAATCCTGATTCAGTTAGACATTTTTCTATTTAGTTGTGCTAGCCGTTGCTTTCAGGCAACTTGTATGTGTATATTAATTTACATATTCCAATTAATAGTGGTATTAAACTGTTTTTGAAAAGAGTTGTAATTTTGAAAAGATCAATTAATTTAACCATTTATAATTTCTGTATGTTTGGAAGGATTGGTTGAAGTTAAGAAAAAGCAATCTTCCTGCAAGAAAAATAAAATTATGAGCTGTCAAGAAAATAGTTATTATTGTAGGATAGAGGGTGCATTTCTAGTTGTACTTTTGGATCTTCTATCATTTATAAGTTGATTTAGCAACACTAACTTGAATATAAGAATCAAATGAATCGTGAATTCTTCTTACCTCATACATGTTTTTAACACAGAACTGCAGTATCGGGAAACATATTATTCTCATCTTCAGCTGTGAATGATATGTTTCCTAATACTGTAGTTCTGTGTTAAAAAACATAGATGTTTGAGGTAAGAAGAATTCACGATTCATTTGATTCTTATTAAGAAAACCTCATAATGTAAAAATTCCCAACTTTATTATATTAAACTAACTTGAATATCATTATTCCAGCTATCAGTAAAGTATCCAGAGTAACATGACACAAAACAAAAAAAAAAGGGGAAAAAAACTATTTGAAGGACGTTAATTTAGACCAACTATTCCTGAATGTTTTTTTTATGTCTTTTACCTTTATAGATGAGCTGGTGAACATATTATGGAATATCTACAACTACTATTCTCAATTCTCTGAGGCTGTAACATCAAAGCTTAAAGAGCTCACATCACCCATTGAGAAGAAATTGAAAGATTATGTAAAAATTTTCCGTTGGAATGATATTAGTCACTGGGCTATCAAAGAAGCTATAAAGAAAGTACATAAAACACTCCACAAACACATCAGAGAATTCCAGGTATGCGTTATATCAATTATGATATTTCTCAAAATTTCTCCCCTAGGATTAAAAACTAATTTCAGCAAAACACATATATGGTCATTAAATGCAACCAGTGCCTAGAGGTATACTTAGATCATGTAGGTAGGAAATAACACTATGAGGTTTATTTTAATTAATTTTAGTTGTATTTTGACTCGCCTCTTATTTCTTGATTTCTTTGCAGACTCGAGTTTCGTCACTGCCTTTGTGACATTTTCAATGCAACACCACAATCACAACCGCAGGATGGCAGTTGTGATCGTGGTGTTGCATCGAAAATGTCACGAAGGCAGTGACGAAACTTAAGTCTGCATAGAAATCAAGAAATATGAGGTGAGTCAAAATACAACTCAAATTATTACTTAGATCACTTTACCTTTAGCAGACATAAGTCTGGTCTCAAGGTTGAAGAGATTCATAGGGCCAAGAACCCCCATCCCAGAAAAAAATTTAGCATTCAAAAATGCAGGCTATAATGGTGTTCAATGGTGTAACAGGCTCTGGCTTTAGAAGGGTATTGATGCCATTGAAGATACATTAATACTATTATGTAATCATATTCGTTACACATTGTTGTCCAATGGTGATGAGGGTTTTAATTGACTTGCATTTTTTTTTTTCTCTCATTTCTCTATGGAAGCTATACATTTCTTTCTGAGTTGTTTGTTGTTGTGTAACTGTTAACATGTCAGGGAACCAAGTAATCCACATACATATGTTGTTCTTCAGATCATGCTAAATGTATTACTACAAGAGTGAGCTTCCCTAAACAACAGAAATATCAAAACAGCATTTACAAATGCTTTACTGGAATTCAGGAAGTCTTTCAGCAAACAGGAAAACTAGTCACAGAGAGATTTAATTGTTACATTTAAAATGACAATATTTTTAGTAAAATTGATTTTTCAATAATGCAAGGACATTATACAGGGGTGCAGACTTTTAAAAATAATAATAATTAAATGAATCATGTTTAATTATTATTAATTGAACCTCATAATGTTAAAAATTCCCAAATTTAATATATAAAAATTTTAAAAATAAATTCCTTAGGGAAAATATAATTAAAATGTCTTGCAGATTTTAGTAGCAAAAATGTATTTTATCACAAAAAAGTATAAAGATATGTATGTATATAATGCTCTAGATTATATCAGCCATTTTCCATATAACTTCCCAATATTTAGTAACAATGTCCATATGTATATTCAAAGATGGCATGACTTTGTATTCCATATTCATGTTCTCTCCTTCCATGCAGAATGGGAAGTTTGGTAACGGTACTAGACCAATTTTGTGTAAGTGGCTGTTCAGTCAGTCATGGCAGTATTAAGACAGTGGCAATTATGAAATTATTTCAGGAGTTTGTTTAATCTGTATCCATGTATAATTTTTTTCTTGTATTATCTTGTAGGCAGAGTTGTTATTCACTTTCCTTTTAAAAACGTTTGATGGAATCATATGGAAATTGTATGGAAGCTTTTTGTTTGATTTTAGTTTACGGGAGTTTATTTTTACATTATTTTGTATGAGCCTAATCTTGGTTGGAGGAGATTCTAAATGGAATTTTTTTTTTTTTCCTTTTCAGTTCCTTTGCCAGATTTACCAAAAGTTGAATTAAAATAGACAAAATGAAATTAACATTTCTTATTGATTTAAGGAGAATTGGTACCTTGCAACTGCATATTACCATTTCATTAAAATATAACAAAGATATTATAAATTTAAATAGTATTTTATTGAAAAGAGCACTTCTTTAATATTAAATTCAAGAATCATTTTCATTAGATTCAATAAATTTATTTCATAAAATAAATGTATCTTGATCATCACTATTAAAGAAATAAAGATTGTTCACATTGCCTTGTGAAGGTCATCATTGTGGCATGATCCGGAGAACACCACGTAAAAGTGGATTACTTACATCCTGACAATGCCAAAAAAATCTCCTCTACCTGCATTCCATCTCTTCACTGGTCAACACTATTTACCTAACCACCTCCAGAAAATTGGAATTGTTGATGATGCCAGATTCACAGTATGCAATGAAACAAAACAAGTACTCAATAAGGAATGTTTCCTGACTTAATAATTGAAACATTTTGTTTGTTCATTCTTACCTCTTATAGTTGTTTTTGTCGAACATATGTTTCAGGACTTCTTAGCCCCATCATCAGTGATTAAAGACTGAATTCTCTCATGTTGTCGGCCCTGATTCTTGATTCCTGTTTTCTCTGCCTCTGTCCAATTAATTCACTACTAATTTAAAAAAAAAATCCTGACTTGTTAACCAGTGGACAAGAACAAGCAAATCGGAAAAGATACTGAAAGTTTCTACTGGGAAACAACAGAAAAAATAGCACAAAACAATTAAAAGCCTTATCGCCAATGAACAACAACAGATTGTCCATATTTTATATATACTTTTTAAATATTTGTGTAACAAGATACATGAATTCCTAATAAATTAAATACTAATAAGGAGGAAGTTAAAAATTATGGAATTGTACAAAGTATAGTTCTAGTATGTTATAGTCACTGTATAAGTAGGTACTAAATTTTGGTAATTCTAACAGCATTCTTCTTATTATTAGTATATTTGGTATATTTTTTATGTCTTAGTAGTAGTAGACCAATATATGCACATCTTCGAGGTTACTGAAATTATATTTTTAGGAGTTTTAATAATAATAATAATGATAAATATAATATTTTTTTTGGATTACAGGAGGTCTTACGTCAGCCAGTGACAGAAGCCTTAACGAATCCATCATCAGAAGCAGCAGAAATCAATGTAGGTGCTTGGGATCGACCACAGCGTCACCAGCCTAGAATGTACCAGAACTTGTTTGAACCAATGAATTTTGTGTCTTGCTTTCGACTTAAGGTAAAAGTAAGCATAGCCTAAGTATTTCATTTATGATTAAATTACATTAACATATCTGAAAGAACTTTAGCATGAATATGGTATTTATATATATATATATTATAAATGAAAACTGCTTTTATTCATAACTAACATCTTTGCCTTGTCTCTGTTCATGTGCTAAACTCAACATTTCTGATAATAGGCTTTGGCCAAAATTATAATAATATAAAACTTTTAACAATTGAACTTGATTTTAGCAAGAAGCCATACAGACTTTATAATCTAATGTAAAATTCCTAATTAAAGGTCTTCTTAATAAAGAAGCCACCATTTGCAAGATAGAAGCAAAGGCTTCATTTGGTGCATGGGAATTAACAGCATATATAAGAGAGAAATTTGTGTTTAGATTGGAGTTTCTCAGATAGCTCACCTGGTATAGCATTTGCCTAGAGTGCGAAAGGTCTTGGGTTCAAACCCCAGTCTGAGCATATAATTTTTCTCTTCAAATATATATTGTTTATAGCAACTCTATTTTTGTGACACACAAATCATTTTTTTTTCAAGAACCAGGCAATTTTGTTATTTATAACATCATAACATAAAACTACTGTGCTTATCCTTTCTGCTATAATAGTTTATAACGTTTCCAACACAGTTACTAAAATCCCTCTTTGTAGAAACAAGTGTAAAATTGGCTGTAGTGGAAAATGCAATTTTGTTATTTATAACATCATAACATAAAACTACTGTGCTTATCCTTTCTGCTATAATAGTTTATAACCTTTTCAACACAGTTACTAAAATTCCTCTTTGTAGAAACAAGTGTAAAATTGGCTGTAGTGGAAAATGCTATTATGGAAAATGGATATCAGATTCTTTATGAGGATACTCAGGTTTTAGCCACAACATCCTGTTATTACACTAGACTATACAGAGAGGCCATATAAATTTATAAACACAAGGACAATTTCAGTACAAAAGATGAAGGTATAAAACTGGCTAAAGTCTGGTATCACACATTAAATAAGAGACGTATAAGCCTATGGTAAAATCAAATGTTTCTTACCTCTCCTCATACAAATCTTCTAAGTAGATCGCGATTTCGAGACCATAACGGTCTCATCTTCAGTACTTTTTTGGCACTATATTGCTGTGACCTCTGGTAAACTAAAAATTTTAATCAAAGTTAAACTAATTAACAAAATTGTTCTTTGATAATATGAGTTAGATATGCACTACTCACCTCATGTTTGTAGCTTTTTGAAGATTTGTGAGTTTTGATGCCTAAGGCATCATTGTCAATTTTTTATAACTGAAGGTTAGAATAACTAATTAGCTTTTTTTGAAGACTCATGAGCCTAAGGCATCGAAACTTATGAGTCTTCAAAAAAGCTACAAATATGAGTTGAGTATTTTAAAATACAATAGGAAGTAACATGAAGAGGTTTAAATTTGAAGAGAAAAATTTTCGCCTAGACCGGGACTCGAACCCGGGACCCTTGGCTTTCCGGGCCAAGTGCTCTACCAACTGAGCTACCGAGGCGAGTTACGATCTAGACGCAAATTTTTCTCTTATATACGTTGTAATTCCCTATCGCCAAATGCTTTTGAAACCATTGTTTCTATCTTTGCAAATGGCGGCTTCTTAGTTAAGAAGACATTTATTGGAAATTTAACATTACTTTAAAAGCCAGTAAGGCCTCTAATTATGTTTTTATTATTAATTTAACATTTCTCAATGAAAGATAAATTAAATTTGAAGAGAAAAATTTTCGCCTAGACCGGGACTCGAACCCGGGACCCTTGGCTTTCCGGGCCAAGTGCTCTACCAACTGAGCTACCGAGGCGAGTTACGATCTAGACGCAAATTTTTCTCTTATATACGTTGTAATTCCCTATCGCCAAATGCTTTTGAAACCATTGTTTCTATCTTTGCAAATGGCGGCTTCTTAGTTAAGAAGACATTTATTGGAAATTTAACATTACTTTAAAAGCCAGTAAGGCCTCTAATTATGTTTTTATTATTAATTTAACATTTCTCAATGAAAGATAAATTAAATTTGAAGAGAAAAATTTTCGCCTAGACCGGGACTCGAACCCGGGGACCCTTGGCTTTCCGGCCAAGTGCTCTACCAACTGAGCTACCGAGGCGAGTTACGATCTAGACGCAAATTTTTCTCTTATATACGTTGTAATTCCCTATCGCCAAATGCTTTTGAAACCATTGTTTCTATCTTGGCAAATGGCGGCTTCTTAGTTAAGAAGACATTTATTTATAGGCGAAAATTTTTCTCTTCAAATTTAATTTATCTTTCATTGAGAAATGTTAAATTAATAATAAAAACATAATTAGAGGCCTTACTGGCTTTTAAAGTAATGTTAAATTTCCAATAAATGTCTTCTTAACTAAGAAGCCGCCATTTGCAAAGATAGAAACAATGGTTTCAAAAGCATTTGGCGATAGGGAATTACAACGTATATAAGAGAAAAATTTGCGTCTAGATCGTAACTCGCCTCGGTAGCTCAGTTGGTAGAGCACTTGGCCCGGAAAGCCAAGGGTCCCGGGTTCGAGTCCCGGTCTAGGCGAAAATTTTTCTCTTCAAATTTAATTTATCTTTCATTGAGAAATGTTAAATTAATAATAAAAACATAATTAGAGGCCTTACTGGCTTTTAAAGTAATGTTAAATTTCCAATAAATGTCTTCTTAACTAAGAAGCCGCCATTTGCAAAGATAGAAACAATGGTTTCAAAAGCATTTGGCGATAGGGAATTACAACGTATATAAGAGAAAAATTTGTGTCTAGATCGTAACTCGCCTCGGTAGCTCAGTTGGTAGAGCACTTGGCCCGGAAAGCCAAGGGTCCCGGGTTCGAGTCCCGGTCTAGGCGAAAATTTTTCTCTTCAAATTTAATTTATCTTTCATTGAGAAATGTTAAATTAATAATAAAAACATAATGAAGAGGTTTGTTTATTTTTTTCTTTCACTCACCTCATACTTCATATGAAGTAATATTAATAAACCTCATAGTGTTATTTCCTCTCTACTTAACTTAATTAAGAGGTTTGTTTAATAATTAAAACATTTTGTCTGTTCATTCTTACCTCTTATAGTTGTTTTTGTCGAACATATGTTTCAGGACTTCTTAGCCCCATTGTCAGCAATTACAGACTGAATTTAAATTTCAGTCTGTAATCGCTGATGATGGGGCTAAGAAGCCCTGAAACATATGTTCGACAAAAACAACTATAAGAGGTAAGAATGAACAGACAAAATGTTTTAATTACGAGTTGAGTAGTCCATATCTAACTCATGTTATCTAAAATAAACCTCATAGTGTTACTTCCTTGAAATTTTAAATTTTTTTTGATGTTATAATTTAAATTAACATTTTCCCAGAATTGGACATAGTTTTATTTTAGAATGAATCATTTAAGTGGAAAGAATTGTTGATGTTTGTATTCAAGCTTGGATTGTGTAACTGGTATCATACTGATGCGTAGAGTCAGGGATTCTCTTTCATCCATTAATTTAAAATATAACAAAAAATATGAAGCTTTACCGCTTAAAAAGTAATATATAAATTCTCAATAAAAATATTTAGGAAAGATGTCATCGGATGGCATTGTTGATAATGATGGCTATTGGGCTTCGGATGAAAGAGAATTGCATAAGTGGAAAGAAATGTTGACGTTCGTATCAGAGCTCGGATGGTGTAAACTGGTATCACACTGACCCACAGAGTCAGAGATCCAGGGTTCGAGCGCTAATTTTTCTTTCTAAAATCAAAACAGTTTGATAGGTTCAATTCTGGAAATTGTACCAATTGAATGTCTAAAAACTTTGCTTCTGACAATATAGTTAAAAAGTAAACTTTCTATGTAGAAGTCATTGCTGTATAGCATAATGTAACATGTTTGTAAACTTTTTGTTTATAGAAAATTACAGAAGAAGAGCAGAAAGAAGGTACTTCGCTTGCAAAATCAGTGACCCGTGATGCAAAGGCTCGTAAACTGTGCAGACAAACAATTGTGAACACTCCATATGCTAGATCTATACAATCAGTTGATGGTCTGGTTACTGAAATTATTGAAACATCAAGTCGTCTGAAAAATCTATCAGTTCCTGAAGATATTTCAAAACAAAAGAGAAGATCACTGATCAAAAACATTCTTCAACAAAAACAGAAAGCATTGGCTGACCTATTTCGAACTCTTCAGCAAATGGGACTCTCATATCGAACTGGTCTTACTTATTGGAATGTAGGAGAAACAAGTACAGTTGAATTCTCTTTGCCACCATTGGATCTTCAAGCTTCTTTGAAACAACTGAAGAACAGGTAAAATTAGTAAAAAAAATATTTTTTTTATTTTTTTTAGATTAGATTAGATTTATTTAGCCTGGTGGAGTTAAGGCCATGTGGCCTCTTCCACTCACCAGGACAAACATATATTACATCAGAATATAATAATCTCAATTAACTCTAATATTAAATACTAAATAAAATTTTGATCAAAAAGATAATATGTATTATATTACGATCTATAATGCAACCAGTTAATGTTAGTTAAAATTAAGACTAAACTAATAATAAAATGTATCTACAAGCAAGACATATTAAATTGTCCCTGTCTAATGTATATAAAACAAAGAAAAATAATGAGATATAGAAAATTAATTTTACGATTATACAATATTTAAAACAAAACAAATGAAAATAGTTGTTATTCTTAATATTATTTTCATAAATAATTTAATTTGTTAATTGTTAAAAGAATATTATCAGTGAGGTGTATAAGTTAGGTTGTTATTAAATAATTCTTTAGTTTTTTTAAGGATGTTATAGTTTGACAGTCTCTGACATAGGGCCGAAGGGAATTCCATGTTTTTGGTGAGACCATAAAAGATAATGAATAATACACAGTGTGATGAGGAGGGATATTAAGGACAATGTGCTGATGGGATCGAGTGTCAAGATTATGTATGTCGGATAGTCTGATGAAGCTTTTTACCTTTATCTTTAAATTATTTATTATTTTTTATGGGTTTTAAACTTTTTTTTATTTCCCTTATTATTTAGTGAACATATTTAAGTAGTCACAAAGTTCGAGTGTCAAGATTATGTATGTCGGATAGTCTGATGAAGCGGCGTGATAAATAATTAGGCGATGATGTGTGAAGTATTTTATAGAGAAGGGATAGGGAATGTACAGTTCTATGATCTCTTAGACGAAGCCACAATAATTGTTCCAGGGACGGTGTAACATGGTCAAATTTGCAAATACCACAAATAAAACGTGCGCAAGAATTATGAACATGTTGCAGTCTTTGAGTGAAAATAATATTTAAGTCTATAAAAAGAGTATCACCGTAATTAAAATGGGGCATTGCAAGTGTTTCTACTAAAATTTTCCTAAGAGCGAATGACAATTTCTTACGTGATTTAATGAATGTATTATTGAGAAGACTGTTAACATGTATGGTTTATTTTTGTATTCCAATTTAAGTTGTTGTCAATAAATACTACTAGAATTTTTACTGTCTCACTATAAGGGATTTGAACTCCTTTAAGTGACACATGTCCTTCAGCAGACATGAACTCCAATTCCATGGCATAACATGCCTAGAAGGCTCTTGGCTTACCAGCTGGATTCTGGCCTAACACTTATATGTGTTAATCACAGAGATTGACAATCCATGTGGTCAGCATGTCAGATTCCCTCCCGTTACAGCTGGTTTTTTTAACCTAGTGCCACTACTTATTGTAGCTATCTAAATTCCTGATGCTGGGTGGGTACCAGCCCCATATTGGCCAAAATTCCATGAGAAAATTTATTTATCCTCAAGGACTCAAACTTGCGCAAGTCTCTTAGCTCTGCACTAAGGCATCATATGCCTTTAACTTATACACAGGACCTTCACCAGACATAGTTTTACCTTTAAATTCTATAAAAAGCAACTTTGATATTTTATCAGCTTTGCTTTCTTTCTCACAAGGGAACTGTCATCCATTGTATGCCAAAACCTACCTTGAAATTTCTTTCAGAGAAGCATTGTGATTAAAATTCATCGGAGAACATTTTTAATAGTGAGTGGAGAACATATTTTTAATGACTCACCTCGTATAATTTCAAATTTCTTTGATACCGGCGGTTTCAGACAATATCTTGTCCCTCTTCAGTCATGGCTTCCACTGATTTCAAATTTCTTTGATACCGGCGGTTTCAGACAAGATATTGTCTGAAACTGCCGGTATCAAAGAAATTTGAAATGATATGAGGTGAGTCGTTAAAAATATGTTCTCCACTCACTATTAATGATATAACCTCATAATGTTTTCTTCCCAATATTAATTAAATATAGGAGAACATTTTGTTTAAACAACTCACCTCATAGGATTCATGCTTCCATGATACTGCGGTTTCAAACACAGTCGTGTTCATCTTCAGCCATAACTCCGACTGATGAAATTCTTTGGCTATCAACTATTCTATTGTCACCATCTTCAGTGCTGCAATCCATGGTTGAATTTATGAACTTCGAAATCAAAGTAAATTCAACCATAGATTACAGCACTGAAGGTGGTGACAATAGAATAGTTGACAGCCGAAGAATTTCGTCAGTTGGAGTTATGGCTGAGGATGAACACGACTATGTTTCAAACCGCGGTATCATAGAAGCATGAATTTTATGAGGTGAGTTGTTTAAACAAAATGTTCTCCGATGAATTTTAATGATTGTACCTCATAATGTTTACTTGCCAACATTAATTTAATATAAGCATTGTGATGTACCAAGGCCGTGCTCAAAAAATCAGCTGTCGCTTTTAACTGCAAGGCACTAAAATCCAGTGCCAAATCTCTCATTTAAACTGCAGGGAAGCATAGTCCAGCCACTGATTCTCCGGCCCTGACGTTTTCACTACAGTATTGCCGATATGGATATTCAGTGGAAGGGGTCGCTTTATGTATGCAGTTAGCAGACATACACCTGACAACATCTCAACAATTTCAAACCTTACTAGTGTGCTATAGCAGCATCAAGAGCAGGGATTGGTTGTGGCAGACCTTCACTCTCATATCAACCATTTCCTTATTGGCAGTAGAGGGCAAGTTCTCCCTTTACCCCTCGTATAATCTAAACTTCAGAGCCAAAGATCCAGCGGCTAGTGTATAATACAACTCCTTACTTGATGGATTGGATAACCCTCATTACCTGCTGCACCCACCACACTCCATACCACTCTAAGGGCCACATGCAAATACATTAGTCTCTGGTGAGCTGAGTTTTCCGTGAGCACGTGCAAAGTTCGAATTAGTGAGTCGCTGACTGGTCATGCGTGAAAGTAGTTTTTTCGTAATATTGGCAAGAAATTACCCAGAATTCTCAGCGATAAAACCACTTCTGTTATTTTTGTCTGCTAGAGGAATGCATTTACGCTTGTGTCCCACAAATAAAACCGTATATGACGTCTGCATTGCGTGATATTATGCCGATTCTCCTGTTCTTCCAGTTGAATTCTTTGGTAGACTATCAAATTCCTCTTCTCTGCATATACTGAAAACATGATCAAAGTCTTCAAGGTCCGACGTCTTGGATAAAGCAGCAAGGTTTCAAAGTACGTCGGTTCCCATCGGGTTGCTCACGATTCGTTCTCTGCAAAGTCACCTCGCCAGGTAGCTTAGGAATTTCGACAATTATTATCGCATGAACATATTTTGAGTACGCAAAAACATCTTTGGATGCAACTTTCTCAGCAGAGAACGACTTTTACGGTCTAATGCATTCATAGATACGACCCTAAGTCAAACAGGGCTGTCCATCTGTTACACATAGTGGGTTGCTATTGCTGGATTCTGGTTTCAATTTCCACGTCTTGCATTTAAAAATGACAGTTCATTTTTTTTTAACACGGCCTTGGAACATCACAACGCTTCTCTGGGAGAAATTTCAAGGTAGATTTCAGCATGCAGTGGTTGACAGTTGCCTTGTCAGTACATTTAATAATTTTCTTCTCAGAATTAATTTAAAGTAACAATATGAGATAATTTATTAAGAGATTAAATTAATAATATACATCTCATCGAATCTACCAATTCATACAGTATCATTTTCAAACAAACTACTTCATTAGTCACTTCTTTTACTTCTTTAACCAGATAGTTTGAAGTGATACATGCAACATTTTTAAAACCACTTTAAAGAAAATAAATGCATGATTCAATCTTCCATGTATCCAGCCATAGCTCACAGAGTATCCAGAGGAGAAAGTTTCACATACATGCCACAAGCAGTGCTAATGTAGAACTAACTAATGACATCTAAATTTTTTTGATTTTTTTTTCTGGTACTAATATGAAATTCAGCACCGTCTGGTGGTAAAATTATGAATTACCATCTAGTGAATAATTGTGGAATTATTTATACCCAGCCTCTCAGACCTAAAGATTTTTTTTAAATTTTAACAGAAGTGAAGAATGGAAATGAATAAAACATGTTAATTTATTAAGTTATGTAATAGGAAATAATAATTTCAAAGTTAAAATTGGTCATAATGGCGGTTGAAAATGAATGACAAGATCATTTGAAAACTATAGTTACCGTGTTTGAAAAACATGAAATATGAGGTAAGATGTTAAAATGACTCATTAATTTATTAGGAAATAATAACTCAGAATGAATTAATGTTAATTGATTTCCATTTATTAAAATTTAAAAAGTGCATTATGAGCTCTTTTAAATATGTACAATTGACCTATCCCTTTATTCTCACATACATATTTTATACAATATGTATTACGTTGTATACTATATTTATTAAAGGACCTTAGCCATATCGTACATCTAAAATCCATTATAAAGTCACATTTTTTAAATGTTTATTAGAGATGGCTGTAAACTAACATCACTCTTCCTAATCAAATTATTTGAGTCTGTAATATCTTTAATAGTGAGTGGAGAACATATTTTAATCGACTCACCTCATACATTTTCAAACTTCTTTGATACCGACGGTTTCAGACAATATCATGTCCTTCTTCAGTGGAAGCCATGACTGAAGAAGGACATGATATTGTCTGAAACCGTTGGTATCAAAGAAGTTTGAAAATGTATGAGGTGAGTCGATTAAAATATGTTCTCCACTCACTATTAATGATATAACCTCATAATGTTTACTTCCCAATATTAATTTAAATATAACTGTAATATCTTACCTCAATATTAATGTTGATTTGTTCTTGAACCTGTTTCGATTAGTCTTCTAATCATCATCAGCATCATGGGCAGACGAAACATTAATCACTCTTCCTAACCTAACAAATCTTAGACTTTTATCACTTCTAGTAGATTTATCTTTGAAAACAGATTCACATTAAAAATGTAAACAAGTTTTAATTTTTCGATGTTTGTATTATTAATTTCATAACATCTCAATGATGGATAAATCATATTTGAAGAGACTATTTAACTCATGCCACAAATGCTAGTCAATGACCAATCACATTTCAATGAATGTTGCTTTACAACCAATGACAGTCGTGTTTCACCTCGCTCTATATCGATTTCTCTTTATCAGCTCCTGCTTTTGTGATAAAGAAAGCTCCTCCTTTTTAATGTTCTGAACAGGTCAAAGCATTATTTTTCTCCAACAAATATATTGAATATAGCAAGTAATGAAAAGATTCCTTGATTTTACTGAGTTGTTTACTAAAAAATAATTGAATAACATATAATGTTGATTATAATATACAGTTTGATGCATTTAATTATTTCTCCACTAGGGTGCATTCTTACAATAGTGGGATCCTATTTGGCAAAAATAATATGATCAAGTTGCAGTGAATATATATAACCTCACATTATGATTTTTCAAACATCGCCGTTTACATTAAATATATAAATATTTTAAAATAACTATAGTTAAACAATGATTTGTGAGTAAACAGCTTAATTTTATTTGTTAAATAGTCCTAACAAATGTAACTCTTGATTTTCAAATTCTCTAGATAAATTCACTCCTCACTTCATGAGTTGTGAATTTATCGATAATTTGGAAATCACTCGTGGCATTACTTATGAAAAATTATATGCTCAGACCAGGACTTGAAACCAGGACCCTTGGTTATCTACACCAAGTGCTCTACCGCCTGAGGTACCTGAGCAAGTACCGATCTAAATGCAAATCTTTCTCTATATACGTTGTAATTCCCGCCCACCAAATGCTATGAAGCCTTTGTTTCTATCTTTGCAAATGGTGGTTCCTTTATTAAGAAGACATATTTGGGAATTATACATTACATTATAAATACCAGTATGGCTTTTTTCGATGTTTTTATTTTTCATTTCATACATCTCAATGATGGATAAATCATATTTGAAGAGAAAAATTATACGCTCAGATCGAGACTTCCCAAATATGTCTTTTTAATAAAGGAGCCACCATTTGCAAAGATAGAAGCAAAGGCTTCATAGCATTTGGTGGACGGGAATTACAGCGCATATAGAGAAAGATTTGCGTTCAGATCGGTGCTTGCTCAGGTGGTAGAGCACTTGATCTAGATAACCAAGGGTCCTGGGTTCAAGCCCTGGTCTGAGCGTATAATTTTTCTCTTCAAATATGATTTATCCATCATTGAGATGTATGAAATTAATAATAAAAACATAGAAAAAGCCATACTGGCATTTATAATGTAATGTATAATTCACAAATATGTCTTAATAAAGGAGCTGCCATTTGCAAAGATAGAAACAAAGGCTTCATAGCATTTGGTGGGCGGGAATTACAGCGCATATAGAGAAAGATTTGCATTTAGATTGATGCTTGCTTAGGTGGTAGAGCACTTGGTCTAGATAACCAAGGGTCCCGGGTTCAAGTCCCGGTCTGAGCGTATAATTTTTCTCTTCAAATATAAGTTTTAATTTACTTACGAATTAGAGTAAAATAAAATCTAAGTAATGATTTTTAACTTTTGATAATATATAATTTTTACAGTACCGTTTATATAGAACAAAAGGATGGCAGTTAAAAATTTCAATTTACAAAATGGCTAATTTCCCATAATCCCGAGTGAATGCGCCGTGTGCCTTGCATTTGTTTTATTTAGTTACGTATTCTGTTACTATGAAACAGCGCTACCATTGTAGTTTGTTCATTGTAGTTCATCCAAAATTTTTAGGTGTCATTGTACGCAGTTTCTCCTCTGTATTAAATACTCTGTGGCCATAGCTGATGACACAAGTCCATTGCATTGTTATAATTCTTGAAATGCTGACTGGTGATTTTTTTTTTTTAATTCTTGATAAACTTAAAGAAAAAATCTGTAATAGCTCTTCTAAAATATTCCTGCAAATAATTCAAATGTAATTAAAATGTGTTTTCAGACGTATTGATGGACAATTGATATCACTCTGGGATGGAAGTGAGACATATTTTGTAAGATCAGTTGCAAGACTTGCATTGTTAAATACAAGTCTTCAGAATCCAGCCAAGGATCTGGGTCCTCCTACTATTGAGAGATGCAGAGGATTTGCAACACACCTCATGGTAAGAGATATTTTTTTTTACAGTGTTAGAATACTAATTTAAGAAAGAAAAATTAATGTTTGAACTGGGATTTGAAACCTGGACCTCTAATTCTAAGTACTAGTGTGCTGTCCAATTACACCATTCAAACGACAATACAAACATTAACATTTCTTTCAACTTATACAATTCTCTATTAAATTAATATTGAGAAACTAAAGCTATTATTATGATAGAAGTAAGTAAATTAATGAACACAATTAATTTATTATAAATCAATGGTAAAGAGAAAAATTCATGTCTTCTTCAGGTAGAAGCCATTCATTGTATATTTGTGAATGACGATTCATTGCATTTGAATGTGGGACCAATAGAGTAAGGTAAATTGGAAGGATTTCTGTTTGGATGGGAATGAAGCCTGGATTAGCTCAGTGGACAGAGCATTAGCACGGAAAGCTAGAGGTTCGGGGTTCGATTCCCAGTTCAGGCAGAAATTTTTCTCTTTACCATTGATTTATAATAATTTAATTGTTATACAATTCTCATTTGTCCGAAGGGTAATAGCTGTCGCTACCATCACGCCAAAAAAAAATTGGAATACTAAATTTCCTAATTGTATATGTACAGTATCAGAATATTATATTTCATAAGTATCTTTCTCTAATGTTTTGTTTGGCATAATTTGAATTTACAACAGTAAACTACTGATTAACATAACTCGGCCTACAGATGGCTTGCCTGAACAACATCATGTTCGTAATTAGCTGGTGTTATAGCAAATCCCCATCATATCGCCTTATCAGAGTAGAAGCTCCCCTTTTAAGTCTTGTGAAAAAAAGTTTCACTACTTACAGGGGACTCAGGGATTAAAAGAGAGGGAAGTTTGTGCTTGGTCCTGAAAGTGGGTCTATGGTATAGCAACAGCTCTTAAAGCTGGAAATATTGGGTTTAAATCCTGGCTTAGATGAAAATTTTTCTTAAATTGAGTCATATTTTTACACCTTACCTCATATCTAGTCCCACGCTGTAGCCGAGTGGTTAAGGTAGGAAGCCTTGGCGCAGAGCTACGGGACTTGCGCTGGTTCGAGTCTCCATGGGGGAAGAAATTTTCTCATGGTATTTCGGCCAGTATGGGACCGGTGCCCACCCAGCATCGTGAGGCAATTGGGTAGCTACAATAAGTAGCGGCTCCAGGTTGAGGAACCAGCTATAACGGCTGGGGGACTCGACATGCTAACCACATGTCACCCCTACACTGGCTGTTGATCATCTACCTCTGTGATTGACACATGTGGATGTGAAGGGCCAGCAGCCGGCTGGTAAAAGGGCAACCGCTGAAAAGTGGAAAGACCCTCAATCGGAACCTCATATCTTATGTTTCTTTAAACACAGTAACTAGTTTTCAAGAGAAGGATCTCTCTCATTTTCAACCGACATTATGACTACCAGATTTTCATTGGAATCTCCATCAATAACGTTGCCATCTGACATGACTCATTAATTTACGAATTAAGAACCTCATAATGTTATTTCCCATATTTAACCATGACAATTTTTCTCTCTAGTTATGCTAACTATGACATACAGATAGCTTGTTGGGAAAAATATATTTCCATGTACGTGTTAATAGAAAATGTATTATTATCTAGATATATAAAAAGTCACAAAAATAATTTTAGAAAATCTTTTATTTATACTCATAATTGAAATAGTGTACAATCAGATAAAGTAAACCCTTTTACTGTATCTGCCATAATGCCAGTTAATAGATGAGATGAAGCCCTATTTTGAAGGTCTATGATATACTAGAGTCCATCGCTATGGTCTCGAGGTAGCGTGCTGCCTTGTCACGCAGCGGGCCTGGATTCGATCCCCGGTCAGGGCAGTTTTTCTGGGTGAGGTTTTTATCGGGGTTTTTCCTCACCTGTAAGACAAATGTCAGGAAAACTTTAAGGCTCAAATGGTCCCCGAAATCATATGGCCATCATCATCATCATCCTTATCATTATCATCATCATCCTTCACCAGTGTGGAAAGCAACGGGAAGCTACCACACCTACAATTCCCTAGTAAAGCTGCAAGCATAGCATGAAAATGCTATGATTGCACTGAAGGACCTGCCTTCAGGCACAATTACTATGGATGGATGATATACTAGAATGTTGGCTGACCAGTCTTGTCATAGGGGCAAATGAAATGGATGTCATGAGTATGGAGAAGTGGTGGAATTAAATTTTTGCCAGCGTGAAACTCAAGAAAAATTTAGGCTTTGATTCATCCACCACAAACCTCACATGGAGTGACTGAGACTTGAACTTGGGACCCCTATACGTAGATGGCAACCACGTGTGCTATGGAATCAGTCCAATATCGAACATGTTGGTGATACATTGATAATGCATGTTGGATAGCTTCCATTTGCTATTACTAGAGAACATAATGCCTCACTTTGCTGACGTGAAAAATAATTGGGTCATTAATGTTTTATTTTAGGAAGTAATATTTTGAGGTTCTTTTGATTTTATTATTTGGAGTCTGTTTATCTTACCTCAATATTAATGTTAATTTGTTAATTTGTTCTTGAACATGTTTTGGTTGGATATCAATCATCTTCAGCAATAAACTAATAAAAACCAACAAAAATGAAAAAAACTGATATAAATAAAAAATCAGGAATATATCAAATTGAATGTATGGGTTGTGAAAATATATATATTAGGAAAAACAAAAAGAAACCTACAAATTAGAACCAAAGAACACATAAGAAATATATGGGGAAATAGAAAAATTTGCTGTTGCCCCCATGTTTGGTCTGAAAAACATAATATAAATTTGGACACTAAATTATTAAAACAGTTAGAAAATAAAAAAGATGACTATTTGGGAAAAAAATCTTTATTCAGAAGAACAAAAACAGAGTTATGAATTTCGAAATACTGACAGAACGTGACCTCGTTTGGAGGTTCTTTGGCCAACCACAGGAGGGAGCCGAAACATCGACATCCAAGGTTTTCAACATAAATCCAACCAGTCTGGGCAAGATGTTGAAGATGATTGATATCCAATCGAAGCATGTTCAAGAACAAATCAACATTAATATTGAGGTAACATAAACAGACTCCAAATAATAATAATAATAATAAATAATTGGGTCATACTTCCAACCTTACTCTTTCTCCATGGGAATAGACAAGCAAATGTTTTCTTTCTTTTTATTGATATTGTATACTTTTCAATGTTTTCATTATTCATTTCATACATCCCAAATATGATTGTGTACTTTTGCTTGTTCTATTTACCTGATATTTGTTTGGTCCAGTTTTTCACATTTCGGCATACAAATGCTGGAGTCACTCTCACACATATCCTTGTTCGTGATAAAAAATCCACTTCTCCAATACTGAGAATTAATCATGAAAATTTTTGATTTGTCAATACAAGTACACATGTATGTAAAGTGATCTGCCAAAGTGGTTCATAAATTGAAAATAGACCATATTACATTGAAATATATTAACAGATCTTGAGACTTCTGACAGCTGCAACTGGAGTCTAGAGGAGAGGTACAATGTAGTGTAGTGATGGTGTGGAGAGCACAAACTCGCTAAAATTTGTAATTCTGATGTCATAACATCACCATGAATACTATAAATATGCTTAATCATTAACAATTATAATGGAAACAGTCACTAATTGTTAAATACTAATATTTGCAATTAAAAAAACATTGAATAAAATCTTAACTAAAACTGTATCATTATTTTGGAAAATTCACAAAATTTCTAAATATTTTGTGGGAATTTTTGAGTTTGTGGGAAGAGGGTAAAGGGCGATTGGCTGTTGTCAAGGTTGAATGTATTTATTTAAATTAATATTAGGAAGTAAACATTATGAGGTTATATCATTAATAGTGAGTGGAGAACATATTTTTAACGACTCACCTCATATAATTTCAAATTTCTTTGATACCTGCAGTTTCAGACAATATGTTGTCCCACTTCAGTCATGGCTTCCACTGATGAAATTCTCTGGTTGTTGATTTCTCTAAGGACATCACCTCTTGTGCTGCCATCTGAATATATTACTATGGCAACATAGACACAGTTTTCAAATGCTCTTTTTAACCCTTATTGCAGTAGTAAAAATTATTAACATCTTTTAGAGGTCCTCTCCGCCAGATAAGATAATGAATAAATCATTACGAGTCAGTCACCCATTACTTAAAATTGCGCCTTAATTGATCTTCCATCCCCTTCCAATATCAGAAGATGATGAAATTTTGGATCTTTACTAACTCCAACAATGAGATGTATGAAATGAATAATAAAACATCCAAAGATCTTCATAGTTACTTATGGGAAATAACATTATGATATTCTTAATTCGTAAATGAATGAGTCATTTTTACATCTTACCTTATATTTCATGTTTCTTTAAACACGGGAACGTTTTCAAGAGAAAATGAGAGAGATTTTTCTCTTGAAAACTAGTTCCCGTGTTTAAAGAAACATGAGATATGAGGTAAGATGTAAAAATTACTCATTAATTTACGGATCCAAAGATCTGTTAAATTCCACATTAATTTGTGATTGTTTGTCATATATCTGTTCTAATATGATGTGGTTCTATTTCCAGGTATTGTCTCGAGAGCAGAAGCAAACTCTAACTGAAAGCTGTCAGTTGTTCTGTTCATTGCGTTGTCAGGTTACACAGCTAATGGCATTAGAAGACACAGATGTGTTATTGCCAAAACAGGCTACGTTGCAAAATTGGTTTGTAAGTAAACATATTAACAATATTGTTTATGCTACACCTTAATGACATGAATGAAATGTTCATATAATAATAATAATAATGGTTTATTTTAGCTCTATAGTTAAGGCCATAAGGCCTTCTCTTCCACTCAACCGGCCTTTATGGTCATATATTTTTCTCTTCAAATATATTCCATATATTGTTTTTTTATATATAATTTACTTAGTAACTGTATTTTTATTATTGTTTTTATTACTTTGTACACAGGGTCGACTAAAGGATCTGCTAGTAACATCTATTATTTGCTTGGAGCAGTTTCGAATGTTCTTATACTGTTGTCCTTCTGAAAATGAACAAATTGAAACATCAGAATGTAACATTCCTCTAGTCTTTGATCTACCAGGTATAAAATGCCCTTCTATGGTGAAAGCTGTAAAAGGGGATATTATTTGGAATTCTGCTGTTGAAAAAGTGAAATCACTTATTACACATCTGAAAAAACAAAAACATTCAATAGAGAAATGTGAACAGGTTCCATCTAGCCTGTATATTGCTAAAAATGAAGTAGAAAATTCATCAGGCTCCGATATTTTTATGGCTCGACCTCCATGTGAAATAATGATCGAGAACTATAACCAACTAGAAAACTGTGTGAAAGAAATTAAGCATCTGAAAACTGCATTTGAGAATTCAGATAGGCCTGCACACTATGTTGCGTGGTTTATGTCTGAGAAGTACGAAGAAAGTGGTGTGAATCCAATGTTACAGAGTCTTAGTTGGTTGCAGAATTCTATGGAGAAAGAAGTAAAAGAATTTAACACATTCTTGAAAGACAATAACATTTTAAATTGTGCTAAATCTGAAAGTACAGCTCCATCACAAGATATTGTTGAAGACCCAACAGTGATAAAATTTAGAGCTGATACAGAAACATTTTTTGAAAATGTTTTGTTAATTATACAGGAGATTTACAAGAAGTATAAGAAGTATACACAGTATAGCGATGCGTCAAATGAGGAAGAAAATGGTGTAACTGAAACTGATGATAAACAGAATAAGGAACCCATTACCATTGATCAGGAGAAAGAAGAAACTCATAAAGGAGATATATCAGATGGTAATGAAAATGAAGAAGAAACAAAAATTGAAGAAGGACATCTTAAAGAAAAACTGATTGATTCATTAACCAATACAATGTCAATGCTTCAAATGAGAAAGATCAATGATGAGTTACACAATTTGCTGCAGAGAATTATGAATATTCTTGATTTGGAAAATGGCATCAAAAAAGGAAACATCTGTAAAAGGTAATTTAATTTTAATTTTAAAAAGTGTATTATTATCTTAATAAATTGGGTTAGATTATATGGTTTATTTTAGGAAGTAATATTTTGAGGTTCTTTTAATCAAGTTTTTTTGAGACTGGAAACATCTCAATTTAATGTTGATTTGTTCTCGAACATGTTTCGATATAATCTTCTATATCATCTTCAGAATATATGACTCATCTCATAATTGAATGAGTCATTTTGAAAAGGGATCATCTACTATTTTTCTGAAATTCACTTTTTTCATTATTCCATGTTTACATACCTACTTACATAGTTTCCGCATGAAAATGGACCGACTACACTATTCCTTTACCACTTTCTGACTTTATTCAATAGCAATTTTAGATTCAATGCTTTATCCTCAACAAGTTGATTCAGTTTTTTTTCCCCTCCTGTAAAATTTGATCAGCTGTAGATGATCCCTTTTTGAAATGACTCATTCAATTGTAGATTTCTTGAAGACCAGTTTGATACACTATCATCATTATCAATTTTATCTAACTGTTGAATTGACAGCTGGCGATCCTGTAGGTTGCTTCCTGCTCCTTCTGTTGGCTGACTGATGAACTTACAAATTAAATCTTTTTCCTGTCAATTTCAAAATACATGATTTTCCTTTTATTTTTGTGGATATGAATTTTCTCCCAAATTGTGAGTTCCTTAGATTTATCTAGCTGTTTCAGTAACTTGCCTTTATTTTGATTCTATGTTTTTTGACCATGCATGTGCAGCTATTACAGATTTTTCTATTTCTCCATTTTTAACATTTCTAAGGTGTTCTTTCAATCTTGTGTTCAAGTTCCTTTTTATTTTTCCTACATATGTTTTTCCACTATCTTTGCACTCAATTTAATAAATCCTGATTTATTGCCTTCGTCAATCTTTTCATTTGTGTTGGTTTTAATTAATCTATTCAGGCTATAATCATTTTTCAGTGCTCGTAAATTTCCGGAAATTTGACTAATTTCTTTATCAGTCTGAAGAGTGCTTTCATTTATCAATTTCTGTTCTTTGGATCTATTTATTTTCATATGAATAATCTTTTCATCAGAACCATTTTCGTTAGCTATCTTTATTATGTCTCTGTATTAAATTTTTCTCTGCTTATGGGACTTCATAAGTCTGTTATATTAAACTATTAAAGACTTCCTGTTTATGTGCAATATGGTTGAAACCTGTTGTTTTAATATAATTATTAATGTTTCTTTCCAGTAAATTCCAAATTCTATTTTTCTTTTTTCTTCATTTCTGATCAATTTTAGGTCCAAAAATGGTATTTGTTGGTTATTTTCAACTTCCACAGTGAATTGTTTTATTCTGGATATTCAAAAGTTTTACAGCATCTTCCAAGTGTTTGTGATTCATTAATGCTATGATATCATCCATGTATCTACATCAAAGGGTGTGATTTGATTATCTGACATTCAGAATTATTATGCACTATCAATATTAGTGACTCCATACTTTTGTCAGTGGAAATTCAATGGATTTTTTCCTATTTTGTTAGTATATTTTGTTCAAATTTTATTTAGGTTTTACTAGTTTTAATTCCTACTAATACCTTTACTTTTCTCTTTGTTCTTGAAATGTTCACCACTGTGGTCTAAGGTAACTCTACTGCCTCAGAAGTAATAGACCTGGGTTTGAATCTTGGTTGGAACAAATTTCCTGGGTAAAGTTCTCTATAGTCCAGCCACTGAGTCTCCGGCTCTGATGTTTTTACGACAGTGTTACCAATATGGATATTCAGTGGGAGGTGCTACTTTATATATGCGGTTAGCAGAAATACAGCTGACATCTCAGCACAATTTCAAACCTTACTAGCGCACTATAACAGCATCAAGAGCAGTGATTGGTTGTGGCAAACATTCACTCCCACTCAACTATTTCCTAATTGGCAGTAGAGGGCAAGTTTCTCTTTTTACCCCTTGTACAACCTAAACGTCAGAGCCAGAAATCCAGCAGCTGGACTTTGGGGTTTTTTTCCCTCACCTTTAAGGCAAATAACAGGAAACTTTAAGGCCCAAATAGTCTTTGAACTTGCCTTGCCTTAATATTTGCTTTGTTCAGTATGAATGAATGGTGTGTCTTGTCTTTAAATATTTGTGCTGATTATAATTCAGTACAATGCTGATTCAGTTATTACTGAACTGGGGAGACTTAGTTAAAACCCTCTCTGAACAGGTTGTGTCCCTGTAGGCATTGGGCACATAAAAGTACATACAAAGAATAAAATTAAACAGAATTAGCAATTTATTAATATAATTTACTTTTTGTTTTTCTAGATTACTTCTGCGGTGTCTACCTTCTTTAGATCAACTGGCTCTACTGTACCAGTTCTTTGTGACCCAGCAAGTGGCTTCATATAGAGTCAGCTGCAAGTTACTGTCTGTTTTGCTAGCTATTTTCATTGAATTAGCACAAAAGGTACATTAATTTAATTTGAAGTTAAATTATAAAATCATTTTCTTTGTAATGGAGACAATGCAGGTTTTCTCAGGGTTCTCCTGCTTTTCCTCTACAAAAAACTTAATTCTACCACTTGTCCATACTCACGTTGTCCATTTCATTTGCTCCTAAGATACTGCGACATGCATGTCAATTACCTCCTTGTATATTACAGACCTTAAATAATAGGTATTTCATTTCAACTCATCCCTCAATCTGGCATTGTGCTGGACATGAGTTTATCTCTATTAGGACATAAATGTTGATTGAATTAGAGAAGAAAATAAATTGGAAAATGATTCATTTTTCTGAAATTAGAGGTAGTGGTTCTTACACGAAGTGAGAATTGTCAGATATAAAGTATCTGTAATGAAAATCAGAATTATAAAAATAAGATTTTAAATATTCCCTTAAAACATGATTTTTTTTTTATTTCTTTTCTGTCTTCAAATGAAGGAAATGTCCTCCAAAATATGTTCCGGGCGAGAGAGTAATATATGAGATGAGATGTAAATTACTGGTGAAATTAAATGTTTCTTACCTCTCCTCATAAATATTTTCTAAGTTGATCGCGGTTTCGAGACTATAACTGTCTCATCATCAGAACTTTGTTGGCGACTGGTGTTATGTCGGTCGGAAGAAACTCCTCTTCTTCCCTCTGTTGGTTGATCAATGAACCTCTGGATCAGGTCAAAATTTGCGGGAATTTCGAAGTTCATAAGTTTTCTTTTGTTTTTCTGAATGTAGATCTTCTCCCAAACCATGAGTTCCTTTTGTTTAGAAAGGCGAAAATTTTTCTCTTCAAATATAATTCCTTTTGTTTGTCTATTTGTTTAATTAGACTGGCTTTTGATTCAATTAAATGTTTTTCGGACCAAGCATGAGCAGCTACTGCTGACTTTTCCACTTCTCCATTTTTGATGTTTCTAAGATGTTCTTTCACCCTTGTTTTCAAATTTCCTTTCGTTTTTCCAATATAAATTTTGTCACAATCACTGCATTTGATCTTATAAATTCCTGATTTGTTTTCGTTTTCAATTTTTTTCATTTTTATTGGTTTTAATTATCCTGTTAAGGCTGTATTTATTCTTTGGTGCTAATCTTATATTAAACTTTTTGAAATTTATAGTGTTTCAATGGATGGTAAGTGAATTTCTTGAATTTTATTTTTTCTGTTTCTTTTATAAGTGTGCTCTCATTTATTAATTTTTGTCTTTTGAATTCATTTATTTTCTTGTGTGCCATATTTTCTTCATAACCATTACCTATTGCAATATTAATTATGTGTTCTTTTTCTTTTTCATATTTTTCTTTGCTCATAGGTATATTTACCAATCTATGTGTCAAACTATTGAATACTGCCTCTTTGTGAGCAAAATGGTTGAATCCTGAAGCTTTAATATAGTTGTCAATATGTGTGTTCATTCTATAAATTCCAAATTCTATCTTGTTTTCTTCATTTCTTCTTAAAGTGAGATCTAAAAATGGGATTTGTCTTTCATTTTCAGTTTCCATGGTAAATTTTATATTTCTACTCTGAATGTTCAACAGCTTTAAAGCATCCTCTATTTGCTTGTGATTCACAATAGCAATTACGTCGTCAACGTATCTACTCCAAAATTTGAAAATCAAGGATGTCCACTTGTTATTTTCTGCTCAAAACTTCCCATAAATAAATTGGCCAAAAAGGGAATTTGGAATTTATAGAAAGAATACACATATTGACAACTATATTAAAGCTTCAGGATTCAACCATTTTGCTCACAAAGAGACAGTATTCAATAGTTTGACACATAGATTGGTAAATATACCTATGAGCAAAGAAAAATATGAAAAAGAAAAAGAACACATAATTAATGTTGCAATAGATAATGATTATGAAGAAAATATGGCACACAAGAAAATAAATGAATTCAAAAGACAAAATTTAATAAATGAGAGCACACTTATAAAAGAAACAGAAAAAATAAAATTCAAGAAATTCACTTACCATACATTGAAACACTATAAATTTCAAAAAGTTTAATATAAGATTAGCACCAAAGAATAAATACAGCCTTAACAGGATAATTAAAACCAATAAAAATGAAAAAAATTGAAAACGAAAACAAATCAGGAATTTATAAGATCAAATGCAGTGATTGTGACAAAATTTATATTGGAAAAACGAAAGGAAATTTGAAAACAAGGGTGAAAGAACATCTTAGAAACATCAAAAATGGAGAAGTGGAAAAGTCAGCAGTAGCTGCTCATGCTTGGTCCGAAAAACATTTAATTGAATCAAAAGCCAGTCTAATTAAACAAATAGACAAACAAAAGGAACTCATGGTTTGGGAAAAGATCTACATTAAGAAAAACAAAAGAAAACTTATGAACTTCGAAATTTCTGCAAATTTTGACCTGATCCAGAGGTTCATCGATCCACCAACAGAGGGAAGAAGAGGAGTTTCTTCCGACCGACATAACACCAGTCGCCAACAAAGTTCTGATGATGAGACAGTTATAGTCTCGAAATCGCGATTAACTTAGAAAATATTTATGAGGAGAGGTAAGAAACATTTAATTTCACCATAAATTAAACCTCATAGTGATTAATTCCTATAAAAGTTAAATGTAAATTACTGATTCAATTTCTTCAGGAAATTTTATTATCACTTATTTTAGGAATTCACACTGTGAGGTATATTCATTTAGGTAAAATTTTATCACTCACCTCATATTATTCTTCTTATTTTAATATAAACTAGTTTCAGAACTTTGTTTCCATTCCATATTCAGTATCTTCACAACCATTGTTCTGTCGTCTTGAAGAGCTGTCTTTCGCTCCTTCCTTTGGCAGACTGAAAAACCTTGAAACCAGGTCATTCTCCCCGGAAATTTTAAAGTTAATTAATTTTTCGCTCCTTTTAATGTAGATTTTTTCCCAAACAGTGAGTTCTTTTGGTTTCTCTATTTGTTTTAATAATTTAGCCTTCTTCTCGATAAGATGTTTTTCAGGCCATGCATGGGCAGCCACTGCAGATTTTTCTACTTTCTCTTTCTTGGTGTTCCTGAGGTGTTCTTAGACTCTAGTTTTCAAATTTCGACATAGGAAAAACTAAGAGAAATTTGAAAACTAGAGTGAATGAACACCTCAAGAATGTCAAGAAAGAGAAAGTAGAAAAATCTGCAGTGGCTGCCCATGCATGGTCTGAAAAACATCTCATCGAGAAGAAGGCTAAATTGTTAAAACAAATAGAAAAACCAAAAGAACTCACTGTTTGGGAAAAGATCTATATTCAAAGGTGCAAAAAGGAGAAACTGATGAACTTTGAAATTCCTGGGGATAATGACCTGGTTTTGAGGTTTTTCAGTCTGCCAATGGAAGGAGCGAAAGACGGTTCTTCAAGATGACGGAACAGTGGTTGTGAAGATACTGAAGGTGGAACGGAAACAAAGTTCCGAAACTAGTTTATATTAAAATAAGAAGAATAATGTGAGGTGAGTTATAAAATTTTACCTAAATTTTTATAATCATTTACTCCAGTAATTTGTTTTCTGTTAGTTCATAAAAGTTAAAATACTTTAGAATTATGCAATCCATTTCTTCAGTAGTTAAGATTATATGGTTATGAACACTCAGGCAAATATTTGATCTATGAGAATAGTGAATGGAGCAAGTTTTAAGAAAAAATCCATAATTGATTGTTTACATAATTTTGTCAAGGTTGTAAAATACTTCAGACTGTTGCAATTCATTTCTTCAATATTTAAAATGACATAGATATGAATACGAAGTCAAATATTTGATCTAGGAGAATATTGAATGGAGGAAGCTTTAAAAAATCCATAATTGATATTATTTACCTAATTTTGTCAAGGTTGTTAAATGTGGGAGATTCAGGTGGACAGCTTATGTAGCAATATGGGTAACAGTAAATATGCTTTCAAATTTTTATTAATAACCCTTACTATTTTAAATTGTAGAGAAAAGAAATCAAAGTTAAGAACTAGATTCAAATATTTTTAGAAAGAAATATTAACGCTTGGGTCGGGATTCGAACCCTTGATCTCCAACTTTTGACGTCAGTGTGATACCGATTACACCATCCAAACTCCGATACGAACGTCAACAATTCTTTCCACTTATACAACTCTCTTTCATTAGAAGGCTGGTAGCCATCACTACTAACAACACCATCTGACAACTTCTATTCAAAGTATATTTATTGAATTTATGTATTTTATTAAACTCAAAAAAATTCTTTGAATAGAAGCCGTCAAATGACATTGTTGGTAGTGACGGCTACCAGTCTTCTGATGAAAGAGTTGTATAAGTGGAAGGAATTGTTGATGTTCATATTGGAGTTAGATGGTGTAATTGGTATCATACTGACTCGCAAAGTCAGAGATCCGGGAGTCAAGCCCCGGTCCGAGCATTCATTTTTCTTCTAAAAATAAAACTATGTCCAATTCTGGAAAATGTTAATTTAAATTATAACATCAGAATATGGTTGGTATCTAATGTCGAGCACTTGATAATGAAATCATTCGCTCTCTTGCACTCCAATATTTAGCAGAAAGGCTGGTCTCAGAATATATTTGAATAGTTTAGTGAAGCGGATTTAGATCTCTGAGTTCCATAAGCAATAGAGCACATTTGATATCTATTTATCTGGATAGATGATGAAATAAGTTTTCAATCATCCTTTATCTGAAAACAAATTTGTTCTTTATTATATTCCTTCATTTATTTCTTTCAAGTCTATTAGAAATAAGTTTTATTGAATGCTGTATATGTTGAAAAAATAAAGTGAAGTTAGAGCCTGAAAAAAAACTGGAATACCAATATTTTTCATAGTCTAAAGTAAATACATAATAATATGACAGTTAATATTTAATTTTAGGAAGTTATATTTTGAGGTTATTTTAATTATATTATTTTTGGTCTGGACATCTTACCTCAATATTAATGAATTGGTTCCCATGTTCATTAGAAAAACCGTTAAGCATAAGAACATTAATATTGAGGTAAGATGTCCAGACCAAAAATAATATAATTAAAATAACCTCAAAATATAACTTCCTAAAATTAAATATTAATTACAACTTCTTAAGTTACAAGGAAGAAACAAAACCAGAAATTGTGTTTGTGTTATAAATTACGAAAAACAAGATGGCGTCCTCCATACTCAATTTCAATAACAATTTTTTCGAAACAAAATATGAAGTCAAAAAGTTTATAAAATTAAGAGAGAAGAAATTTAAAAGATTAGCAGACATTAAATTCATCAACCAATGTCTAAAATTAGAATTGGTTCCCATGTTCATTAGAAAAACCGTTAAGCATAAGACATTAATATTGAGGTACATCTTTCCCAGAAACAAGAAACCAAATATATAATAATGACAGTTAATCTGTGTTAAATGGCGGTGATGTATCCCATCTGTGAATACCAGTAACTTGAAAGATTTTTGCAGTGTTTTGACAGATTAAAAAGAAACTGTGTGCTCCAAAACCACCGAAGCACTTTTCATGCTTCGTAAACTTTGTAAATTAAAAAGTAGTATTAATTTTCAGGGCTTCTGTCAACCCCAAGAAGTTACAGCTGATGCACAGGGTACCCAAGTTGAAAGTAAGCCTGGTGGCATGGGACTAGGTGAGGGAGAAGGTGAAAAAGATATTTCAGAACAAATAGAAAGTGAAGAACAGTTGGAGGAGGCTCGACCTAAAGGCGAAGAGAAAACAGAAGAAGATAAAGAGTGTAAAGTATGTGTCTATAAGAAATTGGAATTTATTTTCAATAGCTATAGATATTATTTTATGTTAACCTTTTTTAGTCTGTTGTTAGGGAAATTATGCAATGCGCATTTAGAAAAGATCACAGGTTACAAAATATGTGGCCACAGGTTGTAAACTATATTGAATGCTAAGAATAAAATGAATTGTGAATTCTTCTTACCTCATACATCTATGTTTTTTAACACAGAACTGCAGTATCAGGAAACACATCATTCCCATCTTCAGCTGTTTTCACGACTGTCAATTTTTCATTATGCTGATAATTTGAGTTATAATATTTAATTTTAGGAAGTTATATTTTGAGGTTATTTTAATTATATTATTTTTGGTCTGGACATCTTACCTCAAGAACAAATCAACATTAATATTGAGGTAAGATGTCCAGACCAAAAATAATATAATTGAGTTATAATGTCTGTTCAAAATGAGAGAGATCTTTCTCTTGAAAACTAGTTCCCATGTTTAAAGAAACAAAATATGAGATAAGATGTAAAAAATTACTCATTAATTTACATACATTTGGTTAAATTAGATTAAGTTTTTGATAGGTTAGCTATATTTAATTTATCTTAAGTTTTCGGATGCTTCAAGACATTGAAGACAGTGACACCCAGTGAGGCAATATGACTGTCTATTTTGTTGGCAATTCTGTTTTCCTAAAATTCATAATGTTCTTTGCAGGATCTGTATTATTTAAAGTAAAATTTTATCACCCCACCTCATATTATTCTTCTTATACTAGTTTCGGGACCTTCTTTGGTTCCATCCTCAATACTTTCACAACTGTTATGTCATTTTGAAGAGCTGCCTCTTGCTCCATCTGTTGATAGATTGAAGAACCTTGAATTAAAATCAATTTTCCCGAGAATTTCAAAGTTCGTTAATTTCTCCTTCCTTTTTTTTTTTTTTTTTTTTTCAAACTGTGAGTTCTTTGGGTTTTTTCTATTTGTTTTATTAATTTAACCTTTCTTTCAATTTGATGTTATTCTGACCATGCATGGGCTGCTACTGCAGATTTTTCTACTTCCCCATTCTTGACATTCCTGAGATGTGAAGAGATTCACTCTGGTTTTTAAATTTTTCTTTGCTTTTCCTACATAGACTTTCACATTCCCTGCATTTTAATCTGATGAATTCCTGGTATGTTTTCTTCTTCTGTTTTCAAATTTTTATAATCTAATTAATCTAATGATGCTGAAGTTGTTTTTCAGTACCATTCATATATCTTTTTTTTTTTAATTTAGAAACTTATGGTGCTTCAATGGATGATCTGTGAATTTCATAATTTTCTTTTTCTTTTTCTTTTTCTTTTTCTTTTAGAAGTGTACTTTGATTAACAGATGTTTGTCTTTTGAACTTTTTTTTATTTTCTTGTGTATCAAGCTTTCTTCAAGTCAATTTTAATCACACAGCTCACAAAGAGGCAGTTTTCAATACCTTGACACATAGATTAGTGAACGTACCCATGAACAGAAAAAAATTTGAAATAGAAAAAGAACACGCAATCAATGCGGCAAGAAATTTTCTCATAAAATTTTGGGAAGCATGGGATGAGTGCTCATCCAGCACCATGAAAAATGTATGGTAGAAATAGTAAGTAGTACTTCCATATTGAGAAAAAAACCAGCTCTAATGCCTGTGGGTTGCTGACATACTGACCACATGTTATGTCTATATTTGCTGTGATAGTCAATCTCTGTAAAATTATTTCTGTAACTTGTGACTAGTCAAACATAAACAATGACTTTCATTATATTATTTTGAGTCTGTTTATCTTACCTCAATATTGTTGATTTGTTCTTGAACATGTTTCGATTGGATATCGATCACCTTCAGCATATTGCCCAGACTGGTTGGATCTATGTTGATTGATATCCAATCGAAACATGTTCAAGAACAAACTAACATTAATATTGAGGTAAGATAAACAGACTCAAAATAATATAATTAAAAGAACCTCAAAATATTACTTCCTAAAATAAAACATTAATGACTTTCGTGGTTTAAAAAATAATTACTGCAGTCTGAATAATGGACTACAACATATAAATATATACAATTGATGATAAAATCAAAACGTTTCCTACCTCTCCTCATATAAATCTTCTAAGTAGATCGTGATTTCGAAACCATAACATGAAGATGAGACCGTTGTGGTTTTGAAATCGCAATCTACTTAGAAGATTAATTCCTATAAAAGTTCAATATACAATTGATCCTAAAACCTGGATTTTTATCCACTAAAAGTTAGGATAAGATTGCAACATAGTATGCTGAATAGTAAGACTTTTTTCTTCAATGAATTGATTTTTTTGCACTTTTATAAATACTACTTTAAAAATTTTCATGAATGTTTTCTGTAAGATCCAATAATAATAAGAATTAAATGAATTGTGAAGTCTTCTTACCTCATACTTCTATGTTTTTTTAAACACAGCACTGCAGTGTGAGGTAAGAAGAATTCACAATTCATTTAATTCTTATTAATAAAACCTCATAATGTTAAAAATTCCCAAATTTATTATATTAAATCCAATAATAATATTACCTAAATATTACATACATATCTTACTTTTGTATCAAGAAACAAATTATGTTCCATTTGCACAAACACACTAATATATCAATGTTTTTATTATTCAATTCATACATCTCTATAATGCATAAATTATATTTGAAGAAAAAAAATTTTTTTCTCTTCAAATATAATTTATATACTAATATATGTTGCAATCTTAACTTTTAGTGCATAAAAATCCAGGCCTTAACAATCGACATGATGAATATCTTGCCTTGAATAGGTCTGCTTTATGAAATGTTTTATTGTATATAAAAATCATACCATAGATATAAAAATGTTTTGCTATTAAAATCTGAATATTTATTTAGGAGGAAGAAAAAGGAATTGAAATGTCAGAAGATTTTGAAGGGAAAGTGCAAGATCTAGAGAAGAAAGAAGATGAGGATGATTCAAGTGAAGATGATAATGAAGAAGAGGAGCCAGACAAAGAAATGGGAGAAACTGAAACTGGAGCAGATAAACTTGATCAGCAGGTATGAAAACACTAATACATATATATATATATTTTTTTTTATTCTGGCTTCATGTTCTTTCCAAACAAACTCAATTGAGTTTGGACTAGAGGTCCAGAGTTCAAATCCTGGATCAAATATTAATTTTTCTTTCTTAAATTAAACTCAATTGGAATGAAGATAGAAGTAAAATTATACTTTTGAAACCGGTATCATGAAAACACTCAACTTTATGAGGTGAGATATTGAAAACATTTTCTCCAATTCATTCCTCCCACTTTGATTTTGATTATATTTATGAACTAGTTGAAAGCATATTTGTAGGTAGGGAAAAGAGGTGGTCATCTCATAGAGGTTCAAAATATATTAGCCGTGTAAAAGTTATCAGGAACAGGGATGATCAGTTTAAAAGGGTGGTCATCTGGAGAAGTTTTACAGTATGAGATATTTTGTAATAAACAACAAATGAACAAAAATTTGTCCTTATTTGAGTTCATATTGAGGCTGTTTTCATTTTAAATCCATCACTTCTTCTGAAGGACAAATTATATTTGAAGAAAAATGTTAATGCTTAAACTGCGGTATGAACATATGGTCTCTGGTTTTATACATCAGCACTCTACCACTGAGCTATTTAGGCTCAGTGGTAGAGTACTGTTGAAATTCTACTCTCTCTTATACAATCCCCGCATGCCTAAGGCAATGAACCTTCATTCCACACTTCATCAGACAGCTTTTTTTCAAGAAGACTCCACATGGAAATTAACACTACTTTTATAGCCAGTGTTTTCAGTGTTTCACTGAAGGACAAATTATATTGAAGAATTGATAGCTTGTACACCAGGCTGACCTTAACCCATAAGGTTCATTTTGGTTATAGGGACATTCCTTTGTTACAGGACTTCGTCTTCATTTCCTTCATCTCCTAGGAGAAGCATAAGGCATCCATAAAATTCCTTCATCAGCTCTCCTATTCTATACCAATTTCTTTATTTCCTTTCCATGTTTTTCCTTCCTTTGCAATTTCATCAGAAAATTTTATTCTCCAAATTTCTTTGTGTTCCTCTTGTCTCTTGAGAATTCAATTTCATACAATCTTTTAAACTGCTTTATCACCTTTTCTCAATATGTACCCACTCCACATTCATTTTTATTTTTTTTATTCCTTACTTTTTCTCATAAATCTTCAGTTCCAATTGTTACTGTCATTTAGTTTTCAGTTTTAACCTATTAATAAAAAATGCAGTTTATTTTTAATAATTTTGTTTGTTTCCCAAGGGAATTAGCTCTGAAGATAATTTAATAAAGACATTTTCTTCATTTGTAGTAAGTAAACTGGTTTTAAATATTGTTAATTAAATTAATTTGTTTCTTGATGTTTTATTTAAATTAACACTGTAGTGTAACTGGTATCATACTGACGTATAGAGTCAGAGATCTGGGATTCGAGTCCTAGTTTAGACATTAATTTTTCTTTCGAAAATATAATTATTCTTTTTTGTTGTTTCATGCCATTTTACTAAAATGTAAAGGTCCAATGTTGACTTGATATTTTGAAATACAAAGTGAATTGAAAGAATCCTTGTAGATAATTGGGACTCTGCAGTACCAATACCTTAAATATCATAAGTAGCTGGTATATCAACTTATTGCTCGCTATACAATAAGCATTCTAATTTTTAATTCTTTTGCTCTAGATTTGGGGAAGTGATTCTGAAGATGAAGGAGAGCAAGAGGAAGAAGAACAAAAAGAGCAAGAGAAAGGATCTGGTGAACAAGTAGGACCACCAGAATTAGGAGCAAAAGAAGACAAATATAATTCTGATGAAGATGAAAGAGATGGTGAAGATAATGAGAAAAAAGAATTAAAGAAAAAAGATATCACTGATATGGAAGAAGGAGAGGAAAATGAAGACCAGATTGATCCTTATTATGGTAAATTCTGATTTCAATTATGTTTTTAATATGATTCAGTACCTGTTCTGAATAAATATAACATCAAAAATATTGCAAGGTGTCTGCTATACTGAGTCAGGTGATAGCACATCAGCATCTGACAAATGGAATCAAATTTGTTATCCAATATGGATGAAAATTTTATTGATAATTTCAATCCCAAGGCTAAGAAGGATGACAATACACCATTTTTAATCACTAGATTGTAGTTTCTGATGTTATTATTTAAAATTTAAATGTTCCAGAATTGGAAATATATATATATACTTTTTTTTTCTAAAATAAAACTATTTCCAATTTTGGAAAATGTTAATTTAAAATATAACATCAAAATATGAAGCTTTACCACTTAAAAGTAATGTATAAATTCTAAATAAAATACTTCCAAATAGAAGTCATCACATGGCATTGTTGGTAGCGACGGCTACTGGCCTTCTGATGAAAGGGAATTTTATATGTAGAAAGAATTGTTGGCATTCGTATTGGAGTTTGGATGGTGTAATCGGTATCATACTGATGTGCAGAGTCAGAGATCCAGGGTTCGAATCCTGGTCCAAGCATTATTTTTTCTTTCTAAAATAAAACTTGATTGTTGACCAATCACCTGGATTAAATTCTAGTGATATGTTTAGAAGCCATATCATACTGTTGATTATGATTTATACATCATACAAATTAAGCCAAGCATCCTCCTAAATGATTATCAAGATATATTTATGAGATGCCAGGTTCCACCTTCTCTTTTCTAAATAATGACATGCATAAATTGAAAATGCATGTTAAACTCTTATTACGATATGTTATCTTATCTCTAGATGAAGTAAAGATGTAGGTTTGGATGAGATTATATTGGAAAGTAGGTCTTTTGCATAATTTATTGAACATCATTACACTTAATCAATAATAGGAACCAATTCTGTGAGGTAATATTGGCAGCAATTGAATCACAAGTATTATATTTTCTCACATGGACATGTTTATAGACCATCGTCCTTATTCCAAACTTTTCCAGACACCCAAAACTATTTAAGTAAAATTTTATTAGCTCACTTCATAAACTTCTTCTTTTTATACTAGTTTCGGATCCTTCTTCGCTTCCATCATCAATATTTTCACAACATAACAGTCGTGAAAATACTGATGGTAGAACCAAGGAATGATTAAAAAATAGTATAAGAAGAAGAAGATTATAAGGTGTGGTAATAAAATTTTGTAATCAAATGGTAAAGAGAAAAATGTATGCCTGAACCAGGAATCGAACCCCGAACCTTCAGCTTTCCGTGCTGATGCTCTTAACCATTGAGCTTATTCAGGCTTCATTCCCACCCAAGCATAAATCCTTTCTTTACCTTACTCTCTTGGTCCCACATTCAAATGCAATGAATCATCATTCACAAATACACATGAATGGCTTCTATCTGAAGAAGACATGAAGGGACTTCACACAGCTATAACATTATTTATTAAATTAATATTAAGAAGCTAAAGCTGTTAGTATGATTGAAATAAGTATATTGAAGTACACAACTAAATTATTGTAATCAAATGGTAAAGAGAAAAATGGATGCCTGAACCAGGAATCACATTTGAATGTGGGACCAAGAGAGTAAGGTAAAGGAGGGATTTATGCTTGGATGGGAATGAAGTCTGAATTAGCTCAATGGTTAAGAGCATCAGCACAGATAGCCTAAGGTTCGGGGTTCGATTCCCGGTTCAGGCATAAATTTTTCTCTTTACCATTTAATTACAATAATTTAGTTGTGTATTTTAATATACTTATTTCAATCATAGTAACAGCTTTAGCTTCTTAATATTAATTTAATAATACAATTTTACTTAAATAATACCTCATAATGTTAATTCCTAAAGTAAGTTTAAATCTAGTTGAGAATGTAGATACTGGTCTTCAAAAATTCAGATGAGAAAATATAATACAAAATGTATATTCCAGTACACTTATTCCTGATCTTTATACTTCTGGAGTCTCACAATAGCACTGCTGGTTAAGGCAATATGCTGCAAGCCAGAAAGTTGGAGATTTAAGTCCTGAATGTAAGTCAGGATTTTTAAACTGCTCTAAACCTTTTAGGAGCACCATGGCCTTGGGGTCAACCCAGCCTCTAACAAAAAAGAGTATCAGAAATTTTGAGTCATAATGTCAGTTGAAAATGAGAGAGATGGTTCTCTTGAAAACTGCAGTTCCCGTGTTTAAAAAAACATAAACTATGAAGTAAGATGTAAAAATGACTCATGAATTAAGAACCTCATAATGTTATTTCCCATATTTAACTATGTTAATGGGATGTCCAAAGAAAAATGTAAGAAATTCACTTTCCACAACTAAAAGTATTTGACATACCCATTCATGAAGTTTGGGGGCACGCCGTAGCGTAGTGGTTAAGGCACTGAGCTACAAGCCGGAGGGTCGAGGGTTCAAGTCCCGTTGGGGTCAGGCTTTATAAACTGACCCAAACCCTCTGGCGGCACCATGGCCCTGGGGTCGACTCAGCCTCTAACGGAAATGAGTACCAGACGCTTGTTCTGGGGGTAAAGGCGGCCGTCACGCAGGGCTGACAACCCGGCTGACATAAAGTGCCGATTGTCTAGAAAAAGTGGGAGCCTTAACCTCCTACTACCCCAAGGGCCTCCGGGTCTGTTGTGGGATCACTTTACTTACTTTTATTCATGAAGTTTATTGTATACATCTGCTGACTGGGTTTGATAAGATCAGATAAAACTAAATTTATGTTAGTTAATGAAATGTGAATTAAAATAAACTTTGTACATTGTTCCTTGTTTCTAAAAATATCAACATTCTTTTTTTCAATCTTAATTTTGTAAAGCTATAGTCTTTGTTATTATATGATTTACAATAGGTAACCAAAAACCTCAGCCTGAACCAGAACCACTGGATCTTCCTGAAGATCTTCAACTTGATGAGGGCAATGAAAAGAAAGACGGTGATGAAGGAGAGGAAGAGAATCCATTTGATATTGATAAAATGAAAGGTCAGTACATGGACTTTTAATTTCATGATGTATATTTGCTTTATGGGGCACGCCATAGCGTAGTGGTTAAGGTACTGAGCTACAAGCCGGAGGATCGAGGGTTCAAGTCCCGTTGGGGTCAGGATTTTTAAACTGACCCAAACCCTCTGGCGGCACTATGGCCCTGGGGTCGACTCAGCCTCTAACGGAAATGAGTACCAGACGCTTGTTCTGGGGGTAAAAGCGGCCGTCACGCAGGGCTGACAACCCGGCTGACGTAAAGTGCCGATTGTCTAGAAAAAGTGGGAGCCTTAACTTCATACTACCCCAAGGGCCTCCGGGTCTGTTGTGGGATCACTTTACTTTACTTTACTTTTATATTTGCTTTAAGCATATTCCAAGATATCATGTGTATCTGCATAGTGGATGAACCTTTTTTTTTTTCTTTAAATGTTAGAAAAAATTCTTGCATAATGGATGCACCCTCTTTTAAATTAAAAAAATTTCTCAATAATACATATTTAAAATTGTAAAATTAGATGGACTGCTTATGCTTAAATTCAATTTTTTTGAATAACAATTGAAAAATCTGATCACTATATATTCTTTTTAACATACAGAATATACATACATGCATATATAATATTATGAATTATTATGAGTTAGATTAATTTTGACTCATAATAATTAAAATAAACCTCATAGTGTCACTTCTTTAAATATTAAATAATATTATTAAGTTGATGCAGCTATTGATACTGAACTTTGTATGTATAGAACAATTGTTATTTGATTTGTATGCACTATCAGTAAGTATGATATCAATTAGTTCTTCTTTTGAAATGGCACAACTCCTTTTCTTTCTTTTTTTCTTTTTTTTTTACATTTCTTCCTTGCATAATGGACACAACTTAGATTTTTGTTATAAAAATTTGAGAAGAGGGAAATGTGAATCTTACACAGTTAAATATAGTATTTTATTTAAAGAGCAATATATACACCTGAATCGGGATTTGAACCCGATATCTCTGGTTCTGTACACCAGACTCTATCCACTAAGCTACCAGGCATTCTGATTCAAACACATTATTTCTCTCCTTTATTATGTGAATTCCTGCATGATGGGGTATGAACTTTTCGTTCCACTATGCTTCTAGCAGCTTCTTTAATTTGAAGACTTTAATTGTAATCACACCACATTTATACGCAGTGAAGCTTATTTTGGATATTAAATTTATCACTTCTCACAAAGGCAAATTTTATTTGAGGCAATTTAATTTTTGTAGTTCTAAACTTCCCTAATTGCTGACAACATGTCACTCATATAATGGCTGAATATATATGAACCTTTATGATTGACATGTTGATGTGAGAACAGTAGCTGGCTGGTAAACCAGGGCCTTCTAAGCCTGTCTCGTCAAGGGAAAAAAAATTAAAAATCATGATGAGAATAATGACTAAAATCCGGATGTTATAGGCATTTAAAAAAATTGGAAATAGGCAGGCAAAAAGGCACTCAAATCATTAATATAGGCACTAAAAATTCAAAATAGGCTCTTACAAAAAATGGACAACTTTTTACAGTCTTACGTTAAGAATATAAACATATGCTATCAATAGTATGTAGAGATATCAAAGATGCTATTGGAATTTGTTTTGCCTTTTTACAAAGAGCAGAACCCTCACTTGAGAATATTTCCACACCAAATTCTTTCACGAAATTGGTCAGTTTGTCTTTTACTGTTGTTCACTCTTTAGGTGTCTTAAAAAAAGTTATAAAGGTTAAAAAAAAAAGCCACATACACTTGCCGCACCACTTTGTCTTTGAAGCACCTATCTGTGAATGAGGACTGCAGACTGAATTCAGTGTTATCAAGATCAAAAATAATATTGCCAGTCACCTAAAGGTTTCAGCACCAGGTGTGAGACAGGGAAAGAAAGCTTGAACCATCTACCCTCTTTGTCACTCAGCAAGAAGTAAAGAACTTTTCTCCAAGCCTTAGAGCCAGAGCATAATACAATGGGACATAGCATAGGGCTATTTCGCTTAACGGGAATGCATGAGGTAGAAAAATACAATATTTACCTAATGAGAGTGCATTGAGGGGGAAATCATCTTCCTGCTAGGTTATTGGGTTATTGCCACCCTTATCCTAAAATATTCTAAGGGAATTTATAAAAAGAACACTTGAAAACTTCTATCAAATGATTTGTGCCATGAAGTTTGTCCATTTCAATTGATTTCATTGAAATACTAAATTAATTATGAGAAAAAATTGCAAACGGGCATTATAAGCTGAAATAGGCAATTATAGGCAAAGTGAACAACTCTTGGGTCATTGGTATGAACTTACATGAAGTCACTTTCACAATATCTATAAAAAATAACAATAGGCATTTTTACTAACATCCGATCTCTAATAATGACTATATCAAGGTCTACAACTTAATGCAAATTTAATCATATGAGAGATCTCATATTCTTCATATACAATCATGTTATTACCATGAAAACATTTATTTTTTAGTCTGAAAAAATTAACTGTGTTTGATTGAAATTTGAATGGCTTGAACCTTATTAGCATTCAGTACTAAAGTGAATGAATTATTTAATGGCATGTGTCATTTAATCATAAACTTTTTCACTATTGCCAAATTTCTCGTGTTCTCTCTCTCTTTAGTTTAACATTCATTCTTAGAAATACTAATATGCAGACTTATCAATATTAATTTTAGAGTAAATTTGTATATTTTTTCATTTAAATACACTCTTACTGCATAATATGCAATACATGCAATTAGATAGTATCCTCTTTTTAATTAGAAAATAAAGTTATAATATTTTGGGAACTATAGCATGTAAAAACTTCAGATTTTCACAGTTATGAAGGTAGAAAATCCTGATAATAAAATGTTATATATGTTTTCCAAGCACGAAGAAATAAATATATATGCGCGTGCGCGCATGCGCTTTTTTTCTAATGTAACCCACTGCACTTTACTTCTTTGGATAGATGGCATTAATGTGATCATTTTCAATTAATTTGTTAACATGTCTGAAGAAGATACAGTGTACCGAAACAGCTGTCACTGAATTACATAATAAATATGAAAATCAAATAAAACTATGTTTTATTTTTTTTATTTAATTAATTTTCAATTTACGCACAATTCTGACAGACCAATTTACATACATAATGTATTCTTATATTGTGTACAGACAGGAGTGTAGAGTGGTGTATATTGCGAGGTCTGAATTATATAATACCACAAGGCAGAGAAGACAAGATATTGGTAACTGCTTCTTCAACACTTCTGCCTTATTTGCTATTAAATATTCCACTCAACATTTCTATCTGCACAATAAACTGATAGATACCGAGAGGTTCAATCAAACATTTTTAGGGTCGAATGTTTGAATGCATTCGACAGTAAAAGGCGTTCTCTGCTGATAAAGTTTTATTCAAACACATTTTGCTTACTCAGAAATCTATTCACGCGGTAATAATTGTAAAGCTACCTGACAAGGTACCTTAAGATCTTAGCTCAAGATATAAACTTATGTGAAAATCCCGAAGGGAACCGATGGTAACCGATGTAGTTTGAAACTTATCCAAGATGTCGGACCTTGAAGACTTCGATCATGTTTTCGGTATACGCGGAGAAGAGGAATTTGATAGAGTCTACCAAAGAATTCAACTGGAAGAACAGGAGAATCGGCGTAATATTGCGCGTCGCAGACGTGTTTGTATACGGTATCATTTGCGGGATGCAAGCATAAATGCATTCCTCTATAGCAGACAAAAATAACGGAAGTGGTTTTATCGCTGAGAATTCTGGGTAATTCGTTGCCAATATTACGAAAACGTCAACATTCATGCATGACCGGTTAAGGCGGCTGTTAATTCGATCTCAGCTCACCAGTGATTGGAAGTAATTTGAGTAGAGACTAATGTATTTGCATACGACCCTTAATCTCTTGGGGAAAATTATGAAATTCATTATTCCTGCCATAAGTAAATAAATAATACACTCACTTTACTGTTAGACTAGATTTAAAATTTTTAATTTTTGTGTTTCAGAACAAATTCCACCCGAAAAAGATGATGAAGGAGAAGAAGAAACATCAGAAAGTAAGGAAGAAGAAGTGTCAGAAGATAAGGAAGAAGTTAATGATGTAGAAGATGAAGTAATGGAAGTAGAAGAAGAAAAAGATGAAAATGAAAGAAAAGAGGAGCAAGAAGATGCTGAGAAGAGGAATGATGATATGGATGAAGATAAAACTGGAGGAGGCCATAAAGATGAAGAAAAGTCTGGAGAAGAACCAAAACTCGAATCAGAGAAGCAAGATGAAGAGAAAGCTGAACCTTCTGATGATAAACCAAGCCATAAACCTACAGAAGCTGCTGAAATGGATCAGGAATTAGGATCAAAAGACCAGGTTTGTAGAACAGGTCTTTAAATATCAATGTTTTTATTTTTCATTTCATGCATCTCAATGATGGATAAATCTATTCCAAGATAAAAATAATACACTCAGACTGGAGTTCAAATTTATCTTGTCAACTACAGGTCTTTAAATGTTGAAATCATGATCCATCCATTGATAGTAATTCTGCCCAAGGGCAGGTGTTTCACTGCAGTCATAGCATTTTCATGCTATGCTTTGCAGATTTACTAGGGAATTATAGTTGTGGTAGCTTCCCGTTGCTTTCCACACTGATTAAGGATGATGATGGCCAGATGATTTTTGGGGATCGTTGGGCCCTAAGCTTCCTGACATTTGTCTTACAGGTGAGAAAAACCCCGAAAAAACCTCACCCAGGAGCCTGTCCCAACCTGGAATCGAACCTGGGCCCGCTACATGACAAGGCAGCATGCTACCTCGAGACCACAGCGGTGGACCTAAATCATGATTTTAGAATTAATCTATTACATTAGTTGATGTGATAGCATGCTTTACTGTCTTCTTAATACCAGATCTGGGCTAGATACTCAGCAGGGTTAATAATTTTGTTTGTAAAGCTAGGAGGAGTGGTGATGTATAATTTTTAAACCTCTACAGTAGAGAAGGCACATGGTATTATCGTTAGCTATTCGTGCATCAGATGAAACATTAATCCTGGACTACATCCTGCACCAGTTTTCACCTTCTCTGTTCTCTTCGTCATCATCATCCCAGTCATACCAAATATACATTGACTCACACATTCATCCTCCTCCCCTCTCTGTATACATTACAATTGCACATCACCTAGTTAACTTGAGCTGCCAAAATGGTGCATGAATTGAAAATAGGCTACAATGATGCCTAGTGCAGAACCTGAAGCATAGTGATCCCACTAGAACATTTGCACACAATTTCAGAATTTTGAATTCAAGATCACAAGTGTTTGTGAGTAAATTATAAGTACAAAAAAAAATGTATATAGAATATTCAATTGCTATAAAATGTTTTTCCTGATCATCTAGCCTGCTAAATTATTTTCATATGCATGATAAGGGGAAAATGATTAGTAGCAACTAAAAATTACGCAGGTTTTTTTTATATTTACTTATGCCTTTTCCACCAACACTTCTCAATTACTCTTAATTTTACATGTAAAGTACTTTTCTTTATAGAAATTTTCATTACTCTCTTGATATCAAAATACTACCTGATAAATCATATATTTTTCTTAAGCTTCCACAAATACCTTGAGACTAAACTAGACAAGCATATTTTCATTTTTTTTTTTAGTTAGTCATTTTTGTGCGTTCATCGTTTGTATTTATCATTGATATCCTCTGTGTTAATGGTAAAAAATTATAAATTTAGTATATCCCAAAGTGGGTATACCATTATCTTAAAACATATAAAGATATTAATAAATTACAATACAAAGTAACATTATGAGTAAATTAATGAGTCATTTTTACATCTTACCTCATAAAACATGAAATATGAGGTAAGATGTAAAAATGACTCATTAATTTATTAATTAAGAACCTCATAATGTGTTTCCCATTTTTAACTTTGAATAACATTATGAGGTTTTTCTTAATAAATAAGGTGAATCTGGTACATCTTACCTCATAAATATGTGTGTTTCATTTGACATGTTTCAATATGCTGTCCACATTATCATCAATTTGGTTTAACTAAAACTATTCTTCAGATAGTTGTTCTAATTATTTATTTTAGGAAGTAATGTTTTGAGTTCTTTTTATCAAGTTTCTTTGAATCTAGAGATGTCTTACCTCAATTTAATGTTGATTTGTTCTCGAACATGTTTCGATATAATCTTCTATATCATCGTTGACATCCAGGATTCACAACATAAAACTCATGAGTCTAGTAAAGCTGATGATGATATAGAAGAATATATCAAAACATGTGGGGCTACGCTACGGCGTAGTGGTTAAGGCACTGAGCTACAAGCCGGAGGGGTCGAGGGTTCGAGTGCCGGTGGGGTCAGGATTTTTAAACTGACCCAAACCTTCTGGCGGCACTATGGCCCTGGGGTCAACTCAGCCTCTAACTGAAATGAGTACCAGACGCTTGTTCTGGGGTAAAGGCGGCCGTCACGCAGGGCTGACACCCCGGCTGATATCAAGTGCCGATTGTCAAGAAAAAGTGGGAGCCCTAACCTCCTACTACCCCAAGGGCCTCCTGAGGCCTGTAGTGGGATCACTTTATCTTTATATCAAAACATGTTCGAGAACAAATCAATATTAAATTGAGGTAAGATATCTCTAGACTCAAAAAAAAACTTGATATTCTTCAGGGTTTAACTTTATTCTTCATTTAAAAGTTAAACAATTCGGAGAAACTCGACCCAAGCTTATAGCAAGAAATTATGTAAGATTAATCTCAACTAAGTTGAATCTGATTAAAGAAAATGACCACAGAAAAAGTTTTTTGAAACAGTTAATCACATTTGCAGCATGTGTTTAATAATGATATTTGTGTACAGGTTATACCTGATAATAAAGAGAATGAAGCTAGTCAGCAACCTGCAGAAGATATGACTGAGGGCCAAGATGACAAGCATGGTGTAGGTCAAGCTCAGAGAGAGGAAACTGATGCAGGACATCAGGGACAGATGACAGAACTAAAAGAAAATGTACAAGCTGCCAATCAACAGCAGGAAATAAAAAGAGAAAAACGTCAACACTTCCAAGAAAGTGATAGCAATAGAAGTTTGGGTAAGTCATAGATGTATCTCAAATGTACCTTTTTTTTATATTTCATCTAATTCAAAAACAAGTATTTTATGAATTGGAAATTATACCCTCTACTCTTAATAATTAAGTTTAGTCTGTTTTATTCTTACCTCATATGATTGTTTCTTTCAGACATATGTTTCAAGGTATGTTTGCCCATCTTCAGTTCCTGATCAATTTAAGGTCTAAATATGGTATTTCTTGGTTATTTTCCACTTCCATAGTAAATTTAATTGTTTTATTATGAATATTTAAAAGTTTAACAGCATCTTCTAATTGTTTAATACTATGAGATAATTTATTAAATCGTTGAATCAGAAATATACGCCTCACCTCATATTTTGTTTTCTCACCATTTTCACCCAGAAACCAGCTGTTGTGTTGACTATTGGGTGTCTTGTATGCTCTTCTCCTTTGATATTAGGCTTACAAAATTCATGTTAAAATATTTTTCTCTGAGAACTTCAAAATTCATTACTTTAGCTCTGCATTTTTGAATGTACATTTTTCCTCATACTGTGAGTTTTGTTTTCCACTAGTTTCACAATTTTGACTTCTCTTCAATTTTTTGTTTTTCACAAGAGCATCTACTGCCAATTGCTGCTGATGTTATGGAGAAATAAAAAATCAGCAGTAGCTACTTATGTGTGGATCAGAATAGAATTGAAGACTTTATTCAAAATTGCTGAAACAGCGGGGAAAAAACCAACAGAACTCACAGTATGACAAAAAGCTATACATACTGAAAAATGGTGAAAAAGTAATGAATTTTGAAGTCCCCTGGGGAAAAGGATTTAATTGTGAGATTCAGCTGCCCACTACCAGAGGGAAGGAATTTGCAAGACATGCAATGTTAAACACAACAGTAGAATAATAAATATTTAATTTTAGGAAGTTATATTTTGAGGTTATTTTAATTATATTATTTTTGGTCTGGACATCTTACCTCAATATTAATGTTGATTTGTTCTTGGACATGTTTCAAAACAATTCTCTGTTTTATCTTCAGCTTTCCGGGAAAGCTGAAGATAAAACAGAGAATTGTTTTGAAACATGTCCAAGAACAAATCAACATTAATATTGAGGTAAGATGTCCAGACCAAAAATAATATAAGTAGAATAATAGTTAAAACTCCTGAAGATATTCACTTAAACATGTCAGATGAGAAAACAAAATATGAGCTGAGATGTATATTTCTGATTCAATCTCTTACGAAGACACAATTTACAAAATATCTATAGAGAAGATGGAGATATCTTTATGCTTTATTTTTGTTTCACTCACCTCATACTTCATAACTCCATAACTCCTTGCAAACCCAGGGTTTCGTCACATCATTTGTGACATTCTCAATGCTGTGTCACGTTCACAACTGACGTCCAACGGCCTTCTATCCACATAACTTAATATATTTATGGTCTTAATATTTTTTATTATTTTATATCTAACATTCTATACTAGATTAATAGTATTTTATAATTATATTTTTATTAATAAATATGGTCAGTATTGGCATTCATTCAATATGTTATCTTTAGAAACATTTCCAGAAAATAAAAAAAAATAATGGAGCTATTAATTTCCATTGGTCACTGTTATGATTTAGGGTAATGTCAGACACAGTGGGTGCAAGTACTATTCTGTATAAGGTTTTATAAGGACTTTCCGCAGCTATGAAACAAATATAAGAAATTAATAGGGGTTGGAATATTCATGACTCGCCTCATATTTGTAGATTTCTTGAAGACCAAGGTTTTGATGTGTTATGCATTATTATCAATTCTTTCCAACTCCAAATATTAAATAAATATAAGAAAACCTTAAGGCCCAAATAGTTCCCAAACGTCATTGGGCCATCATAACTGTCCACTTCATATTATAAAATGTAAATTTATAATGTAGAATTACAAAATAGTTACCCAAAAGGTCCGCCTCCTCAACTTAAAAACTATTGATTATCTGTTACACTTTCGGGGCTATTCACATCATCAGCAGAAGTAACAGGATATGGGTTCTTATCAGTTAACTCCTGATTCAATACTTATAAAAAATTTTAAAAATGTCATGTTATGGGGAGTTTAAAATCAAACTCTATTACATAAGAAAATAATCAAAAGAACTTATTGTGCAAAATCGTGGTATTTTTAGCAGGTGAACACATAAATTACATAAGTGTGTACATTCAGATCTACAGAGGCAGAAAATATGTTAATTATAATAAGACAATGGTTTCCACTTATTTTTCCTTTTATGTACCACCCCTCAATTTAAAATTTGTTATAGATGTCAGATAAATAGGCATATGAACAAATTATTTATTTGTATTAATGTGGATATTATGTTTAAAGGAGAGGTAAGTGAGCCACTAAAGAAAAAATTGAAAACAATGAACCTGACATCAGAGGAGGAAAAACAACAGGAAGATAAAGACGAGGATGATGAAGGAGCGGAACATGGAGAAGATGCCGAGATGTATCAGCATATTAAACAAGCAAACAAATCCACAGATATCCAGACTTTGGATGCTGCTACAGAAGTATGTATAAAAATTCTCACATTCTAAAAAGAGTTTATTTACATATTCTTCTTTTTATTTCATCAAATCACTATAAATATTTATTTTGCCAATTAATACAATTTTGTAATGTATTAATTTACTGTATAAAGCTAAAGGCCCTGGGTTCAAACTCTGGAACCTTCCAGTTTCAGGCATAAATTTTTCTATATTTAAATTAATGTTGAGAAGTAAACATTATGAGGTTATATCATTAATAGTGAGTGGAGAACATATCTTTAACGACTCGCCTCATACAATTTCAAATTTCTTTGAGACCATTGGTTTCAGATCACTTCTCGTCTGAAACCAATGGTCTCAAAGAAATTTGAAATTGTATGAGGTGAGTCATTAAAAATATGTTCTCCACTCATTATTAATAAATTTTTCTCTTTACCATTGTTTACAATAGTTTAATTGTATACATTAATTTACTTATGTCGGTCACAGTAATAGCTTTAGTTTCATAATATTAATTTACCTTTTTTATTTTTGAAGAGAAAAATTTTCGCCTAGACCGAGACTCGAACCCGGGACCCTTGGCTTTCCGGGCCAAGTGCTCTACGAACTGAGCTATCTTTTTTATTTATTTTTTCACTTTTATAATATATAATTAATCCAAAAGTTTTTAATAAATTATGGCGATGTGTAAATCACTTAAAAAAATGAATATATAATTAAATTATATTATTTTTGGTCTGGACATCTTACCTCAATATTAATGTTGATTTGTTCTTGGACATGTTTCAAAACAATTCTCTGTTTTATCTTCAGCTTTCCCAGTCTGGGAAAGCTGAAGATAAAACAGAGAATTGTTTTGAAACATGTCCAAGAACAAATCAACATTAATATTGAGGTAAGATGTCCAGACCAAAAAATAATATAATTAAAATAACCTCAAAATATAACTTCCTAAAATTAAATATTATATAATTAAATGCTTTCCAATATGGTTGTAAACTATACAAACAGACCTGTAATTGTCATTGAAGAGATGGAATGCTCTTTTTCTGGGGAATGCATATCCCTAACCTCTTTCTGTGCATGAAGTGATTTTTTATAATGGTGGATTTCATTTTTTTCATGTTGGTAATCTCGATTTGAACGATGCCAGCACAGTCTGGGATAGATCTGTGAAATGGTATTCACTTCCTGTTTGTCTTGTTTATAGTTTTTATGGTAATAATTTGCACTGGGTGAATGAATATTGATGGATAATGATCAAAAGATTGAATCAGTAATGTACATCTCACCCCATATTTTACTCTCTCCCCTGGAACATGTTTCAGAGGACATTTTAACTACTTTCAGCTGAGTCGGTTTTTGGCTGAAAATAATGGAAATGTTAAAATTAATGTTGGGAAGTAAACATTATGAGGTATTTAACTTTCACAGGGAAAGAACACTATGAGGTTTAATTTAATAATTAAATTAATGTTTTTATTACCTCACCTCATATCCTTTTTCTTCTATACTGCAGTTTCGGAGCTTATCTCCATCGTCAGTAGCCTCTGGTCGACCGGTGTTATGTCGTTTCTTGTTCAAGAATTAATTTAATTATTATGAGGTATAATCATTGAAATTCATCGGAGAACTTTTTTTTGACAACTCACCTCATCAATTTCATGTTTTTCACGATACTGCAGTTTCAGACAACATCTCGTCCATCCTCCAACTGATGAAATTCTTTGGCTGTCAACTCTTCTATTGTCACCATCTTCAGCACTGCTATGGTTGAATTTATTAACTTCAAAATCAAATTTTGTTCGTGGAATTGATAGTTTGTGAGAAAATATACATTCAGAAAAATAAATATAGATCAATGAATTTTGATATTTCTAACGAACAAAATTTGATTTCAAAGTTCATAAATTCAATCATAGATGGCAGCGCTGTAGATGGTGACAGTAGAAGAGTTGACGGTTGAAGAATTTCATCAGTTATGGCTGAGGATGGACGAGATGTCGTCTGAAACTGCAGTATCATGAAGAACATGAAATTGATGAGGCGAATTGTCAAAAAAATGTTCTCCGATGAATTTGAATAATGGAAATGTCCTCCAAAACATGTTGTAGATGAGAGAGCAAAATATGATGTGTGCTGTTTGTTTATATTACCAACTACGTCTCTAGATAAAACCTCATAATGTTACTTTCTATGAATTGAAAATAAAATGGACAATATTTTCTTTACTATTAGGAACAAGCTGAACAGCAACCGGTTCCAAATCTAGAGGATGAAGAAGGTGAAGAGCTGAAGGATGATGAGATTATGGAAATTCAGAGTGAGTCAGAACCAGAGGTGATTGAAGCTCCGGAACAAGATGCTGAGAAAATATCAAGTAATAAGCAACCTAATGAAAAAGAACAGAAAGTGTCAGGAGAAAATGTTGAAGAGGGTGGTGATATTAAAATGGAAGTAGAAATAGAAGTGGAAGGTGAAAAAATTGAGACTCTTGGAGTTGCAAGAGGCAATGAAACTACATTCCACACTGTGATGCCTGATGTTGAAGCAATTGTCCCGCATGAAGATGTGCTCTTAATGGAAGATCACGAAACACTCAGATCTCAGTTGGAAAATCAGTTAGCAACATGGAGCGAGGTGAGTGTCCCGCCCCTCTCTCTCTCTCTCTGTCCATATCATCATCATCTTATTGTGTCCTCCTTTTGAAAGGTCGATTCCAAATATGCCTCCAACCATTTCTATCTTATTTTTAGTTATTCCCAGTCGTATCCTCTTTCTTGTAAACTTTTCTTTGCCCGGTTATTCCATCTTTCTTGTGGTCATTTTCCTTGTATCTTGAGATTTAACAGCCTTTTCCTTTTCTTCTTCTTCCTTTCCAGGATTAGGTCAATGTGACCTGTTCCGGTCTCAAGTCCATCGTTTCCAAAGATCTTTTCCCATGTAGTTTGTAGGTGTTGATCTTTTTGGGTAATCTTGTATTGTCCATTCTGTCTAAATGTTCTTTCCATTGGTATTTGTGCTCTTCTAGTTTATCAACTATTGAAAATTCCAGTTCATTTCTTATTGATTCATTGTGTAATCTATCCATGCATGTACATCCTTTTATGGATCTTAAAAATTTCATTTCAGTGGCTTGAATGTGTGAGATATCTTTTTTTTGTAAGCACCCAAGATTCAGATCCATATAAAAGAACAGAAACACCCATAATTTTATAAAACCTGAGCTGATTTTCTCTTAGAGTCTTTCGGAGGTTTCTTCTTATGGTGCCACACATCATTTGATATCGGTTTAATTTATTATGTATATCCCAATCCTTTTCCATTTTTTTAAATGTCCAAACTATTTTAGTCTATTTTTTTTTTCTTTCTCTGTTGTTAATTTTCCACATTTAATTTCTCCCTGATTTTGTCATTCCTTATTCTATCTCTCCTTGTTTTATGTAGCATTCCATCTAAGAATTTGATTTCTGTAGCTGTTCTTATTACATCCGGTTTCCCATGTACGTCATGTAGCTCAGTGTTTACTAGTCTTCTTCATTTACATGTCTGTTTGTCTCTCCTTGGTCCAAAACTTTTCTTAAGAATTGTATTCTCAAATACTCTCAACTTTTTCTCCTCCCTTAAAGTAGGAGTCCATTTTTTGCATCCATATAATATAACTGTCACCGCTGTGGTCTCGAGGTAGCATGCTGCCTTGTCACACAGCAGGCCCGGGTTTGATCCCCAGTCTGGGCAGTTTTTCTGGATGAGGTTTTTATCGGGGTTTTTCCTCACCTGTAAGACAAATGTCAGGAAAACTTTAAGGCCCAAATGGTCCCCGAAATCATATGATCATCATCATCATCATCATCATCCTTCACCGGTGTGGAAAGCAATGGGAAGCTACCACACCTACAATTCCCTAGTAAAGCTGCAAGCATAGTATGAAAATGCTATGATTGCAGTGAAAGACCTGTCCTCAGGCAGAATTACTATGGATAATATAACTAGAAGAATAAATTTTTTAAATAAAAATTAACGCTTGAACCCCAGACTTCTGGTTCTACACACCAGTATGTGATTCATTACACCATTCAAGACATGATACAAACATCAACATTTCTTTCCTCATATACAATTCTATAATCATCCAAAGGGAGATAGACGGTGCTACCAATAGCCAATGGATGTTCTATTCAAATACTTTGTATTGTGTCTTGAATGGTGTAATGGACTGCATACTGGTGCATAGAACCAGAGGTCAGGGTTTCAAGCATTAATTTTTCTTTTCAAAATAATATTGTCCAGTGTTGGAAAGTATTAATATTTAAATATGACATCAGTTTTATGTATTTTTAATTTAACACTTTTTGAGATAAGTTGACATACCAGGAATTCTTGTATTGTGTAATAGCATGCGTTTCTATAATGAATCTATCCTTAATTTCTTTCTGCTCTCATTCCTGTTTGTAATTATTGTTCCTAGGTATTTAAGTCAGGCACATCTTCAAAATGTCCCTCATTTGTCATTAATTGTCCATTTCCATTATATAATGTATTTCTTCACATGACCATATGTTTAGTTTTATTGATATTCACTTCCAGTTCCAATATTTCAGTGTTACTGAATAGAATGTACATGTTGGCTCTTTAGTATCTCATTATCACCTAATAATACTACATCATAAACGTATACCAACAGCATATTAATACAATTGAGTTGTAGGCCTTCTTCCTCTAAAGATTTAATGACATTTGAATAATGTCCTTGCTTTAACAACAATAATAATAATATGTAATTATTATCATCATTTTATTAGTAGCTTGTTTTTTTATTTCCTTATTGAGATGTAACCCTAAATGTAGTTGAATTCTAAAGAAAAATTTATGAGTATAATGAATAACATGATTATATGTTAGCCTTGGATAATGACCATTTTTATTGATGTTTTATTTCATACCATATTTAATGGATCACTCCATAGCATAATTTGTTAAGGCATATGCGACAACCCAAAAAGTTGTGGGTTTGATTCCTAATGGGGTTAGGATTTTTAAACTGGGATAAATTTTCTGGCACCACCATAATAATAATCATAATAATAATAGCTTTATTTTACCTGGCAGAGTTAAAGCCTTGTCTGCCACTCAACCAGCTTTTAAAAAGTACAAAAAAAAAGTATTACATCTAAATTACAATAAACATAAACGATTAACAATCTCCAAGTGTGACAGGCTTAGAAGGTCCTTGGCCTACCAGCCGGCTGCTAGCTTCACATCCACATGTGTTAATCACAGAGGTAGATGATCATCTACATAAATGATTACGTGTTATAAATACAATGTAATTATTATTTATAATGTATTTTGATGTACTCTAGATTTAACAAATTAAATGTAATATGTACAAGATATATAAAAATAAACGAGAAAAAAATATTAATGACATGACACTGGGGTTGACTCAGCATCTAATGGGATTTAGTATCATGTTTATTTTCTGAGACTAAAGGTGGCGACATCTCGTGCTGATTGTCTAAAAAATGTGGGAGCTTTAACATCCGTTTACCTTAGGAACTTCCTAAGACCTGTAGTGGGATCACTTTATCTTTACCTATGTCTAATTTCAGTATTTATGACTTATAAAATATTTCATAAATGGAACAATATGGCACCATGTGCTGCAATATTCACAAAAGGAACATTATTTTTACCACATATAAATAAACTGTACCAATTCATAGTTAAATATGGGAAATAAGATTATGAGGTTCTTATTCATGAAGAATGAATAATTTTTTATATCTTACCTCATAGTTTATGTTTCTTAAACACGGGAACTGCAGTTTTCAAAAGGAAACGTCCCTTCCATTTTCAACCATCATAACGTCTGTTGAAAATGGAAGGGATGTTTGCTTTTGAAAACTGCAGTTCCCATGTTTAAGAAAACATAAACTATGAGGTAAGATATAAAAAATTACTCATTCTTCATTCTCCATACCAAACCTAGTAATTTTACAAATAAACTGGTGAAGGTAATGTAAACATCTCAGCTCATCCCAGGCGAGACCTTGTAATTGAATATCTATTACAAAATCTCTCTTGGTTGTAGCCTCCTCCCGATGCAGAAGCAGAAAAAACTTGGGAAATGTTCAGTGCTGTGACAGCAGGATTGGCAAGAGATTTGAGTGAACAATTGAGACTGGTTTTGGAACCAACACAAGCTTCTCGTCTTCAAGGAGATTATAGAACTGGTCGTAGAATTAATATGAGAAAGGTAAGCCAATATAATTTATCCTTCAGTGAGAAGTGTTAAATCAATAATAAAATCGTAAATTAAGAATGTTTAATCCTTTGAATCTGTATGCATTGTGTTATAGGTAGAGATCCGTGAAATTTGTGAGTTGCGATAATGCGAAATGCTCTAATTTTTTTCATTTTCTTGTACCATTTCTTAACTCCACTTCCCATAACCTCAAAAAAAGCATTTATGAATCTCGAAATAGTGCAAAATCCTACAATAATGCTAAATAACACCAAACATTTTAATGAATTCAGGAGATTTTTTTGTTCTAGTCATGAAATTTTCATAATGCAATTTTAAACCGTTTTCGGATTCCATCTTCTTTTTAACTGCCATATCTGCTTCCTCCATGCATTCTTGCAAAGGCAACACAGTTTACGACATACAGATAATATAAATTAATGCATTTTAGTGTATAAAAATCAATATCAATTTACAATTCAAAGTTAAAATTGGGAAACACATTATGAGGTTCTTAATTAATAAATTAATGAGTCATTTTAACATCTTACCTCATATTTCATGTTTTTCAAACACGGTAACTATAGTTTTCAAATGATCTTGTCATTCATTTTCAACCGCCATTATGACTACCCGGATATTCGTTGGAATCTCCCTCTATAACGTTGCCATCTGGTGTTGATTTGACGAACTTCGAGATATCGTTGCCATCTGGTGTTGATTCGATGAACTTCGAGATGAGGTCACGTTCATCCGGAATGTCGAAATTCATAGATTTAAATTTGTTCTTCTGTATAAATATTTTCTCCCAACTGTCAAATCCAAAGGTTTTTCCAAGTTATGTGTTTAGAAGTTTAGCTTCTTTTTCAATTCTATGACCTTCCAACAAACTATGTGCTGTAATAGCTGATTTTTATTTTCAATTTCACCATTTTTAATATTTCTAAAGTGTTCCTTTGTGCGAGTGTCCAAATTTCTTTTTTTTTTTCCTATGTATACTTTATTGCAATCTCGACAATCAATTTGATAAATTCCAGATTTTTTACTATCTGGGGTGTCTTCTTCTTCCTTCCAAGTATTAGGCCAAGGCCTGTTACGATCTTATAGAAAATTTTCCCTCCAGCGTTTGAGGGAAATTCTCATATAAGACTTGAAAGCATAATAATAGTCCCTTCAATTGGTTGCTGGCCAAAGGAAGGCAAGACCAGTGATGGGGTTGCCATCTTATAGCCTCTGGTCAGGCTTTTCTGGAGAAGAAAAGAAAATAAAGGAAAGAAGAAATGGAAGAAAGGAAAGACTCCCTAGCCCTCGGATGCCCTAATAGCGTCGGGGTCGAAAAAACAAGAGTTAACCAAGAGAGGTTAGATAGTAAAGTTAAAAGAGTGCAAAACACAAGTAAGTGGAAGAAATGTTTTGCACAGCTTGGGCACTTTGTGGTCGCCATCCACATATCCCCTAGATGAGGACCCCTTGGCCTAATACTTGGAAGGAAGAAGAAGAAGAAGACACCCCAGATAGTAAAAAATCTGGAATTTATCAAATTGATTGTCGAGATTGCAATAAAGTATACATAGGAAAAACAAAAAGAAATTTGGACACTCGCACAAAGGAACACTTTAGAAATATTAAAAATGGTGAAATTGAAAAATCAGCTATTACAGCACATAGTTTGTTGGAAGGTCATAGAATTGAAAAAGAAGCTAAACTTCTAAAACATTTGGAAAAACCTTTGGATTTGACAGTTTGGGAGAAAATATTTATACAGAAGAACAAATTTAAATCTATGAATTTCGACATTCAACCCCATCACTGGTCTTGCCTTCCTTTGGCCAGCAACCAATTGAAGGGACTATTATTATGCTTTCAAGTCTTATATGAGAATTTCCCTCAAACGCTGGAGGGAAAATTTTCTATAAGATCGTAACAGGCCTTGGCCTAATACTTGGAAGGAAGAAGAAGAAGAAGACACCCCAGATAGTAAAAAATCTGGAATTTATCAAATTGATTGTCGAGATTGCAATAAAGTATACATAGGAAAAACAAAAAGAAATTTGGACACTCGCACAAAGGAACACTTTAGAAATATTAAAAATGGTGAAATTGAAAAATCAGCTATTACAGCACATAGTTTGTTGGAAGGTCATAGAATTGAAAAAGAAGCTAAACTTCTAAAACATTTGGAAAAACCTTTGGATTTGACAGTTTGGGAGAAAATATTTATACAGAAGAACAAATTTAAATCTATGAATTTCGACATTCCGGATGAACGTGACCTCATCTCGAAGTTCATCGAATCAACACCAGATGGCAACGATATCTCGAAGTTCGTCAAATCAACACCAGATGGCAACGTTATTTCCTTTGTGTGAGTGTCCAAATTTCTTTTTGTTTTTCCTATGTATACTTTATTGCAATCTCGACAATCAATTTGATAAATTCCAGATTTTTTACTATCTGGGGTGTTCATTTTCTTATTGGTTATTAATAAGTTACCAAGGCTAAATTTATTTATCGGTGCCAATGTAATATTGAATTTCTTGAAATTTTTTTTAAATTTGTTATTTGGACATAGCTAATTTAAATGGTTTTGGAAAGGAAATAATTATAACTAAATTGAAGAAATTCAGACAACAAAAAAGATTAAAAGAATACACTACCCTGCAATCTGATTCAAAGAAAGGAAAACAATTTAAGAAAATCACTTATTATCCTGGAATACATAACAAATTTCAAAAAAATTTCAAGAAATTCAATATTACATTGGCACCGATAAATAAATTTAGCCTTGGTAACTTATTAATAACCAATAAGAAAATGAACACCCCAGATAGTAAAAAATCTGGAATTTATCAAATTGATTGTCGAGATTGCAATAAAGTATACATAGGAAAAACAAAAAGAAATTTGGACACTCGCACAAAGAACACTTTAGAAATATTAAAAATGGTGAAATTGAAAAATCAGCTATTGCAGCACATAGTTTGTTGGAAGGTCATAGAATTGAAAAAGAAGCTAAACTCTAAAACATTTGGAAAAACCTTTGGATTTGACAGTTTGGGAGAAAATATTTATACAGAAGAACAAATTTAAATCTATGAATTTCGACATTCCGGATGAACGTTACCTCATCTCGAAGTTCATCGAATCAACACCAGATGGCAACGATATCTCGAAGTTCGTCAAATCAACACCAGATGGCAACGTTATAGAGGGAGATTCCAACGAATATCCGGTAGTCATAATGGCGGTTGAAAATGAATGACAAGATCATTTGAAAACTATAGTTACCGTGTTTGAAAAACATGAAATATGAGGTAAGATGTTAAAATGGCTCATTAATTTATTAATCAATTTACAAGTTATGTAGATAGGAAATAACACTATGAGGTTTTTTAATATTGTTTATTTTTTATTTAATTTTATGTAAAAAGACTTAAATTTTCATTTTTTTTAGAATAACACTGCCAAATTCCCAATAACATCGAAATATTGAAATTTTAAAATGAATTTTCCCTAATATTAAACCAATTTCACGGATCTCTAGTTATAGGAAACATTACATAATTTTTTACTTGTAGACAGTGCAAATAATTTGCGTAAACAAACATAATTTTCAATCAGATATTTATTAGGAACTAAACTATGAGGTTTTATTTAAACAATAATTATTAAATTAATCAGATTTAGTAACTCGCCTCATAATTTGTTTTCTCTCCAGGACTAGTTTCAAGGGACTCCCTTCATCTTCAATTGACATCTGACTTCAATTTATCAGTTGATAGTGCTTTAAGACTCCTCCCCTTGTGGTGGATTGATGAACTTCAAAATAAAATTGTTTTCTCCTGGGAAATATTATACATTATATTAATATTAAGAGGGGGGCACGCCGTAGCGTAGTGGTTAAGGCACTGAGCTACAAGCCGGAGGGTCGAGGGTTCAAGTCCCGTTGGGGTCAGGATTTTTAAACTGACCCAAACCCTCTGGCCGCCCTGGGGTCGACTCAGCCTCTAATGGAAATGAGTACCAGATGCCTGTTCTGGGGTAAAGGTGGCCGTCGTGCAGGGCTGACAACCCGGCTGACATAAAGTGCCGATTGTCTAGAAAAAGTGGGAGCCTTAACCTCCTACTACCCCAAGGGCCTCCGGGCCTGTTGTGGGATCACTTTTAATTAATATTAAGAAATATTTCAGCAATTAAGACATTTAGTCTGTACATTCTTACCTTTTATGGTTGTTTGATCGAACATATGTTTCAAGGTTTCTTAGCCCTATTGTTAACAATTACAGATTATAATCGCTGATGATGGGGCTCAGAAGCCTTGAAACATATGTTTGACAAAAACAACCATAAGAATGTACAGACTAAATGCTATAATTATGAAACAAACCTCTTAATGTTACTTCCTATTGTATATAAAAAAAATATTTCATTAGTTCTATTCACAAACTGTGCTTTAAATTCCTAATAATTAATCACTTAAATTACTTTTGTAGGAATTATCACCATGAGGTATTATTTATTTAAGTAAAATTTTATTACCTCACCTCATATTCTTCTTCTTCTTCTTCTTCTTCTTCTTCTTCTTACACCAATTTTGAAACTTTCTTCTATGGTTCCATCCTAAGTAATTTCATGACCATTGTTCTGTCGTCTAGAACAGACACCTGAAGTGAAATTACTGATGATGGAACTGTATAAGAAAGTTTCAAAACTGGTCTAAGAAGAAGAATATGAGGTGAGATGATAAAATTTACTTAAATAAATTATTCACTTGTTGAGATACAGATAGGGATATATTTGAAGATTATGTATTTTCACTAAGTTCTTTATCACACAAATTAGTACCCTCTCCACATCATAGCTGACAACTCTGTTCTATTACCAGAATTAATGCTAGTTGTATCAGCAATAATAATTTTAAATGTAATGTAGCCATTTTTACTTAATTTTTTTTTTATTCTATGTTATTTTTATTTATTAATTTTTTAAAGTATGTACCACTACCTGATATTCATTTTCTTGAATTTGTTTGCCATAACATTGCAAAGACCATTGTTCTGTATGTAACATTTTGAATCACTTTCTCCAACTTAATAATCCCTCTGAAAGCTAATTTGTAAATTGCAGCTTGGCTGTAAATTCAAATCCCAATAACAACTTATATCAATTGTGCACATATTTTAAAAACTTGACTCTATATTTTCTGGATGTTTGCTATCTTTATTTTGTTTTGTTTCCTTTTTTTAAAAATATCCTAATTGATGACATTTGACTTTTAAGATAATGTTATAGATGTTGACATTGTGATTCATATATTTTATTTGGAGATGACATATAAGTTTACATATCCCTCTTTCATTCCCCATTTATGCCACATGTCCTGACCATCACAGTGTACAAGACTTAGCTATTCTTATTATATCTCAAATCAATGGTAAAGAGAAAAATTTTTGCCTGAACCGGGAATCGAACCCCGAACCTTTAGCTTTCCGTGCTAATGCTCTGCCAGTTCAGGCAAAAAATTTCTCTCTTTACCATTGATTTACAATAATTTAATTGTGTTCATTAATTTACTTATTTCTATGATAGTAATAGCTTTAGCTTCTCAATATTAATTTAATAAATAAATTAATGAGTCATTTTAACATCTTACCTCATATTTCATGTTTTTCAAACATGGCAACTATAGTTAATATAGTAAATAAATAATGGCGGTTGAAAATGAATGACAAGATCATTTGAAAACTATAGTTACCGTGTTTGAAAAACATGAAATATGAGGTAAGATGTTAAAATGACTCATTAATTTATTAATTAAGAACCTCATAATGTGTTTCCTAATTTTAACTTTGAATTAATTTAATAACTTATTATATCTCATTTCCCATAAAGATAATATGGCTTACTGTTACATAGTCTTTTCCATTCCCCATCATAACTTGGGTTTATTAATTTTTTCACAATTGCAATATGTAAATACAGCTTTAATCTTCTGCATTTCCAAACTGTTGATATGAGTTATTTTTATTAAATTCATGTTTATGGAATGCATACATTAATTTATATATTTATAGAATAATATCTTGTCTTTGAGCCGTCCAAAGGAGAGATGAATTTTGATGGTAACAGGCCATCAGGCCTTATACTTGTGTGGAAGATTATAGAATATCTTGCTTATACGCTGAAGCATTTAGCTGTGTTTTCTATAACAATATTCTCAACTCGTGTCCAACTCACAGTCATGTTGAGAGATGAAATGAAGTCCCTATATTTATAGAGATCTGTAAATGGCAGGGATGCTGGCCAACCATGTCTGACACATTGTCACAGGGGCAGATGAACGAAATGAAACTAAATGGATGAGATGAGGTGGTGGAGAAATGGTGGAATGAAATTTGTGGCAGAGGAAAACAGAAGAAATCCTGAGAAAAGCCTGACCAAGTTAAATTCCTTCAGCATGATACCCACATGGAGTGAACGAGACCCTCTACAGTACATTTTTGAGAAGGCATGTGCTATTGTTGATAGCGATTTGTCCATAATATGAGGTGGTTAAGCCTGTTGGTCCTTTTCAATAGAGGTAGGCTTCATGCTGACATTGAGTTTCACTGTCTCCCTTTTCTTCATCATCCCTCACAGAACAAAAAATGAATACTCATCTCTTTAACATGGTTTGCCAAAATAGTTTGTAAATTGAAAATAGACCACATTAATGCCATATTTATTCCTAGCGCGGAACTCAAAGCATGAGAAGTGCAGTTTGTGACATTGGAATATATATATATATATATATGATTGTGTTTGTACACACAATATATAATATATAATCAATTGAGTTGGTTAAATTATATTTGAAGAGAAAAATTTTCGCCTAGACCGAGACTCGAACCTGGGACCCTTGGCTTTCCGGGCCAAGTGCTCTACCAACTGAGCTACCGAGACGAATTGCGATCTAGATGCAAATTTTTCTCTTATATACGTTGTAATTCAATTGAGTTGGTGTTTACTTGATGAAAATCCATATTTATTAATTAAATAATAAAACTTAGTTTTATTTGATTTTCATATTTATTAAGATATAATTCAGTGACAGCTGTTTCAGTACACTGTACCTTCTTCAGACATGTTAACAAATGATGAATTGTGTTATTATAGTACTACTGGCTTTATAAAGTAGTGTTAAATTCCCAATTAATGTCTTCTTAACTAAGAGGCCACCATATGCAGATAGAAGCAATGGTTTCAAAGAATTTGGCATGAGGGAATTACAATGTATAAAGAGAAAAATTTGCGTCTAGATCGCAACTCACCTTGGTAGCTCAGTTGGTAGAGCATTTGGCCCGGAAAGCCAAAGGTCCCGGGTTCGAGTCTCGGTCTAGGCGAAAATTTTTCTCTTCAAATATAGTACATATCAACTTATCTAAGCAACAATACAACAATAATTTATTTAAATTTTTTAATTTAACAAAGGCGATTCTTTCAAATCAAGTTGAGAATTTAACAGTTTATTACTACTTTTCAATTTATTTATTTCTACAGCCTCCAAAAGGTCCAACTTCTTACCCTTATCACAAACATGTAAAATTTCAAAATAACATAAAATATGAGGTAAGATGTTAAAAAATGACTCATTAATTTACGTACTACAAATTTTGTTTTGTGATTAGTTCCAATCATTTATTTTTTGTTTTCTTCTTTCCAAGCATCTCTTGATTGATATATTTCATATTTACAGATCATCGCTTACATAGCTAGTCAATTCAGAAAAGACAAAATTTGGATGAGAAGAACAAAACCATGTAAACGGGAATATCAGATTGTGTTAGCAATTGACGATTCATCAAGTATGGCAGACAACCATTCCAAGGAGGTAAACCAGTCTTTTAAATTAATTATTCTTATTTAAAATAACAATTTATTAAATTTAGATAAGGTGTTTATTAATATTAAAAGCTGCCTTCGAACATAAGAGAATTGTGTAAGTGGAAAGAAATATTAGCGTTTCTACCTTTTCTTGAATAGTCGCATGCCAACATACCCTGGTTCAGACAATCATTTTTCTTTTCAAAAAAATTAATTTGTCCAGGAGTGGAACAAGTTAAACTAAATATTACATAAAAATATTAAGCTTTACCACTTAAAAAATAATTAATATACTTGTTAAAAATACTTTGAATAGAAGTCGTCTGATGGCGTTGTTAATAGCTCTAGCTATCTGCCTTTGGACGTAAAAGAATTACATAAGTAGAAAAAATGTTAGCATTTGTACCGTATATCAAATGGTGTAATGGGCTGCACACCAACATACAGAGTTGGAAGTTCAGGGTTCGATTTCCGGTTCAGACGATAACTTTGTTTTTTCAAAAAACAAATCAAAAAAAATATGAGAGGTTATTTAAAATAGAATTGGCATTTGTAAGTCAATAATACGTATAAAATATATTTTTAATTTGCAAATGATTTCTCCCTACTCTTAAAGTTGGAATATTTTTGAAGGGCAATATCTAAAAACAATCATAGTAAATTTTTATTTTAAAAACGAGTTTGTATTTCCATTTCCCCATATATATATATATATATATTAGTTGCCTTCACTTTTACTGTACAGTAAAACCTTGTTAATCTGGACCAATTGGGACTGAGTGATGCCTGGATTGGCAAAAGTATGGATTAAGTGAAATAAAAATCACAGAAATTTTTGTGTATAAAATTATACAGTACATTCGTAATTTTAACATAAGATACAGGAGACCTTCATAATCTTAATTGCACATCCTTATATGTTTGGTTTGAAGAAACTTTCAATTTTCTTTTATGATTTATCAGACATCTCTTTCACCATAAGCTCACGAAGACTCCTCATATGATTATAGTATGTGGAAATATCTTTATTGTCACATTTCTCAACAAAGTCTATTACACAATTCAGATTCTGCTTAATCTCGATAAATTTCGCTTTTGCCATTCTGAAATCCATATCCTCAGCCTCAGATTCACTACTGGAGTCCCTTGCACTTATATACACTTTCCACAATTTCTTTTTCAGTCATGATGCGACAGCTTTCTCGCCACCTGCAACTAGTATTTTGCGATAGTCATTTAATTCAATTTCATTGCTAATTCAACATTATTTCATACAAAATTTTCTTCCATGCATTTTTCTTGTGTCCAGATGTGTAGATGCATTATCCAGGTTAATGATTTTCACATCATTTTGATATTTATTTTGTTGGTGCCTTCATATTGCAAGTACAGCATGGTTGTGTAAACAATCATGGGTGGTGTCTGCCCTAAATCACTCATTTTTGAAATTGTAATAATGCACAGGCAAAGTGGACATTATATTCTTAATAGCTCTTGATTTAGATAAATTAAAATGTTTCATGCCTCACCTCATGACCAGTCTTCTAAGTATATCGTGATTTCAAAGCCTTGGCGGCCTCATCTTCAGTACTATCTTGACCGACTGGTGTTATGTTGATCAGAAGTACTACTTCTTCCTCCCTCTGTTGGTGGACTGATGATGATTGTTTATTTTTAGCAATGACAATTGGCTTTAAAATATACCTTCCATCTGCATTGGCACTTATACTACAGAAATGTGTTCTTTGCTAATATTATGTCCAGGCATATTTTTTTTAAGGATTTGGAAGTTTATGTATATTTGGGCAAAGTGCACCAAAGTAGACCTATCTTGGCAGCATTATACAAATCTAACCCTTCTTCTTGAATGATGGATTTTAATTTTTTTAAATGGGTCAACAGCAGACATATCAGTACTTAAGCTCTCTCCACACATTTTTTATTCACAATGCTATGATGCTTGCTGAATCTGCATAATCAGCCTGAACTAGCCGAAAAACCGTTGATACTAAAGTTTTTTGCAAGTCTTTGGAAGCAGCTTGAATTTTAATACCTGTCACTGCAATTCCACTTGTACAAAATTGCTTGCACCATTCCTACACCAATCTTATAACTTTTGTTCAGCCAGCTGCCACATTTGTTTGACCTGGGAACTTTCCTCATTTACATCACATTTAAAATCAAATTATAAGAGTTCAATTTTTTTATATCCGAAACTATTTGTTTTGCAATTCCATATTCTACACATATACATGCAACAGTTGCAATATTTTCAAACCTTCCAATAATTTCCAGTTTCCCATATGCAGTAAGTGATTTATGCTTTTATTTTTCTAATGATATGCTGAATGACATTTTGCACTTGATTTGTTTCTTAATCTTATGAAAGGCAATTGTTAAACTAAACTCTCTGACAGATTTGCTGCAAGCCCTTTAGCAGCAGACTGAATGTGGGTGGCCTATTGTCCCTTTGTCACTCTTAGTGTACAATCTGTGCAATAATGAAATAAACAATTTCCTTAAGTTTTTCTTAGTACTGTACTTTATTAAAAGTTAGCAATTTGTTGAATTTTTTTTTAAATTTTAGGATGCTTGTCTAGATTGGACTAAATCTAGATTAATAGGATCTGAATTAACTAGGTTTTACTTTTTTTTCTTGCTGTTTAATTACTAATTTTTACCATTTTTGTAAGATTAGATTATACTTAGAAGTTAAATGCTGAAAATTTGTCATAATGGACTCTCATAATTTTTAGCCATCACCCTTCCTTTGTATTAATTGTTATTTATAAGTATGTTAACATATTCAATATTTGTAGGAAATAACACTATGAGATTTCTTTTAATTATTATGAGTTAGTAATTTTGACTCACCTCAATTTTTTTTTTATTCTGCAGACTATAGTTTTGTTACATCTTTAGTTAGTTTCACTTTAGTTAGAATGCATCGACAATGTCGCATAGATACAGATGAAGCTATGGTCTGCAGAATATAAACAAAAATATGAGATGAGTCAAAATAACTAACTCATAATAATATTAACATATATTTAAAACATTATTTCATTATTTTTTAGCTGGCTTTTGAATCTCTTGCACTTGTAAGTCGAGCACTTACTCTCCTAGAAGCTGGAGAATTATCAGTAATCAGTTTTGGAGAATCACCTAAAGTATTACATAAGCTTGGAGATCCCTTCACAGAACAAAGTGGTGCAAGGTAAGTTCAAACAGAAAAAGTACCAAGGGTCAGTAAATGTCAAATTTGTTGTGGATAATATGTGATGATATTTAATTTATCCTACAGTGAGAAGTGTTAAATCAATAATGAAAACATCAATAGAAGCCCTGCTGGCTTTTAAAAGTAGTGTTTAAATTCCCAATAAATGTCTTCTTAATTAAGAAGCTGCCATTTGCATAGATAGAAGCCAAGGTTTTCAAGCATTTGGTGCGCGGGAATTAAAATGTATATAAGAGAAAAATTTGCGTCAAGGTTGGAACTTTCCCCAGTAGCTCAGTTGGTAGAACTTTGGTATGGAAAACCAAAGGTCCCGGGTTCGAGTGTCAGTCTGGACAAAAAATTTTCTCTTCAAATTTAATTTATCCTTCAGTGAGAAGTGTTAAATTAGTAATGAAAACATCAAGAGAAGCCCTACTGGCTTTTAAAATTAGTGTAAAATTCCCAGTAAATGTCTTCTTAACTAAGAAGCTGCCATTTGCATAGATAGAAGCCAAGGCTTCAAGCATTTGGTGTGCAGGAATTACAATACGTACAAGAGAAAAATTTGTGTCTAGATTGGAATTCGACCTGGTAGCTCAGTTGGTAGAGCATTTGGTTTGGAAAACCAAAGGTCCCAGTTCGAGTCTCAGTCTGGGCAAAAATTTTTCTCTCAAAATTTAATATGTGAGCTGTTTAATAATCAGATAAAACATTCTAATACACTTAGGCCATTCTGGCACAATAGAATGATTTTGATAGGTGATTCAGTGAATAATCAATTTGCTACATCTTTATTAAAAATTGTGCATAATTAAGATTTGAGTCCTTCCAAGTTGGTAGGTTGGAAATTTTCAACCTTGGTGCTAGAAGGGATGCTTTTGTATGATTTAAAATTATTATATCATAGTGAAATTAATGGATCTTTGGACTTTGACAATTAAGAATTGTAAGTCTCTGCAATTGTAGTAATATTCAACCCTGACAACAGCCAATCACTGCATGACCATCCCTTAACCTCCTGCCCACAAATATAATTGCTCTTAAGAATTAAATTAATCGTGATTATTTCATACCTCATACTTCTATATTTCTTTAAATACAGCACTGCAGTATCGGCAATTTCTTATCACCATCATCAGCTGTTTTCACTATTGTCAATTTTTACTTTTGTTGATAATTATCCAAACTGCCATAATTATCAACAAAAGTAAAAATTGACAATCATGAAAACAGCTGATGATGGTGATAAGAAATTGCCGATACTGCAGTGCTGTATTTAAAGAAATATAGAAGTATGAGGTATGAAATATCACAATTAATTTAATTCTTATGAATTTGAACCTCATAATGTTAAAAATTCCCAAATTTAATATATAAAAATAATTGCTCTTGCCATATAATTTTAAAATTTAAAGTTCTCCAGAATACACACACATGTATTTTGTTCATTGTGTTCGATTTTTATTTTAAATTATATTTATTACTATCAATGTTAAGATATTACCATGTCTACATTTCAAATTCTGGTGTGCTGGTGCCTCTCCCCCCCAGTACCACTCAAGCCACAACATTGTACACCTCTTCCAAACTCCAGTTGTAGCTGTCAGAAACCAAGGATCCAAATATCTATCTATATTATTAATAGTGAGTGGAGAACATATTTTTAACAACTCACCTCATACAATTTCAAATTCCATTCAGTGGAAGTCATGACTGAAGAGGGACAAGATGTTGTCTGAAACTGTCGGTATCAAAGAAATTTGATATTGTATGAGGTGAGTCATTAAAAATATGTTCTCCACTCATTATTAATGATATAACTTCATAATGTTTACTTCCCAACATTAATTTAAATGTAATTTATCTATGTGCTTAAAGAACCTATATTTTAATTATATTATTTTTGGTCTGGACATCTTACCTCAATATTAATGTTGATTTGTTCTTGGACATGTTTCAAAACAATTCTCTGTTTTATCTTCAGCTTTCCCAGACTGGTTTTATTTATGTTGCATTATGTTGCACCACCTGGATGTCGATGTCAGCTCCATCCTGTGGTTGGCCAAAGAACCTCCAAACAAGGTCACCCTCCATCGGAATATCAAAATTCATAACTCTGTTTCTGTTCTTCTGAATATAAATTTTTTCCCAAATAGTCAGCTCGTTTGTATTTTCTAACTGTTTTAATAATTTAGTGTCTGAATTTATATTATGTTTTTCAGACCAAACATGAGCAGCAACTGCAGATTTTTCAATTTCTCCATTTTTAATATTTCTTATGTGTTCTTTGGTTCTAATTTTTAGGTTTCTTTTTGTTTTCCCTATATATATCTTTTCACAACCCATGCATTCAATTTGATATATTCCTGACTTTTTATTTTTATCAGTTTTTTCATTTTTGTTGGTTTTTATTAGTTTATTTAAACTGTAGTTATTTTTTGGTGCTAATTTAATATTAAACTTCTCAAATATATTTTGAAATTTATTATGTACCCAGGGGTGATATGTGAATTTCCTATATTTTTTCATAGGTGGTTCTTCTTTTTCAAGATTACTTCTGTTTATCATTTTGTATAAAAAACAAAAAATGATAAACAGAAGTAATCTTGAAAAAGAAGAACCACCTATGAAAAAATATAGGAAATTCACATATCACCCCTGGGTACATAATAAATTTCAAAATATATTTGAGAAGTTTAATATTAAATTAGCACCAAAAAATAACTACAGTTTAAATAAACTAATAAAAACCAACAAAAATGAAAAAACTGATAAAAATAAAAAGTCAGGAATATATCAAATTGAATGCATGGGTTGTGAAAAGATATATATAGGGAAAACAAAAAGAAACCTAAAAATTAGAACCAAAGAACACATAAGAAATATTAAAAATGGAGAAATTGAAAAATCTGCAGTTGCTGCTCATGTTTGGTCTGAAAAACATAATATAAATTCAGACACTAAATTATTAAAACAGTTAGAAAATACAAACGAGCTGACTATTTGGGAAAAAATTTATATATTCAGAAGAACAGAAACAGAGTTATGAATTTTGATATTCCGATGGAGGGTGACCTTGTTTGGAGGTTCTTTGGCCAACCACAGGATGGAGCTGACATCGACATCCAGGTGGTGCAACATAATGCAACATAAATAAAACCAGTCTGGGAAAGCTGAAGATAAAACAGAGAATTGTTTTGAAACATGTCCAAGAACAAATCAACATTAATATTGAGGTAAGATGTCCAGACCAAAAATAATATAATTAAAATAACCTCAAAATATAACTTCCTAAAATTAAATATTAACCTATATTTTGTGAAGCACACTAACAGAATGTAGTAGTAATTGTTCTAATTTTCAAACTAATTGTAATTAATTGTAAAATACGTAATTACAGGTTGCTGCAACAATTTTCATTTGAACAAAAAAATACACGTGTAGGTCAGTTAGTTGATTTTGTAACAACGATGTTCATGTCACATCAAACAAGAGCTACTATCAATGTTGAAACAGCACAATTGCTAGTAATTGTATCAGATGGACGTATCATTAGTGAGGCAGCAGACAAAGTGAAACAAGCCGTAAGAAGAGCCAAGCATAATGGTATCTTCATGGTATTCCTCATCATTGATAATCCTGAGAGCAAGGTGAGTCATTAACAACTAACATTTAAATATTCATAGATTAAAACATACAGATTACCACTTATCTGTTTTATCTAGTACAAAAATTCACTACTTGCAGCACTGATCCAGGATATAACTTTCTATTTCTGGTCTTTCAAAAAGTATTTAAAAATCTATTAAATAACGTAATGTGTTTTGTATATGCTTTTAGTAAATTTCAGTGGAATTGAGCTATTGAGTTTGAAAATATTTTACAGTCTTAATTGATCCTACCTATTAGACACTGAAAATGGCAATGACAAAAATATGTATGTTTGTATGCTAATGCTCTAGCAATCACAAATTTTTAAACCAAACGTGGCCGGGCGAAAATTTTTCTCTTCAAATATAATTTATCCTTCAGTGAGAAGTGTTAAATTAATAATACTAATATCAATTGAAGCCCTACTGGCTTTATAAAGTAGTGTTTAATTCCCGATAAATGTCTTCTTAACCAAGAAGCAGCCATTTGCAAAGAGAGAAGCAAAGGCTTCATACATTTGGTGCTGGGAATTACGAAGTATATAAGAGAAAAATTTGTGTCTAGATCAGAACTCGCCCCGATAGCTCAGATGGTAGAGCATTGGCCTAGAGAGCCAAAGGTCCCGGGTTCAAGTCTTGGTCTGGACGAAAATTGTTCTCTTCAAATATAATTGGCATATTGCATTCAATTAAGAAAAATAAGGTCAAGTTTTATTTTAGAAAGAAAAATTAATGCTCAAACTGAGACTCAAACCTGGAACTCTGATTCTGTGCCTCAGTTACACCATTCGAGCACCAATACAATTGTCAACAATTCTTTACTTATACAATTCTCTTTCATCCGAAGGTCGATAGCCATCACTACCAACAATGCCATATGAAGAATTGTTGAAATTTGTATCGGTGCTTGAGTGGTGTAACTAGTATCATACTGATGAGTAGAATCAGAGATCTGGGGTTCAAGCATTAATTTTTCTTTCTAAAATAAAACTGCCATATTTATGCGTGTATAGGCCGCACTTTTTTTACCTAAAATAAATTTTCAAAATTAGGGTGTGGCTTATACATGAAATAACTAGATAACTGGTACATATCGGGTAGTTACTGTGCTATTGATGTATGCTGCCAAATTACAAGGTTGTGACGTGTTATAAATCACCTTGCCCAGCCGTAACTTTCCTTAATTCATTGCACATGATTTCCATATTCTTGGCTATCTTAAGGCCTTCGAATCGTATAATTTTGATGGATACAGAAAATCCATCTGCCGTTGTTTTCTGTATGTAATCCAAAACTTGTTCTAACTGTGGATATTTTGCTTTCTTTCCGTGGAAAGATTGTCAATGTTGTGATGTGTTTTCAAGTGCATGTTTGGATCCACCATCGCACATTTTTTCATCCATGTCAAACTTTCTTTCTGCTGTCATATTTCTGTGTTCTGCTGCATTGTGCACCACTTGTAGCTTGAATTTGGAGGTATAACTTGCTCTGCACCGACCCATGTTTACACACAGTGAACAGGAATGACAATGAATACCGTACCTACCAACTGACCGTCCCTTTTACCTTGTGTTAATGACTGAGCCACAGCCCGAATGTACCATTACATAGCCGTCAAGAGAAGCTTTGGAATTTACAACATTGCCAGATTTAAAAATGGTGTAGGTCTACTTCTGTCTTTTGCACTGCTTCTTAGTGAAAATATAAGACAAATATTTTTTTCTCAATTTATTATCGCAAAACTTGGATGTGGCGTATACACGCATATGGCCTATAAACGCATAAATATGGTATGTCCAATTCTGGAAAGTGTTAATTTAAAATATAACATCAAGGTTAAGTTTGTTAACCAGCAAACTCAGGCCATTAGGAGTGGGAGTTCCAGAAGCAAACATTAGAAAATCGGTCAGCCTGCTGCAATTTTAGATTTTTCACAATGAAACTCGGTATATGTTATCAAAATAAAACCAAAAAAAAATATTCTCAAAAAATCAGCTAAATGATTACTAGGAGTAGAGGTTTACCTGAAAGTAAAAAATAAAAATTCTAGTGGCCATCATATTTGTTTTCCCGTAACAAAACTGAATTCATACAATTTAATTAACAAAATAAAGAAATATTCTATAAACCAGCAAATTGGATCTTAAATTCCACTTGCTGAGAAATTTGCTTTATTTACACATTTTCTGGTGACAAAGTTTTTAAAACTCGTATTAAAATAATAATAATATAATAAATATCTTCAACTCATGTCCAACTCAGGATTGGGTCGAGAGATGAGATGAGCTCCCTATATATAGAGGTCTGTGAATGACAAGGGTGCCACCGACCACACCATCATGGGGCAGATGAACGAAATGAAGTGGATGTGATGAATATGGAGAAATGGTGGAATAGAATTGTGGCGGGGAAAACAGGAGAAAACCCCAGGAAATAAATTTTTCGATCTTGAATATTAAATTTATCGCTTACCAAAAGACAAATTTTTCTCTTCAAATAAAGTCATGAATCTTTATTTTAATTGGAATATTTTTCGAATCAGATCTCCATTTTCAGACTTTTATTGACTGCTGGAATCAGATTGTTTTGTCTCTTTTTCAAATCATATGAATTAAAATAAATGTGATATATGTGTGTGTGTGTGTGTGGCTTTTTTTTTTTTTCATTATAGCTCATATTTTAAATGTTATTGTAATATTGTAGGGCCTAAGATTAATTTATATCAAATAGACAGTGATAATTTCATACCATATTTAGTAAAATTATATTATTTTTTTTATTTAATTAATATACAGAGTTAGAAATTTTCATGACTCATATTTTTTATGTATTTCTTTTCCAGGATTCAATTCTCGACATCCAACAACCAATTTTCAGAGATGGCAAGTGTTTCGGATTTTCTCCATATCTAGACAATTTCCCATTCCCATTTTATTTGATTCTGAGGGATATTAATGCACTTCCAACTGTTTTAAGTGATGCATTGCGTCAGTGGTTTGAATTGGTTACTAATATGGATTAATAAGTCACAGAAATTATGTTCTACATTCCTAAACATAAAATGTGTTTTATATATGTAAGACTGTGTTGTACAAGATATTTTAGTCAGTATTTAGATGATAAAAATGATGCAGAGTTGTCATTTAATGACAATATATGCTTGATAATGTTGTAAAAATGTAAGATTTGATATTTTTTCCGTCATTGGAATTATTCTCTACTTTTTAATGTAGTCGGAAGAATCTGTAATGTACACCGTATTTCAGTTTTTGTGTAACATGTTTTGTGAACAGTTCATTTTTTTATTGTGCTCTGTGTTCCTATAGAAACAGCAAACAAGGGTAAATAAATAATTGTGTAATGATTTATCAGATTACTGTTTTCATTCATTCTCTGTTTCCTAAGTGTTCCAGTAGAAATATGCTTCAAATTTATAGCTTTGAGGTAATAAATTTGTGTGTAGAGTCGTAGAGATACTTTCAGTGAAAGAGAAGAAATTTAAGAAAAAGATAGTGATACAAAGGATAGGAAAAAACTTATAGATACTATAAAAGGAAAAGAGAAAGAAGGGAATGGATTGTGGGACCTAGATAATGAGAAACTGGATTACGGAGAGTACGATAAGACAAATTAGAACTGATAAGAAGGCCTTAATTAAATTTGAGTTGTTTTTTGACTCACCTCATATTTCTTGATTTTTTATTATCCATTATCACCATTTTTAGCAAATATGTTTATGGGTAATTTAACTTTTATAGGAATTAATCACTATGAGGTTTAATTTATGGTGAAATTAAATGTTTCTTACCTCTCCTCATATAAATTTTCTAAGTAGATCGCAATTTTGAGACCATAACGGTCTCATCTTCAGCACTTTTTTGGCGACTGATGTTATTTCGATCGGAAGAAACTCTTCTTCTTCCCTCTGTTGGAGGACCGATGAACCTCTGGATCAGGTCAAAATTTGCAGGAATTTCGAAGTTCATAAGTTTTCCTTTGTTTTTCTGAATGTGGATCTTTTCCCAAACCATGAGTTCCTTTTGTTTATCTATTTGTTTAATTAGACTGACTTTTGATTCAATTAAATGTTTTTCGGACCAAGCATGAGCAGCTACTGCTGACTTTGCCACTTCTCCATTTTTGATGTTTCTAAGATGTTCTTTCACCCTTGTTTTCAAATTTCTTTTCGTTTTTCCAATATAAATTTTGTTTATGGGTAACTTTGAATGTCAGGTAACCAAAGCATATCCTTTGATTTTTAAATTTTGGAGTAGATATGTGGACGATATCATAGCAATAGTAAAACAAAAACAATTAGAAGATGCTGTTAAACTTTTAAATATTCATAATAAAACAATTAAATTTACTATGAAAGTGGAAAATAACCAAGAAATACCATTTTTAGACTTTATAAATTGATCAGGAATGAAGAAAAAAGGAAAATAGAATTTGGAATCTACAGAAAAAAAAACTCACATTGATACTTATATTAAAGCAACAGGACTTAACCATATTGTGCATAACAGGCAGTATTTAATAGTTTAACACACAGACTTGTGAACGTTCCCATGAGCAAAGAAAATTTCAAGAAAGAGAAAAAACACATTATAAAAATAGCAAAAGATAATGGTTTTCAAGAAAAGATTATTCGTAAGAAAATAAATAAATTCAAGAAACAAAAAGTGATAAATGAAAGTACTCTTCAGACAGATAAAGAAATTGGTAAAAATTTCAAGAAATTTACATACTGCCCTTTAGTATTTAACAAATTTCAAAAAATTTTCCAACAAATTTAACAAAAATAATTACTGTTTGAATAAATGAATCAAAACCAACAAAAATGAAAATATTGAAGAAAGATATACATAGGGAAAACAAAAAGGAATTTAAATACAAGATTGAAAGAACACCTGGGAAATGTTAAAAATCACCAATAGCTGCACATGCTTGGTCAAAAAAACACAGAATTGAAACCAAGGCAAAATTACTTAAACAGAAAAATTAAAGGAACTCATGATTTAGAAGAAAATTTACTTATGCAAGAATAAAAAGAAAACTGTGAATGAGTGAAAATGAGAGGCGATTGATTTGGAAGTTCATCGGTCAGCCAACACAGAGAGTGCAGAAATCAATTTGCAGAAGAGACAACCACAAGACGGCAATTGTGATGCATGGAGAATGTCACGAATTCAGTGACAAAACCCGGATCTGCATAAAAATCAAGAAATATGAGGTGAGTCAAAAAACAACTCAAATTTAATTAAAATAAATCTCAGTGTTATTTCCTACCTACATGAAGCCCCTAAACTACCATTTTAATTAAATTAACATTTAAAGCTATAGTTTCATTGGTTTTAGTCATTTTTAGTTTGGCGCTGACTTGGGTTAGCGTATTTGAGTTTTACTTAATATAGATATTATTCCAGAAATTCCACGTAAAACTACAGTAGCAAAATTTAGACTGCTTACAGAACATGAGTATTTGGCCAAACATTTATATAAAATAGGAATATACACGAATCCAATTTGTCCTCTATGCAATAAAGACGAAGAAATGAATGAAGAACACCTACAAACCTGTGAAGTATTACCTGTTGGATCCACCATAGAGAAATATTGGAGAGCAAGAACGCTAATGGCTTCGGTGCCAAGGCCCAGCATTTGAAAACAACAACAACAGTTTTACTTAATATTTACACATTGTGTGAAATGTGCTGGTCTTTTAACAATAATATAGTTATGCCACTTTTCCATTCAACTCTTGCTGAAATGGTTAATAAAACGAATTACCAGATGTCTCTATCTTTCTTCCTCTAATTCTTTTTCCACCTTTACCACTCTACTGCCCATCACTCATATCAATTCTACTTCTACCATCTCATTCTATACATCTTACTATATTATATGAATGAAACTTTAAACTACCTTGGGATTGGATTGGGCTTAATCTAGGAACCTTTTGATCTGTAACATAATGCCTTAGATCAGGGACACCCAAACTACAACCCTCAGGCCAGATACGACCCTCCCTCACTTTCTATCTGGCCCCTGTAAGCCTGTAACATAGTAAATTAAAATATGTTAAGGGTAGACCTATAATATTAGTCTATCAATAGGTCTAATGGAACATGAACTTGTGAAGTATGTAATAATGACATAAAAAAAGTAGCAAATGAACACAAGATGGTGTGGGAGTCGACATCCAGGGCAGACAACATAAAATTGAACAGTCTGAAAAATCTGACAATGGTATGGACAGCATATCATGTCAAATGTAACATCAAGTATTTATGAGGTAAGATGACCAAATTCATCCTATTTATTAAGAAGAATTTCATAATGTTCCTTCCTATTGCAATTTATTTCAAGTTACATTACTACACATTATAAATGCAACTCTCACTTTCAATTTGTTTCAGTGAGATTTGAACCATGGACCTTCTGAACTATAGCACCATGCCTTCCTTAATAATCTTGGCTAATTAGCCACATTTGAAACTAAGATTTTCATTAGCCTTATAATAATAATAATAATAATAGCTTTATTTTACCTGGTAGAGTTAATGCCTTCTCTGTCACTCAAACAGGTTTTTAAAAATTACAAAAAATAATCTTACATCTAAATTACAATAAACATAAACGATTACATGTTATATATACAATACAATTATTATTTATAATGTATTTTGATTTACTCTAGATTTAACAAATTCAATATAATATGTACAAGATATATATAAAAACAAGAAAAATTATTAATGACATAGTATAAATTTAAATAAATAGAGAAAAATTAATTATTAAATAACGGGTAACTGTATAAGCGTGACTTAAAAGTGTCAAGTGTGCTGCAACCTCTGTTATCTTGAGGAAGAAAATTCCAGGAGCATGCAGAGGCTACTGTGATCCACAGAGTATCCAGAGGAGAAAATGGACAAGTTTTGTGTATATGCTATAAGCGGCACTAGTGTAGAACTAACGACATCTACATTTTTTTAATTTTTTGTGGTACTGATATGAAATTCAGCACAGTCTGGTGGTAAAATTATAATTATACAACACCATCTGGTGAATAATTATGGAATTATTTGTACCCATCCTCTCAGACCTAAAGTTTTTTTTTTAATTTTAACAGAATGAAAGAATGGAAATCAATAAAACATGTTAATTTATTTTCGTTTATTAAAATTTATTTTATACAATATGTATTATGTTGTATATAATATGTATTAAAGAATCTTAGCCATGTCGTACATCTGAAATCCATTATGAAGTCACATTTTTTAAATCTTAGAATTTTATCACTTCTAGTAGGTTCATCTTTGAAAATAGATTCACATTAAAAACATAAACAAGTTTTAATTTACTTATGAATTAGAGTAAAATGTAAGTAATGATTTTTAACTTTCGATAATATATAATTTTTACAGTACTGTCTACATAGGACGAAAGGATGGCAATTAAAAATTTCAATTTACAAAATGGCTAATTTCCCATAATCCCCAGTGAACATGCCATGTGCCTTGCATTTGTTTTATTTAGTTACATATTCTGTTAATACGAAGCGCTACCATTGTAGTTTGCTCATTGTAGTTCATCGTAAATTTTTAGGTGTCACTGTGCACCGGGACTTGAACCCTTAACCATGCGATCTGCTACCAAAGATTACACCGCGTGTTGGTGCTGGATCAAACCAATGTTGTTGATAAATATTTTGAATAGAAAACATAGATTGCTCAAATTAAGATATCTTTATATATTAAATTTGGGAATTTTTAACATTATGAGGTTCAATTAATAATAATATTATTAAGATATCTTTGCCCGGGCCCATAAAAGACAAAGATTAATTCAACTTTCCTAAATAAATTATCAAACCTGTAATGTGTTGTAAGCTACAAGCTATAATCGTGGAAGCTTTAAGGAAAGAGGAACTCACACATGCTTGAGTAAGCTTTGGAATTTTACCTTCATATCTGACATAGGCTAGCTACTAAATAAATAGGCAAAAAGTACTTAAAATAGACAACTAAAGTTTAATGCGAGTCAAAAAGATAGTCAGATATAACATTGAAAATAAATGAATAAATAATTAATTTGACAAAGAAAATAATACTATCATTGATCATCTATACAAAAAAAATAATATTAAGAAACATACATACATAGTTACATACACACTAGTCCAGCCTAGGGTTGGGGTATACGATCCTTGCGGCCCCACCCTGGCCTAAAGGACTAATAAAGCAAACTAGCTCTTCTGAGCTGTATTGACCAGACTCTGATGACAACTGAACAGATGATGATCTGATGTTAGAAAACACAGCTCTATATGAGAGTTTGCTAGGAGAGGGGAGTATGCGCGATAGGACATGAAGCGTAATAGGAAGGGAGGGGGTAAGTAGGAGAGAATTTGGCACTGTTCACAAAGATCACAGACGAAATGGAGACACGATGACGTATAGGTTGCGCAGTATGACGTAATCCCTGTATCGAAATCTTGATTTCGGTACAATATTGCCCCCTCGGGGCCCCTCCAAAAAGAAAAGAGAGAGAGTCGCCACAACACCAAAATGAAACCATCAAAACGTTCACAAAAAAAAACTTTCACAAAAAAAACTTTCAATTTTTAGTGAACACAACTTGGTGTAATCCCGCGTCGGGAGGGTAAGGCGACAGTTCACAACAGGATCAGGCTGAGAATATCCACAAACTTGTATTTTATCGTTTCCCATAACTTGTCCACCACAACCAACCTACTCCATCAGCTATCCAGGAGCTGTATTCATGACTCCTGTAAAATGCTATAGACACCATAGCTGAACTCGGTGGTGTTCCAGGTGAAGTCAGGAAGACGATACATCACAGTTGGATTGCCAGATCGCAATCCCGCTCAGCCATCCCATTTACTGCAACCCAATCTCGATCAGCGAATACTCGGGGTCGGCCGAACCTGCCAAGTACATGACTGCCAGAAGTCCACTGCTCCATATCAGTGCCAAATAGGGGAAGGTTAACTGAAATTACAAAGGACAGAAAACAGAACCTCATAAAAGTTTAACATCAGAAATATATGAAACATTTAGGTTACCTATGTGTCCTTTACAAAATACATATATATAACAACAGTGGTAATTAATTAACCACGGGACACGCCTTTATCTAGCTAGCCATGTTATTAAATTCAGTGGCCATCGACGCTTTCCAAACTCTATTAGCTCTAACCTTTAGAGAGTGCCTTACATAACAAAACATGGACCACATTACAAAACTTTCTCAAGAACTTCCTCGTAATAAATTTAAATATCCGAATGAAAATACGGCTCCACTGGCCTACAATATTATTACGATAAATACTCTTAAGTCTTCCACATGAAATGTTTACGTCTCTAACAGTATACATGCCGAATAAACTTAATTCAAGAAACAAGCTGATAACATCTATCCAGCTAGGCATGTTTACAATACACAATAGAAACAGATGTAAATATACGTAAACAGCTGTAAAAGAAGTTATTACATGCATCTACAATACAGTAAACAACAAAGCAGGAAAGATGAATTAACGTATTTATACAATTCCAATATAATACGTAAACAATTTAACTTAAATGAATTTACATAAGTAAGTTTGATAACATAAACCATAGTACACGAGACAACTCTATTTCATTAATATCAATTTTAAACATTCTATGTTTCCACAAATCCTTCCAAGTTATAAAATACTGTACTAATTTTTCAATACACTTCTCCACTGGGAGTTCAACCCAGAAGCTATGTTCTATTTTGGGGCTTGAACCCAAAATCACTTTTTCCTCAAAACAAACTATCTATATTTATATTTCCCGTCCAAAGCATAACTTAAAGCTTACAAGAACAAATTTCAAACTCAAAATTACGATACTAATCATTTTGAATCACGAACCCCTTTCCATTCAAAAATAGTATACAACAACAATAAAACCGAATGCTCTGCTACCAATAATTGCACCAGGACTTGAACCCTTAATCACGCGATCTGCTACCAAAGATTACACTGCGTGTTGGTGCTGGATCAAACCAATGTTATAGAAAACATAGACTGCTCAAATTAAGATATCTTTGCCCGGGCCCATAAAAGACAAAGATTAATTCAACTTTCCTAAATAAATTATCAAACCTGTAATGTATTGTAAGCTACAAGCTATAATCGTGGAAGCTTTAAGGAAAGAGGAACTCACACATGCTTGAGTAAGCTTTGGAATTTTACCTTCATATCTGACATAGGCTAGCTACTAAATAAATAGGCAAAAAGTACTTAAAATAGACAACTAAAGTTTAATGCGAGTCAAAAAGATAGTCAGATATAACATTGAAAATAAATGAATAAATAATTAATTTGACAAAGAAAATAATACTATCATTGATCATCTATACAAAAAAAATAATATTAAGAAACATACATACATAGTTACATACACACTAGTCCAGCCTAGGGTTGGGGTATACGATCCTTGCGGCCCCACCCTGGCCTAAAGGACTAATAAAGCAAACTAGCTCTTCTGAGCTGTATTGACCAGACTCTGATGACAACTGAACAGATGATGATCTGATGTTAGAAAACACAGCTCTATATGAGAGTTCACTAGGAGAGAGGAGTATGCGCTATAGGACACGAAGCGTAATAAGAAGGGGGGTAAGTAGGAGAGAATTTGGCACTGTTCACAAAGATCACAGACGAAATGGAGACACGATGACGTATAGGTTGCACAGTATGACGTAATCCCTATATTGAAATCTTGATTTCGGTACAACTGTATGCAGTTTCTGCTCTGTATTAAATACTCTGTGCTGTTATCTTGTGACCTAGTGTCAATATTGTGGTAAGAAGATAACTTCTCAAATCTGGACGCCAGGTAACTAGGAGTGTAGGAATTCAGAAGCTTGAAAAGAAATGAAAGAGTGCAATTTACGTCTGTTAGTAAGACGGAGCCAAGAGAGGTTATTGAAGTGTCGGAAATATCATAACAGCGGATATTGAAAATGAATCGAAAGCAAGCATTATGAACACGCTGCAGTCTCTGTGACGAGTCATAGTTTAGATCATTATATATAATGTCAATAATTGAAGTGTGGCAACACAAGATTCTGCATAAGGATTTGTTTTAATGAAACTGGGAGAAAATTCTTTAAACGTCTAAGATAATGTAAGATGGAGAAAGTCTTTTTTACGTATGTGTTTCACTTGTATTTGCCAGGTTAAATTTGCATCTAGATGTAGTCCAAGATCTTATGTTATGGTTCGTTTTTTGAAAAATTAAAAATGAATTTCAGAGATTTTTCACAACATGTAAATGATTCCTCACACTATAAAATAATTAAATTACTTTTTTTCTAGCAAAGAAAATCTAGAAATATAGACACAAAAATAAAAAAAAATGTGACTTAACTGTAATGTCATTTCTGTTGTTTATCCTTGGCATTCATAAGTTATATTTATGAAAGATGGCAGAGAAATTTTATTTAAATTTCTTTTATAATTTAAGCAATATAAAAATCTAACTGAAATGTGATCAATCCATGACAGAACAATGTAATGTTAGTGTTTGTTATTTAGTTATTTTTTTAAGGCCAATGTGTGTATATGTGAACAAAAACTCAAATCATATTTGAAGAGAAAAATTATATGCCCAGACTGGGATTTGAACCCAGGACCTTTGGCTTTCTGGGCCAATGCTCAACTGACTGAGCTACCGGAGCGAGTTCCAACCTAAATACAAATTTTTCTCTTATATACATTGTAAATTCCCAGGCACCAAATGCTATGAAACTTTTGCTTCTATCTTTGCAATGGCAGCTTCTTAATATCATTGAATTATTTGTGCAATATTAAAACATAACCAAAATGTGATCTTATTAATAACCAGCACTAGGAAAAAAAAAAAGGACTAAGGGTAGTGTGAATTATTTTGTTAGTTTTTTTAAATTCGAACTGACACGTTTAAATGTGATGTACAACTCTAATATTTATTGTTTGTACATCTGAAGTGAGATGATGCACGTTAACAAATAAATGACATATTGTGAGGTACATGGTTCAAAATTACAATAGTTTTGTGTTTTGAAAAAGTAAATGAAGGGGGTTAATGTTAATATTATTCGTTTTTAAACATCTTAATGATGGACAAATTATATTTGAAAAGAAAAATATACACCTAGACTGGGGTTTGAACCCAGGACCTTTGACTTTCTATGTCAATGCTCTTCCATCTGAGCTACCTAGGCCTCCAATCTAAACGCGTATTTTTCTCTTACACATAGTTAATTCCCTAACCCCAAATGCTACGAGCCATTGCTACGACTTTGCAAATGGCGGCTTCTTTATTAAGAAGACTTTTTTATTGGGAATTTAAACATTACTTATAAAGCTAGTAGTGCTTCTTTCAATGTTAATATTATTCGTTTTTAAACATCTTAATGATCATCATCATCATCATAATTGGCTCGACAGCCCCATGTGGGCCTTGGCCGCCTTCAGAAACCTTTGCCAGACTTCCCTGTTCTGCGCTTCATTCTTCCAGTTTTTTATTTTTTAAATTTTAATGTCTTGAATTATACCATCCTCCCATCTTAATTTAGGTCTTCCAACTTTTCTGGCCAATAGTGGTTGTTCATTGTAAATTCTTTTTGTAATCCTTTGTTGGTCCATGCGAATAATGTGTCCAGCCCATGCCAATCTATTAACTTTAACAAAATTCAAAATATCTGGCTGATTGTACAATTTATACAATTCATTATTGTATCTCTTTCTCCATGCATTATTTTCTTTCACGGCACCAAAAATGGATCTCAGTATCTTCCTTTCAAAACACCCTAATAATTCCTCATCAGATTTCAACATGGTCCAAGTTTCTGATGCATAAGTTAACACTGGTCTAAGGAGAACTTTATACATGAGTATTTTTGTCCTTCTAGATATAAACTGAGATCTAAACATTGTCCTGAGTCCAAAAAAATACTTGTTTGCAGCCATGATCCGTAGATGTATTTCAGCCGAATTGTCATTTCTACAATTTACTTCAGATCCTAGATAAATAAAGCTATGAACCAGTTCAAATTTATATGTGCCAACTTCCAAACTAGATGGGCACGCTTCACATTTACCTTAATCACAGGCATATATTTTGTCTTGGCCTGGTTAATTTTAAGATTCATTCTTTTTGCTGCCTTCTCTAGGCTAATAAATGCATCCTTCATGGCTAATTGACTTCTTCCTATTATATCTATATCGTCGGCATATGCAAGAATTTGCACATATTATGAAAGATGGTTCCCCTTATATTAAGACCTGCGTCTCTTACCACTTTTTCAAGGGCAATATTAAAAAGTAGACATGCAAGAGAATCTCCTTGTCGTACTCCATTTTTTGTATCAATAGGCTCAGTTAATGCATTATTAATCTTAATCTGACATTTAGTGTTATTCATTGTTATTTTAACCAATGCAATAAGTTTCATAGGTATTTTAAATTCTTGCATTGCTGCAAATAATTGCGCCCTGTCTATACTATCATATGCCGCCTTAAATCTATGAAGAGGTGGTGTGTTTCTATTCCATATTCATTGCATTTTTCAAGCATTCTGCGAAGGGTATGGATTTGATCCACGGTGGACCGTCCCTGCCGGAAACCACATTGATAATCACCAACCACATTTTCTACATACGGTACCAGCCTTTTAAATAAGATGTTCGAGAATACTTTATAAGCAATACACAAAAGGCTGATTTCCCTATAATTGGAACAAGTCAATATATCACCTTTCTTCAGTATAGGGCATATTATGCTCAAATTCCAATCTTCTGGTAGACTCTCCTCATTCCATATTTTAACGAATAGTTGATGTAGTTTTTCTACATACTTTGTCCCTGACTGTTTAATCAATTCTGCCTGTATCAGATCCTTTCCTGGTGCTTTATTATTCTTCAACCTACTAATGGCATATTCAACCTCTTCAAGAGTTGGAGGATATTCTACAATTTCGGTCATTTCATAGTTAGTTATTGAAGCTGTAGAGGCTGTAGAGATTGTTGATATATACTGGCCAGGTACTTCTTCATTCAGAAGCTCATTAAAATATTCAGGTCCATCTTTTTAAAATTCCTCTATCATCACTTAAAATATTGCCTGCTTTATCTCTACATAGTGTGGATCTTGGCTGAAAGATATTCTTGTTTTTATTTAGTTTCCTATAAAATGCTCTGCTTTCATTTTTATTTCGCAGCTCTTCCATTTCTTTCAATTCCTTATCAAAGAACTCTCGTTTCTTCTTCTTGTGAATTCTTTTTTCTTCAAGTCTTGCCAGACGATATTCATCAATGGCTTTGCGAGTATTTCTTTTTTGCAGCATTTTCCTGTAAGCCACATTTTTAATATTAGTCACATTTTCACAGTCAGCATCAAACCAATGATTGTATTTGATTGTCTCAGCTTTGCCCAACAACTCAGTTGCCGTTTCTGTTACTATCCTTTCCAAAGCCTTCCAGCATTCACTAACACTCTCACTATCAGTGATGTCCTTTAGGCTCTCATCAATTCTTTGTATATATCTAGATTTAATGTCGGTATCTACTAGTTTTCCACAGTTAAATTTTCTCATCTGTTCTCCATGGATCCTTTTTGCATTTGAGATGCGGCTTCTTATACATGCAATGACTAAGTAATGATCCGAGTCCACATTTGCCCCCCGATAGGTCCTAATATCAGTAAAATTTGAAAAATGTCTAGTATCTATGACTACATGGTCAATTTGATTAAAGTTTTTCCATCGGGTGACTTCCAAGTTCTCTTGTGGATATTCTTATGCGGAAATACCGTACTAGCAATCACCATACTTCTAGATGAGGCAAAATTAATTAATCTAATGCCATTATCATTAGATACTGCATGTAGACTATTTGTTCCTATTGTAGGTTTATACATGCCTTCCTTGCCTATTTGTGCATTCAAATCACCTAAAATAATTTTAATGTCTCTTTTAGGACATTCGTCATAGATTTTGTCAAGCTCATCATAAAATCTTTCTTTCTCCTCTTCGTTCTTCTCATTTGTAGGTGCATGCACACATATAAAACTGTAATTAAAGAAATGTCCTTTAATCCTTAGGATACAGCTTCTAGGTGACTTTGCCTTAAAATCCATTATTAGATGTTTTATCCTCTTATGAACTACAAATCCTGTTCCAAAAGCATGGTCTTTTTTGTGACAACTATAAAAAATTGTGTGGCTTTTCTTTTCTAAAATCCCATTCCCTATCCACCTCACTTCTTGCATTGCTAGTAAATCTAGTTTATGTAAATCTAATTGTTCCAGTAGCACTTTCAAGGCACCAGGTCTATATAAAGATAAAACATTCCATGTTCCAATTCTCATATCCTTTATGTATTTGCTATGTCGTCGTAGAAAGTTCTGTCCGGCATATTGTTCTTGTGGTTTCGGGACAGTTATTTTTTAACGGTATAGGGGTGTCAACCCTATGCCCACCCCCAGCTATCCTGGAGGACCGATGTTTTCTGTCAGGGTTGTCTCCCTTAGTTGGCCAGTCCCGATTTTCAAGCGTCGGAAACTCACTTTTTGCCCTTGCACCACTTAGCTTTAACCAGGAGCCACGACGAGGACGTGTGTGCATCTGACTTGGTAGGAATCAATGGCATTTCTCGAGTTTTAGTAGTATATACCCGCCAACAAGGTATATACCCTCGAGACCACATACTACCCCTTTGGCTCCCACATCTTAATGATGGACAAATTATATTTGAAAAGAAAAATATACACCTAGACTGGGGTTTGAACCCAGGACCTTTGACTTTCTATGTCAATGCTCTTCCATCTGAGCTATAGGCCTCCAATCTAAATGCGTATTTTTCTCTTACACATAGTTAATTCCCTAACCCCAAATGCTACGAGCCGTAGCTACGACTTTGCAAATGGCGGCTTCTTTATTAAGAAGACTTTTTTTATTGGGAATTTAAACATTACTTATAAAGCTAGTAGTGCTTCTTTCAATGTTAATATTATTCGTTTTTAAACATCTTAATGATAGACAAATTATATTTGAAAAGAAAAATATACACCTAGACTGGGGTTTGAACCCAGGACCTTTGACTTTCTATGTCAATGCTCTTCCATCTGAGCTACCTAGGCCTCCAATCTAAATGTGTATTTTTCTCTTACACATAGTTAATTCCCTAACCCCAAATGCTACGAGCCGTTGCAAAGTCATAGCAACGGCTCGTAGCATTTGGGGTTAGGGAATTAACTATGTGTAAGAGAAAAATACGCATTTAGATTGGAGGCCTAGGTAGCTCAGATGGAAGAGCATTGACACAGAAAGTCAAAGGTCCTGGGTTCAAACCCCAGTCTAGGTGTATATTTTTCTTTTCAAATATAATTTGTCCGTCATTAAGATGTTTAAAAACGAATAATATTAACATTGAAAGAAGCACTACTAGCTTTATAAGTAATGTTTAAATTCCCAATAAAAAAGTCTTCTTAATAAAGATGCCACCATTTGCAAAGTCGTAACAACGGCTCGTAGCATTTGGGGTTAGGGAATTAACTATGTGTAAGTGAAAAATACGCATTTAGATTGGAGGCCTAGGTAGCTCAGATGGAAGAGCATTGACATAGAAAGTCAAAGGTCCTGGGTTCAAACCCCAGTCTAGGTGTATATTTTTCTTTTCAAATATAATTTGTCCATCATTAAGATGTTTAAAAACGAATAATATTAACATTGAAAGAAGCACTACTAGCTTTATAAGTAATGTTTAAATTCCCAATAAAAAAGTCTTCTTAATAAAGAAGCCGCCATTTGCAAAGTCGTAGCAATGGCTCGTAGCATTTGGGGTTAGGGAATTAACTATGTGTAAGAGAAAAATACGCATTTAGATTGGAGGCCTAGGTAGCTCAGATGGAAGAGCATTGACATAGAAAGTCAAAGGTCCTGGGTTCAAACCCCAGTCTAGGTGTATATTTTTCTTTTCAAATATAAATGAAGGGGGGTTTTGCCCTCCTCACCCCCTCCCCCAAACTGCCCAACTAACCACAAAAATGTGTGAAATAAACTAAACCAGGTCGCCATCATGTTAAAAATTACTAAAAGCAACAAAACTAATATAAATAGTTTTGTTACCATCATCAACCTCAAGGTTTAGGCCCTCTAGTCCGTTCCGACTTCAAGAGATTTGGTCTGTCCATCTACTAAATGGTGTTCCTTGATGTCTAGATCCTGTGGGTCTGTAGTTTAAAATCACGAAAGTTAAACTAGGTAGGTCAAATGAAAAGATCGTTATATCATTCATACAAATCTTCAAAATTACCACTTTTAATTTTTCAATAACTTAACCATAAATTTATAAATCAGGTGGTGCTGTAGATATAATACATCTAATAAAAATAATAAAAACCTCAAAAGAAGCCCTATTGGCTTTATAAAGTTGTGTTTAAATTCCCAATAAAAATTTCTTAAACAAGAAGCTGCCATTTGCGTGATCGAGCTTCTTGTAGCATTCGGCATTAGGAATTAACAGTGTATAAGAGAAAAATTTGCATTTAGATTGGAGTTTATCAGGTAACTCAGTAGTAGAGCATTGGCCTAGAAAGCTAAAGGTCCTGGGTTCTAATCCCAGTCCTAGCATATAATTTTTCTCTTCAAATATAATACATCTAAGGTTTGAATCTTGACGAAACCCAAGTAAAAATTCCACTTATATGCTGTAGAAGTACAATTTGAGTTGTGTAAAATAAAAGACGAAGTATAAGGAGAGATTATGAAAATATATTAAGAAGTAACATTATGAAGTTCTCTTAATAAATGAATTTTGTCTGTTTTCATCTTATCTCATAAATTGTTGTTTTTTGTAAGATGCATTTCAATGCTTCTGTGCTTCGTCAGTTGGTACAGACTGGTCTTCTTTAAGTTTGCTGGACCTGGATCTCTATTTCTGCTACCTCTTTTTGTGGTCCAAAACTTTTTTATTAGACTCCTTTCCCCGGGAATTTCAAAATTCATAATTCTCTCCTTGTTCTTCTGTATGTATTTTTTTCCCCCATATGGTGAGTTTATTTGTGTTTTTTGCTTTAATAATTTTGTGTTTACATCTGTCTTAAGTTTTTCTGACCAGGCATGAGCAGCCACTGATCAGAAAAACATAAGATATTAGATGTAAACACAAAATTATTAAAATAGAAAATACAAATGAACTCACCATATGGGAAAAAATTTACATACAGAAGAACAAGGAGAGAATTATGAATTTTTTAATTCCCGGGGAAAGGAGCCTAATAAACAAGTTCTTTGGACCACAAAAAGAGGGAGCAGGAGTCGATATCCAGGGCCGACAACTTGAAGAAGATCAGTCTGTACCAACTGACAAAGAGCAAGCAGAAGCTTAGAAAAATGTCTTACAAAGGTAACATGCAAATAGACCAAACTTACTTATATAAGGAGATATTCCTATTACAGAACACAGAGATATAAAGAGAGATATTCCTATTACAAAACACAGAGATACAAAAAATAGTATATAACATTTTTTTTTAATTCCATGTGCAGATGCATTGACTGATTTAGTTCAGTCTCTATATTTGATCTGTTCAGTAACTTCTTAGTAATAACTGGCAGAGAATTGCAAACATGCTAAGATCGAGAAAGTAAAATAAAGGAGACATGAATAGTGAAAGAATAGAGGAGGAGAAAATATAGATTAGCAAAAGAATGAGAACTTATAAAATGAAATAGATGGATTAAGCAGGAATTAGGTAGTATTTTATTTAACAATGCTCTTTATGAACATTAGCATCCCAATTCAAAGCTGGGAATGAAGGAGCAATCTTATTTTACACAGAGACCTCTTATTTCAGGGTTCAGATTATTTTTACATGCTGTAAGTCTATGACAAGTAGTCCATGGCTTTACTTCCCTTCCAAATGAAATAATACACCCTGAAAAAGTCCATTGACCCTGACTGGATTAGACCTGTGTACTTTGGAACCAAGAGGTGAGCATGCTAACCTGTAATTCACCGAGTCTGACAGGATTCAGGAGTTGGCAGAGAGGGAATAAGATATTTGGAATGAGTTAATTACTATTGTTTAACATTACTCTTTAACAACTCTGATCATTACCTTCACAATTAAAATTTTGCCATACAAATGGCTGATAAATTCTACCCAGAGGCATCTTATTTCAGATTGAGGTTTTTTCATATATAATACATTTATGACACATGACCCACAGTTCTACTTTCCTTCTGAAGGAAGTCATGCTCAGAAATTTTATGCCCTTAAAAATGCATTGGCTCTAACTAACTAACTCATTGGCACTATCGAACCCATAGGTTCATGGCCACGTGGACATAAGCTCTCCATATATCCCTATCCTGAGCCAATGTTTTCTAATCATCCCCTGTATAATCTACTTCTCTCAAATCATAGTTAATGTTATTGTCTCACCAACATTCTTGGTCTACCAACTGGGCATTTTCCTACAAGAAGCTTCCATGCACGTCTTTCATTCCCCATGCGTGCCACATGTCCTGTCCATTGCAGTCTACGAGACTTAACTGGTCTTATTATATCTGGCTTCCTATACTTATCATGTAGCTCACTATTATGTAGTTTTCTCCATTCATATGTCTGTTCATCTCTCTTTGGTCCAAAAATTTTCGTAAGAACTTTATTCTCAAATACTCGTAATCTCCTTTCCTCCCATAAAGTAAGAGTCCATGTTTCACATCCATATAATATAACTGGGAGAATAACAATTTTATATATTTTCAGTTTAACGTTTTTTGAAAGGAGTTGGGAAGTCAAGAGTCTCTGTAATACATAATAACATGCATTTCCAGAATTGAGCCTATGTTTAATTTCCTTGTGCACCTCATTCCTATTTGTGATTATTGTTCCTAGGTATTTGAATTCAGCCACTGCCTCAAAATTTCCCTCATTTAATGCATTGACTCTGGTTGATCAAATCAGAGATCAGCATAGTAACCATTACATCATTGTGAGTGGTGATTTTGGAAGGCAGCAGATATACAGCTGTGGTATTATAGGGAAAATTGGTAGAGGATTATAACGAACGAAGAAGGTCCCTGGCAGCTAATTCCTTGGTGGAATCAGTTTGGGGTTTAACCACTTAACCCTCGTGTGTGTAGCAGCATTGGTGTTCAGCCAATGTTGATGTGAAACAGGTTGGATGAAATGAGGTGTTACCTCACTAGAGTAGGGCATCATAAACCACAGTGTCAGACAAACAGAGAAAAATTATATGTATGTGTAAAGAAATAAAATATGTAGAGAGGTACTATATATATTTAGAGCAACAGAGATAAAAGTAAGAAGGAATATAGAGGAGTATAAAAGGAAACCATAGAGTGAATGAAAAAAAAATAGTCCATAAATACAAGTATGGGAGTATTTTTTTTTCTCTTATTAATACTTCAGCATGCCCCATTACAGAGTAATATTACATGCTTTGTTTCAATATAATACATCAATGACTTATATTATGCTATTACATAACAGTATATACATATTTACATATACATTTTACTATGTCTTAACTATATACTATTGTCTATATTCACTCACACTCACTCACTGGCACTATCGAACCTGTAGGTTCATGGCCGCGCGGACACAAGCTCTCCACACATCCCTATCCTGAGCCAATGCTTTCCAATCATTCCCTGTATAATCTACTTCCCTCAAATCATAGTTAATGTTATTCTCCCACCTCATTCTTGGTCTACTAACTGGGCGTCTTCCCTCTGGCTTTCCCACAAGTAGCCTCCATGCAAGTTTTTCATTCCCCATACATGCAACATGTCCTGCCCATCGCAGTCTACGAGACTTAACTATTCTTATTGTATCTGGCTTCCTATAAAGACCATGTAGCTCATTGTTATGTAGTCTTCTCCATTCACCTGTCTGTTCATCTCTCTTTGGTCCAAAAATTTTCCTAAGTACTTTATTCTCAAATACTTGTAATCTCCTTTCCTCCCTTAAAGTAAGAGTCCATGTTTCGCACCCATATAATATAACTGGTAGAATAATAGTTTTATATATTTTCAGTTTAATGTTTTTTGAAAGGAGTTGGGACATCAAGAGTCTCTGCAATGCATAATAGCACGCATTTCCAGAATTGAGCCTATGTTTAATTTTTTTGTGCATCTCATTCCTATTTGTAATTATTGTTCCTAGGTATTTGAATTCAGCCACTTCCTCAAAATTTCCCTCATTTGTCATTAGCTGTCCATTTCCATTATATAATGTATTTCTACATGTGACCATATATTTAGTTTTATCGATATTTACTTCCAGTCCTAATTTCTTAGTGTTACTCAATAGTGTGTGCGTGTTGTCCTTTAGTATCTCCTCGCTATCGGTCAATAATACTACATCATCAGCATAAACTAACAGCTTATTAATACCATTGAGTTGTAAGCCATCCTTATTCTCTAAAGAGTTAATGGCATGCTCTAGTACAAAATTAAATAGTAGAGGAGATAGTGCATCTCCTTGCTTCAACCCATTCTGGATTTCAAAAGTGTCCGAAAACTGTTTGCCTACACGCACCCTACTCTGTGCCATTTGGACACATTCGTATAAGTCTAACTAACTTTTTAGGAATTCCAAACTCCAGCAGGATACTATATAACTTCTCCCTCTTAATTGAATCATATGCTTTTTTGAAGTCTACATACAGTTGATGTACAGTACCATTATATTCCCAATTCTTTTCTAAAATCTGTCTTATACTAAAAAGCTGATCTGTTGTAGACCTGTTTCTTCTAAATGCACATTGATGATCTCCTAGAATGTCATCAATATAGGGAGTAAGTCTGCTTACTAATATATTTGTTAGAATTTTGTACGAAGTTGAAAGTAATGAGATGCCCCTGTAATTGTTGCAATCAGTTTTATCTCCTTTCTTATAAATTGGTACGATAATTGATTCCTTCCATTCATCTGGAAGAGCTTCTTTTTCCCAATCATACTAAGCAACCAGTGTATCTTATCCATCAATTTTTCTCCCCTGATTTTATCAGTTCTGCTGGGATCTCATCTGAATCTGATGCTTTATACATCTTCAATTTTTCAATCGCCATTTCAACCTCTAATGCACTTGGTTCTGCGACTAGCATTTCTGCTGTCTGTAAATTATCCTCCTCAATGTCCTGTTCTGTATGTACATTTAATAACTGATTAAAGTAACTTTTCCATCTATTTAATATACTCCTGGAATCTGCAATCATCTCCCCGTTTTCATTCCGAATTATGTTTGTTCTAGCCTGAAACCCTTTCTTCTCTATACTAATTCCCTGATATAATTCTCTAATGTTCCTATTTTTTGCATTCATTTCAAGATCATTAATCTTCTCTCTCAAATATTCCCTCTTTTTACTCTTTAGTAACTTGGTGGTTTCCCGTCTAATACTACCCAATTGCTCTAAATTTACCTCATTTGGCTCGTGTAACCATTTCATTTTTGCTAGCTTTCTTTTCTTTGCAATGACGGCACATTCCTCATCAAACCATTTCTTGTTTTGCCTCTTTTTTAAACAACCAATGCTTTCTGATGCTGACAATTTAATAGTATCTCTTATAGCCTCCCATTCTTTATTTATATCAGTTTCTTCTTCGTTTGCCATATTGTCATCTGAAGATTCCAGTACTTCAAATCTATTAGCAATTTTGATTTGGTATTCTTGCCGCATTTCATCATTTTTCAAGTTTTGTAATTCAAATTTTACAAAATCATCTTTAGTGTTTTTTCCTCTCATAAGCGATAGCCGTTGTCTGATTTTCACTCTGACCAGATGATGATCCGAATTGCAGTCTGTCCCGCTAACTGATCTAACATCGATGATGCTACTGTGCCAGCGTTTATCCACTAATACATGATCTATCTGGCTCCGAGTTTCTCCATCTGGGGACGTCCAGATGTATTTATGAATATCCTTATGCTGAAATGTTATGCTCTTAACAATGAGATTCTTTGATGTGGCAAATGTGACTAATCTAACCCCATTGTCGTTACTATCTTCATGAAGATTGAATTTGCCTATTGTTGGTTTGAATATATCTTCCCGCCCCACTTTTGCATTAAAATCTCCTAAGACAATTTTCACATGATATCGTGAAAGGCTATCAAATAAGCATTCTAATTCTTCATAGAACTCATCCTTGATCTTGTCATCTTATCTTCAGTGGGGGCATGTGCATTTACAATTATAAAATCATGTCGTTTACCCTTTAGAATTATGTATGACATCCTATCACTAACAAAATTAATATCTCGGATAGTGGATAGGATCCTCCTTCTGACTAAAAAACCCATTCCAAATGCAGGTCTTTCTGTACCCCCGTAGTATAATGCAAAGCTTCCTGATTCCTGACTACCTTCTCCTGGCCACCTAACTTCCTGTAAAGCGACTATATCCAAGGACGATTTATCTAATACCTGCGTTAATATCTCTAGTGCCCCGCTATTGTATAAAGTCCTAACATTCCATGTTCCTAGGAACATGTCCCTGTGTTTGAGCCTTTGGCATGGGTTCCCTGAAGTAGTCCCCGCCCGGAGATCCGAATGGGGGACTATTTGACCTCCGGAAAATTTTACCCCAGTTGAACCCATGTCTGCATTTCTTGACGGTTGTATTTTTACGGTGAAAGATCGTCACTCTTTCGACCAAGGTACTTTTTTCGTCTGGCTTATCACCTTCGACCAATCCGGCATGGGTAACCCTATCGGCAGCAATGCTACCGCCGGCATAGCTCTCAGAATCATTTAAGCACGCAAGCCACTCCACCACGGCAAGGTAAAGATACCATGGAGGGACTATTGTCTATACTATCCTTTATAATTATATAATTTACATTTTTACTTACTTTACGTAATTCTAAATCTAATCATCTCATTTTTATAAACTATGTTACATATTTACATTATCAATTTTTGTAATTTTAATGTCCGAATAAACTTCCTAAATTCTAGTAAATGCTTAGTTACTAGTTGTTGATTTATGGCTGGCCAGGTGTTTCCATTTCTTTTTATAGCATTTATCAGTTCCATTCTGTGTTGTTTCACATCTTGGCAGTCATATATTAAGTGGTTTATGGTTTGTTCTGCTCTATTGCATGTGCTTGTAGGATTGTCTATTATATGAAATCTGTGAAGGTAGGATCTTGTTTTGCCATGTCCTGTTACTATTGCAGTGAATTCTAGAGTGATTAGCAGTTGTTGTTTTAATCTGTCTTTTATTGATGGGAAAAAGGTTTTAAAGTATGGAGTATGACTTTTTGACTGTGCATTGACATAGTGGAACACAAGGATAAAATCTTGTCATTACTATATATAAATATTAATTTCTTCTTTCACATATTAATATATATAAGACATTTCTGCTCCATTACAAAATTAACCTTTGTTTTTAGACCTTGTTATGCAATGTTTAAAATTATAATTTTATAATTAGGTGAAAAGAAGGAAAATCCAGTTTTGTGTGTTTTTATATAATATGTCTAGAGTTATAAAAATCTTATATTTACATCTTTTTATTGATATATCAGTAACAGTACATTTGCAAGTCAAATTGAAAAGGTTAGTAACCTTCCTTTCATGTTACTCCATGTTTTAACCTTATCAAGACAGATTGAGTCAATGACTGACCATGAAGTGGTTTATCTTTAACCTTAAACAGAGGTCAGGGTATGCTTTATTTCTTCTCAAATATTTAAGGGCACCCGGTACTAATTTCCTTGCAATTTGGTTTAAAAATATGCAACATACAAAAATCAATTTTTCAGTTATGTGCATGAAAATAATGTTACTAATTAAACAAGTCTTCATGAACATAATGGCACTCTGGTTAACTTTTTAGACATATTTCTTCATGAGTAATTTAAAATACAAAAAAAAATCCAACTACTTAAAAGTATTGTCTTGGTACAATTTTCTCAAAAAACTACTTATCCAATTATTTTCAAAATTTAGTATGTTATTGTCCATAGTTCATTTGTCAATAATAAGATTTGCATGTGTTCAAATATGGATGATTTATTTTAAAACATTCAAAGACCAAAAATTATTTTTGTTAAAAATGTTGCATAACTTTTTTTTCTTAAATTTTGAACATTATCAACAGCACTAAAATAAATTTACCTTATTATTATTGAGCTCTTTAAACTGCATATCCATGCCAAAAATTATTCTCCTCTCTTTCATAGTTTCAGAAAATAGTGTAACAAAATATGAAAAAATACAACGTACGGGAAAATGCAAAAAACAAAAAATGTGCACATTAGCAGAACATTGAGACATCATTTTTAAAAATAAATTTTTATCAGTTTAAATGTCCAAAATCCACAAAATGACATTACACATCAATAAAATATACCTTCGTGGATTTTTTTAAGAAAAAAGAAACAAATATTTTTAACCCAAATAAGTACTGGGTGCCCTTAAAGAAACTAATCCTCTAATAAGTTGAGTAAATATTCACAAATAAATTATTGTGTCTGCATTGACATAAGTAAAGTCCTATTGATCCCTTATAGAGAAAGTTAATCAACTGATGACCTGTCTCAGACATAGCATTTGAAAGGACCTGAGTTGAAGCCTGAAGGTTAACAACATGACTTGAAATCTTTCTTAATTTTTCTCACTTGACAAGACAAATACTGGCTTATCCCAAGTATTAATGCAGTAAATGCACAGAGATAAAGGGGATGACGTAATTATTAAACATTAAACGTAAATTACATTTTTTTAAACAAGAAGAGAAATTACAATAATTTCATAAGAGGAATTAATGTGTATATATCCAAATTTTATTAAAAATATGTCAGAAATGTATGGTGGCACAAAAACATAATTTTGAACATCTTTAACAAAGTTAGATGAAATTATAACTGTAATATCAGTTGGGAAATTCACACATTCAAATTGAGGGGATTATGTACTTTGCCAGCCATTAGATTGGTGCATGAGGTGCCCTTTCTTGAAACATGACAAGAATAATTTTACCATATATATTCACATCAACAAATACAGTAACCTATTTTAATATAACTTTTGTGAAGGAAATTAACACTATGAGCTAATTAATTATTTATATAAATGAGTCAGAAATAACTTTTTACATCTCACCTCATAAAACTCCATGATTTTCATAGGACCAGTTTCAAAAATCTCCGACTGTTAAAAAAAATATAGTAGTCTATATCTGTGGTCACGGAATAAGTTAAAAGAAAAAAGGCCAAAATGAGTTAAGCATACTGTGATCATCTCACAAGCTTTCTAAATGCAGTGAAGAGTTAATAACTCAGGACTTTAATACTTTCTGAGTTATACAGATGTGAGTTTATTGGTATCTCATAAGAATAGTGCATGTTCTCGGTCAAAAACAGTGCTTCCCTGAAAAGTATCAATGTTATACTTATTCCCTGTGACCGGGGCACGCCATAGCATAGTGGTTAAGGTACTGCGCTACAAGCCGGAAGGTCGAGGGTTCGAGTCCCGGTGGGGTCAGGATTTTTAAACTGACCCAAATCTTCTGGCAGCACTATGGCCCTGGGGTTGACTCAGCCTCTAACTGAAATGAGTACCAGACGCTTGTTCTGGGGTAAAGGCGGCCGTCACGCAGGGCTGACAACCCGGCTGACATTAAGTGCCGATTGTCAAGAAATAGTGGGAGCCTTAACCTCCTACTACCCCAAGGGCCTCCTGAGGCCTGTAGTGGGATCACTTTATTCCCTATGACCACAGATATTAAATAAATTAAATAATAGGAGTTTTATATGCACGACTCACCTCATATTTGTAGAATTTCTACAAATATGAGGTGAGTCGTGCATATCTAACTATTATTTAAAATAAACCTCATATTGCAATTTCCTTAAAATATTAATTAAATAAATTATATGAATCTTGAGTGTTAAAATAATAAAACCTTTATTTTGTTATAATTTCAAACATGAAATAAATAAAAATGTATTGTAATCAATGGTAAAGAGAAAAATTTTTGATTGAAACCAGGAATCGAACCCCAAACCTTTAGCTCAGTGGTCAGAACGTTAGCACGGAAAGCTAAAGGTTCGAGGTTCAATTCCTGCTTCTTCTTAAACTTAATTTGTAGGATTTTCATCCTGTTTATTTCCAAAATCACTCCTCGGAGGAAGACGTATTGGATGTGCATTCACTGTCTATCCATCTCTTGGCTGGTCTTCCTCTTGTTCTTCTCCCGTCCATTGGTCTAGCTTCTTTAGCTCTTTTTGCAAGCTGGTTTTCTTCCATTCTTTCTATATGACCCTTCCAATATTTTCGTCTATCTATAATAAATTTTATTTATGTCTTGAATATGGCATTTGTCCCTAATTTCTGTGTTTGTATTTTATTAAGTCCCAAGGATCAATTCCTGCTTCAGGCAAAAAATTTTCTCTTTACCATTGATTACAATAATTTGTGTTCATTAATTTATTTATTTGTATCATAGTAATGGCTTTAGCTTCTCAATATTAATTTAATAAATAAAAATATATTTTTGGTTGTCCGCCCTTTCCCCATTGCTACTATTAATTAAACATGTGTACTTTAATAAGCATTAGAAATGATAATGAGAGAAGGGATTTTAATACTCATGACATTTCAGTGTCTTTGATACTCAGTTATATTAAACTAATACCGGTATATCTAGAAAAATTTGCATTACAACTTGAATATGTCCTTTGTGATGAGTGAATTGTGAGGTCACAAAACCACCAGCATGTGACAACCCACATAGTTATGTATGGATCAGAGAACTAAATATGTTGCCAGAAGAATATACTTGATGACAAACAGAATTAAAATACTCAGTTCATAACTGAATTTGGATAAAGAATTCACAACTTTATCTCCCTCTGAGTTGAGTATTCAGTGTAATTATATTATTTTTGGTCTGGACATCTTACCTCAATATTCCCAGTCTGGGAAAGCTGAAGATAAAACAGAATTGTTTTGAAACATGTTCAAGAACAAATCAACATTAATATTGAGGTAAGATGTCCAGACCAAAAATAATATAATTAAAATAACCTCAAAATATAACTTCCTAAAATTAAATATTCAGTGTAATACCAAATATTCACATCAAAAGATCAAGTCTCTAAACAGTCAGTGTTTTTATTATTAATTCCATACATCTCAATGATGGATAAATCATATTTGAAGAGAAAAATTATACGCTCAGACTGGGATTTGAACCCGGGACCCTTGGTTCTCTAGACCAAGTGCTCTTCCACCTGAGCTACCTGAGCAAGTATCGATCTAAACACAAATTTTTCTCTATATACGTCCCGGGTTCAAGTCCCAGTCTGAGCATATAATTTTTCTCTTCAAATATGATTTCTCCAAACAGTATTCACTATTAACCTAAAGAATAGCAGTAGCTTGCTATATATTTATGTAATTGAAATCTGAGGCATAAAATACACAAGAGTATACATTCGCAGGTTAAAAAATTACGACACATTTCCTGTATTCGCGACTAAAAAATTCTTTATTCGCGGATCCAATTGGTATATTGAAAGGATTAGTGTTCTTTATTATAACCATCAGCAGTTTTTTTTTCTTACTGCAAGCAGGTGCCAAGGCAGCTTTTACAAATAGTGATTCAAACCAAATGGACAAATAAATATCAAAACAAACTTTATTGTTACTAATCCTAAAGTTCATTGTTAAAAGCTGTTGTCATATTTCACGTTATGATATGTACTTTGATAAATGCCTCCTTTGCCATAATCGGTATATTATTGTTTCAACTTGCCTATACATTGCAATAATTTGATTGAATAACACATGTCTCTTGTGCTTTGTTCCCAGTTTATGATGTCGAGTAAAAGGAAAGAAAAATTAGTACCGAAGAGAAAAAAATTAGTGTTGCCGCTTAAAGTAAAAATAGAAATGCTTGACCATTTATACGCGTTGGCAGGTCGTTTCCGTTTTCAAATTTCTCTTCCCTATATAGAATTTCTTACATTCTTCACATTTAATCTGATAAATCCTTGATTTGTTTTCTTCTATTTTCTCATTTTTGTTAGGCCTAATCAATCTACTAATGCTATAGTCATTTTTGGGTGCCAACCTTATGTTGAAAATTTAATTTTTTTAACTTATGGTGCTTCACCACAAGTTTAAAAAAAATTGAAAACTAGAGTGAAAGAACATCTCAGGAACATCAAGAAAGGGGAAGTAGAAAAATCTGCAGTGGCTGCCCATGCATGGTCTGAAAACATCTTATCGAAAAGAAGGCTAAATTATTAAAACAAATACAAAAACTAAAAGAACTCACTGCTTGGGAAAAGATCTACATTCATAGGAGCGAAAAGGAGAAATTGATGAACTTTGAAATTCCCGGGGAGAATGACCTGCTTTTGAGGTTTTTCATTCTGCCAATTGAAGGGGCAAAAGATGGCTCTTCAAGATGACAGAACAACGGTCGCAGAGATACTGATGATGGAACAAAAATCTAAACTTTCGAAACTAGTTTAAATTAAAATAAGAAGAAAAATATGAAGTGAGTGATTAAGTTTTACCTAAAAGAGTTAATATTGTTTTAATTTTCTTTTCAGGAAAGGAGATTTTAATTATGTTGTGCAAATTACATTATGCTATTTTTCTTCATATTTAATGGTCCATAAATGTTATCTACATTATCTCATTTGCTTCTATGTTTGTGTTTGTTGAGGATGATTTATTTTGTAAATTGTAGAGTACATTTCTCTAATAACACATTTTAAAAGTACAGTACAACTTTTAAAATTTAATGAGAACAAAACAAGGCTGCCATAAAAATTTGTAAGAGCATTTTTCGGCCTTCAGATGAAAGGGAATTGTACAAGTGATAAGAATTGTTGTCGTTTGTATTGGAGCTCGGATGGTGTAATGATTATCATACTGATGAGGAGAGTCAGAGATCTGGGGTTCGAGTGTTAATTTTCTTTCTAAAATAAAACTATGTTCAGTTCTGGAAAGTGATAATTTACAATATAACAAAAAATGATTCATGTTGTTTACACTTTCATAGGACACTTAATGTTAACAACTTTAGAAAAAATTATCTTCTCAAAGAGTAGATTATGACTGGAAAAAATCCTAATAGTTTTTTTCCCATTATAGAGAAATTTTACATCTACTAGTAGAAGTATATGGAAAATAAAGGTTTGGACTGGAAGAGGCCCAAATTTGGAAGGATGGAGTAGTAGCGTGTGTGCTATATGACTCACAGATAAGAGTATAAATATCAAAACAATGTTGATGATGGTAATGACCATTGTATTTCTATATTTTTAATCCTACAATATTTTTTCAATAATTGACATTCTTATAATTTACATTAAGCCTAAACAACATACACCCTGCAGCCTACTATGCTATATATTTTAATTGCCCATATACCTAATTGAAATCAGTTTTCACCTAGTGAAAATAATAGCAAAGATTTTTAAACAGAAGAGATATTTTCTTTTATGTCATGGTATGGATCTTTATTATTCTGATTGAAATAAGTTATTTTTTTAATTTTATAATTTCTGTAAATTTCATATTTATAAAGCATTAGAGTAGAAAAAAAATAGGTAAAATGTGACATTTGTTACGATGGAATCTCCCTCATGTTCTTTTTTAATTACAATTGTCCTATATTTCTTGAATTCACTACACACATTGAGTACTTTAATTAAAATTACAGTTGGAGGAAACACTATGAGGTATTTACATTAATGAATGAGTTGGAGAAAATGCTTTAACATCTCACCTCACAAAGTTGCATGTTTTCACAATACCGGTTTCAAAAGTATAATATTACTTCCATCTTCAGTCAAATTCAGTGAGTTGGAATTTGACTGAAGATGGAGGTAATACTACACTTTTGAAACCGGTATCGTGAAGACACGCAACTTTGTGAGGTGAGATGTTAAAGCATTTTTTCCAACTCATTCATTAACATTGTGTATTGTTTATTTTAATGCAAATGTGGCTGCAATTTTGTGTGAAGGATGGATGCAAGAACACTAGTAGAGGATATGGAAATCAAGAATATTCAATAACACAGGTATTGGTACTGTAAAAACAAATGTATGTCTCTTTATTTATTGTATATCTTCTTCTTCATCGTGGTTTAGGCTTATTTACTAGCCTGTTCTGGCTCCAAATTGCTGCTGTTTCCATCTTTTCTTTGGTCTTCCCAAACTTCTCCCTCATGGTGAATAGCTGTATGCTGCTTTTGGTATTCTTTATTGTATATCTATAACAATTATAAGTGGATTAAACAGAGATTCAAAGTGAAATGGCTCTTGATTGGATTGGTAAAATTTTAGTTTGGCACTCAGAGATAATCAAATTGTGTAGACTTTATTTACACAGTGATAATAATAAATTTATAATACACCATGTCCCTTTTAAAACACCAATGATTTACATTATTATAACTGTAAATAAAGTCCACCGATGTGGTCTCAAGGTAGCGTGCTGCCTTGTCATGAAGTGGGCCCGGGTTCGAATCCCGGTTGGGGCAGTTTTCTCGGTGAGGTTTTTATCGAGGTTTTTCCTCACCTTTAAGACAAATGTCAGGAAAACTTTAAGGCCCAAACAGTCCCCAAAATCATATGGCCATCATCATCCTTCACCGGTGTGGAAAGCAATGGGAAGCTACCACACCTATAATTCCCTAGTAAAGCTGCAAGCATAGCATGAAAATGCTATGATTGCAGTGAAAGACCTGCCCTCGGGCAGAATTACTATGGATGGATGGAACTGTAAATGTATATATGTACCAAAGAGAAATAAATTGAGTCAGGTTTGGTGGTATAGATGTACATAACAATGATCAACATGGAGTTACATATTCAATCATTGCTATCATTGAGCTACAAGATGCACCCTGTTATTGAGAAGTACACCTCCTTACTTCTCATTGCAAGTTTCTTAATAACAAGTTTCCCAGACAGAGGACTGACAGGAGAATCCGAGTCATTTGCTTGGCTGCCATGGTCACTAGATATAATACCCTTGAAATTTTTCCTAAGAGGATTTGTCAAGAATTAATTGCATAGACAACTGATGATTGACATAGATGGTTTGAAGTTCAGAATCCCTGTTGCAATTCAAGATATGCTAAGAATATCTTGATAGAGGTAGACAACAGTCTCAACAACTGCCAAGCTACAAATGTTGGTCATGTTGAAATCTATTGAAATTACAGTTTATTAGGTATTAGAAAATATTAACAGTTTCAATAAGTTTTTCATTTGAACTTTTATTTTATTGGTGTTTTAAGAAGAATATAATTTAATGTCTTTACTCCTTCATTTTGTAATGTTAAATTTATCTTGATTATCTAACTCAGAGAAGTCATATTACAACATCTACACCTCTATCAAAGGTAAGTAAATCTGTTTTATTTCTAAAATGAATTGCAATTTTTATTAATTGCTTTAGAGGTTGAGGACATATGGGGAGGAAACTTATATCTATATCTTAATGCTGAAGAACTCTACTGACATATTATGCACAAACTCTATTGGCTGGCAAAGGTAAAAATAAAGTGATCTAAGATAATTTTTTTTGCCCACTGCTGTGGTCTCGATTATATTATATGGGTGCAAAACATGGACTCTTACTTTAAGGGAGGAAAGGAGATTACCAGTATTTGAGAGTAAAGTACTTACGAAAATTTTTGGACCAAAGAGAGATGAACAGACAGGTGAATGGAGAACACCACATAACAATGAACTACATGGTCTTATAGGAAGCCAGATATAATAAGAACAGTTACGTCTCATAGACTGCAATGGGCAGGACATGTTGCACATATGGAGAATGAAAGACGTGCATGGAAGCTTCTTGTAGGAAAGCCAGAGGGAAAATGCCCAGTTGGTAGACCAAGAATGAGGTGGAAGAATAACATTAACTATGATTTGAGGAAAGTAGATTATACAGGGAATGATTGAAAAGCATTAGCTCAGGATAGGGATGTATGGAGAGCTTATGTCCGTGCGGCCTCAATAGTTCCAGTGACTAAGTATGTAAGCTGTGGTCTTGTAGCATGCTGCCTTGTCACACAGCAGGCCCGGGTTTGATTCCCGGTCGGGACAGGCTCCTGGGTGAGGTTTCTTTCGGGGTTTTTCCTCATCTATAAGACAAATGTCAGGATGCTTAGGGCCCAACAGTCCCCGAAAATCATCCGGCCATCATCATCATCCTTATCATTATCATCATCCTTCACCGGTGTGGAAAGCAACGGGAAGCTACCACACATGTAATTCCCTAGTAAAGCTGCAAAGCTTAGCATGAAAATGCTATGATTTCAGTGAAAGACCTGCCCTCGGGCAGAATTACTATGGATGGAAGATAATTTTATTAATTGTCATCTTATACAATATTCTGTTAAGTATCTTAATTTTGAGGAAGCAATAGAAAATTTTTAATTCCATTTTATAGTAATGAAGGACAAAGAAGTATTAAGAAGTGCTTAATAAAGATGTAATTGGACATAATTTGGATTCATATTTAATTTACTACATTTTTTTTTGACCTCATATTAAGTCAGTTCAAAAATAATAAAATATTAAGACTTAATCTGATAATTCACTGCAGTAAGAAGAACAGGGAAAATTTTATGACGCACCTTTACTTGAAGGTCAAATTCAGATAGCATCTCTGAACACTGACCGCAACCTTAGTCTCTGCTTCCTTTCGTGTAACTTTGAACCCCCATCCCCCACCAAAGTCTTGACTTCATATTCCAAGTATCTTCCTACAATATTGATTTTTCTTGAAGGTTGTGTATATATTTGTATGCCAAATGTGGTAGGGATGAAAAAATCAATATGAGGGGAATGGAAAGGTGATTGCATGTCTGCTGGACAGAGGGGGCATTCGCTTCATGCTTAGCATTCTTGTGATAGAAATGGTAAAGGTGTGTTGATGTGTTAAATGAATAAGTTATAAACATTCTTTTTCTTTCAGTCTCTGCATTACAATTGAATAACATTTGTCTGTTTCTACTCTGCAAATTGCATGATGTGACATCAAAATGGTATGTACATAATTTATTTTAAAATAATTACTAATTATTTCTTATTACATAGCAGATTATGAATATAATTATCAGAGACCGGAAGTTCATGCATTATAAATAATTAAAATAGGGATGCAAAAAGACATTATAAATAGCAAAAATAGGCAGGCAAAAGGCATAAATAGCTGAAATAGGCAATAAAGGGCAAATCATATTTGAAGAGAAAAATTATACGCTCAGACCGGGACTTGAACCCGGGACCCTTGGTTCTCTAGACCAAGTGCTCTACCAACTACCAATTCTATCTTGATAGAAAAGCAAAGGCTTCATAGCATTTAGTGGGTGAGAATTACAACGTATATAGAGATAGATTTGTGTTTAGATCGGTACTTGCTCCAGTAGCTCAGTTGGTAGAGCACTTGGTCTAGAGAACCAAGGATCCCGGGTCTGAGAGTATAATTTTTCTCTTCAAATATGATTTATCCATCATTGAGATGTATGAAATTAATAATAAAGACATTGAATAAAGGGCAGTTTGAAATCATATTTTGCATGTGAGTACTTTACCATCAGTACAAAATAAATGGGTTCCAAAAGTATTAACATAACTTTGTAATTTACTGTGTAAAGGAACACTGAGTTTGACATCTTGCTGCTAGCTACAACAGCGTCGCAATGAAAACTGAAAGAAAAGTAAAGTTAGACCTGCACTTATTGTTGCTTTTTCAAATAAACACAAACGGTAATTAAAGCGCTTTCCATTATTTATACATTTTTGCACTGCAGCACTTATTGTTGCAAAGAGAATAATAATTATGAACTGACTGAATGACAATAATATACATTTGGTGAAGACACTTTCATTGTAATAGTTATGGAAATAAATGAAAATATACCTGCAGGTAATTTTTATAATAAATTAATAAATAATAGAAAAATAATCAAATATAGGCAACAAAAAGCATTTATATCGTAAATTAGGCATTTATATTTAAAAAGGCAAAATAAAACTGTGGTATTTGAATCACAAAGATATAATTCGTACAGATTCGCTTTCAAATTGAAAGTAGATTGACGCATTTAAAAAGACATTCCGCCAAAGTTCCGGTCTCTGATAATTACCATTTGCAGAAATGCTGATGGTCAATACATGACATGCTAAAATGTTCTTTTTTTAGTGTTATAATTCTATGTAGAAGTGTACAATGTTTTAACAAATTAATTGAAATGATTTCTCATATTGAATTAATGTCTTCTTCTCAACAGAACTTAATTTAAAATATTTTATTTTTCAGACTTTTGTAGTTTTTCACAGTCATAAGGTTAAAATATAGGAAATGTTATCTAAATGTAATTTAGTTTTTATAGTCAAGACTTTATCCTTCATTGTAGTGTATGGTGGTTGCCAAATAACATCATTATCTAAAACAGTAAACATTTAAACCAAATTCTTTCATTAACATTTTGATTAATTTTTAAATAGATGGTTGTTTTGCTTTTGTCAAGTAACCGGACAGTAGAAGCACCTTGTGCTGAGGATGGGACTAGTCCCAAAAGGCATACAATGTTTTTAATTATTTCAGTTGTTGATGAGACTGCAAACAAGGTATATCTCACACACTCTAATCTAGCAGATCCGTGACACTATTGTTGTTCTTGGAGAAACAAGATGTGAATTAGTACTATTAACTGACTTAAAAATATTGACTCATCTGTTAATACTGAAGAGGAATTTCAAATATGAATTTGTACTTAAAAGTAATTCTAAGTAAACCTAAACTTATAACTGACTGCAAAATTATCACATGTAACACACAACAGGAACTATAATTTTATATTATAATTTTTTTATATGGGATTTTAACAAGGAATTTATTAGTGTCATACATTTAGATGATCTAGCCATTATAGGGGTGGCAATTAGTCATCATGATGCATCTCCCAACCTTTAATTCTGATTTTCTCATGCTGCTAATTTCTGTAGCTTCTCAAATTCCTCACAATGTTAAGAAGGCATTGGTCCAATACATTGGCCTTTCAATGAAAAAGTTTCTTCCCGTGGGGACTCAAACCAAGGTAAGATGCCTTAGAATGCTGTTACATGGTGTGAGACTTGCAATATAAAAAGTCTTCTTATTTATTATATACATATTAATTTTCCGAGTCAAGAAAAGTAATGATTGTGATGATGTAGTTTAATCGAGTTATTTATTTTGCTAAACCAGATATTCAAATTAACTATGGAAACCATAAAAATGGTATTCAAATTGATTGGTATTACATTTAACAATGAAGACACTTCACATAGTTTAGGGAAGAAATATGAAAACATTCAACATTCTTGATGAATGGAAACAATTAGTTCATAAGGGATTAAAAATTGTGCGAAATAAAACATTGAATGAGTTATGTTTTGCAAATGATGTATTAATTTTTGACAGAGAGGTCGGGCTACGAAAAGCAGTCTATCAATTAAATAATATATGTAAGAAATATAATATGATAATTTAAAAATCAAAAACTAAAATATGGCGTTACATGGAAAGTACTCAGTAAAAACAAAAATAGTAATAGAAGATAAAGTGTTGGAACAGGTTTCACACACTTCCAGTATTTGGGCTGCGATATAACTTATGAAGAAGAACAAGTTATAAATAAGAAAATACAAAAAATTCAACATATTTGTGGATCAATCAGATGAACACTCAGGAATAAAGTTAGAAAGGAGACACAGCTAAGATTTTACTCAATGATGGCACTACCAGTGGCGATGTATGGAAGTGAGGCCTGCATCCTGAAGGAAAAAGTAAAATTCAGGCAGCAAAAATGAGATTCCTATGGGCTGTGAAAGGTTGTACAAGAGCGTAACATATTAGAAATGAGAATATTAGAGAGGAACTAAAAGTACAACCACTTCTTCAGCAAATAGAAGAACACAGGAACAGTTGAATAGAACATCTGAAAAGAATGACAGAGGATAGCATACCAAAGATGGCACTGATGTATAATCCTGGAGGATAAAGATCGGTGGGAAGACCAAGAAAGTACTGGGCTGAACAGATGTGAGATCGGAACAGGCAAACACCTAATCCGTGAAGGATGATGATTCAACAGTATTAATCTACCAAGGCGAGATAGGATCAATGTATTTTGGAACTATGTCTGTGACATTGAGTCTATATCACAAATATTTCAGTTTCTTTCTACAATAGACCTGATTGAGTCATGTTCTTGGTAGCATTTGGTTCAACTATTATGGCACGAGTGAAGAGGTTAGTACTGCATAGTCAAGCTAGACAGGTTATAAACAATGTGATTAAGTTTAGTGAAGTAAATTATTAAATTCATTTGAGCATTGTATTTCATTTTTCATGTTTTCTGGGCTGTAGGCTCAAAATCTGGGCTTATGTTTTCCATCTCACTGTACTAGTGACACCCTTCTATCCTATTCTTGCCTTTGTAGACTAATATACTGAAACCATTAACATCTATCATCAGACTATACATTGGTTGTGACTGAATAAACAACTCAACAAAATTGGAATCACAGCAACAAACACAAGCACTATACAGAGTGAACGATAATTACACCAACAAACTTCAGAGACTGATCCTGACTGGAAATGAAGGAAAAAAGGTCCTATAAACATGTGCCTGGTAATGAACGATGTGCATGCAACGACAAAAAATTGTCCTGGCACACAATACATAGCATGATTGCATCCATGTCACAACTGATGTTCAAAGTGGCATCCATGGGATGCAATGCACGCGTTCACACGTATCATGGATTGCCTCATTCTTTCACATTTTTGGCCTCTCTCCGAATAGCGTCACAGGCGACGTGGACACGCTGTTGAAGAGTAAGTACATTAGGAACTGGTTTAGCTTACACAACGTTTTTCAGAGGCCCCCAGAGGTAAAAATCCAGGGGATTTAAGTCCGGTGATCCAGCAGGCCATGTGACAGGGCCGAAAGAATAATGCCATTCATCAGTGCCATCTACCATGGTAACGATGCATTTATGGACACTTATTCATAGGACATTTTTTTCCTCCATTTCCAGTTAGAAATCAGTCCTCAGTTTGTCGGTGTAATTAAAATTATTGTAAACTTTTATTGTGAGGTAAAGTTATTAATGGCCTAAGTCAATATCTAGCCATTGTAAAGCAGTGTAGGGATTTATTACATAAAAGTATTATATAAGTAAAAACAACTTAAAAAAAATAACTTGTAAATTTGGTTTTAGCATATTTTAAAGATCCTGAAAAATGCCACAGGTCATGGATTCAATCGTGGGCAAGATTGTGGTATTTTTTGGATAGGTAAAATTCAATATACAGCTTCCTTAGAAGGAGAAAGACGTTAAGAACTTTCAGTCGTAATGTCAATGAATTGTGTAGCACAATATATGAGGCATGTCCCCTGACGGAATTTCTAGGTTTAAAGCTCATGCTTTGATGTTGTCATTACTTTTGCAGTAGACCCAGGTAATATTAAATAAAAAGAAAAAAGAATCCCAAATTTAATTCAGAGTTGTATAATAATAAAAAAATGCATAATAATAATAATTATAATAATAATTTACATAATAATTATTATTTATTTATTTAAATTGGCACAGTTAAGGCAACAAAAACTTCTCCTCCAGTGAACTAATAAAAAAAATACTATATACCATAAACTGAGGTAATATCAAATTATGAATTATACTGAACAGATTTAGGAACAGGCTCAGAAGATCTTAAACCTACTGTACTCACACATTGCCCATAAGCAGTACATAACATTGACCAGCTGATGTTATTTGCAAATAAAACACAGCACTGCCCCCTCCAAAATTTCACTGATCAGTATTATCTCAATTTACAGCACATAAAAAATTACATAACATTGTTATTAATTGCAGTGGCACGTGTACAAGACAAATTTCTTTAATTTAATTTCAACCAGTTTTCACAAAAATTCCAAATCTTTTTTTTTTCTTCTTCTTCTTCCTTTCATGTGATAGACCTAGTGGTCTGTAATGGTCTCAATCCAACGTTTGAAGGGTCTGCCCAAAGATCTCTTGCCTGGTGGCTGGTAATTTAAGATCTGACGTATTCTTGTTCTGCTCATTCTTCTTCTTCTTTATTTCATGCACAATTATTCACTTCACAAGTACATATGATTTTGCTGCTCTGAATCTTACATAAACATAATTTATCTCATAGTCTCTTCTGCACACTCACAGAAGTCCTCCCTTACAACCTTCATTATTTCAATCACCTTCACTGATTGTCGTCTTGAATATGACTCGCCACTGAGGACTGACTGACTTGTCAGATCACTCCCATCTCCCTTATATGTGAGGGAACGAACAATCTGGAAACCCAGTCTTGACCTTTCTCAAATAGAAACCCCAAGAGGCTGATCCTTCCAGAAGACGAATCATAGATGTATCTGTGAGTTCCCAGTGGGCCCCACCAACTCATGACTCGTCAGTTCACGAATATATTTCTACCACATAAAGCGAGACTTGATTCCCGCCGCCGACTGCGAATTTCAAAACCCAGGCTAACACATTGCTCTCTCCTCAGGACTGATCTGGGACTGATCCCTTATGTAATGCCGCCAAGTCAACCACAATCATCTTCGCCCCCCTCTAGGTCGACGTTAAATCTGGCAGACCACATCGTTGATCATCATCAAACTCATTATGGGTCGTCCCCAGAAGAACTGCACATTCGGTGATCTTTCTCTCGTCAAGGTCGAGCGGTGCAGCCACACCAAGTCGCCTAATATAATCCAGCGGAGTAGCTAGGCACTTCTTTCTCCTGGTCTCTTGGTCTGGCACACGTAATGGGTATATAAGAGAGGTAACAACCTAAAGAGAAACACGAATAAGGGAAGAAACCTGGAACAAGGTAAAGACGGAGAATATGTGGCAGTCCACCTCTAGGATTTCTTGTAGCCGTAAGCCAATGTCTCAGATCCAGCTGGGATCACATCCTTCTTCTTTACTGTGAGTCTGCGTACTGCTGGTCATTGACCCGCGTCGTTGAGTAGCCATTCGTCTTGACCAAAACACAGCACCCGCGATCAATGTCTACTGTAGCGTCATACATCCTAGGGGCGTACAGATACAATATGTCATCCTTGGAAACACTGGCGACAAACGCCCGATATCGTAGCTTGCCTCGCCCTGTGACCACACCAGGAGAACTTCATTCTCAACTGGTACGATGTCTCTCGGTGTGGTGCGAGACTCGAACGTTCAAGGATCAACCCGTCGACAATGAGTCAATCGTCGTTTCTGTCGATTACGATGTTCAGCAGTAAATCTGAGGATGGTGGTGGTGATGATGCCGACGCTGGTAGTCTTCTTCTCATCTGTCCACTTTTGTTCTTCTTTTCTCATTTTTTTACTTAGCTAGTGGTCTAATCATGATCATAAAACTAGTGGAGCTCTTGCGGGCATAGCGTTGCAGTCCCGCATCAGATGTTCAACTTTTTCGCAGTTCCAACAAAGACGGTCGTCCTTATCTATTGACGACGTCGGTGACAGTGCCTCCTCATCATTCCGGTCCATTTTAGTATTTCCGTTGCGAGCCTATATTTACAGTCCCGCATCGGGTTTCCAGTTTCTCCACAGTTCAAGCAGACTCATCTTCCTCATATGTTACCCTTGTATACTGGAGAACATCGCCCCTCGACGTCGACTGCGATCAGTGTCCCACATGAGACGGCGTTATCTCTAGTCGTAAAGCCGCATTCAGGACACTGTTGATAGTGCAATGTAGCAGGTGTTGTATTACATGACAGTCTCTTAAACCGCATACAAAAGTAGACGCCGCCTCTCCGTTCATGAATATTGCTGGGAGTCCGACTAGGCCTTGTGCGCCAGCTACTCTATTGCTATGTTGTATTCTTGAAGTGATTCCCAGGCGCGCTGACATGAGCCTTTAATTGGGCCTTATAAGCGCTGCCGAGATGATGATGGCCGTAACGATTTTCCAGTGTCCCCCTTAGCCCGGTCCTTCGATGGAATGCTGCGTAAAATCTCGACGCGAGCAGGTCCTTGAAGAGAAGCGATCAGCTACGTCGTCTTTTTTTTTCTGACGTCAATCTACAGTGCGATCAGTATAGCACTGGACAGCATACGCGGGATTTCACTATACACTGCTGACGCACTCGCGGCGGGGAACGGACAATGTAGGATCGCGGTGATACAACCACACATTTTCGTAACTATTTTACAAATCATCGTACTTACCAACTTTACTGAAGCAGGTGCTGCAACTGCCCACCTTCGTTGTACATACATTTTTGACAGCTCCTTATAAAATTTCCCATAACTCGCTGTAGTTCTCTTCTACTGATGTTAATTTCGTCACGGATATTACGTTTCAGTTCATCCAGAGTGCGTGGGTTTTTCTTGTACACAGCATTTTTCAATCTGCCCCAGAGATAGAAATCGCAGGGGGTTACATCGAGAGAACGAGCAGGCCATAAATCCCTACTAATAATTCTGTCATGGAACACGCGGTGAATTTCGCGCATTGAAATATCAGCTGTATAATAATAATAATAATAATAATAATAATAATAATAATAATAATAATAATAATAATACTTTATTTATTCTGGCAGAGTTAAGGCCATAAGGCCCTCTCTTCCACTCAACCAGCACAAATACAAATAAATATTCGACAAATATAGATATACACTATACTAATTATAAACAGTTAAAGATACAATAAATGTAGCAATGTAAATGCCATGTACAAACAACATTTTATAGGGTAATAACAATAATGATACGATAATAATAATAATAATAATAATAATATAAATATGATACATTATACGGGAAACACCAATTAATATATATATATATATATATATATATATATATATATATATATCTTACACTGGATAATAATGAAGTCGAGTTTAGAGCAAATATAAATTTAGATTTCTTTTAAAAGATGCCAATGTCCGGCAGCCCCTTATTTCTTGTGGTAGGGAATTCCAGTTGCGAGAAGTGGAGATGGTATATGACATGGAGTGATGTGATGTCCTATGTTGCGGTATATTAAGTAAGAGACTATGTTGTGATCTTGTGTTTAAGTTATGGTTTGAGGATAGATACTGGAAACGGGATGATAAATAATTGGGAATCGAGGTATGTAGGATCTTAAATAGGAGAATTAGACAGTGCGATTTTCTTCTCTCTTTTAGAAGTAGCCATGACAATTCGTGGAATAATGGAGAAATGTGATCGTATTTTCGAACATTAAATATGAATCTGATACACATATTATGGACACGCTGCAGTTTGTCCGATAATCCGGAGGTGTAGCTGAGTCTTGCTGAAAAAATGCGAAATCACGCTCCCTGTCGGTTAATTCCCTGAAGAAGGGTGTCAGAATGTCATTCACATATGTACGAGAATCCATTTATTCCGAAAAAATGGGCCTATGATTCTTTCGTCACTAATGGCGCACCATACACCAATTTTCGCATCATGGAGGGGCATTTCATATACGATATTAGGGTTCTCAGGACCCCAATGACGATTGTTTTGCGAACTCATGTAACCTGGAGATGGAACCACGTCTCATCCGAAAAAAAATATATTAAATGTGGGTATATTTGACCATTATGAATATTATTTAGCATCCACTCACAAAATGCGCGCCTACGAATAAGGTCACCCGATTGAAGAGCCTGTGCCTTGGTTATTTTATATGGATGCAACTTTAACAATTTAGTAGCTTTTTGTACAGAGCCATAAGATATTCCTATTTGTTGCGAACGGCGCCTAAGTGATTTTCTAGGAGACTGCTCCAATCGATAACCGATGTCGTCTATTGTTTCTTCTGTGAGAATAAGACGCGGCTTGTGTGGCTTCTTAGGCTCCACACTTCCCGTTGCGTGAAATTTGTTGTAGAGATTATGAACTATGATGGAAATTTTACACACGGGAATCATGTTTCAAAGAGTCTTCATACTTGGCTGGCAGATTGAGTTAACAAGTACTGATCATAAATAAATACACGTTCAGTATAAAAATAATTAGTCATTATACAGTTTACACTTATACACACGTCATTCAGTTTACATTATATACACGTCATTCATTTTACATTATACATACGTCATTCAGTTCGCATTATATACACGTCATTCATTTTACATTCTACATGCGTCATTCAGTTCACATTATATACACATAATTCATTTTACATTATACATATGTCATTCAGTTTACATTATACACACGTCATTCATTTTACATTATACATCCGTCATGCCGGTCACCGTATATACACGGTCAGGCTGTGATTAACATTCTACCATGCGTCCTTCAGTTCCCATTATCTCCCCATCATTCCTTTTACATTATACATCCGTCATTCAGTTCCCCTTCTATCCCCCTAATTCATTTTACATTACATACATACGTCATTCAGTTCGCATTATATACACGTCATTCATTTTACATTCTACATGCGTCTTTCAGTTCACATTATATACACGTCATTAATTTTACATTATACATACGTCATTCAGTTTACATTATATACACGTCATTCATTTTACATTATACATACGTCATTCAGTTCGCATTATATACACGTCATTCATTTTACATTCTACATGCGTCATTCAGTTCACATTATATACACATAATTCATTTTACATTATACATACGTCATTCAGTTTACATTATACACACGTCATTCATTTTACATTATACATACGTCATTCAGTTCACATTATATACACGTCATTCATTTTACATTCTACATGCGTCATTCAGTTCACATTATATACACATAATTCATTTTACATTATACATACGTCATTCAGTTCGCATTATATACACGTCATTCATTTTAATTCTACATGCGTCATTCAGTTCGCATTATATACACGTCATTCATTTTACATTCTACATGCGTCATTCAGTTCACATTATATACACATAATTCATTTTACATTATACATACGTCATTCAGTTTACATTATATACACGTCATTCATTTTACATTATACATACGTCATTCAGTTCACATTATATACACGTCATTCATTTTACATTATACATAGGTCATTCAGTTCACATTATATACACGTCATTCATTTTACATTATACATACGTCATTCAGTTCGCATTATATACACGTCATTCATTTTACATTCTACATGCGTCATTCAGTTCACATTATATACACATAATTCATTTTACATTATACATACGTCATTCAGTTTACATTATACACACGTCATTCATTTTACATTATACATACGTCATTCAGTTCACATTATATACACGTCATTCATTTTACATTCTACATGCGTCATTCAGTTCACATTATATACACATAATTCATTTTACATTATACATACGTCATTCAGTTCACATTATATACACGTCATTCATTTTAATTCTACATGCGTCATTCAGTTCGCATTATATACACGTCATTCATTTTACATTCTACATGCGTCATTCAGTTCACATTATATACACATAATTCATTTTACATTATACATACGTCATTCAGTTTACATTATATACACGTCATTCATTTTACATTATACATACGTCATTCAGTTCACATTATATACACGTCATTCATTTTACATTATACATAGGTCATTCAGTTCACATTATATACACGTCATTCATTTTACATTATACATACGTCATTCAGTTCGCATTATATACACGTCATTCATTTTACATTCTACATGCGTCATTCAGTTCACATTATATACACATCATTCATTTTACATTATACATACGTCATTCAGTTTACATTATATACACGTCATTCATTTTACATTATATATAGGTCATTCAGTTCACATTATATACACGTCATTCATTTTGCATTATACATAGGTCATTCAGTTCACATTACATACACGTCATTCATTTTACATTTACATACGTCATTCATTTTAATTATACATATGTCATTCAGTTCACATTATATACACGCCATTCATTTTACATTATACATATGTCATTCAGTTTACATTATATACACGTCATTTATTTTACATTATACATACGTCATTCAGTTTACATTATATACACGTCATTCATTTTACATTATACATACGTCATTCATTTTAATTATACATATGTCATTCAGTTCACATTATATACACGTCATTCATTTTACATTATACATACGTCATTCAGTTCACATTATATACACGTCATTCATTTTACATTATACATACGTCATTCAGTTTACATTATATACACGTCATTCATTTTACATTATACATACGTCATTCATTTTAATTATACATATGTCATTCAGTTCACATTATATACACGTCATTCATTTTACATTATATACACGTCATTCATTTTACATTATACATACGTCATTCAGTTCACATTATATACACGTCATTAATTTTACATCATACATACGTCATTCAGTTCACAAGCGAAAGCGATCGAGGACCTAATCTACAGCACACTATCTGACTGTGACCGTGAATGCGTGGGATGTACTCGTATACTGCTGAGTCAGCGCACATTTCAAGTCCCGTGTCTGCACGTGTAAGCCTTCATCATCGCACAGCACAAACCCCGCGTCTGCTGTCCAATACTGTACTGATCTCACTGTATTATAGGTACTGAAGGTCACAAATTTCCCTTGAAGTTGTCTCACGATATTGTTCCGTCGAATTTTGAAGTCTTGATTTTAGTTGTTTAGCACTGAGTATCAGTTGTCTGTCAAACTCCGGTCTTCAACGATCAATCACTCTGCAGCTCGTCAAATGACGCGGCGAACTTCAGTAGTTACAAGCTGATGACAGTTCTTCTCTTGTTACTCATTTCTATTCCATTTCCTCTCTAATATTGTATAATACAGTGACAATATTTCTCCTAATGATTTAATAGCAAGATATCAAAGAACAGACAAAAAACATAACACAGAAATAAGACAACAACTAAAAGTAGAGGAATTAAACACAGCAATAGTGAAATACAGAACAAACTGGAAAGAACACTTGGCAAGGATGACTGAGAATAGACAACCAAAAGCAGCATACAGCTATTCACTATGAGGAAGAAGAAGTTTGGGAAGACCAAAGAAAAGATGGAAACAGCAGCAATTTGGAACCGGAACAGGCTGGTAAATAAGCCTAAACCATGATGAAGAAGAAGAAGAATGATTTAATCGCTGGCCCATATCTTCCTTAATGTCACATATTTCATTGTCATTTCTAGATATTTTACTTTTTAATTCTTTCTTCATTCATAAATTCCTTCATTCATGTTGTAAATTTATATTTAATATTATGTCCTGTGTTTGTTTCATCTCTTGGTTCTGATTTAGTAAATCTTCATTTGTGTTCTTATTTTGTTTTAATAATTCTTTGTTTGATGTACGAATCTGTTTTGATAATTCTTGGCTCTATTTTCATAATTCATGGTTGTGTTTTAATAATTTAAATTTAAAAATTAGTTGAATAAAATGTTTTTACATCTCACCTCACAAAGTTCCATGTTTTCATGATACCGGTTTCAAAAGCCATTTGTCTTCATCTTCAGTCAAACTCCAATTATAGTTTATGGAGTGAAATGTAAAAAACGTTTTATCCAATTCATTTATAAAAAAGATATTTAAATTTCTTTTAAAAGAAGTTAGTGTCCAGCAGCCCCTAATATATTGTGGCAAGGAATTGCAGAGTATAGGAATTAGAATAATGGAAGTTTCTGAGTTGTGAGATTTCAAGTATCCTCATATTAAACCACATCATCAGTTTTCTCTACTCTGTACACAAATAAGCTGTTGAGTGAATATCTACAACCATGAGATTAATCAAACATGAAAGAATCAGAGGATTGACAGGTCATAAATAGTTTGTTTGAAAACATACAGACCTAGTTAAATTCTTATGTTCAATATTGAAGTTTTGATTTGTTTTTATTTTATGTTTTCAATCACATTATTATCCCTGACAGATGAATTATGGGGAAATATGAGGAAAAGGAATAAGCTTCCTTCCTTTATTTTGTAATTTATCATTATGTCACATCAATCAAGTTTCCTCCCTCACTTTTCATTGATTTCATGCCTGTCTGTGCTACTTTGAGGTAATGCAGTGGTGTTACAGCTAAACAAACAAACACTCCACTTTTTTTTATAATTTATTATGAATGAGGAAGAAAAACTGGAGTGACAGTATGCTTTATAGCACCTGTGTTAATAGAACTTTCCAATATTCTGTTATCCTGGCACAAATGTTAAAATGTTATTTTGTGACCCAATGGCATAGAGAAACATGTAATTAATTATTTTGAGGGATTCTGCATTGAAAAAGCATGCATATCAATTAAACTTAATTTTTTTAATTCTGTGTGTAATTTTTTTTTTTTTAATATGAAGAGAAAAATCATCAATGTGCATTTAGAAGAAACAGGTCTACAACAGATCAGATTTTCAGTTTTAAGACAGATTTTAGAGAAGAAATGGGAATATAATGGTACTGTACATCAACTATATGTAGACTTCAAAAAAGCATATGATTCAATTAAGAGGGAGAAGTTATATAGTATCCTGCTGGAGTTCGGAATTCCTAAAAAGTTAGTTAGACTTATATGAATGTGTCTAAATGGCTCAAAGAGTAGGGTGTGTGTAGGCAAACAGTTTTCAGACACTTTTGAAATCCAGAATGGGTTGAAGCAAGGAGATGCACTATCTCCTCTACTATTTAATTTTGTACTAGAGCATGCCATTAAATCTTTAGAGAATGAGGAAGGCTTACAACTGAATGGTATTAATAAGCTGTTAGTTTATGCTGATGATGTTGTACTACTGGCCGATAGCGAGGAGATACTAAAGGCCAACACGCACACACTATTGAGTAACACTAAGAAATTAGGACTGGAAGTAAATATCAAGTAAAACTAAATATATGGTCACACGTAGAAATTCAGTATATAATGGAAATGGACAGCTAATGACAAATGAGGGAAATTTTGAGGAAGTGGCTGAATTCAAATACCTAGGAACAATAATCACAAATAGGAATGAGATGCACAAAGAAATTAAACATAGGCTCAATTCTGGAAATGCATGCTATTATGCATTGCAGAGACTTTTGATGTCCCAACTCCTTTCAAAAAACGTTAAGCTGAAAATATATAAAAACTATTATTCTACCAGTTATATTATATGGGTGCGAAACATGGACTCTTACTTTAAGGGAGGAAAGGAGATTACGAGTATTTGAGAATAAAGTTGTTAGGAAAATTTTTGGACCAAAGAGAGATGAAGAGACAGGTGAATGGAGAAGACTACATAACAATGAACTACATGGTCTTTATAGGAAGCCAGATATAATAAGAACAGTTAAGTCTCGTAGACTGCGATGGGCAGGACATGTTGCGCATATGGGGAATGAAAGACGTGCATGGAAGCTTCTTGTAGGAAAGGCCAGAGGGAAAATGCCCAGTTGGTAGACCAAGAATGAGGTGGGAGAACAACATTAACTATGATTTGAAGGGAAGTAGATTATACAGGGAATGATTGGAAAGCATTAGCCCAGGATAGGGATGTATGAGAGCTTATGTCCGCGCGGCCATGAACCTTCGGGTTCGATAGTGCCAGTGAGTAAGTAAGTGAGTAAGTAAGAGAAAAATATATTCCTGAATCGAGATCTGAACCTGATGTCTCCGGTTCTGTACACCAGTGCTCTTGGCCACTAAGCTACCAGGCATTCTGATTCAAACACACATCATTTCTCCTCTTTATTACATAAATTTCTGCACACTGAGGCTATGAACTTTTCGTTCCACACACACCTAAACAGCTTCTTTAACAAGAAGACTCTAATCAGAATCACACCACATATATAGTGAAGCTTATTTTCGATCTTAGATATTTTATTTATCACTTCACTGGATGACAAATTTTATTTGAAGAGAAAATTATATACCTGCCCTCAGGGGTCCCCATCTAGAGGATACGTGGATGGCGACCACAAGGTGCCCAAGCTGAGCCAAATCATTGCTTCCACTTACTTGTGTTTGCTCCTTTTATCTTTTCTTATATAGCATCTCTTAGCTAATTCTTGTCTTTTCGACTCTGATAGTATTTGAGCATTCGAGGCTTATGAGATCTTTTCCTACTTTCATTCCTCTCTATTGATCTAATTCTTACAACCTCGTGGGCATTCATCTTGATGGGTGAGAAGGGTTAACCTTGTTATTGACATATTAGGTAAACAAGGAACCAAAAAATGCCCACATAAGCTGCGTGTACATCAATGCAGCCCCATTGCAACTTATACACAATATGGATTTTCTTCTAAAGCAATATAAGCTACAGCTGGATACACATAATGAAGAATGAATGAAAAATATACACCTGAATCGGGATTTGAACCCAATATATCCATTTCTGTACACCGGCACTCTTGACCACTAAGCTACCAGGCATTCTGATTCAAACACCCTTTATTACATTTCACTTCTTTGGACCAAAGAAAGCCAATGGAGAAATAAAATTGTTTCTGAAGTACCAGATTGGCCACGAAAAGAAGCTGTCACAAAATTTCGGACTGCAACAGGACATGACTGTCTCACTACCCACCTTCATCGTCTGGGAATATTGAATAATCCTCTCTGCATGCTGTGTAGGACTGGTGCCAATATGGATTCTGCCCACCTACTCCACTGTTCTGCACTAACAACTGCTACACTCCATCAATGCTACTGGGAGGCAAGAGGGAAAATGATCTCACTGCAAACCTCCTAATCTACTTATGATTATTCTATTTATATTTTTATAGTGTTTTTATGTTATTGTTTCTATTGTGTATAGTTATTACAAATATGTTAATAAGGTCTGTCATTTGAGTGAATGATCTGTATTTCAAGTGCCCTGCATTAAATAAATAACATTTCATTTCTTTTACTTGAAATTTCTCCTCCATGTGAACGTACATGTAATTTTTATTTAATTATGCTCTTTAACATATAAAGCTATTAGCATCACAATTCAAAATTGCCATGAAAATTGCTGAGATTTATTATTTTAGGCTTTAGCTTCTTGTAAGCAGTGAGGGAGATTCTGAAAGTTAGTAAGTCAACTTAAAATATACAAATATGTAAAATAGTGGGCAAGTTCTAAACAATAAATCAAGTAGTTCGACAAGGGTGTACATTATCACCTACATTGATTTAATATATATTTATACGAAAATGAAAAAAATCAAGTCCAATATGAATACAAATTATTAAGGAAATGTATATGAATATTTTAATGTATACAGACAATCTGATAATTATACAGAAGTCAGAGGATGATTTACAAAGAGCCATTTACATGTTGGATCAATTAGGACTCTATTATAATCTCAAAGTCTCAACTTCAAAAACTAAAATTATGGCTTTTCAGGGCAAAGTGCCAGTCAGAGCAAAAATAGTAATCAATAATGAAATAATAGAATAGACAGCACACTTTAACTATCTTGGTTCAGATATAACATATAGCTATGATTGGGATATACATAATAAATTAAACCAATATCAAATGATAAGAAGAACCCTCCGAAAGACTTGAAGAGAAACTCAGCTCAGGTTTCATAAAATTATGGCTGTTCCTGTTCTTTTATATGGATCTGAATCTTGGGTACTTACAAAAAAAGATATCTCACACATTCAAGCCACTGAAATGAAATTTTTAAGATCCGTAAAAGGATGTACTCACATGGATAGATTACACAATGAATCAATAAGAAATGAACTGGAGATATTTTCAATAGTCAATAAACTAGAAGAGCACAAATGCCAATGGAAAGAACATTTAGACAGAATGGCTGATACAAGATTACCCAAAAAGATCAACACCTACAAACCACATGGAAAAAGATCTTTGGGACGGCCAAGGAAACGGTGGACTTGAGACTGGAACAGGTTGCATTGACCTAATCCTGGAAAGGAAGAAGAAGAAGTTCTAAACAAGAACACCTGAGTTGCATCCTACATTGTTGTTAGGTAGCTACATCTGACAAGGGAACTGTCAACCATTGCATGCCGATTCTTATCTTGAAATTTCTCCCAGAGAAGTGTTGTGATGTACTAAGACAGTGTCCAAAAAAATGGATCTGCCACCTTTAACTGCAAGGCATTAAAATCATTAAATATTTCTCATTTAAACTACAGGGAAGTAATACAACTCCTGACTTGGTGGATTGGATAACCCTCACCACCTTGTGTCCATGCCTGCCCACATTATTCAAGCAGTGAATCCATATGCTTCGCACAGTGAGTTACCATTCTGGATTCTAGCTTCAATTTCTGTGCCATGCAGTTAAAAGCGGCAGATAATTTTGTAGACACAGTCTTAGTATATCACAGTGCTTCTCTGAGAGAAATTTCAAGGTAGGTTTTGGCATGCAATGGTTAACAGTTCCGTTGTGAGACAGTCTCTCCCTCCCCTCCTAATAAATGGTTGTAACTGATTCTTCCTCTCTCTTTTCTGATCGACATAACATCAGTCAACGTAAAATTACTGAAGTGAAGCTCCCCAGGCTTTGAAACCAGTCTAGTCAGAAGACTGGATATGAGGTGAGGTATGAAACATTTTAATTTAATCTTAAATTAAACCTCATAGTGATTTATTCCTACATAGAAATACATTATACAATGGAAATGGACAGCTAATGAATGATTAATGAGGGAAATTTTGAGGAAGTGGCTGAATTCAAATACCTAGGAACAATAATCACAAACAGGAATGAGATGCACAAGGAAATTAAATATAGGCTCAATTCTGGAAATGTGTGTTATTATGCATTGCAGAGACTCTTGATGTCCCAACTCCTTTCAAAAAACGTTAAACTGAAAATATATAAAACTATTATTCTACCAGTTATATTATATGGATGTGAAACTTGGACTCTTACTTTAAGGGAGGAAAGGAGAATTTGAGAATAAAGTTCTTAGGAAAGTTTTTGGATCAAAGAGAGATGAACAGACAGATGAATGGAAAACACTTACATAACAATGAACTACATGGTCTTTATAAGAAGCCACATATAATGAGAACAGTTAAGTCTCGTAGACTGCGATGGACAGGACATGTGGCACAAATGGGGAATGAAAGACGTGCATGGAAGCTTCTTGTAGGAAAACCAGAGGGAAAACGCCCAGTTGGTAGACCAAGAATGAGGTGGGAGATTAACATTAACTATGATTTAAGAGAAGTAGATTATACAGGGGATGATTGGAAAACATTAGCTCAGAATAGGGATGTATGGAGAGCTTATGTCCACGCGGCCATGAACCTATGGGTTTGATAGTGCCAGTGAGTTAGTTAGTGATGTATTTCTATAAGAGTTAAAAGTGAATTTTAAATGAATTTATAGTGTTTGACTAGCCAACCTATCTCCTAATATCATGAGCCTGCATTGTCTCCTAATGGAGAACATTTACATTTACTTCACCCTTCTAGGCAAACTGACAGAAGGTTATAACATTATTTTGATGGGGAGGTCAATCAAATTTTGCTCAGAGGCACTAATTTTGGTTTGAAGTTCTTTTACAAGCCTGAAAATCTTCAGACTCGGGATCCATGGCTTAAAGAACTCATGGAGGAATTGTACCTTAATTTTTCCATCCTAAAAAACTTCCTTTGGCCTGGCTGGGTTTGAATCTGTGTCCGTTAGGACTAGAGGCAAGGAACATAATCATTAGACCACTGCTTCCGATGGATGATGAAGAGAAGGAAGAATGTGAATCCTGATGGCAGCACCAGGGAGACTGTCAGGCTTAACATCCCCATCTGACGGATAAATTTCTATCAACAACACCATAAGCATTCTCAACATATGTACTGAGTAGGAGATTGGAATTTAATTCCGGTATCTGGTTCACAATCCAACGATTAAACATTGTACATCACTACCACTCTTAGCCCAGAGAATAAAACTGTTATATTTAAAATTTCTAACTCTGCTGGGCATTAACCCTAGGTGTGTTAGTCAGGAAGCAGGCATGCTACCATATGCAGCAGGCACATTACTTATAAAAATGTCAATAGTCACTTCTTCAATCATGTGAACAGTATTTATGAATATCATAAATTTGACTTAATTTAACTCAATTCCATTTGGGAATTATTTCTATTACAGAAGGATTGTAAAAGAAGCTGGGATCTGACTTGGGTTATTGAGTCATTCAGTTTATCTGTATGTTAATTTAATGTTGTTTAATATTAATTTACTTTATTCCACTTTAATCACTAGGAATTTGTTATTTAGGTGGAAATAATTAATGTATTTTGGATTTATAAACTTAAAAATCCATCAATCTGCTCAGATTTGAACCATGGTCTTTGAATCCATTGTAAAGTTCATTTTCAATATGCTACGCAGACCGGCAATATTAGTTTTGTTGAGAAGAGAATTTCAAGACATCATAAATTACTTTATCAATAATTCTATCCATAAAATGCTTCCTTTGTGCACCTTTAAATAACATTCAAATCCTTATCGCTATACATAATCTTTTGTGCTATTATTGTTATAATCAATAATCACTGCTATAAATGAGGAGGTAGATAATGCCAGTATTTTTATTTATTATTGTTCAAAGAATGTTTTATTATTATTATTATTATTATTATTATTATTATTATTATTATTATTGTTATTATTATTAATCATCAGCTGTACTGATGAACATTAATAAATACCAATGAATAATTTTAAATTCATATTCATCTTCCTCTTCTCTTTTTTTTTATAGCCTATGTGGGTCTTCACCTCCTCAATAAACCTCTTCCAGATGTGTTTGCTCCCATATTTCTTCCTGTCACAATATCCTATTGTACACAATCTACTATCTTTTCTTAGGTCTATTTATTTTTGATAAGTGGAAGATATTTGTTTCACCTTTATATCCATACTTTTTCTGTTTATATGACCAATCCAATGGTTGCCCCGAAAAGAGATCTAACCCACAAAAATTCAGAAGTTGAGTTTTCAGTGGATTAGTGATATATCCGGATAATATAATGGCATGGTGCATGTAAAACTGTCCCTGCTCTCTTCTCAACCTGTTTTATTTATTTTTAAAAGTTGTCATTCAAGCAAATAGTGATCCATATGTAACAAAATAGTGGAAGAAGTTAGTCATGAGTAGCAGTTTATGGGTTTGATCTTTTTTTTTTTTTGGAGCAACTGTTCAATTATTATCTCCATATATTGAAATAACTCCATTAATCCCAGAGTTTGAATAAGGAGCCTAATAACTCAGTGGCCAGAGCTATGTTGTACAGAACTAAAGACATCAGGTTCAAATTGCGATTCAAGCATATATTTCTTTCTTGAAATAAAATTTGTCTTTCAGTGAGAAGTGATAAATTTAATATAAAACTCCTTGGGGCGACAGGTCTAGACCGCCCTTGGCCTACCATCCAGCTGCTGGCCTCACATACACATGTATTAATCACAAATACGATCATCCAGCCAATGTATGGTGACATGTGGTCAGCTCGTAGATTCCCTCAGGCATTATAGCTGATTTTCTCAATCTAGAGCTGCTACTTATTGTAGCTACCCAAATTCCTCACGATGCTGGGTGGGCACCGATCCTATACTGATCGAAATTCCATGAGAAAATATCTTTCCCCATGGTGACCTGAACCATTACAAGTCCCGTAGCTCTGCGGCAAGAATTTCAGTTGAGTACCTGAGTTTGTTTTTCGACGCCTAGACTCTTGTAGGTTCGCCTGACCTTGACCGCACACACTTCTGTAATAAATGCTTTTTTTTTACAGCCTTATATTGCCCATCGCCCACTCACCGTGATTGGTCAAAGTTTCGCCATACCTATGTCTCGTATTTACTAGTACATCTGATAGGCTCAAATAATTATCCAATTGACATATTTTTTACTCGAAGTTTCTAGACTCATGCTTTAATGTTCAACTGCGCGTATTCGTGCGAGTATGCGTAAAAATTGATATAAGAAAATTCTTTGGTAAGTACTTACACAAGATGTATCATTGTAATATTATTTTTTTCCCGGATAGTTTAGAATTCATCACATCCGAAGAAGAAGATATACCACAATTTACCCACATAATGATATTGGTAACTGGTTCAGGAGAACAGAGCTAATGAGTAAAGAAGGTAAAGTGAAAATTCTGACAAACTGTTGGAGTCCACCCGAAAGCTACAATTTCAGCAAAGACGCTGAGCATTTAAAATGGAAATTCAAGCAGTGTTGGGTCTAACAGTATTCACCCTGGCTAAAGTATTCCGCAAGACTCAAAGGTGCACTCTGTAAATATTGTGTTCTATTCTCCCCACATATTGTGAGGGACGTTAAAGGGTCATTCATAGTGAGGCCCTTCCAGAAGTTTTTCAAAATGCACGAATTCGCAAAAAAAAAAAAAAAACTGCAACAGCCGCTGGCATATGGAAGCTGCACGTCAGCACGCTTGTTTTTAAGTGAGGTCCCTGATTGCCAAAAAAACTCGTAAGTGGCTATAAGAAGATTGTGGTGGATAACTTCAAATATTTGTCTTCTATCTTAAATACCATTCTCTTCTGTGGCTTGCATGACTTGCATTTAAGGGGTAAAACACTGGATGAAGGCGTCTTCAGGGATTTGATTCAGTAGAGAATTGATGCCAGTGATACAAGCTTAAAACATCATATAAACACCAAGAATGCTACCTACCTGTCTCCACAAATTAAAAATGAATTGATTGAATTATGCGACTTGAGGTAAAGAAAATGATAGAGGATGATGTAAAAAATGTCAGCACTTAGAGTGTTTTAGCTGATGAAAGCTGTGACATTTCTAGAAAGGAGCGATTGCCCATTGATGCGCGGTTTTCTTATGAGAAACTGAACATAATTCGAGGAGAGTTTTTGGACTTTGTTGAAGTGAAAAGAATGGAAGCCCAATCAATTACTGCAGAAATTGAGTTTTTTTTTCTCTCAAAGAGACAGACATTTACCCGCACAAATGTGTCGGCCAGGGCTAAGACGGCTGCTCAACAATGGCAGGAAAAGACAACGGGGTCCAGAAACGTCTGCGCGAGTTTTTTTTCCCAAAGGTATTTACTTCCACTGCGCGAGCCATAAAATCATTCTTGTGGTAAATGATTTGAATAGTGTGCCCGAGGTGAGGAACATGATAGCTACAATTAAGGACATTATAAACTTTTTTCGAAAGTCGCAGTTGAGAAGACAGCACGTCACAAGCATCCCCATGCTCTGCGAAACACGTTGGTCGCAAAAATATAAAAGTATTGGGATATTTAAGAAACACTTTTTTGCAATTGAGGAACGACCTGAAATTGATTGCCATAGAAAGAAACCCACCAAGCTTATCAGTTTCACGCTGCTGCAAGTAGAAGTCCTTTCATCTTTTGTTTGTGCCTGATAGCAAAATATTCTAGTTATTTGGAACCTGTCGTCAATTCGCTGCAAGCCGTGGCTATAGATTTAATTAAATGCACGGCCCATGTTGAAAGCATTAAAAGCATGGTGATAGATCATCGCGAAAAAAAAGTCATGAGAACTCTGAAGGCACCATGAAAGAGATGGAGACTATTGCTTCTGAGCTAGGTGTAGAAATCACACTACCAAGAATATCCAATAAGCAGACACATCGAGCTAATCCATATTGTAATCCCAAACATTACTTTAAGGTGGCCATCTTAAATCCCTACTTGGATTCTTTTCACACAGCTATGTCAGACAGATTTGGAGAACAACAGATTCCTGATTTTGCTTAGCTGAAAACATCTCTGAAAGATGTCCAAGCAACGGCGACTAAAATTTCAGAGTATTATTAAATCGAAGGTTTGTCCACCGAAATTGAACTATGACACCGTATGTGCATGAAACGAAGTGACAAGGATAAAGAAGGCGATTTCGTTAACATTGTGGACGAGTGCGATTTTTTCGCATCCATCAAAAAAGCAATTGTAATATGCCTGTCTTTACCATGTAGCCTACTACGGCATCGATTGAACACACTTTTAGCACCCTACGAAGAGAAGACATGGTGCCGTTCTACAATGACAAAAAATCGCCTTAATGGCCTATGAATGCTCACTCTGCACAAAAAAAACTTATTAAAATTATATTGAAAAATTCAAACAAAACGTACTTAAAAAATATTCTCAAACGAAAAGGTGAATCGAACAGTGTGTGTAGTTGTACTGTATTAGTATCTAAAATATAGCTAACAGTTTCAATACAATAAAGTATAAAAATTAAGAAGTAAACTTAAAAAAAAACATTCAATTCGCCAAAGCCCAAAATCTCTGCAATTATTTCACTATTATTCTTAATATCGCTGTAGTTTTCTTCCGAAATATAGTGAGGTTAGTTAAAAAATAAAGGTAGTATTTTGTATTTTTTGATTTGATCGTTTGTACCCGGAAGGTATACAGTCGAAAAAATAAATTGCACCCCCCTTAATCCAATGCTCATGTTACTGTCTATTCCATTATTAGACTTTTTTGCATGAAAATGTACTATGCTTTTCTATTTCTTACAGTTGTGTACTGATATTGTAGGCGATGTCAAGATAAATGCTTGGTGCTATGAAGTAGTAATAATTTCCTTGCAATATTTCTGCAACTGCTGTTATCATCACCTGACAATTGGTTAATCAGGAGCACTTCAATATTTTTGTTTGTGACTAAAATAGCTGCTCTTTTCTTCCCCTTGCCTCATGTTAGGATCCAATTTTATTTGCTATATTCATTAATCATTATTGTTTAAATATGGTTCTTGGATAAATGCTATGTCTATATGTATATGTGCTAGTATAACTTAAACGCCTGGAGCAATTTCAAGCAAACGTGCTTGAGCCTTTGGCATGGGTTCCCTGAAGTAGTCCCCGCCCGGAGAACCGAATGGGGGACTATTCGGAAAATTTTACCCCAGTAGAACCCATGTCCGCATTTCTTGACGGTTGTATTTTTACGGTGAAAGATCGTCACTCTTTCGACCAAGGTACTTATTTCGTCTGGCTTATCACCTTCGACCAGTCCGGCATGGGTAACTCTATCGGCAGCAATGCTACCGCCGGCATGCTACACGTATTAATTACAGTCTGGTAAAATGACTGCAATGGATAAGATTCCAGCACCTCTAGGGGGGATAATATATAAAATATTATATCTCCACATAATTCCGAAATGCCAGGGGCAATTTCAGCCAAACTTGGTACACATGTAACTTACAATATGGAAAATAAACTGTGGGGATAAGAGACTCCTATTACCTCTAGAGGGGATGATTTTAAAAATAATAAAAAATGACTGATATTAATGTCAAATCCTTGTTATCGGGGATTCTTATCTAATTGGTGACTGTCCCGATATTTAACCTCTTGAACCCTAGCACCTCAAGGGGCAAGGGGGTGAGAAGAGGTAAAAAATAAAATCTCAAAAGTGACTGACATTAGTGCCAAACCCATAGATTTTGGGGTCATTAAGCTGATTGGTAACAGTGCCGATGTCATTTAAGCTCAAGGGAATCCGTAAGGGAGATGAGGGGGTGAAAAGGGGAGAAAAATAAAGTTTCCAAAATGACCGACATTGATGTCTAATTCATAGTTTTCAGGGTCGATGAGCTGATTGGAAAACAGTCTAGATACCATTTAAGCCAAATCTGACCTCCAACGCCCCTTGGGGTGATAAACAAAATGACCGAGATTATATTATCGGGGTCGCTAAGCTCATTAATAGTTTATTTGATGAGATTTAAGCCCAAGGTTCGCCTTTAACACTTCTAGCGGTGTGACGGGTGTAAAATAAAATCAGAATAGATCGATATTAGCATTAAATCCACAGTTTTTGGATCGCTGAGATAATTTGTGTTTCTCCAGATACCCTTAAATCCAAGTTCAGCCCCCATCTAATGGGATGAGAAGGGGTAAAAATAAAATATCCAAAACGATCGAGATTAAAATCGAATTCGTGGTTTTCTGGGTCGCTAAGCTGATTTGTGACAAAATCGTGATAAATCAATAGGTTTACCCGTCAACGCCGAGAATTCTAGCTATACACGATATAAAATAATCCCCCCTTGACACTTTGGCAGAATAACCACTTCCTGAAATAACTTTTAAATTCTTACTTCTCCTAAATAGGAGCGCTTCAAATGAAATAATTTTAAGAATTTCTCTTATCTACTAGATTACGGTACAATAATAGCTTTTAGGTACTCACAGATATTATATACATTAATGACACTATAATATAAGACTGCTAAAATTTTTATTTAGTATTGGCTCAATAGTTCACTCGTATTCTTCATTTACAAGCGGCTACGTCGAGTCCATAGAAAACCGAAGCGCCAGCTACTCCTCATAGAGTAAGCTATCGACCTAGCTGCTTGTTCTTCATCATAGAGAACATTCTTCATATCCAATTTTCAATCTTTGTATAGTATGCTAAGGTGTGCACAAGATAAAACTTGGCTATAGTGGGATATCTCTGATGAAACTTCTTCGAAATTCGTTTCCGGGTCTCTCTATGTCTGTCGTTCCGTTTGTAGGGTTGGTAGCTTTTGAAGAAAGGGGGAAAAAAACACACACAGTTCTCTTTCTCTATGCGCAAAAAGCACATGACCACGGAGAACCGACGTGACAGAGGTACCCGTCGGTTTTCAACAATTCAACGTGGAATAAAATTACTTCGGTTTCGTGATCAACGCTCATATCTGTAATATAACGTATTAAAATTATAGTTCTATACGAAGAAATATTAAGGTTTAATCAATTGATTACTGTTCACCACAAAGCAGTCCTTCAGTTGTTTTCCCTGAATGCACGCCACTCTCATATAAGTTGTAATTAAATTGTCCGTCAACAGCCGTGTATCCAGCTGTTACAGTTTTTGTTTCATTCGTTAATAATAGCCATGGCCTCTTAAGAGAAAATTATTGCGCACCAGTGAAGGTATTGAGAAAGAATTGGCACAAAACAATGACTCTGATTGCTATAGTGGACTAGATATGTATGAAGATGAGAGTGAAGGTACTGAAGAAGCTATTTCTCAAACTGAACCTGGCATTATTACTAAATTAGATTAGATGAAAGAAGAGTAAGTTGTAGAGGAGGATCAAAGTACTCAAACTCAAGGAAGAAATTAAGTATGTATCAGACAACCTGGGGTTTTCAACAGAAATGAACTTCACACCACCCAGGTTCACTGGACACAAGGGGGATGAGGAAAGATGTCCGTTCAATAAAGGAGGAATCAACGCCAATCAGTTTTTTTTTGTGCCCAATGCCTCCAGATTACCTTTTATGACATTTCTGGCTTTCTCCTCTGGCATTGACAGAATTGTAATGCATTTCTTAGGTTGGAACCAGGAAGGCAGAGTTACATTACTCTAATGATATGATGGGTGATAAATGATAATGAAGTGCCAGTAGAGTCCTTAACCTATATTCCAGACCATGGGCAACCACAGGAACCCTTAAAGGAAACATTCCTTTGGTCTGGCCGGGAATCAAACCTGGGACCTCAGAAATGCTGACCACTAGCCCATGAGGCTGGTCAATTTTATGATGCTTTATTTCACAGCAGTTATTCATCTATTAGTAGAATAGACAAATTTATATTACAGACAATATCTTGGCAAACAGGATGAAGGAACATCCTCTTTCAACCCCACACCTCTGCCTGACATGACTTATTTTTGCCCTTATTGTACAGATGGGGCATGACATACGAGATGGTCAATATTAGAACAATTTCACATTCCTTTCTGCAGCAATACAATGAAACAGGATATATTTTTCCATACTTTAAGATTCTTACATTTTGAAGACAATGACAAAAACCCAGAAAAAAATAACCCTGATTACAACAGACTTTGGAAAATGAGAAAACTATGTTTGACTCCCTCAATGACAATTGTGCAAAATATTATAAACCCTCCAAGTATTTGACTGTAGATGAAGTAATTGTAAAATTCAAAAGGAGGGTTATATTCAAGGAATACATACCACAAGAACACAAACATTTTGGAATCAAAATTTATAATCTTTGTGATGCAGCAGGCTAAACTTATGACATGAAGGTTTGTTTAGGAAAAGATCCTGACTGATATGATAGATATGACAGCAACATATGCCACTGTTCAAGATCTACAGCAAGACTGTAGAGGGTTATCCATAAGTAGTTTATTGGCAATTTTTTCTCCTCCTTCATTGTTTGACAATTTACTTTTGAAAGAATCAACTCTTGAAATACAGTCAGATCAAATATAAAAGGTATACCTGCAGATTTTCAACTGAATTGAAACTAAAACATGGCGATGTAAAAGTCAGAGTGAGAAAGGACCTAACTGCAATGTTATGGAAAGGCAAACGAGACACACATATGCATCAGACAACAAAAGAAGGTAACTTCTGTGACGAACTATAAGATATATGGGGTAGATAAAAGTGACAGTGACAAATATTTAATCTTTCGACATATATTCAAATGGGCAAACAAACTCTTCTTCCATCTTTTTGACATGACAATTTTGAACAGTTGGATTCTTTTGTCTTCATATGGGGGAAAATATTATCACCAAGAGATTAGGTTCCTCCTTATGAGAAATTTAGTAGATAGATGCAAGATGGGAAAACCATGCCCCCTGATACCAAATTCAACTATACACATTATTGCAAGTCTAGATTTACAGCAAAATGAGCATTGGTCAGGGAGGGGAGATAAGTTGCATAGCTACATGTCTTCAGCTCATGGGAAAAGTGCACAATCTGTTTACCGTAATATAATGTATGGTTAAAAACTATAAAATAGTTACCTTATAGGTCCGTCTCCTCAACTTAAGTTATTTTAAAACTCTGTAGGCCTTTCGGGACTAGTCCCATAATCAGCAGAATGCATTAGGTCCGTACTTGTTGACCCTTGTTGAAGCACCATGAATTTTACTAGTATCGAATCTGTTTACCACTGTGTAAAGTGCAAAGTAGGGTTGTGTGTTGAGCCACATTTTCAAGATTACCACACAAAAACAAATACCTAAACTACAGTATGTGAGCGAGTGATATGTGGACCTAAACGGTGAGTACAATATATAACCAAATTATTTAAAGAAATTATATTTTTGTTTCATTGTTCATTTTTCTTTATATTTGAAACATTTTTATTGTTTGACAAGCTTAAAGAAAAATTCATATCTAATTAAATATCTAATGATATTGTATCACTTCTTATGCATGCATGGAAGCCTCTTGTAGAAAAACCAGAAGGAAAACACCCAGTTGGTAGACCAAGAATGAGATAGGGGAATAATATTAACCATTATTTGAGGGAAGTAGATAATACAGGGGATGATTGGAAAACATCAGAAATGAGATGCCTCAGATACTCTAAGGCTCGAATCTATGAACGCATTAGACCATAAAATTTGTTCTCTGCCTATACTCTGCTGAGAAAGTTGCATCCAAATACGTTTTTGCGTACCGGTACTCAAAAATCTGTTCGTGCGATAATAATTGTTGAAATTCCTAAGCTACCTGGCGAGGTGACTTAGCAGAGAAACAAATCGTGAGCAACCCAATGGGAACTGATGGTAACCGATGTACTTTGAAACCTTGCTGCTTTATCCAAGATGTCGGACCTTGAAGACTTTGATCATGTTTTCAGTATACGCGGATAAGAAGAATTTGATAGAGTCTACCAAAGAATTCAACTGAAACAACAGGAGAATCGGCGTAATATTGCACGATGCAGACGTCATATATGGTATTATTTGCGGGATGCAAGCGTAAATGTGTTCCTCTATCAGACGAAAATAACAGAAGTGGTTTTATCGCTGAGAATTCTGGGTAATTTCTTGCCAATATTACGAAAATGACGACTTTCATGCATGACTAGTTAGTGGGTAGCTAATTCGATCTTTGCACTTGCTCACGGAAAGTCAGCTCACCAGCGTTCTCTATTGCTCACCAGTGATTGGAAGTAATTTGAGTAGAGACTAATGTATTTGCATGCAGCCCTAAGAGACCAGATTCCTAGTGAAACAATTAGGCCTAGGCAAGAACTCAGAATTTTTAATCTAAATGAAAAAAATACAAAACTATAAACAAAAATGGCATGAACATAATTTAAGAATGGCTAATAAAGAAGCACTGTCGTACCAACCTCAAGGCTATAGAGATGTGGGACATCCTAGAAGACAATGGGAAGATGAATTCTGAGAGTGGAACAGGCTGATGGCCTACCATGAAGATGATGATGATGATGATTGAAAAACATTACCTCACAATAGGGATGTATAGAGAGCTTATTTTTACATGGCCATGAACCTGTAGGTTCAATAGTGCCTGTGAGTTAGTTATCATTTCTTATTACATCGATTTTCATCGAGATTCTTAAAAGTGACAATAAGTTTTATAAAAGATGCAGAAATAAATTAAATATCCTGTTATAATTCTGTGTAGCAGAATTACAATAGGGGATTTAAATCCATATTTTTAAGGTTAATGCATAGCAATTTGGACTCAAGGTTGTGCAAATGCCCAGATTTACAGTACAATAAGCCAAATTTCATGACAACAATATTACATTTCTTCTATTAATGATACAGTGTAATCATTTCTCTCCACTGATTTTCACTAACAATCTAGGACCTATTCGTTTACAGTTTTTCATAATTTATTCACCCAGATGTCTCAAATGGTTATAGTATACAGACATTTCAGAGAAATTTTGTTATTGTCAGTTTATTCAACAAAAGCAATGACATACTTTAATGGGTGCTTCTTACAGAATTCAACAGCATGACAGATAGAAACTATGGTGAAGGAATGAAAATAGTTTGTCGTTTCTAATTACCATAACATACTTAAAATAATTAAATTCTTTCTGTACAGTTTATGTAGAAACAAAATAAATGTATTATCAAAATTGATAGGATGTAACCCTAAAAGATATTTTATCAAAATATGTACCGTATTCACATATTTAAACCTCACCTCATATTTTTCTCTTTCACCTGGCATATGTTTCAAAGGATATGTCCTCCATTTTCACTTCAAAACCAGAGGAAGGGAGTATACAAGACTTCCAATGGTCATCTCAATATTAGGCTGAAAATGGGGGGAAAAAAGTCTCACAAAACATGTTCCAGGTGAGAGAGCAAAATATGAGATGAAATGTAAATAAATGATTCAATTTATATGTTAAAATAAGCCTAAATACTCTGTACAATGGTGAAATTAAACCTCATAGTGATTAATTCCTATAAAAGTTAAATAAAAGCTCTGTACAATAATTTCTTCATAAATTTCTGTTATGAAACTTTAATTTTTTGAACTCAAGGCCACATAAAATAATAACGGGATTAATATGGTATGGATTAATGAGTCTTTACTGTACTGTTTTGTCATTGAGAAATGTTATTTATCAGCATGGCTTATACGGTATGTTGTTGTCAGTCATAATGGATTACTAGTTACCATGCTCTCCTCTGGTTCCAAGGTCAATGGAGTTTTAAGCCCAAAATATTCTTGAGCATAGCTTTCTTAATAAGAAAATTAAAGCTATGGGACCCTTGTTATAGATTTCATCATCATCATCATGAACAAATTCGTTTTAGGCCATGTGGCCTGTACGGTAAACCTAGCGAAGATGGTCTTGATCTTTCCACCGATGTTTTGGTCTTCCTTGGTCCCTATGTCCAGTTGGGGTACATTGGAATGCCAATTTTGGAAGTCTATTTCTTGCCATTCTCCTCAGATGATTTTTCCGTTCTTGTTGGTATCTTTGTATATCTTCATTTAAACTTGTTACTCCAAGTTTTCCTCTGATAATAGTGTACCTTTGGTGATCCAGTCTATTAACTCCTAACAATGATCGTAAGAAGCACATTTGGCTTACTTGAAGTTTATGAGAGTTTCTTTTATTTAAAATCCAAATTTCACTTCCGTATTTTAGAGTAACTTTTGATGTGATGTTATGTGATCTTAGTTTTGTCTCTGTCCTCATCTGTTTACCAAAATGTCTTCGTATTACCCCATTCATTTTATTATATTTTTGTAATTTTGAATCAATGTCACTCTTATTCTCTGCAAATACACTTCCTAAGTAAGAGAAATCTGACACTTGTTCTATAATTTTTCCATCAATCTCAATTTTCACCCATTGTATGTTTTTTCCACACATTGCCATTGTTTTGGATTTTGAAGTGGAAATTTTCATATTATATTTGCTGGCAATTTTGAATAATTGATACGCTGCTATTTGTAAGCTATCTTCGGAATCTGATAATATTATTTGATCATCAGCATATAATATTGTTTGAATTATTTTATTCCTAGTTATTGAAATTCCACTATTTACTGTTTGTTTCCATTCTTGCACTATTCTGTTAATATATATATATATATATAAAATAAGAGTGGAGATAGTCCACATCTTTGTCGTTATAGATTTATGCCACATAAAGAACCTCAAGTCTGAAATAAGGTGTGTAGAATGAAATTTCTTGGTCTCTGAGCAAAATTTGTGAGATTTAAATTTTGAAGACAATGACTTTAAGCTGTTAAAAACATTATTAAATAAAATACTAAATAATTTATTAATATTTTCAATGTTTTTATTTTAAATTTGTCACTTACACTGAAGAAAAAATAAACATTTTAAGAGGAAAATGTTTGCCTAAACTGGGATTTGAACCAAAGATTTCTGGTTTTCCATACCACCACACTAAACCATTGCACTATCTAGGCATCTCAATTTAGATGGAAATTTTTATCTCTCTTATACAAAAGAAGCGTTAAAATCCTACTAAAATGTCTTCTTCAATAACACGCAGCTAGAAGTTCTGAGCTTTTAGCACATGGGATTGTATAACAGAGAGAAAAAAATTTCCATCTAAATCGAGATGCCTAGATATATCAATGTTTTAGAGCACTGGTACAGAAAAATCTTGGGTTCAAATCCCAGTTTAGGAGTAAATTTTTCTCTTAAAATATTAATTTGGCCTTCAATGTAAGTGACAAATTTAAAATAAAAATATTGAAATTGTAAGTTAAAAAAGGTGACTGTCATGCAGGACTGATAACCCAGCTGACATCAAGTACCAATTATCTAGAAAAAATGGGAGCCTTAATCTCCTACTAGCCCAAGGGTCTCCTATGGTGTATAGTCGGATCACTTTACTTTCCTTATGATAATTATCAATATTATTTATATATTAAATTTGGGAATTTTTAACATTATGAATATCAATATTATTGTTATTATTAATTATTATTATTATTATATTATTATTATTGTTAATATTATTATTATTATTATTAATATTATTATTATTATTATTATTATTATTATATTCATCTTATTTTGTTTATGTTTATATGCATGTTAAAGCTAAAATAATCGATCTATGGTAGCCGTTATGAATATCTAGCCATTATGTATAATATCTACCAAATTTGACTTGGTAATTATACATAATGAAATAGCAATCGTACTTAATCACTGTTTAATTCATTCTAATCCTAGCATATGTAACATTAAAACTCTATTGCATGACAGGATCATGATAGCTCTTGTCCTACCAGCCAGCTGCTGGTCTCACATTCATATGTGTTAATCACAGAGGTTGTCAATCATCCTACCAGTGTACGGGTGAAATGTGGTCACCATGTTGGGTCCCTCAGCCATTATAGATAGTTTTCTCAATTTGGAGCCACTACTTACTGTAGCTACTACCAAAATTCCTCATGATGTTGGATTGGCACCAGTCTCTTACTGGCCAATTAGAAAATGTCTTCTCCTTGGGGGATTCGAACCAGTGCAAGTTCCATAGCTCTGCACCAGGGCATCATGCCTTAAACTGCTTGGCTACGGCACAGGACATATATAACATATAGTAAGTGTAACTTGACAAGATCCAGGACCAAATGGCTGGATCAGGTTAAAAAAGATTAGAAAAAAAAACATTAATGGATGAAAACAAATTCAGGAAGAGGAAGTATAGGTGGGTACAATTTCATGGAAGAGGCTACTGGTATATTCTGAGACAAGTGGAGAAGTCTGTTGATGATGATGATGAATAAATGAAAGGGCACTAAATATCAAAACTCACAGTAAAGTTTATCAGTAAAGAAGGGAGATCAGAAAGGTATTTTAGAAGCTACTTCACATGTCTTGAAGCATGAATTGTGAAAAAAAAACAATGATTCTTTATTACCAGGACAATGTTTGAATAATTGAAGATGGAAATAACCTTCTTCCTATAAAGCAATGAGGGCAAAATGCTTTAACATGTTATGGCTACAACTCATTTAAATTTAATTAAGGTAAAGCTGAAGGTCTCTCTTATAGAGAGCATTATATAATTGTACAGGATTATTGATTGGCCTGATAACCAAGTACTGTACTTAGCTGGAAGTAGGATTTCTATGAAAGTATTCCTCGCTTTGTTATGTTGCTGTTTGAATAAGATGCAGTATAGATGTAGGGTATTGTAATGCAGCTAGGACAACATAATATATTATACAGTGAGTAAATAAATTAAACTGAAAAAAAACTGGTTTGAGTTGCGGACAAACAACTTGAAATATAGAACTGAGAGTCTCAGACTAAAAATATCCAAGTTACAATTATTTAAAATTTAGCCACCCCAGGAGCTATCACCTTGACGTGGTGGGGGGGCTTAGTACCCGATGAACCAGATGACTCTACTGGGGAAGATTGACTTAGGTTAATCTTGCTGGTGGGTAAGAGGCGAGGGGAACTAAGTATAGCTCACAACGAAGGAATGGCGTCTGTATCCATATTGGGTGGCCACATCTTCTTCAAGTCTTCAACGGTCAACAGGGCGACAAGGAATAGCACAGCTAAACTTGTAAGGCTTGAAGAGCGGAAGAAGTAGCCCTCTCTTGGGGGGTGGATACCCAGAGGAGCATGTTTGGAGGCTCAGAGGAAGCAGCCCTTCCACCATCCTTGTCCTGCGAAGCGCTCGTAACGCTTCCAGGAGACATTTATCTTACTGAGAAGCTTCATGGAAAATAAATAATTTCAGACGGTGTGTGGAACAATACAGAGAACATTAAAAAATAAAATTAGAAAAGAAACCAAGATAAAAATGTATAATGTTATGGCGGTTCCCACAATATTATATGGATGTGAAACTTGGGCTCCAGTGAAAAGACAGAAGGATAGAATACAGACGGCAGAGATGCGGTTCCTAAGACAAGTAAAAGGATGTACAAGACTTGATAGAATAAGAAATGAGGATATAAGAGAAGAATTGAAAGTACAGCCTTTATTGGATAAAGTCACAAATTACAGACAGAAGTGGATTGATCACATGGATGGAATGAGTAAGGAGAGATATCCATTGTTAGCAAGAAATTATCAAGCAACAGGAAGGCGTGATGTTGGAAGACCTAGAAGACATTGGGCTGATGCATTATGAAGTCGGAACGGGCAATTGCCTAATCCCTGGAGTGATGATGATGATGACGATGATAAATTCTGTAGAATTGCTGGAAAATAATGGGTAAGTTTATGTATGAGCTAACAATATACCTTTTGATGGAGAAATAAAACCAGTAGAAGTGACACTGAGAAACGTCTTATTTTTTATTTAAGTAACATTTTATCACCTCACCTCATGTTCTTCTTCTTCTTCTTCGTAGACTAATTTCGGGACCTTCTTTGGTTCCATCCTCAGTATTTTCATGATCATTGTTATGTCGTCTTGAAAAGCCTCCTCTTGCTCCCTCTGTTGGTAGACTGAAGAACCTCAAAATCATATCAAATCTTATTTCGTTTGACCATATTTACCAAAGCAGTCTTTCTAGTTGGATTCAATGGTAAGAATCCAAGTAACCATCTTCAACTAAATAGCAGAAAATTGAACAATGTTAGAATCGAGGGATTGAATCCAAAATCCATCCATCCATAGTAATTCTGCCCAAAGGCAGGTCCTTCACTGCAATCATAGCATTTTCATGCTATACTTGCAGTTTTACTAGGGAATTGTAGGTGTGGTAGCTTCCCGTTGCTTTCCACACCGGTGAAGGATGATGATGATAATAACGATGATGATGATGGCCATATGATTTCGGGGACCATTTGGGCCTTAAAGTTTTCCTGACATTTGCCTTACAGGTGAGGAAAAACCCCGATAAAAACCTCACCCAGAAAAACTGCCCCAACCGGAGATCGAACCAGGGCCTGCTGCGTGACAAGGCAGCACGCTACCTCGAGACCACAGCGGTGAACAGAATCCAAAATGTAAAACAACTGGAAAAACTAATAGAACTCATAATGTTAGGAAGAGAATTAGCATTCCATACAGCCTATTTTATTAATGTTTTCCAATCATCTCATATATAATCTACTTCCTTCAAATCATGATTAATGTTGTTCTCCCACTTCATTCTTGGCATACCTATTGGGTGCTTTCTCTCCAGTTTTTCTACAAGGAGTTTATATGCCCCTCTTTCACTTTCCATTTGTGCCAGATATCCTTCCCACCGTAGTAAATGAGACTTAACTCTTCTTCTTATATCTGGTTTCCCATAAAGATCTAGTAAGCTCACTGTTATGTATAAAAGTTATTATGTTATATATAAACATTATTAAAAAGGAGTCAGTTCCCTTGTGAGTAGCTTTTTGACATGATAATTACCATTTAAGGAAACCAATTAACTAACTAACTCACTGGCACTAACAAACCCGTAGGTTCATGACCTTGCGGACATAAGTTCTTCATACATCCCTATCTTGAGCTAATGTTTTCCAATGATTCTCTGTATAATCTACTTCCCTCAAATATAGTTAATGTTATTCTCCTACCTCATTCTTGGTCTACCAACTGGGTGTTTTTCCTCTGGTTTTCCTACAAGAAGCTTCCATGCACATCTTTCATTCCCTATTTGTGTCACATGTCCTGCCCATCGCAGTCTACGAGACTTAACTGTTCTCATTATATCTGGCTTCCTATACAGATCATGTATGTAGTCTTCTCCATTCACCTGTCTGTTCATCTCTCTTTGGTCCAAAAATTTTCCTAAGAACTTTATTCTTAACTTGTAATCTTTCCTCCCTTAAAGTAAGAGTCCATATTTTACATCCATATAATATAACTGGTAGAATAATAGTTTTATATATTTTAAGTTTAACATTTTTTGAAACAAGTTGGAGTGTCAAGAGTCTCTGCAATGCATAATAGCACGCATTTCCAGAATTGAGCCTATGTTTAATTTCTTTTTGCATCTCATTCCTATTTGTAATTATTATTCCTAGGTATTTTATTTCAGCCACTTCTTCAAAATTTCCCTCACTTGTCATTAGCTGTTCATTTCCATTATATAATGCATTTCTATGTGTGACCATATATTTAGTTTTATTGATATTTACTTCCAGTCCCAATTTCTTAGTGTTACTCAGTAGTGTGTGCGTGTTGGCCTTTAGTATCTCCTCGCTATCGGCCAATAGTACTACATCATCAGCATAAACCAACAGCTTATTAATACCATTGAGTTGTAGGCCTTCTTCATCCTCTAAAGATTTGATGGCATGCTCTAGTACAAAATTAAATAGTAGAGGAAATAGTGCATCTCCCATTGTGGATTTCAAAAGTATCCGAAAATTGTTTGATTACACGCACCCTATTCTTTGTGCCATTTAGACACATTTATATAAGCCTAACTGACTTTTTAGGAATTCCGAACTCCAGCAGGATATTATATAACTCCCCAATACTTCTATTAATTGCATCACACTAACCATATGACTCCTGTACTGTCATCTACTTGTCAGTTAGCCTTGGGTCTGGAGCCACAGATTTATTTTTATAATCAATTGATCCCGCGCCATAGCCGAGCGGTTAAGGTAGGAAGCCTTGGCGCAGAGCTACGGGACTTGCGCTGGTTCGAGTCTCCATGGGGAAGAAATTTTCTCATGGTATTTCGGCCAGTATGGGACCGGTGCCCACCCAGCATCGTGAGGCAATTGGGTAGCTACAATAAGTAGCGGCTCCAGGTTGAGGAACCAGCTATAACGGCTGGGGGACTCGACATGCTAACCACATGTCACCCCTACACTGGCTGTTGATCATCTACCTCTGTGATTGACACATGTGCATGTGAAGGGCCAGCAGCCGGCTGGTAAAAGGGCAACCGCTGAAAAGTGGAAAGACCCTCAATCGGAAATTGATCCCAGCCGGTTTGATCCCACAAACTTTGGAACCAGAGGCAACCATGGGTAATCACTAATTTACCAAAATCAGCTTTATATGTTTCTTCATACCTGCTACGTACAGTAGACCTACTTGTATTTACATTTTATCTACTTGAATACATTGTGTATCCTGTGTATAAGGAATAACATCTGAAAACTGACAAATAATAATGCAGCATAAGAGGCAAATGAATAATTTTATTTTGTTCCTGTCCTTTCATACTGTCTCATTTCAGTATTTTATGTTGTGATAAAATGGTCAACAAATGGAATATTACAAAACCATGTATTTTATTATTCACAAAAGGAATGCCTCTCTCATCAACATATGAATAATGCATGGCAAACTTGATTACACAAGCAAAGGTTCATTATTATTACAAGTGTCCAATATAAATTGTTAGAACAAATACTCCACATTTTTTAATTATATTTCAGGATTGTTTCTGTTATATACACAGGTAACCTCAACCAAAATATACAATTTTTTTCTTCCACACTTCCCAGTCTTGCATGTCTGCTTCTGTCATATTTCTCTTCTTCGTGTTATCTTGAATTCCCTTTATCCATGTTGACTTTGGTCTACCACACTTCACTTTTCCAGGAGGTATCCATTTCAATATTACTTTGTTTGTTTCTGTGTCCCTTCTTCTCATTATATGACCATACCATCTTGGTTGGATTTCTTCAAACTCTTGTACAATATCCTTTTCTACATTCATAATTTCTCTTATTGTATTTTTTTTATTTTGTTTAATTTTTATATTCTTGCCGATTTTCTTAAAAAGTCAATTTCTGTGATTAATAATTCATTTCTGTGCTTTTGCTTTAACATCCATGTTTCCACACCATATAATAAAATACTCCATATTTACTTTCAAATTATTTTATTACATTTCAAAATTTGGTACAATTTGAGCTAGTTCATTCTTGATAGATTTTAGTTTTGTTCTTTTGTATCAAATTATACAATGGACATCATGCCAATAACTTAAACATTATTACATAATTAAACAAAATTACAGTGGGAAGTAACACTATGAGGTATTTTGAATTTATAAATGAGTTGGAGAGAAAATGTTTTTATATCTCACCTTATGGAGTTCCATGTTTTCACGATACCTGTTTCAAAGGTCATTTTAACTTCATCTTCAGTCAAACTCATTATTAATCATCAATTAATTAAATCAATAATGTTATTAAGAAAGAAATGTGACATAATGGATTAAAACAAAAATAAAATACTAATTATTTTAAATATTGTATGTTAGAATATTTTAGTATACAGTAAACTATAGAATAATACAAAATAATACTAATTTTAGAAATTCACACTATGAGGTATATTCATTTAGGTAAAATTTTATCAGTCGCCATATGGAACTGAAGTGTAAAGTTCCGAAACTAGTTAAAAAAAAAAAAGAAAAATATGAGGTGAGTGATAAAATTTGACCTAAACAGAAATATTAGTAAACACCCAACTTTATCATTAGGTTCAAGTGATAAATTAGATAACAGTTATTAACATTTATTATATTACTAGCTAACACCCGGCGTGCGTTGCTATACCTAAATAAATAAAATATTAAAGGTTAATTAAATTGATGGCGGTTACTAGTCAGTTTTTAATTTCAGATTTCAGATAAACCTCCACTTCTAATTGTTGAATTTCGCTCATTTTTTTATAATACCTAATTTTGTTTATTTTAATAGGATATATTGAGTTTCATTGTGCAACATTGAAAATTGTACACTAGAGTGATTTTTTAATTTTCACTTCAGGTGAATTCCTACACTTAAGGTTTTAGAGAGTCCAGTTGTGAATCTAAACCATCCAGGCACTCACTCATACACATTCATAAAATTTAATCAAAATTGGTCCAGTCATTTAGGAGGAGTTCAATGACATACACACGTTCAGAGAAATTTTATATATATATAACTGGTAATGTAGATTTATTTTCAGTACATTTCCATTATGTAAACTCTATTGATCTGGTATGTGTTCAAACCCACAAGTTTTTGAACCAGAAGTAAACATAATACCACTGTTCCATCAAAGCAGGCATGCAAGTCTTTCTCATTATTCAATAGCATATTGATTTTTTAAACTGAACACTAAATAATTAATTCATTATTGACATTAGCATTGTTTCACATTTAGTATATATATATATATATATATATATATATATATATATGTATCAAAAAGGATGGTGCAAACTTACATGGTTGAAAGCACACGATAATAGAAGCAACAATGTCCCAGTAAACACGGGTCCGCAAATAAGCCATTTGCGAGATAATTACGAATGTATGGTTACAAGCCGTCACTGACGTCATTGTTTGTAACAGATACGACCAGAGATGGATAGGTCGAGGCAGATCTGTACCTTGGCCTCCAAAATCACCTGATCTAAATCCTTTGGATTTTTGTGTCTGGGGTCTCCTCAAAAGCAAAGTGTATAGCACACCCGTTAACACAGTTGAAGAACTGGAGCGGAGAGTTGTACATCCTTGTCAGGAATTCAGAAATGATCCAGGGGTTTTCGAAAGAATTAGACATTCATTACAGAGACGAGCACAGTATTGCATCCAGATGCAAGGAAGACACTTCGAACACCTCCTTTAACAGGAAACCCATAAGTGAAGTGAACTGTGAAATGTGAACTAAATGAGATGAAAAATTAATAGTAAAGTCTAAATTCAAATTAATTTGTACTAACTACGATGTTTACGATGAAGTCAGTGGCGGCTTGTAACCATACATTCGTAATTATCTCGCAAACGGCTCGTTTGCGGACCCATGTTTACTGGGACATTGTTGCTTCTATTACCATGTACTTTCAACCATGTAAGTTTGCGCCATCCTTTTTGATACACCCTGTATATATATATATATATATATATATATATATATATATATATATATAACAAATCCAACATTTATGTCTTATATAAAAATCTTAAAGTGTTGGAATATGATTTGTAAAACTATCTTCCCAAAAATTATCTTCCTGCTTTCAAAAACATGTAACTTATTCTCAAAATTGTTAATATATAAATCCATCCATAGTAATTCTGCCCGAAGGCAGGTCTTTCACTGCAATCATAGCATTTTCATGCTATGCTTGCAGCTTTACTTGGGAATTGTAGGTGTGGTAGCTTCCTGTTGTTTTCCACACCGGTGAAGGATGATGATGATGGCTATATGATTTCGGGGACCATTTGGGCCTTAAAGTTTTCCTACATTTGCTTACAGGTGAGGAAAAACCCCAGTGAGAACCTCACCCAGAAAAACTGCCCCAACCGAGGATCAAACCTGGGCTCGCTGCGTGACAAGGCAGCATGCTACCTTGAGACCACAGTGGTGGACTAATATAAATATTGTTATCTATTTAATTAATTTGATTTAATTAATATTCAATACTAAATTTATCTGAATGTGATAAATTTAGTATTAAACATTAAATATTATCTTTACTTGCTATAAATGTAATGTGTTGATTTCCATTTTAAAATCTTCTTGTTTGAGAGGCCGCTAGATGACATTAGTGCAACGAAGTTCACTGCTACCTGGCATGCGGGAATCGTATTAGTATAAGAGAAAAAAATCTAAGTTTAAATCGAGATGCCTAATAGCTTAAATCGTTAAAGCACTGGTGTACAGAACCAGTGATATCCCGATTTAGATATATATTTTTCTCTTCAAATTTAATATGTCATTCAGTGAGAAGTGATAAATTTAGTATTAAACATAAATATCCTGTTGAGTAGACAATACTTTCTGCAGTTTATATAATTTGTATCATGTATAATCTCCAAATTGCTAAAAATTTCTTCTATACTAAAACAATCACAAATCAAAATTAACCCTTAACCGGAGTTGCGGGGTCTTTTATAATACCAATGAAAATTGGACACCCCTGACATTCTTTTAAAATCCATTTTTTTTAAATCCTTTTGTATAACTTTTCCTTTGTTTAATATCAACCCTTAGCCATGGTCTGTAACCTGTAAGTAATTTACTTTCTCCGTGTATAAGTAAAATAAAGGGTGGTATCCTTTGCAACCCCACAACTCCTGTAACATTCCAGTATTTTTGTTGAACATTAGTTTATGAACCAATTGTATAGTTTGTGTTAATGTGGCCTATCATGCTTGTAAATGTATATCAGTGCTTGATACTGATTTCCTGGTCTTTGAAAAGATCCTGACTATAATTATTGTGAACATGAAACAGATTCAGAATTAGAATGTGACTGAAATTTTTAGCATATCCTTCCAAACAAACAGGAAACCTATAATAGACATCACAGAGTACGGATTTAGTGATGATCAAACCATTATTTCACATGTACCTAAAAAAGATATAGCTGCCATTATGCTAACATGCACCATTCGGAATGCACTGATCCTGAGACATGCAAACCACAAATTATATTCATATTTTTATAATAGTACGAAAGGGGAGAAGATACCTTTGGACAAAACATTTTTACATATATCACAAGCAGGCAAAGACAGAGATGGTCCTTTGGCTGTCTGCTATGCTATTCTGAACAAAACTGATGTCAATTATTAGCAATCATCTTTGAAGGATTATAAGCCTATTTCTCACTTTGAATTCCTGAAAACTTTAGGCCGACAATTTACAGTATTAGCAATCATCTTTGAAGGATTACAAGCCTATTTCTCACTTTGAATTCCTGAAAACTTTAGGCCGACAATTTACAGAGCCATACCTGAACGAAAGACTTGTAAATGATCGACTACCAAAAGAACTCAGAATTATTGTTTCCAGGATTTTGAAGAAACCATTTCCGAAGAATGGAAGACCAATCAAGGATGTAAAAGAAAACAGTGTGCATTGTGTCTTCGTTCAAACGAAAAGAAAACGAACCAATATTGTGTTAGATGTGATAGATCAATGTGCCAGAACATGCTGATTAGTTACGTGGAGAATTAGGAACATACTATTATGAAAGAAAGTTTTTGTAAATTAAGTAGGGTTTTTATTCAGTGTATCTTGAAATTGCAGTGAAAAATGTATGTGAACACAAAATCTGATAAATTCTTTGTATAGATGTTTGTGGTAATTATTGTTCTATTTTTCACTACACTTGTGCTATATCTTGTAATTTAGTGGATTTCCCTCCCCCAAATGATCCATATTATTCCACAATCAGTTAGTTAAATAAACAAACTATTTATAATTCTATTTTTCACAATAAATACAAATACAACTGCATGTACTATCACATTTTCTGCTGGCCCCACAACTCGACTAACGGCACAGAAAACGCACAACTCCGGTTAAGGGTTAATAAAAATTAATGGGTAGTAACACTATGAGGTAAATTATTATTAACAGAATATAAATATGAGTTGTAATGCATTGAGAATGCTGCATAGAAGTGACAAAACTAGTCTGCATAAAAATTAAGAATTATGAAGTGAGTTAAAATATATAACTCATTAATAATTAAAAGAAACCCCATAGTGTTATTTCCTACATATATTTAATGAATTGGAAACTTCATACTTCACCTCATAAAATGTTCTTCTCACCTGACATGTTTCAAAAGCCTTTGCTTTCATCATCAGTTACAGTGCAATAGTTTGAATTGAGTCATTAACACCAGCTTTTCTCTTGCCACCTGATGCAAGTTGAATCACTATAATACCGAAGATTGAGAAGCTGGAAGAAAAATGGCTTTATTATCAAATACTGATAATTAGAATCCAGATGTTAGGCACTTAAAAAATTCAAAATAGGCAGGCAAAAAGGCACTAAAAATCATTAATATAGGCACTAAAAAATTCAAAATAGGCTCTTACAAAAAAATGGACAACAACATAACGTTTTACAGTTTTACATTAAGAATATAAACAAATGCTATCAATAGCATGCGAAGATATCAGAGATGCTTTTGGAAATTGTTTTGCCTTTTTACAAAGAGCGGAACCATCACTTGAGAATATTTCCGCACCAAATTCTTTCACAAAATTGGTCAGTTTGTCTTTTACTGTTGTTTGCTCTTTAGATATCTTAAAAAACTATTCTAAATGCTCTTTAGATATCTTAAAAAACTATTCTAAAGACACCACTGTGTCTTTGAAGCACCTGTCTGTGAATGAGAACTGCAGACTGAATTCAGTGTTACCGAGATCAAAAATAATATTGCCAGTTACCTAAAGGTTTCCGCACCAGGTGTGAGACAGAGAAAGAAAGCTTGAGCCATCTACCCTCTTTGTCACTCAGCAATATTTGTATTGAAAAGAAGCAAAAAACGTTTCTCCAAGCCTTAGAGCCGGAGCATAATATAATGGGACATAGCATAGGGCTATTTCGCTTAACGGGAATGCATGAGATAGAAAAATACAATATTTACCTAACAGGAGTGCATTAAGGGGGAAACCATCTTCCTGCTAGTTTATTGTGTTATTGCCACCCTTATCCTAAAATATTCTAAGAGAATTTATAAAAAGAACACTTGAAAACTTCTATCAAATGATTTGTGCCATGAAGTTTGTCCATTTCAATTGATTTCATTGAAATACTGAGTTAATTTTGAAAAGAAAATTGCAAATAGGCATTTATAGCATTATAAGTTGTAATAGGCGTTTATAGGCATAATGAACTTCATGGAAAATGACTCTAGGGTCATTGGCATGAACTTATATGAAGTCACTTTTACAATATATATAATAAATAACTATATGCATTTTCCCTAACATCCGGTCTCTACTGATAATAAAAAAAAAGTAAAGTAAAGTGATCCCATAACAGGCCCGGAGGCCCTTGGGGTAGTAGGAAGTTAAGGCTCCCACTTTTTCGAGACAATCGATACTTTGTCAGCCGGGTTGTCAGCCCTGCGTGACGGCCGCCTTTACCTCCAGAGCAAGCGTCTGGTACTCATTTCCGTTAGAGGCTGAGTCAACCCCAGGGCCATAGTGCCGCCAGAAGGTTTGGGTCAATTTAAAAATCGTGACCCCAACGGGACTTGAACCCTCTACCCTCCGGCTTGTAGCTCAGTGCCTTAACACTACGCTAGTGAGTATTAATTAGTTAGTCCTTGTGTAACAGCTGAGGCCAACTTAGTTAATACTAAATTCCAGTGCAGGGGTAGCAAACATGGATAGTTTTCTGTGTAGTAGCTCTCTGTTGAGAACTGTAGTTTGTGATTGTTTAATTTTAAGTCAATTTGTATTTGTACACATATATATTCTATCATGAGTAGGCCTGTATCTTTTCACTTATTGCCCGTTCACAAGATGTGAGGTTGATATAATATTACATAATTATTTTGTTAGTTTCTAGGGGACACATAACTGAGCAGATGAACTATGGAAACAACCCAACGCACAAGTATGACAGCAGCAACTAACAAACTGACAGTTCCTTTCTATGCTCCACCGCCCTACATGAAGAAGACAAGTGCAGAAATAATCAGTGAAGCTCGAGCTTCAGTTATACGTGAAAACGAGGAGATAAGAATTGAAAGTACAAGAATGGCTGCATCTATTCGCCCTGTTAATACAAAGAGACCATTCACTCCAAGAGAAAGAGAAAGAACTCTCTTTGGTGGGGCACACAAGTCAGGTTGCAGACCTCCAAGTTCTTTCAGGTAAGCATTATAGAATAAATCAAGTTTCAGATTCTTATTTAGTAACTTAAAGGAATTTTCATATCAGTGAAACTCCATATTTTATTTTAGTAATATATAGCATATGTATGATCAAAATAAATTGCTTTTAAAATGATTTTATGTTTTCTCTGAGGATTTTTTTTTTTATTTCCTCTTTCAATAAAACTAGTATCGGCAATATCTCATTCTTTGCAGAAGCCAGACTTAGGCCCAAAAGAAAAATTAACACATCATTAACATAATTATTACCTTTCATATTTCATAATTTATTTATAATGTATGTTATTAGTGTTATTTGCAGTTTGTTTCAAGAAAATGAATTCTGGTTTAACCATCTTTATCTTTCAGACTGGAGCTAGATACTTGAATAGCCATGGCTTGAGAATGTTACCACAACAATTGACTGAGCCAGGATTAGTTCTATAGTATCAGGACAATATGTTTCATTGCATGAATTCTTGCACATTATATCTCAGCTCAATCAAATTTTAGGTCATGACCATTGCTATATAGATAGATTTTTCTCCAATTCTCCATATGTTCCAACTACATCATTATCTATCACTTTGCCAATTCTGCTGTTAAAATCACCAGCTAATATAATTTCTCTTGAGGTCCCTATCTGATCCATAATAGAATTTAATGTATTATAAAATATATCTTTCATTAAATAATTTTTATCCTCACTAATTCCATATATTCCTAATACAGAGCATCTTATAGCAAAACAAAAATTTTATTTTTCATTTATTGCTTTCCAGTTTGTGATATATCTCTTATATTTCTTCTTGATAAGTACTGAAACCCCTCTTTTAGCTCTTTCATTCTTTTTAACACCACTGTAAATATGTACATATGATCCTAAAGTTTCTATTCCTTCTCCTTTCTTCTTTGTTTCCATTGCTATATGTTCCCACTATATATTTTAGAGACCCTTGGGATAGTCAGATTACCACCTTTTCAGAGCAATCAGTATGAAATATCAGCTGGGTTGAGAGCCCCTGTATAACAGTTAACTTAACTGCAGAACATGCATCTGGTATTCATTTCCATTAGAGACTGAGTCTATTCCAGGGTCATAGTGCTGCCTGAAGGCTTAGGCCAGTTTTAACATCCTGACCTCACGGGGAATCACACTAATGACCATCTGGCTTGTAACATATTGCCTAAAGCAACTACACTATGACATACCCTCTCACTCAACTAACATCATATACATCGGCTGTTTCTTTAGTTTTGGCAACTATTTATTTTCTGGATACATAGCATACATACATGGTTGTAAGTTTTAGAGGCCTTCGATGTAGTCACCAGCATTGCATACTATGTGTTCCCAACAATGTGGTAGCCATCAGCGCTGCCTAATCTTTGGATGGTGCATAGAGACTGATTAACTGCACTCAGAATGTCGTCCACTGTTCTAAATCTCTTCCCACGTAGTGGTCCTTGAGCTTAGGTATGAGGTTGAAGTCGCAGGGACTTATGTCCGGAGAGTATGGAGGGTGGTAGAGCACCTCCCAACCCCACCGATTAAACAAATCAGACACTGCTCCTGTTACATGCACCCTTGCATTGTCATGCAGAATGATGGTTGGAATATTCATGAAGTGTCGTCGGGTTCTTGTTAACGCTGCTCGCAGATTGTTTCACAGAAACTTACAATAGTACTCTGCATTGACAGTCTGCCTTAGGAGAACGATATGTTTTAAGATAACACCATCCCAATCGTAGGCTAGGATTAGCATCAATTTCACATTCATAGCAGTCAGCCAAACTATTGTTTTTTGTGGTGACCCTTTATGATGCCATTTGGATGATTGACGTTTCAACTGTGGTTCATAACTTTCACCCAGGTCTCATCAGTGGATGATAATACATCGTAAGAAGGGCTCTCCTTCCCTCTCATAGAGCTCCAAGTGCGTACTAGCAGCTTCATATTTTAGAAATTTCTGCATCTCCTATAACTCTTGTGGGACCCATCGTGAAGCAATTTTTCGCATCCTAAGGTGGATCTTAAGGATTCAATGCAGAGTCAAAAGTGCCAATCCAGTATCTGCGGCTAACTCTCGAATAGTGCAGTTCCGATCCATTTCCACTAACGCAGACATTGTCTGCATGTTATTCTCACTAACCAGTGGATGATCAAATCTAGGTATATGTGATGCATTTTCGCGTCCTCCTTTAAAGGCTTGTACCCACATTGCCACTGTTCGGTATGGCAATTCATCTGCACCACAAGCCTCTCTCAATCCTTGATGACACTGTAGTGCGTTTCTGCCTCTAGCACATTCAATCTTCAACCAGATTCTCTGCTCCTGCTTTGAAAACATTGTACTATGTTATATTGTGATGCCTAGATCTAAACTGATAACTTTCGACTCATTGTTACGTAAGGAGAGGAGGGGGGAAAGGCAGGTCCATATGCTCGGACAGAGGGGAGGCACTGAAACTACACGTGCAATAAACAGAATTGTCAACCCTAGTTTTATTTGGATTCCACACTACTGTTGCCAAAACTAAAGAAACAACCCATATACAATTATTTTTAATTTGATTTGAATTGTATATAACCTGTATCAAAACATAACATTCAAGTTTAATCAAAATAGTATTTATTTATATTCTTAATGTACTCTTTTGTCCCTCATTAAGACATGGTGCCCCCCCTATCAGGAAGTATCTTAACTATGCTCATTTTATTACACTTGTTTTCCTACAGATGTCAGTGAGTGTTACGACTCAGTGAGACATCTAAAGTATTACTAGGATGGATGAATGTCAGTTAAATTTTACACAGAGACCTTTTATTCTAGCTTTGGGTTCTTTTATGAGCCTGAAAATCTTTATACTTGGGATTATCTGCTTAAAGTCCCTCCTGGAGGACTTGTCCTTTAGATTTATCCATCCTAAAAAATCCATCAACCCCGGCCGGGTTTGAACCCTGACTCTCAGGCAAAGAACGTAGCCACTGGACCACTGTGGCCGACTTATTTATTATATTTTATTTAGAATGCTTGAACATCTTAAGTCTAAGGTATATACCAGAAGTCTGAGTAATTATCTTCGACATTTTTTAATGAATTATGAAATAAAAAACAATGATGAAATTTTCAACGTTTTTTTTTAATTATTCACTTACATTATAGGACAAATTAATATTTTAAGAGAAAAATTTACACTTAAATCTAAATTTACTCTTAAAATATAAATTTCTCCCTTAATGTAAGTGATTAATTTAAATAAAAACATTGAAACTGTAAGCTTTACTAGCTAAAAAATTAGCATTAAAAAGAATAATAAACTTAGAAAATGATTAAATTATTCGTAATGGTAAAAAAATCCACCCTTTGGTAACTGATGATATAAACAAACAAAAAATTCAGTCAGATTAGATTAGGGCTATGGGCCTTCCGATATTTTTTTGTATTTTCTGTACCAATGATGTCAGTTACTTAATAATCATAATTAAATATTTCTTTATAACTTAAACTATTATCACTTAGGCCAACTCGCTTGATATTTTAATTTTGTGATGTTAAGTAATTTAAATTTAAGATTATTAAATTGAAACTGAAAATAATCATTAATATTTAAAGGAAGTGACACTATGAAGTCTATTTTAATTAATAATATGGTTAAAATTTTAACACCTCACCTCATAATTGTAGATTTCTCAAAGACTTTTTTTAATAGTTCTTTGTATCATCTTCAGCTCTATTTAACTGTTGAATTGATAGTTGGCAATCCTGTAGGTTGCTTCCTGTTCCCATTCAACAGTTAGGTATGGGACATTCCATACGAAATCGGCAAAAAAATTGTAAAAATTGAACTCGCATCTTTAAAAGTTTACAATTTTTTTTACAGTGAAACTTTATGATATACTGAATATCTGAACCGAATTTAAAGTCTTCGCTTGGTGTAATTAAAGAGTAATAGAGCTGTCAATTTATCGTATTGTTTTAAATAGTCTCTTTCATGAAATACATTTCTCGAAGTATGGCTACTCCCTCAACTTGAAACAATAGTCACATTATAAATGATTTTATGCTCTATCGCTTGAAAATTAGTATGTTAATATTTACGTTTTTCTGAAGGGCATAAATGCAATTAATATGCTATTGACCTTCCTCGCCAAAAATTTTATAAAATCAAAAAGTGCCACATTGTTACCTGACCACCAGTTAATTTTTTGTAATTAGTATTAAAGTGGAGTCTTGAAAGGAAACTGAAAAAAAATAATTATTTTCCCTAAAATCTCCTATGTGTAGACTGCCCGCAATACCTTTTGCGTGAGTGGAGATTGCTCGCTCGTACAAACAATGACGGAGCTACTTGGTAATAGTCCTTTGCGCACTTACAAATATTTTTTATTGTTATTATCATCATTACATTATTTTTATTATCATTATCACAATTATTACATTATCATCATCATCATCATCATAGTGGACAAGTGATTACTCTGCACGCCTCCGATTCCGAGGTTCGCGGGTTCAAACTCGATAGGAATCAATGGCATTTTAAAGGCATAACAATTCTGAATGTAGCTTTCTCCAGAAGGAAGGAAATCCGTGAGTCCCATGTCGTAAATTTATGGTACATAGGAGAATCTCGCATTTGAAATAAATTGCTACATAATAAACGTCATTAAATATAACAATCTTTATTGATATCTTCAGTAGGCGGTTAATTTTGTGTTGATTTTGGCTAATGTATAGTTTAATTTAGATTACTAAGCACCTACGAATTCAAGCTGGTACGCCTATTAAAATATTTTGTAGAGAGTAGTTTTGTAATGTGTTGCAATATTTTGTACTTGTACTCTACACCAATGTCTGATGTTGAATATTGTAAGTAATGTTAAGCTATCGATAAATAATTTATAACAATTTTCATGCTGTTACAAGTAATATTTAAGAGGTATAAATATATTTTATTGGCTTGGTATCACTTACTGATCTTGCATCCCCTACTCATGACATATCTAAGATGATATTAAAATGCACGATAATATTAGCTTTTATTATAAGCTAAATCATTGTTATAGTATTTAATTTAATGTCTAAACTTCCCATTATTCTCCTTTTATAACACAAAATGTATACCTCTACGATTATTCTCTCATTCCAGAAACATTTAAGAAATTGTAAAATTATACATTAACACATAATATTGTTATTAACTATTGTATACTAATATATGCATAATTAAAATTATATTTAACTTCTACCTCACCATTCAGTCTTTGTAGATCTGCAAACTTGTTAGTTAAAAACAATAAGATATTATTTTTAACTTCACTGTGACACTTAAAACGACGAGATGCACTAAACGTACACACTAATGTAAATCAACTGTCTAGTATGTAATCTGAACTTGAGAATTGTTTATGTAAAACATATGTTTAAGGAAAGACTTGCTGACAATGCATTATTATCGATTGGCAGGAAGTGGTACGAGTATTAAAACATTCGGTTTTATTTGGAAGTGATATCTTATAACGATACTATTTCGTCAAAGTTTTCAGGGAACAATACAATACACTGAATAAAAAGTTATTTTAAGACTGAAATTAGTAATTATATCATAATAAAAATGTATACCAGTTTATTTCAATTAATGATGAAATAGGTTTTATTATATTAATATTACATTTAAAATTGTAATGAAAAATTTGTAACAAAATAAATAATTTGTTTTAAAAAAAGGACAGAAGATTATGAGTATTTGAGAATAAAGTTCTTAGGAAAATTTTTGGATCAAAAAGAGATGAACAGACAGGTGAATGGAGAAAACTACATAATAGTGAGCTACATGATATGTATAGGAAGCCAGATATAATAAGAACAGTTAAGTCTCGTAGGCTGCGATGGGCAGGAAATGTGGCACGTATGGAGGATGAAAGAGGTGCTTGAAAATTTCTGGTAGGAAAACCGGAGGGAAAACGTCCAGTTGGAAGACTAAGAATGAGATGGGAGAATAACATTATACATGATTTGAGGGAAGTAGATTATACAGGAGATAATTTGAAAACGTTAGCTCGGAATGGGATGTATGTAGAGCTTATGTCCGCGCTGCCATGAACCTACAGGTTCCACAGAGCCAGTGAGTGAGTTAGTTATAAATAATTTGTTTAATAATTCACAGTAAACGTAAGTAAGAGAGCTCATTACTTCTCACTTCAGCAATAAAATTTGATAAATAAACATCTACTGCGTAAGAATTAAAATATCGCCACTATTATAAATTTACGATACTGTTCCATTAAGCAGAACATATAATAATCTATTCGATTTAATGGCAGTTGAAAAAGTCACTGATGAAGCGGGGTCAGCTCTTTCAATTAAGTACGCGCGCGAACTTGGTCATGAAATGAATCTGCTGCGCCGTGGACCCCGCCAGTTTTTTTTACTAAAATAGAATAAAAAACATTTATATTGTCTGAACTATTCAACTCTCCAAAAAGGTAATTGCTGGAAATTAATCCTTATTACGTGAGTAGTATCCTGTATTTTTTCCGTTTTCATTTTTTGATAATGTACTGCAGTAAACCGCCATAAAATAGAAAATTGACACCGAAAATAAAAATATCCTAATTATAAAAATATCACCCTTAAACTACATGATATCACCTATATAAATATGTTTGAAACAAGTTTTTGCTGTTTACTGTTTCAGAAATATTAGTTAGTAAACGTTTTAGTTTATCATATTTACGATAATTTTAGATCATCATAACTACGAACCTATAAATGATAAAAATTAAATTTCTGTATTAATACGTTTATGAATGTATTCACTATATTTAGGGATACATAAAATTAAAAAAATAAATTGCAAGATTTTTTGCTGTCCGATTTGATATGGATTGTCCCGTATATGATATGATGATACAAAGAAGTATCGAAACTACTCTTCGAGAAATCTACAATTATGAGGTGAGGTGTTAAATTCTAACTCTACCAAAAATAATATTTAATAATATTATTACATAATATTAAAATACTGGTAATTATAATGATCAAAATAATATTTAATAGTAATAATATAATTTATATAATAAAATTCATTTTTAAAATATACCAGTAGGTCCTAAAATGTAATAAAATTTCATTAGCACAAAATATTACTGGTTCAATAATACAGAAGATTCCTATGATAATAAACAGCATCAAATATTAGATTCCTTACAACCGAATTAAAAAATACGAGATTGTAAAGTAACTAGTCTAGATGATGGAAGAAAGTACAGGTGAAATCATCAGAAAGAATGAAGATGTTTAACTAGATTCTCTAATACCAATAAGTTATTTTTAAAAATTGGAGACATTATATATACTAAAAATTACTTTAAACTCCATGGTGCAACTCCATGGCCGATTGCTGACCTTACGTTCACATGTGTTGATCACAAAGGTGGAAGATCATCCAGCCAATATAGGGGTGACATGTAGTCATCATGTTGGGTCCCCCAACCATTATAGCTTGTTTTTTTCTCAAGCTGGAGCCACTGTTTAATGTAGCTACCCAAATCCCTTAAAATGCTGTGCGGACATGGGGCTATGGTACAAGACATAAATAGATCATAATCAAGCTGTGATACTTTAAACCAGACTAAAAATGAAACAAGACAAAATTTAATTTCTTATTTGGAATATTTTTATATAAAATTTATATTTAATTTCAAAACTTTTCAATAGATTTCAGTTTTTTTAATGTATAATTTTGTCGTCAATGGTTATATAGAAATAGAAAATAAAAATTAATATGTGTAATACATTGAAATTTATATTGAATTACGGAGTGAATCATAAATATGGCTATACATTTGATCGCATTGTTTGATGAAAATATTACCATTACAGGAAATATGAAATTACCGTTGGAAAGGCAATTATTCAAATTACAACATTGGAATAAAACAAACTAGCGTAGAACTTACGTCATTAGTCAAAAATGGCGTTGAATATCCAACAGCAAATTACAATTGCTGCATGGGCAATAACGTATGCTAATGATCGTGAGGCCACAAGATGGGCAAGACGTGAGTTTAACATAGCATTGCACCCGTCGACTGTGCGGAAGTGGAGAAAACGACTGCTGGAAACGGGAAGGATGCAGAAAATCAAACCTCCTGGAAGGCCTTGCGTTAGCACGGATGCAGAAACAACAAAGAGAATTGTGGAGGCGTTTGACGCTAGCCCACAAAAATCAACCCGCCAAGCTGCACGTGAGCAGTGATTAGTTTTGTTTTGTTCTATTGTTGTAATTTGAAGGATTCCCTTTCCAATGATAACATCATATTTCCTTTAATAATAATATTTTCGTCACAAAATGCGATCAAACATATAGCCATATTTCTGAATCACTCTGTACAGAGTACCATATCTAATTATATATAAATTAATTTTATGAAAACTAGTTCTGATTCTACATTCAGCAAAGTAGAAATGATATACTAACAATATCCTGTATTGTATTTCAGTTTGGGGTATCTCCAATTTCAAGAAGTAGATGGAGGCAGTCCTATTAGCACAACTCCTCCTCATGTACGGAGACTTAATCCAATCCCATCCACACCATCATCTGCATCCCTCAATTCTACCAGCTCTCTGGTGGACCTCAGAGATTGGAAAACATTGCTCACTACCACCAATATTCAAAGTTCTGACCTTATTAAAAAGGGCAGAGTTCTTTCAGCCCAATCCTTTGGAACTCCAACATTCCTTTCTCCCGAAGATATAAGCAAAGCAACAAATAAATTTAGATTACCGTCCATTGATAGTGCAGGAAAACCAAGTCGAAGACATCAGTTTCGTGCTACAGCTTCTCTAGATAATCGTAAGTATTTTTTTTTTAAATTACAATAATTTCTAAGTTACATTACTTTCAATTATAAATAAGTTTTCAATGATTTTGCATTTTTTTTCTGATGATGCTAATAATAAGCCTAGCCTCAATTTTATCAAAAAAGATAAATGAAGATCGAGAAAAGTCTTCTCCCTTTGAAAAAGACAAAAATAAACTAAAAATAGGGGCAAAATAATAAGAGATATAATTAGAAGTTAATGGAAATGTCTGCTCCTGCTCTGTGGAAAATAAACGTGGCTTAAGCCATCTTGAATGAAATTAAATCACTTTTGTGGGTCTTTTTTTCTGATAACACTTTTCATGAGTTATAAGTCATATTAAAGTCATTTTTAAGAACAAAATCAGGTTTTTGTCATTTTTACCAAGTTTTCTTGCATTATTATAAGCAGAATCAATTTTCAGAACCTTGAAATCCAAAAATTCTTGGAAATCTGTTGAACATTTGGATTTCTCCAACTAAATGGTTCATGTTTGGACATCAAACTGACCTGTTACTATTGATGGTCGCATCACAGGTTATTGTATCTACTGGTTGTCCATTGTCAATTGTTCAGATGAAGTAGGGGGGGAGGCTACGGTTTTGCAACCTGGCACTAACATCTGAATATCTTTGTCTATTGGTTTACACAACTCAGTCATTCATAAAGTGGAAGCTAGTGGTTCCAATAAAAAAGTGATATAGATATTTTTATTTTGGCATGCCAAAAAAAAACAAGTACTTACCAGATAGAAAATACTCCCTCGATGAAGAAGGACTGGAAACTGATGATTTCTGCTACTTCAAGTATGCCCGTGTATCTTCAGTTGATGTTGAAAAAAGCGTTAGTTGACAATGACAGTCCTTCAAATTCGAAAACTTGCAAAAACTATTTGTAACCTATTGTAATAGCAGTGAAGTTTAGGCCTAAGTGTTAATGTACAAGGGAAAAAGACAAAATAAAGGTAATTTTTAAGTTTTTTAGTTCATTTTATATCAATTTTAAAATCATAATTTCATCATTTTAAAGTAATTTTTTTTTAGTATTCTATAGGTCAACAAAATCTGAACCTTACAAATAAGCAAACGAGACTTTAGCTTCCGTATGTCATGTTTTTTTTTTATGAGAAACAGTATATTTTTGGTTTATATTTTGATTTAAAAATAAACGTAGAAGATTCCCAAAAAAAAAAATTGTTTGTTAACTGTTTTTTTTTTTCATTTTAGTTCCTGAAGAAATAGAAGTAGATGAAAGTGAAAGTGAGGAATCAGGAGGAAATTCAATTTCTTCGAGAGAACTTCCTCCTCCTCGTAAAGCATACAGTAGTCCAGTGCAGCGCACGAGAAGTATTGATACTGAAATGGAACTTTCTACAGTTAATAAAAAGCTGCTATTAAATTCAACATCTAAAGATACATTAGTAAGTGAAAAAATTCCATCACAAAGTAATTCCCAAATGAAGAATGATATATCAAAGATGGTACTGACAACTGATAAAAATGTTGTATCTGGATTAAATGACAGTATTTCTACAGCAAAATTTAAGAATTCATCTCAAGAATCAAAACCACTTAATCAAAATATTAAACCTGAACTTTCTCAGCAAAATTTGAAGTATGATTCAAAGGCTCAAAAGGAAGATTCTAAAGAATCTGATCAGAAATCGTCAAATAATACTAACCCAGTAAAAACAAATTTACATGTAGTCTCATCTACAGAAAATAAATCTGTAAGTAGATACAAAAAGAAGCCCAACCAAGAAAAAGGTAAACACACAACTTATGCAGAAAAGGAAAATCTTAATCAAGAACCACTTCTTAAAGACAATGCTTTTGGTCCTGAATTAAATATCAAGGATGCAAAGAAGAAAACTGAGCCAGTAAAAATGGATTCAGAAAAACAAAAGTTACATTCCACTGTTTTGGAAGAGTATCAAACATCAAAAAGTGAAAAACATATGAAACAGAAAGCCCCAAGAAATAACCATGTACTCACTGATAATTGGACTTCTGAAAATAATAAAACTGATTCAAAGATTAAAAAATCTACTACTTCTGAACAGAAATTAACAAAACATGAGGATATTTCAAATTCTGATAATATGAACAATGAAACAAAAATTAAAAGATCACATCAGCAAACAAAACCAACATTGGAAACAGCAGAAAAAAATGTTAGTGTTCGAAAGAAGCCAAAATCCGAGATCAAAGAAATGATTGTTAACAAAGAAGAAAATAAGGATTCTGTTCATTTTATATTGTCCATTTTAAACAGTTTGGCAGATAAAGGTAAAGTATTTCATTTTATTATTAAATATTATTCTGAATTTAATATTAAAAACAATGTCCACTGTTGTGGTCTTGAAGTAGCGTGCTGCCTTGTCATGCAGTGGGCCCGGGTTCGATCCCTGGTCGGACAATTTTCCTAGGTGATGATTTTTTCAGGGTTTTTCCTCACCCAAACGGTCCCTGAACATCATCTGATCATCATTATCATCATTAACATATTCATTAAATTTAGGATTAAGGCCTCTCCTGGCACATCATTACATCATCATCTCCTATCATATATCATTGGGGCAGTGTAACTCTGCCTTTCAGGTGCCCCAAACCTCAGAAGTGGGTTACAATAACGCCATGCCAGGAGAGAATACCAGAATGTCGAAATTACCTCCAATCAAATGACATTCCCCAGGAATTTTAAAATTAATCAATTTCTACTTATTTTTTTGAATGTAATTTTTTTAAACTGTTGGCTCTTTAGGTTTTTCTATTTGTTTTATTAATTTGGCTTTTCTTTTAAATTGATTTTTCTGCTTTTCCCATTTGCACCATTCTTCATGTTTCTTGATTCTGCTTTTCAAATTTCTTTTTTGTTTTCCCTATGTAGATTTTATCACAATCCTCAAATTTTATCTGATACGAGTAAATCCCTGATTTATTTTTTCTTCCATTTTTTTCATTTTTGTGGATTTGATTATTCTATTGAGGCTAAAGTCATTTTTTGTGCCAGCATAATCTTATGTTGAACTTTTTGAAACTTGTGATACCTTTTAGGATGACATGTAAACTTATTGCATTTTACACTTTCTTCTCTTTCTTTTTAAAATGTACTTTAATTGATTAATTTTTGTCTTTTGAACATTATTTTGAATATTATTTAAATAATTAAAAACTTAATAAGTTATGAATAAAATTATTAATTAAATAAAAATAAAACGTAGATTTATTTTTATTTAATTAATAAATGTGGATTTTCATGAAGTAAACACCAACTCAATTGATTATGAATAAAATATTTTAACAAATAAAAATTTCATTTTATATTAAGATTTTTGTTCATTAGGATAACTGTCCCATATTTCCTTCCTTGATTTCTTTGCTTGCATCTAAAAACTAAATGACACCTTAAGAATAATAATGTTTGAAATAATTTTATCTTCATTTTAGAAAGAAAAATTAACGTTTGGACCGGGATTCAAACCCCAGGTCTCTAATTCTGTACATTAGTATGATACCGATTACACCATCCGAACTCTGATACGAACATCAGCAATTACTTACACAATTCTTTTTCATAAGAAAGTCAGTAGCCATCACTACCATAAACAATATCTGACGACTTCAATTTGAAATATTTTTATTGAGAATTTATACATTGCTTTTAAGCGGTAAAGCTTCATATTTTGTTGTTATATTTTTAAATTAACATTTTCTACATCCTGATCTGAACATTAATTTTTCTTTCTAAAATAAAACTATGTCCAATTCTGGAAAATGTTAATGTTCAACAAAATATGAAGCTTTACCGCTTAAAAGTTTGGTAATATATAAATTCTCAATAAAATACTTTGAATAGAAGTCGTCAGATAGTGTTGATGGTAGCTATGGCTGCCAGCCTTCTGATGAAAGAGAAATGTATAAGTGAAAGGAATTGTTGACATTCATATCAGAGTTCGGTATCATACTAACGTATAGAGTTTAGAGATCTTGGGTTCAAATTCCAATTCAAACATTAATTTTTCTTTCTAAAATAAAACTATGTCCAATTCTGGAAAATGTTAATTTAAAAATATAACAACAAATTAATTTTATCTTATCTAACTCATATTTTGAATTGCAGTTTTTAAATTGTACTGTTTTACCACAGGAAGACCAATTCTTGAAAATGTTAAATAATGGTTTATTTTTGGAAGTTATATTTTGAGGTTCTTTTAATCAAGTTTTTTTTTATCTGGAATCATCTGGAAAGGATAACTAGAGAAGAGATAAAAAATACAAATCCTATAAATATTAATGATATTCAGTCAAATAAAAAAGTTATTACAATACTACTTGTATTAATAATACATACTTCTCATTCAATAAAATAGATTAATTCATTCATAAGAAAATAAGTACTTAAAAAAACTAATCTAACTCTACCTCAATTTAATGTTGATTTGTTCTCAAATGTGTTTCGAGGATGATATAGAAGATATATCGAAACATGTTTGAGAACAAATCAACATTAAATTGAGGTAAGATGATATCATGGAGAGCAAGAATGCTAATGGCTTCGTTGCCAAGGTCCAGCATTTGAAAACAACATGATACCATATTAAAAAAAAACTTGATGTTAAATAATATTTTAATGGAAGTAACATTATAAGGTTCATTTTAATACAAATTAAAAAAAAAAATAATTTTTATTCTTGAAAATATTATTGTTATGCTTTTACCATTTTTTTTCTCTTGCTTGTCAGTAAAGACTTCGAATTTCCTTTTTGATTTTTTGTTCCTATCCAGCTGTTTCCCTGAATTTCTTTGTTATACAGCAACTGGGTGTATTACATGTAAATTGTGTATGTATGTTGTTATCTATTTGTATATCTTCTTTAAATGCACTGATATTAATTTTTATGGAATTATGAAATGGTGATTGATGGTAAAATTAAAGCAATGAAATTCTAAATGAACACTTGAGTTGACAAAAAATAAATGACTGAAATTTTGCATCCAAAGTTTTTTGGGATTGCTAAGCTGATTGCTGATAAGATCAGGATAAATAAATGTCTGGACAACAACAATTCCTACTTAAAAACGAAAATGACTGAAACAACAAAAATATGTATACCCTGTCCGCTCTTAAAGTGATCCTCGTCAAAACGAAACCATGTGACCTGCTCGCTTTTCATTGGTTATGGAAACCAGTGCACGTTGTAGAAGCAATAAGTATGTGAAAATGTAGTTCCCTTCATTAAATTAAAAATATGTCCTCTGAATATACTTGTTGTTCTTCGTGAATGAAAATATTAATTTTCAAAACATACAAAATATTCTAAAATATATCTGATCAATAATTACAACTTAAAATAATTGATTACATATGGGTGATGCATTTGAGTTATGCTTCAGTCAATTTTCATGAAACAAAATGGCTGATAGTATTGAGTCTTCTGTTGCTGTGTCGTCATCTCCCTGTCAAAAGTGACAGTAATTGTGGCACAAATTGTGGAAGGCTATTGCTATCTACAGAACGTATTGTCAAAGATGTCCCATAACCAATGAAAAAGCGAGTAGAACTCACATGTTTAGTGATTTCGACAAAGGATCACTTTAAGAGTGGACAGGTATACAGTGCATAATTTTTGGAAATGTAGCGTTTTTTTAACAATTAATTTCCTGTTTTGTTCCACGCAAGCAGAAGAATGTTCGGCAGGAATTACTATCACTTGTTTCATCAAACACTGTACCTCCTGCTTTAGCAGGGCTGAAGGAATCATTTGAAAGAATTTTTCAGCAATGACGTGCAAACTTCGATCTCAAGTCTTGAAAAACACTTGTTACAAATTTGTTGAACAATCATCTGATGAAAAATTGCTACTCGTACTCTACTTCTCCGAATAGCCCCGTATCATTCTTGCGGTAAGTATCAAAATTTTTATTCCTTTCTAATGTCAGTGTAAAATTAATAAATACTAGGTTACATTTATATAATTATATTATTTTTTAGTCTGATCATCTTACCTCAATATTAATGTTGATTTGTTCTTGAACATGTTTCAAAACAATTCTGTTTTATCGTCAGCTTGTCCAAACTTGTTTGATTTATGTTGCATTATGTTGCACAACCTGGATATCGATGTCAGCTCCATCCTGTGGTTGGCCAAAGAACCTCCAAACAAGGTCACGCTCCGTCGGTATTTCAAAATTCATAACTCTGTTTTTGTTCTTTTGAATATAAATTTTTTTCCCAAATAGTCAGCTCTTTTGTATTTTCTAACTGTTTTAATAATTTAGTGTCTGAATTTATATTATATTTTTCAGACCAAACATGAGCAGCAACTGCAGATTTTTCTATTTCCCCATTTTTAATATTTCTTATGTTTGGTCTGAAAAACATAATATAAATTCAGACACTAAATTATTAAAACAGTTAGAAAATACAAAAGAGCTGACTATTTGGGAAAAAAATTATATTCAGAAGAACAAAAACAGAGTTATGAATTTTGAAATACCGGCGGAGCGTGACCTTGTTTGGAGGTTCTTTGGCCAACCACAGGATGGAGCTGACATCGACATCCAGGTTGTGCAACATAATGCAACATAAATCAAACCAGTCTGGACAAGCTGACGATAAAACAGAATTGTTTTGAAACATGTTCAAGAACAAATCAACATTAATATTGAGGTAAGATGATCAGACTAAAAATAATATAATTAAAATAACCTCAAAATATCACTTCCTAAAATTAAATATTATATTTATATAAATTGGTGGAACTTCATGGAACATCAGGCCTAGAAGACTCTTGGCCTATCAGTTGGCTGCTGGCCTCACATCAATATGTGTTAATCATAGACCTAGATGATCATATCTTTCAGATATGTTCTTAAATATATATTCGTATATATGTTCTACTCATTTTTTTTTAGTTCCGTGTCAGTGGAAATAATCTATCTGGAGTCTGCAAATTGGTGTTCAAAGTATCAAGAAATGACAAGAATGATAAACTGTTCTTAGAAGATAATATTTTAGGTAAGCAGTAAATTGTGTACCAGATGTCTAGATTAAATTCCAAATTCCTCCATAGTACACATATTGTGAAGACTTGTGGTAGTTGAGAGTGATCCATCCGTTGGATGAGGACTTTAAGCTTAGCGGTTCCCTTGATCTTTTTGACAGGAGTAGTCTATGCTGGCACTGGGTTTTATCTTTTGCCTTCTCATCATTGTAATCCTTCTTAACAATACACAAACACTTATCCTGTATTCCTCTTTACACATAATACAAGTACACATCATCTGCATAAATTGCCTGCCAAAGTGGTATGTAAATTGAAAATACTCCATATTCAATGAATGAATGAGTCATTTCTTATCTTACCTCATAGTTTGTGTTTTCTTTAACATGGGAACTGCGGTTTTTAAGAGGAACATCCCTCCCATTTTCAACTGATATTATGACTCTTTCCCATATTTAACTATGAATACTCCATATTAATGCTATCTATCTAAGATTTAAATTAAACCTCAGTGATTTTTCCTATAAACGTTCAATGCAATCTATCTGCCTAGTGATGAACCCAAGCACGAAATTTGCAGTGAATGGCATTGTAACTCACTCAGGCAAGTGGTAAATTAATGTATTTTTATCTAACTCTTCAGTCGATTCTCATGAAACAAATTGGCTAAAAGTGTCGAGTCTTCTGTTGCTGTGTCGTCATCTCCCTGTCAAAAGTGACAGTAATTGTGGTGCGAATGGCAGAAGGATACAATTGGCATTTGTTGATGTAAGGATCACTTTAAGAGTGGATAAGGTATATATTCAAAATACCCTATAAATATATTGAAAATCTTGAACATTTTGAGAAGTCAAAGTAAATTTTTAGTTGTAAATTAATAAGTAAGAAAATTTGTTCCAGTAGCATATTGTAAGAGATTTGAGGATCATCACTTTAAATCTATTCCAGTTTAATGAATTTTTAAGTTTATAAAACTCTAGTTACACTTCATACATTTAGGAAATTGTTATTTAATATAATGAATATTCAAGCTTCAAACCTAGTGCCATAATAAAAAAATGGCAACAAAAATATTATTATAAGCGTAAAGCAGGGGAATCAATATGTTTGTTGTTATATCTTGTACTGTGTTATGAAATCCTCAGACACTTTTCTAATTCATTTGACATGTAAATCAATAAAGAGAGATGTTAAATAAAAATAAAATACATTTTTGTGAGTAGCTCATTGAACTCAAAATTTTTAGGTTAAAATCTGACTGAAGTCAATGGATTTTTAATGTTTAATTTCTTCTTCTTCTTCCTCTACGCATGAAAGCTGGCAGCTTGTTGCGTGTTCATTTACTACAGGTCCGGGGTATGGTGACATCCTTCCATCGTAGTTGTGGTCTTCCTAATGGCCTTTTCTGCTGAGGTGTCCAGTCACGTACTTTATTCACTAATCTACTGTTCTCCATTCTATCTATGTGATCATTCCAATTTAGTCTTCTATATTTTATCCAAAGGTTTATAGGTTCAATTTCACATTCTTCTCTAATAACATAAATTTTCTCTCTCAGCGATTTTCCTACGATTTCCTTAAAAATTTCATTTTGGTTGTTTCATTGATTTGTTTTGTTTTCTGAGTTTCTGTTCGGCATTCACAACTAACATATGGTTGGTTTTATATTTGAAGAGAAAAATTTTCGCCTAGACCGAGACTCAAACCAGGGACCCTCGGCTTTCCGGTCCAAGTGCTCTATCAACTGAGCTACCGAGGCGAGTTGCGATCTAGACGCAAATTTTTCTCTTATATACGTTGTAATTCCCTCGTGCCAAATGCTTGAAACCATAGCTTCTATCTTTGCAAATTGCGGCCTCTTAGTTAAGAAGACATTTATTGGGAATTTCACACTACTTTATAAAGCCAGTAGGGCTTCTATTGACGATTTTTATTATTAATTTAACACTTCTCATTGAAGGATAAATTATATTTGAAGAGAAAAATTTTCGCCAAGACCGAGACTCGAACCAGGGACCCTTGGCTTTCTGGTCCAAGTGCTCTATCAACTAAGCTACCGAGGTGAGTTGCGATCTAGACGCAAATTTTTCTCTTATATACGTTGTAATTCCCTCGCGCCAAATGCTTGAAACCGTAGCTTCTATCTTTGCAAATGGTGGCTTCTTAGTTAAGAAGACATTTATTGGGAATTTCACACTACTTTATAAAACCAGTAGGGCTTCTATTGACGATTTTTATTATTAATTTAACGCTTCTCATTCAAGGATAAATTATATTTGAAGAGAAAAATTTATTTTCGCCTAGACCGAGACTCGAACCAGGGACCCTTGGCTTTCCAGTCCAAGTGCTCTACCAACTGAGCTACCGAGGCGAGTTGCGATCTAGATGCAAATTTTTCTCTTATATACATTGTAATTCCCTCGTGCCAAATGCTTGAAACCATAGCTCAGTTGGTAGAGCACTTGGACCGGAAAGCCAAGGGTCCCTGGTTCGAGTCTCAGTCTAGGCGAAAATTTTTCTCTTCAAACATAATTTATCCTTCAATGAGAAGTGTTAAATTAATAATAAAAATCGTCAATATAGTTGTTGTTGTTGTTGTTTTCTAATGGCGAGATTTGACGCTTAAGTCATTTTCTCTCTGGCTTCCCAGTACAAGCGAACAAGGTCCTAAGAGTGTTGTGCAGTTGGATTTAAAGCTGGACAGACTAGAAGGTGGTGTTTGTCCATGATCAGGTCCGGGTCTTTGCATATGACACATCTGTCGGATTGGAAAACGTTTATTCTGTGGAGGTGGTGAGCCAGGCAGTCGTGTCCTGACATCAGTCTGAATTTTGCTACTGCTTCTTTGCGGCCTTTATATTTTATTTCTGTGTATAGCTCATCAATTTTTTCCCATGATTTCCCTCTGGCTGTTGCAATGTTTTCTTTCATGTTTTCCATTTGGAATGCTTTCTTAATTTCTTCGATCTTTCTGTGTAGGTTCGAATTGTGGTGGGTTGTTATCTGTATTTTGGTACCCTTTTTGGCAAGTCCATCAGCTATTTCATTGCCAACTATTCCGATGTGCGAGGGTATCCACTGGAAGGCTATTAATTTATTTTGGTTGTTGAGGTATTTCAGAAGTTTACGGCATTCCAAGATGGTTTCATTTTCTGGTGTTTGGTTGGAGGTTATTGCTTGTATAGCGGCCTTAGAGTCTGCCAGAATAACAGCTTTTGTAAACATTTTTGTTCAGAATAGGAGGTTGTGGAGTGCTACTTCTATGGCCTTTACTTCACCATCGAAGGCTGTATTGTTTGTGCCTACTGCAACATATTGACTAAACAGATGGGAGTAGATTCCTGCACCAGCATTTTCACTCTTGGTTTTGGAGCCATCAGTGAAGACTCTTAGCCACTCTGGTTCTGGGAACTTTGTACTAATAGTTTCTAAGGTCATTTGTTTGGCTATTGATGGGTTTGTATCATTTTTCTTTATTATTTCATCTATTGAGAGGGTTGCATTGTACAGTTGGTAATCTAATGGGGCTTGGTATTTGAGGTGTTGGTTCAGTTTTGGCATCTAATTTATGTTTTTGGAATTCGTCAATATAGTTGGTTGTTTAATTTCAGATCACAATATGTAAATATGTTGAATAAATGTGTGGGAAATAACACTGTGAGGTTTATTTTAATTATATCTGAGTTGTGTTTTTGACTCACCTCATATTCATAAATTAATGAGCCATATTTTTACATCTTACCTCGTATCTTATGTTTCTTTAAACACGGGAACTAGTTTTCAAGAGAAGGATCTCTCTCATTTTCAACCGACATTATGACTACCGGATTTTCGTTGGAATCTCCATCAATAACGATTTCAATGAAAATCCGGTAGTCATAATGTCGGTTGAAAATGAGAGAGATCCTTCTCTTGAAAACTAGTTCCCGTGTTTAAAGAAACATAAGATATGGGGTAAGATGTAAAAATATGACTCATTAATTTACGAATTAAGAACCTCATAATGTTATTTCCCATATTTAACTATGAATCACCTCATATTTCTTGATTTTTATGCAGACTGGTTTCATTGCACAGATAGCAATGAAACCGGTCTGCATAAAGATCAAGAAATATGAGGTGAGTCAAAAACACAATTCAAAAATAATGTAAATATGGATTTAATATTTGAAGGAAGTAACGCTATGAGGTTTCTTTTAATTATTATGATTTAGGGATTTTGACTCACATCATATTTTTTTTAAATATGAGGTGAGTCAAAATCCCTAACTCATAAATAATTATGTAAATATGTATTTTACATTGTACTAAATTGAGAAATTATAGATTACATAAAAAGTAAACCTATAAATGGCATCAATCTATGTCACTTGAGCTTTCCATTTATATTTCAATATTATTAAATTATTGTCAGACTTTTATCCAAAAATTTAATATCTTTCAGTTTGTCTTTCAGATACATGATTATAAATTCTATGGTTTTAAATTTACAGTATTTTTTTTAATATTAAGAATCTGAAAATTGACACCTCATCTCATAATTTGTAGAATTCTTGAGATTGTACTTGTATTCTGAAACATAATTCAACAAATTACGAAGCGAGGTAAATAAATAAAGGTGAGTCTATTGTTTATTTTTTATCATTTCACTCACCTCATACTTCATAATTTATAGCAGACCCAGGGTTTCTTCACGTAATTCGTGACATTGTCAATGCTGCGTCATGTTCACAACTGACGTCCAACGGCCTTCTATCCTGCAGACTGACCTCCGCGCCATCTGGTGGCCGACCGAAGAATTTCCAAATCAGGCCTCTTTCTTTATAACCGGGTATTTCAAAATTCATAGTTGTATTTTCATTCTTGCATATGTAAATTTTTTCCCAAATTGTGAGTTCCTTCGGTTTTTTCCAATTGTTTAAGTAATTTTGTTTTGGTTTCTATTCTATGTTTTTCTGACCAGGCATGTGCAGCTATTGCAGATTTTTCGGTTTCTCCATTTTTAACATTTCTGAGGTGTTCTTTTAATCTTGTATTTAGATTCCTTTTTGTTTTTCCTATGTATATCTTTTCACAATCTTTACAATTAATTTGATAAATTCCCGATTTTTTTTTGCAGTCTTCAATTTTTTCATTTTTGTTGGTTTTTATTAAATTACCTAAGCTGTAATCATTTTTCAGTGCTAATTTAATGTTGAATTTGTTGAAAATTTTTTTTGAAACTTGTCAAATACGAAAGGATGGTATGTGAACTTCTTGAATTTTTTGCCTATATTTTTATCTGTCTGAAGAGTACTTTCATTGATGACTTTTTGTTCTTTGAATTTATTTATTTTCTTGTGTATCATTTTCTTGTGAAAACCATTATCCTTAGCAATTTGTATGATGTGTTCTTTCTCTTTATTGTAATTTTCTTTGCTCATGGGGACATTCACAAGTCTGTGTGTTAAACTATTAAATACTGCCTGTTTGTGTGAAAAATGGTTAAATCCAGTAGCTTTTATATAATTGTCGATGTGAGTTTCTTTTCTGTAGATTCCAAATTCTATTTTCTTTTTCTCTTCTTTCCTAATCAATTTAAGGTCTAAAAATGGTATTTCATGATTATTTTCTATTTCCATTGTAAATTTGATTGTTTTATTTTGAATATTTAACAGTTTAATGGCATCTTCTAATTGTTTCTCTTTTACTATATACACAAGAAAATAAATAAATTCAAAGAACAAAAAGTCATCAATGAAAGTACTCTTCAGACAGATAAAAATATAGGCAAAAAATTCAAGAAGTTCACATACCATCCTTTCGTATTTGACAAGTTTCAAAAAATTTTCAACAAATTCAACATTAAATTAGCACCGAAAAATGATTACAGCTTAGGTAATTTAATAAAAACCAACAAAAATGAAAAAATTGAAGACTGCAAAAAATCGGGAATTTATCAAATTAATTGTAAAGATTGTGAAAAGATATACATAGGAAAAAAAAAAAGGAATCTAAATACAAGATTAAAAGAACACCTCAGAAATGTTAAAAATGGAGAAACCGAAAAATCTGCAATAGCTGCACATGCCTGGTCAGAAAAACATAGAATAGAAACCAAAACAAAATTACTTAAACAATTGGAAAAACCGAAGGAACTCACAATTTGGGAAAAAATTTACATATGCAAGAATGAAAAATACAACTATGAATTTTGAAATACCCGGTTATAAAGAAAGAGGCCTGATTTGGAAATTCTTCGGTCGGCCACCAGATGGCGCGGAGGTCAGTCTGCAGGATAGAAGGCCGTTGGACGTCAGTTGTGAACATGACGCAGCATTGACAATGTCACGAATTACGTGAAGAAACCCTGGGTCTGCTATAAATTATGAAGTATGAGGTGAGTGAAATGATAAAAAATAAACAATATTAAAGAACCTCATAGTGTTATTTCCTATCTACATAACTTAATAAAGGTGAGTCTAATTAGATTTACAGTGGGAGAAAACACTATGAGGTATTTATATTAATAAATGAGTTGGAGAAAATGTTTTTTTTGTGAGGTGAGATGTTAAAACATTTTCTTCAACTCATTTATTAAGGTGAGTCTATTGCATCTTACCTCATAAGAGTCTGGAGATGCTGAAGATAAAACGGAATTGTTTTGAAACATGTCCTAGAAGAACTCAACTTTTATGAGGTTAGATGCAACAGACTCACCTTATTTATTAAGAAGAACCTCATAATATTACTTCCTATTGTAATTTTATAATGAAGTGAGGTGTCACTTTTCTGATTTTTTTCTTTCATTTTGAATGCCACCAGTTTGTCATTTTGACATTTCTGGTATTCTCTCCTGGCATTGGCAGATTGTAACCCACTTCAGAGGTTGGGGCACCTAGAAGGTGGGGTTATGCTGCCCCAATGATATGATAGGTGATGATGCGCCAGGAGAGGCCTTAATCTAATGAGGTGAATATGATATTGATGATAATGATGGCCAGATGATGTTTGGCGACCATTTGGGCCTTAAAGTATCCTGACATTTGTCTTATAGGTGAGGAAAAATCCCGAAAAAACCTCACCCAGGAAACTTGTCCAGATTGGGGATCAAACCCAGGCCTGCTACATGACAAGGTAGCACACTACCTCGAGACCACAGCAGTGGATATTTTCTGATTCTTAATATTATTAAAGAGTCCACCGCTGTGGTCTCGAGGTAGAGTGCTGCCTTGTCATGCAGCGGACCCAGGTTCGATCCCTGGTTGGGAGAGGTCCTGGGTGAGGTTTTTATCAGGGTTTTTCCTCATCTGTAAAACAAATGTCAGGAAACTTTAAGGCCCAAACGGTCCCCGAACATCATATGGTCATTGCAATCATCATCATTCATATTCATCTTAGGTTAAGTTTAGGATTAGGAACTCTCCTGGCACACCACTACCATCATCATCACCCATTATATCATAGGGACAATGTAACTCTGCCTTCCAGGTGCCCCAACCTCATAAGTGGGTTACAATTATGCCATTGCCAGAAGATTCACCAGAAATGTCGAAATGACAACCTGGGGCATATTATTAAAGAATCCTCATAATGTTACTCCCAAAAAATATTAATTATAGTATTTTATTTTCCTTGATATATAATTTTGTGTATGTCCACCGCTGTGATCTCGAGGTAGCATGCTGCCTTGTCACGCAGTGGGCCCGGGTTCGATCCCCGGTCAGGACAGTTTTTCTGGGTGAGGTTTTTCCTCACCTGTAAGACAAATGTCAGGAAAACTTTAAGGCCCAAACGGTCCCCGAAATCATACGGCCATTGCAATCATCATCAGTCATATTCATCTTAGATTAAGCTTAGGATTTAGGACTCTCCTGGCACACCACTATCATCATCACCCATTATATCATCGGGGCAATGTAACCCTGCCTTCCAGGCGCCCCAACCTCAGAAGTGGGGTACAAGTATGCCATGCCAGGAGAGAACAAGGAATGTCGAAAGACAACCTGGGGCATTTGCAAAAAAAAAATTGTGTATTTAGTTTTATTTAAATAAGATGAATGTGATTTCATTTTACCTCATAAATCGTTGTGTTCTATTTGAACACAACATGATGAAACCAGATTCGCCTTATTTATTAAGGAGAATCTCATAATGTTATTTCCTATTGTAACTTATCAGTTTTATTTATTAATTTTTTAATTACCAATTTTCTTAATGATTTTTTTCAGAATTATTTGTTGAAGCTCTTGGGTCAGCTAGTCCTCTAGAGGATGCAGAATCTTGTGTTTATGGTTATGGTGCCCTAAAGTTCCTTACAATGAATAATACTTTACTTGCTAAAGTACTTAAACTTGGAATATTAGAGTTAATGGTATTGCACATGAAAATGGTCAATGTAGCAGTAAGTATATCATATCAATTTGAAATCATAATTTTGATAATTGTACCACATTTCTTCATAACCATGAACCATTCTTTTGGACAATTATATTTATACTAAACATGGAATTAACAACTCTTACAGGATATAATCAAATTTGTGATAATACTATGGTGACATGAGGCAAGATGTCCTAATGTTAAATGCTGAAAAGTCGTAATAAGAAAATAATGAATTTTCTATAAAGGTATAATTTATTGGGACCTATGGTAGTGAAGCATGGACACAAAAAAGACAACATGAAAGCAGAATAACGGCTTGTGAAATGAGATTCATGCACAGAACAGTGGGTTACACCAGATGGAATCGGAAAAGGAACACCAATATCTTAAAAGTATTGAAGACTACGTCAATTTTGGAATATATTAAACAGTACCAACTAAATTGGAAACACCATCTAGAAAGAATGAGTTCAAATCGGATCCCCAAAGCTGTTTATAATTTTATACCAAGAAGACGAAGATCACTGGGCCGTCCTATGAAACGCTGGAGGGAAAATTTTCTATAGGATCGTAACAGGCCTTGGCCTAATACTTGGAAAGAAGAAGAAGATAATTTATTGGGTATCTGAGATAATAACACTGAGCAACAAAAAAGAAACTTTTTTTTTGTCTCGGAAACAAAAATATGTGATTCTGATAATATTCTTTCTCCTGAATTCAAATATGATATCTGTTTTTCTCCATCACGCAAGGTTTCCGAGAGACAGGAATTTATAATTTCAAAAATGTCCACCGCTGTGGTCTCGAGGTAGCGTGCTGCCTTGTCACGCAGCGGGCCCGGGTTCGATCCCCGGTCGGGGCAGTTTTTCTGGGTGAGGTTTTTATCGGGGTTTTTCCTTACCTGTAAGATAAATGTCAGGAAAACTTTAAGGCCCAAACGGTCCCCGAAATCATATGGCCATCATCATCATAATCATCCTTATCATTATCATCATCATCATTCACCGGTGTGGAAAGCAACGGGAAGCTACCACACCTACAATTCCCTAGTAAAACTGCAAGCATAGCATGAAAATGCTATGATTGCAGTGAAGGACCTGCCTTCGGGCAGAATTACTATGGATGGAACACTTTAATATTTTCTACATTCGTAACTACACAATATTCATACATTTGGACTCACGTAGAAAGTAAGAAATGTCAATTTTCTGCTATATGTTGCCTGTGGAGCATCCATCTTGATGGTCCAACAATAAATGGCCAGCATATTAGGATTCCATTTGTCTTGATAGCTCTTTTCCATAGCTGAAATCTCCTGAGTTAGCTCGTTTGGTTTTATTTTACAATGGACAAATGGACGAAAAACATTTATTTAAAAAATAATTATTTAAATCCATTAATTGAAATTGAAATAAAAAAAAACTGTGGGTGATGGAGAAATTCCGAATGCATATTTGAAAACACAAAAAAAAAAAAAAACTGCATTAAATACAACTATTGGTACTCATAAGACAAAAACCAATAAGAAATTTCTGTGTTTGCATCTCTTGCAGTATGACATGTTCAGGTGATATTAAAGTTCTCTCTGTATTCGTAAATTAATGAGTCATTTTTTACATCTTACCTCATATTTTATGTTTCTTTAAACATGGGAACTAGTTTTCAAGAGAAAACATCTCTCTCATTTTCAACATTTCTCTCTGTGTGTTTGCTAATGTTTCCATAGAGTTGCAGAAGCAGCTATAATTCTCTGACACAAAATCCCTCACTGGAGTCTTTTAAGTATTCCATATGAAAGAAGTTCAATGATGTTAGATGTTGTAGCTCATGCTGTAGTTAACCTTGGAATTGGTTAATAATCCAGCGCTGAGGAAAGCAGTCTTTCAAATTATTCCTAATATGTACCACCAAAGTGAGGGAAAAAATACTCATCAGGAATTGTAGAAATGTCATAATTTTAAAACATATCCAAAATACACATTTCCATTTATATTTTGTCCTATTAACAAAGATCAGATAAATCACATTTTACTGTGTAAACCTGCACCAAACATTGATTTTAGAGCTGTTATCTTTTATCTTTCCAACTCTTACTGCATATAGATTTTCAGATCCCCAGATGCAGCAATTATGTCAATGATACCAGAAGTATGAAAAGCTAAACTCATCACTATAAACAAAAATTCATTTTCATCATCTACCTTAGATAACATGTCAAAGTGAACTTGCATTGTGCAGACATATCATATGGTATCAGTTCATGCACTAATTGAATATTGTATGCATGAAGATGTAACCTCTATGTACTGCATTTTTAACAGTTGAATATGGAATCCCCAGTTACAGTGAATAGACTTAGCTTGGGAAAGCCTACTGAATTGTATTGAATTGCTGCTCCGATAACCACTAACAGAAAATTTAAATTTTAAAATAAGTATTGTTAGATGTCTTTCTTTCGATAAAATAATTTCACTAAACAACCTCACATTATAATTTTTAAGTTCCAATTTTTGTTATTATTCCTATTGTAAACTTATTGAGTGTTCTGTTCTACCAAATACAGAAAAAAAAAGTTGAATTACTCATAATTTTCTTAGCCCTGAAACATATGTTCGACAAAAACAACTATAAGAGGTAAGAATGAACAGACAAAATGTTTTAATTATTAAACAAACCTCTTAAAGAAAATCATGAAAAAGAATACATAATTAATATTGCAATAGATAATGGTTATGAAGAAAATATGGTATACAAGAAAATAAATAAATTTAAAAGACAAAAATTAATTAATGAAAGCACACTTATAAAGAAAACAGAAAAAAATAAAATTTAAAAAATTCACTTACCATCCTTTGAAACATCACAAGTTTCAAAAAATTTTCAAAAAGTTTAATATAAGATTGGCACCGAAGAACGAATACAGCCTTAATAGGATAATTAAATGAAAGATGGTATACAAGAAAATAAATAAATTTAAAAGACAATTATTAATTAACGAAAGCACACTTATAAAAGAAACAGAAAAAATAAAATTCAAGAAATCCATTGAAACACCATAAATTTTAAGAAAATTTCAAAAAGTTTAATATAAGATTAGCACCGAAGAATGAATACAGCCTTAATAGGATAATTAAAACCAATAAAAATGAAAGAATTGAAGAAGAAAACAAATCAGGAATTTATCAGATCAAATGCAGGGATTGTGACAAAATTTATGGAAAAACAAAAGAAATTTGAAAACAAGGGTGAAAGAACATCTTAGAAATGTCAAAAATGGAGAAGTGGAAAAGTCAACAGTAGCTGCTCATGCTTGGTCCGAAAAACATTTATTTGAATCAAAAGCCAGTCTAATTAAACAAATAGATAAACAAAAGAACTCACGGTTTGGGAAAAAATCCACATTCAGGAAAACAAAGGAAAACTTATTTACTTCGAAATTCTGCACATTCTTACCTGATCCAGAGGTTCATCAGTCCACCAATAGAGGGAAGAAGAAGAGTTTCTTCCAATCAACATAACATGTCGCCAATATAGTACTGAAGATGAGACCATTACGGTCTCGAAATCGCGATCTACTTAGAAGATTTATATGAGGAGAGGTAGGAAACATTTGATTTTACCATAAATTAAACCTCATAGTGATTAATTCCTGTAAAAGTTAAACCTATTAATGTTACTTCCTATTGTATTTTAAAATGAATTACTCATATATAGATGAAGTGTAATAAGAACAAGATACTGTAAATTTATCATGTCTAGATGGAAGAAATCCATATTTGGTTTGAAAAGTTTGTTCATCTTTTTGGAAGTTTCATTAATATTTAAATGATAATAATGTTCTACTCTACTAAATACAGAAAATAATAATAAATGTTTAATTTATATTTTCAGCGTGTCGAAGGCTCTCGTATTCCAGAACAGACAAGTCATGCTCTCTTCCAACTTACTGGAGCTCTGAGAAATGTTGCAGGAGAAGAAGAAATGTTCCCTCATTTTGTGTCAACTGGTGCTGTTGTTGAGCTTTGTAAAGCTATGGAACTCTTTTCATCGGATCTTGATGTCATTAGCAATATTTCAAGAACTCTTAGGTAAATTGTATTTAAAGTCACCACTCACAATAAAATTAACAAATTATTAAGAATATCATTAAAAGTGTCTGACAATTTTCTTTGATATTTATGCCATTTTTTATTTGATTTACCCAGTGAAGCTTTTTTAACAAATTTACTGAAATAAAATAGTTTTCCCTTATATCATTAGTTTTTCTTTTATTGCTAGTTAAGTGAACATTAATTCAAATTTTATAATATTTTATCTTCTTTACAGCATAATTTCAACACATGATGATTGTTGTACAGCAATAGTTGATTATGAAAACAGTTTTAAGTTATTTGTAAAATTATTTCAAAAATACCCTGGCCGTCAGGATATAATTGTACGATTGGGTTATGCTTTGGGCAATTTGATGGCAAGTAATGATACTGCAAGAACGAAGGTATGTATTTTATAGTGTATTATTCAGAAAATACTGCAGATATTATGATAAATGATTTTTAAAAATGTAACATTTAACAATTCTTAGAAATGTCCACCTCTGTGGTCTCGAGGTAGCTTGCTGCCTTGTCACGCAGCGGGCCCAGGTTCGATCCCCGGTCGGGACAGTTTTTCTGGGTGATGTTTTTATCGGGGTTTTTCCTCACCTGTAAGACAAATGTCAGGAAAAATTTAAGGCCCAAACGGTCCCCAATATCATATGGCCATCATCATCATCATTCATATTCATCTTAGATTTAAGCTTATGATTAGGGACTCTCCTGGGGCATTTGCAAAAAAAAAACAATTCTTAGAAAAAATTACTAAATAGAAATATAAAGTAAATATGTATTTTATTCTAAATCGAATGAAAGAAAATATTAAATTTGAATTAATTAAGTTTCAGACTTGACCAGAAAATAGCTTTTATTATGCAGTTTTCTAACAGTTTTAGTCAGTATAATTTTTGGACAAAATATTTTAATGAGAATTTTAGAAAATCTAAAATTAAAAAAGTTATGTTGTTTCAACAAAAATTGATTATGAAAATGACACAAAATTTTCTAGAGAATGAAAAAGTTAAAAAAACTATTCTAAAATATAATTCATAATTAAAAAAATTAGATAAAAATATATAATAAGATAAAGTGAAAGTACAATAAATTCTAATCTTAATAATGTATATCAACATAACAGTAATAAGAAAAATGTCAAATATATTAATTTGATTGAAAAATTATTTGCCAGCCAAATGGTTATTGAAAACACATTTATTGAGTAGCTAAAAGATTCCAATTTCAAATTCAGTGCAGGTCAGATTTTTTTTTTAATTTATAAGAATTGGCCTAGATTCTTTAAATTTAAATCTTAAAGCATTTGAAAAGCAGAGTAGAACTCAGTGGCATGTGGTGGTCAGAGCAATTACCCCAGCAGTATGACAGAAATATGACTTACAGTATATAAAAACTTACTGGCTTATATTTTTTTTGTTAGATCTGGTAAATCTGGAGTTGGCCTACCTTGTTGTATAAGGTCATTATTCTCGATGAAAGGTCTGCATGAAAATTATCTACTATGTAAATTATAAATTATAGTCACTTATATTTATTTTTGCTAAATTGACAAATCACATTTATCAGTAACACTTTAAAACGTATTAATAACGCATTTGAACGAACTCAGTGCTGATGTTAAATTCAACCTTTGCTTTCCACAAATGATATATACATGTTCGTAATAATTCAATTGTTGTTATTCAGATATATAATATAAATAAAGCTTCTTAAATTAACAGGTTGCTACAACTGAAAAAACGTACTGCATCATTTTATGATTTTTTTGTATTTTGCAAAAGTATAACTAGCATAAATTAAATATTATAAATTTAAAAAAAAATGTTATTTCTAAAAATTCTATTATCGAGGAATTGGCGCTTTCCAAATCAGTCAATCATGAATGTTTCATGAATCAATAAGTCGAAAGGTCATTTGACCTTGTGTACACTTCGAGTTGTGACATTTCTGGGTTCAGCTAGCTTGTGTTCAATAAAAAATCAATGAAGTAAGACACAAGCTTCGTCTAGCAGGTTATCGCTGGACTTAGCAGGTAGATTAATTTAGTGGGTTATCGCTAATTCATCTGCAGCAAAATAACTGGTGTTGGTGGGGATAATATACAGGAAATACTCTATGATTTTCTCTATGGAGATAATGTGAATATGCAGAATACGGCAGGAATTTTAATGTTCTCGCATAATTGATTTGAATGAAATTTGGTAAATATATTATTTTATTTTAATCTGAAATTATTAATATACTAATTAACCCAGCAGTGCTTGGGATAGCTGGGGTTGAATGCATGCTACTGGTAGAACTATTACTAGTTAAAGATTACATAATTCAGTCGTTTTACATTTCTTAATTTCTAGCAAAATAGTGCTCGATAATTATTTGCTTTACAATTGCAAATTTCTTTTTCACAATTTAATTCTCCAAGCTGTAATAATTTCATCTTTTGATTTCAAGACAGTGTTAATCTGAATTTTACAGCATTTAAATATTTTGTCTAATTTTATATATGAAATTCCACTTTCGTGTTCACAGAAAAATCGAACACGCTCCTCCAGGTTCAAAACGATTCTCTTCCTGCTGCACATTTTCCCCCTTGAACTCTTTTAGTAAACTAAACACAGTGCAGTACCGGAGAAAACAAAGCACATTCTTCTTTTATTGTAATTGAAATTTGTAGGTTACCAATAATTCTTTTATTTAATATGTTGCTACCTGCTCGTCATGTAGTGCAGCAGTCAGAAATATTGTTCTTTCTACTCCTGTTACTGTTTTTCAAAATTTAAGAATTCCCAATTTCTCATTTCTGCACGGTTGCAAATTTACTTTTTTCAAAAACTTCAAGTAACTGTGGGAATACAATATTTTACTTCCTTATGATCCTGACAATTTGGTTACTAAATAGGAGTTGAAAATAATAAAATAAGTAATTTAAGTTTATGATGATGATGTACAAGATTATATCGAAAAATGTTCAAGAATTAATCAACATTAATTTGAGGTAAGATGTTTCCCAGTCTCAAAATATTTGATCAAGTCAATTAAGGCTGATTGGTTGTCGAGGTAAGGGATGGTCTTTTAATAGAGGTATTTATCACATTGATCTTATGGGTTTTAGGGTCGAATTTATAAATGCATTACACCGTAAAAGGCGTTCTCTGCTGAGAAAGTTTTATCCTAATACGATTTTGCTTACTCAGAAATCTATTCATGCGATAATAATTGTTGAAATTCATAAGCTACCTGACGAGGTAACTTAAGATCGTAACTTAAGATAGAAACTTATCGTGAGAATCCCAAAGGGAACCGATGGTAACCGATGTAGTTTGAAAGCTTGCCGCTTTATCCAAGATGTCGGACCTTGAAGACTTTGATCATGATTTTGGTATACGCGGAGAAGAGGAATTTGATAGAGTCTACCAAAGAATTCAACTGGAAGAACAGGAGAATCGGCGTAATATTGCGCGATGCAGACGTCGTTGTATACGGTATTATTTGTGGGACGCAAGCGTAAATGTGTTCCTCTATAGCAGACAAAAATAACGGAAGTGGTTTTATCGCTGAGAATTCTTGATAATTTCTTGCCAATATTACGAAAATGACGACTTTCATGCATGACCAGTTTGTGGGTAGCTAATTCGATCTTTGCACTTGCTCACGGTGAGTCAGCTCACCAGTGATTGGAAGTAATTTGAGTAGAGACTAATGTATTTGCATATGACCCTTAATGTTCATTCCTAGAAAATTTGGTTGTTAAGGATGTAGTCATTTAATAGGAGTGGTCTTTAAGAGAGATTTTAATATAAATAAATTTATACACCCAGTTTGATGAATAAATTATTTTTTGATGAGATTTTTTTTCCCCCCCAGAGAGAGAAAACTTGTGTTTGAAACCCGAAGGAAGTCTGGATAGTAAGTGGTAGTGCACTGGTGTATGAAAGCAAAGGATTTGGTTCAATTCCCAGTATAGGGAAATTTTTTTCTCTTCAAAAAATATAAAAAAATATAAAGATATTTAGTCTGCATATTCTTACGTCTTATGGTTGTTTTTGTTGAACATATGTTTCAAGGCTTCTGAGCCCCATCATCAACGATTACAGACTGTTTGTAATCACTGATGATGGGGTGTTCAGAAGCCTCGAAACATATTTTCAACAAAAACAACAATAAGAGGTAAGAATATGCAGACCAAATTTAATTATTAAATAAAACCTCTTAATGTTACTTCCTATTATATTTTTAAAATTAAAAAATGTTACTATATGTTAAAAACAACAGTTTCTTTTACTTAAAATGTATGTTTATTTTCAGTTTTTCAACGAAGATGGTGCTGTAAATTCAATGCTAAATCTGCTTGATATTTACTTAGACAAAGACCTCCATATGTTGGGGTCATCAGAAGCAAACAGTGAATTAACTAATTCTGATGCAGGTTCAAATGGATCTGTAGAAGATGTTATGGTTAAGGTATGAATTACTTCATTAAATATAAAAATATCTTACTGTAAGCAGCACCAATGTAATTAAGTAACGTTCAATCATTTCACATTATATCACAATTTAAAATATAAAGAATAAACAGAACTCTTCGAGGAAAACAATTTGATACTCTAAAATGGAGGAAGGCTGGTAAAATAAGGTAGTTTCAATAAATTCATCACAGAGCTATACAAAGAGCAAAGTTTACAGGTACATGAATCAAATTAATAAAAGTATTGCAATGTTTTTATGTAAATTTATACACTTACACTGAAGGACAAATTAATTTTTGAGAGGATAATTTTCTCCGCTGTAATGGTAGTTTTAAAATCCCATTTAGGTCTTCTTGAATAGAAGCAGCCAGAAGGCATTTTAGAACAAAGGTTCATGACCTCAGGAATGCAAGATTGTATAAGAGAGAGAAAAATTTTCATCTAAAATGTGATGCCCAAGTAGCATAGTAGTTAATGCACTAGTATGTAGAAGTAGAGACATTGGGTTCAAATCCCAGATTAGGCAAAAAAAAATTCTCTTCGGAAATTAATAAAAGTATGTTAAAAGTAATAAAACTGGAAGAAACAGACATTGCCCATAGAGTCATATTCTCTAAAATAGAGGAAAGAAAAAAGTTGGCTTGACAGTGTGGAACAGGATCTAAAGGTTGTGGGAGTCCAGGGATAGAGAAGGAAGGCGGAGGACAGAAATAGATGGAGGCACATAGTTTGGGCAGTCAAGGCCTATAATGGGCTGTAGCACTGAACATGATGATGATGATGATAAAAAAGTAATGATATTCAAACTAAATTTTTTTGCCTTCTTCCGTGGTCTTTGTTTGAAATCTAAAGACGACAGAACAACGGTCATGACGATACTGAAGATGGAACAGAAACTATGTTCCAAAACTAGTTTATAGTCAAATAAGAAGAACAATATGAGGTGAGTGATAAAAATGCTACCTTAATGAATATACCTCATAGTGAGAATTCCTAAAATAAGTAATGATACCTTATATTAAGAGAAGAAAACAGCTAAAATTATTTGAAAATAGGATTCTAAGATGGATATTGGTTTCATCAGAGATGAGAATGGAGGAAGCTTCACAATCAAAAATTCTGTATTTTATATTGTTATCCTAAATTTTTCTGAATATTCAGTTTTCATATGCATTTTTTAATATATATTCCCTAATATTATCAGGATATTGGCATGGTCAGGTCCTATAGCTTGAATGAGTGAAAATAGAAATGCTTCAAAATCTTTATTATAAAACTCTTGAAGAATATCATTAGGAAGACCCAAACATTGGTGGGAGGATAATATTTGGATGGACCTTAGATAACTGGATTCAGTTAGCTGAGGATAAGGACCAGTGGAGAGCCATAGTGAATGCGGCATTGAACCTATGGTTCCAATAGGCCACAGAGGTAGTTAGTTATTGATACCCAACAAATCAACAATAAGGAAGTTAATAGTGATACAATTATTGCAAACAAATTTACACAATATTTTGAAAATGAAAATTTGTTTGCAGAAAAAAAAATCTTAAAACACAAAATGTAAAAAAATGAGATGCTCTTCAACATAAGTAATGAATCATTTTCATATCCAAAAATCAGACAAGTTCTTAAAAACAAGAAAATCTGAGTTCCAACAATGTAAGCCCAGAATTTCTCAAGAACTTGGAAGATAAAGCAGAATACATCCTTCTGGTTATGTTCAATGTAACTTGGATGCTGATTTTACATATTGCTCCAAAGGTATTGAAAAAATATATTATATTTGAAGAGAAAGTTATATGCTCAGACTGGGACTTGAACCCAGGACCTTTGGCTTTCAAGGCCAATACTCTACCGACTGAGCTACCTGAGCAAATTCCAATCTAAATGCAAATTTTTCTTACATTCGAACTTGCTCAAGTATCTCAGTCAGTATAGTATTGGCCTAGAAAGCCAAAGGTCTTGGGTTCAAATATGATTTATCCATCATTGAGATGTATAAAATGAATAATAAAAACATGGAAAATTTAGTATACTAATTAAGAAAAAGGTAAGCCAGTATATCTCATTAGGATTAATTGAGTATAGGTCATTTTCACTAATATCACACATAGCTAGAAAGAATGTAGCAACAAGGCTAATGTACTATTGGAAACCCCAAAATATTTTAATAAATGAACAATAATAAGATTTGTACAAGATATAAAAAATAATTTCAATAAAAAAGTGACAACATTTGGTGTTCTGATCATTGATTTCAAAGGAATCTTTGATACAATCTAGTGAGACCTGTTATCTATATTATAAAATTGCAAAACTGGACACATATTGAACTTGCTGAACACATATTCAAGACATATTCTACACCTGTGTGCAGCTTAAATGATAAAGATGTTATGATGAACAGAAGCCACATAGTGGAAAGCAGGAGCTTAGAAAGAAGCAGTCCAGCAGGATTATATTGGAAACCCAAGAGGCAAATGATGCAAATCAAATAATCTCCAACATATTTGCAGATGACATTGTTGTATAAATTGCAACAAAAAATCAACAAAACAATAGAGTTAGAAAAATAAATGAAAATGTTTTTTTTTAGGAATTAACACTATGGGGTATTATTTATTTAAGTAAAATTTGTTGAACTCAGTGCTTTGGAATAGAAATAATATATGCAGTACAAAGAAAACTATATTTCAATTTCTGTTACAAAGCATTTTATTATATGGGTTCAAAACCTGGACAGTAAGTGGAAAACAAGCTGTTAGTAGTAGAAATTGATTTTTGGAGGCGATTGACAATCATTTCAAGAAGGGATAAGTCAGAAACAGCACAGTAAGGTAAATTATGCAAGTTAAAAAAAATTAGAAAAAGAAGTTTGAAATGGTAGGACACCTCATAAGAATGGAAGAAGAGAGAATACCAAAAAAGATTCTTGTTTGGAAAGCTAATGGAAGAAGTGGAAGAGGCAGATCTAGAGTGGGTAGATGGAGTGAGGAGAAGTATGGAAGCTAGAGATTTGAGGGAAGAAGATGCTTTAGACAGGAACCTCTGGTGACAAATCACTTTGGGTTGAAGGAGAAACACTGTATTCTGGAATATTCCTAATAAAAAAAATTATCACCTCACCTCATATTCTTCTTTTTCTTGGACTGGTTTCGGAACAATAATCAGTTCTATCCTCAGTATTTTCACGACCTTGTTATGTTGTCTTGAAGAGCCACCTACTGCTCTCTCTGTTGGTAGACTGAAGAACCTCAAAATCAAATAATTTTCCCAGAAATTTCAAATTTCATTCATTTCTCCATTTCATTTTTTTAAATGTAGATTTTTTCCCAAACTGTGAGCTCTTTAAGTTTTTCTATTTGTTTTATTAATCTAGCCTTTCTTTCAATTTGATGTTTTTTCTGACTATGTGTGGGCTACCATTGCAGATTTTTATACTTCCCCATTCTAGATGTTCTTCTTTCACTCTCGTTTTTAAATTTCTCTTTGTTTTCCCTATGTAGACTTTATCACATTCCCTGCATTTATCTGATAAATCCCTGATTTATTTTCCTCTTCTATTTTCTCATTTTTGTTGGATTTAATTTATCTAATATTTAATTTTAGGAAGTTACATTTTGAGGTTATTTTAATTATATTATTTTTGGTCTGGACATCTTACCTCAATATTAATGTTGATTTGTTCTTGGACATGTTTCAAAACAATTCTGTTTTATCGTCAGCTTTCCCAGACTGGTTTTATTTATGTTGCATTATGTTGCACCACCTGTTTGGAGGTTCTTTGGCCAACCACAGGATGGAGCTGACATTGACATCCAGGTGGTGCAACATAAATAAAACCAGTCTGGGAAAGCTGACGATAAAACAGAATTGTTTTGAAAACATGTCCAAGAACAAATCAACATTAATATTGAGGTAAGATGTCCAGACCAAAAATAATATAATTAATTTATCTAATTAATGTTTTTTTATTTCAGTATTGTTTGTGTTATATACACAGGTATCCTCAACCAAAATATACAATTTTTTTTTCTTCCACACTTCCCGGTCTTGCATGTCTGCTTCTGTCATATTTCTCTTCTTCATGTTATCTTGAATTCCCATTATCCCCATTGGTTTTGGTCTACCACATTTCCCTTTTCCAGGAGGTATCCATTTCAATACTTCTTTGTTTGTTTCTGTGTCCCTTCTTCTCATTATGTGTCCATACCATCTTAGTTGGATTTCTTCAATCTTTTGTACAATATCCTTTTCTACATTCATAATTTCTCTTATTGTATTATTTTTTATTTTGTCTAATTTTGATATTCTTGCTGATCTTCTTAAAAAGTTCATTTTTGTGACTAATAATTTATTTCTGTGTTTTTGCTTCAACATCCATGTTTCTACACCATATAATAAAATACTCTTCACAATTGTGTTATATATTAATAATTTAGTCCTCTTGATTATATTCCTACTCCATAAAATATAATTTAATATGCCAATAACCTCCTTTGTCTCTATTATTCTTTTTTCAATGTCTAATTCAGATGATCATATTTTTAAATTATTGATCCCAAATACTTAAAATATTCCACTGTTCCTCTAAATGGACTAAGATACCGCCAAATTCTTTAAGTTTCAAGACCATAACTATTACTATTACTATTAATCTTTGTTCCATTTATTTATAATTCCTCAGAAAGATCTGTGCTCATATAGTCTGTTTTATTATAATCAATGTTAAACCCCATCTTGAGTATTTTTCCTCTAGTTTCCTCTAATTAATAAATACAGTATAAGAATTAGAATAATGGGACGTTCTATGTTGTCGGATATGAAGTAGGAGGTTCTGATGAGATTGTGTACCCATATATGTGAACCAGTAAAGAATAGCTACCAGTAAATGAACACATAATATGAAAATTATTCAATATAAACAATTATAGCTATTAAGGTAGAATATGTTTATCACTCACTCAATATGAGGTGAGTGATAAACATATTCTACCTTAATGAATATACCTCATAGTGAGAATTCCTAAAATAAGTAATTATAGCTACATTAAGTTATGAAGGTAGGAAATAACACTATGAGGTTTATTTTAATTTATGTTGAATTGTTTTTGACTCACCTCATGCTTCTTAACTCCATCGCAGACTCGAGTTTTTTCACTGCATTTGTGACATTCTCAATGTTGTATCACATTCACAACTGACGTCCAACGGCCTCCTCTCCTGCAGAGGAGGTCAGTCTGCAGGAGAGGGGGCCATTGGACGTCAGTTGTGAACGTGATACAGCATTGAGAATGTCACAAATGTAGTGAAGAAACTCGAGTCTGCGATGGAGTTAAGAAGTATGCGGTGAGTCAAAAACAACTCAACATAAATTATAGCTACAATTTGGCAATTTTTGTTTTGTTAATAAATTATACATTCATTACTGTGTTATATTATGAAATATTTAGACAACTTCTTCAACAAGTGCTTGCTGGTAACTGATTGTACTTTTTTTTAGATTTTTAATAATATATTTCTGTTTTACAATATTTCTTATCTATTCATTGATTTAAGTAGAATTTTATATTTGATTATCTTAAATTAATTGTAATTATATTCATACATAATTTTTTGTAATCTTTCTAATTTTATACTAGTGTCCATGTCAACATATCTTCATTAACATTACAAATAAATATATATATTATTGTTAATTTGTTTTCAGATGATCCGTATCCTTGCTAATATGAGCATTAATCCAATGGTAGGTAGCAGTTTGGCTTGCTCATCTACATCATTCTATGAAGATCACATTCAAAATATAGACATTCAACACAGAAATGTTAATGGTTCAGATCAGAATGACAAGGTAAAGGGCTTTTTCATTTTTTTGTAATTATCACATAAAAATCATATATCATATATGAATGTTATAATAATTATTATAATGGATGAAAGGCAATTATATGACTATTTTGTAACAACTGTATCTCCCTTATTATTTAAACATATTTAAATAAATAAAATATTTTGTATACCTGACATATCAAACATTAACATAAGGCACTCATATATACCAATTGAAATAACAACAATGTTGTGCATCTACTTAGTATTTCAATTGATAATATCTCAATACGAATATTTTTAGTTATGCCCATATTCCATTCAACTCAATTATTTCTATAACTATGCCACATTCTTTCCTGATAACTGTTTGGTCTTCAAATTTCATACCTTCAATTGCAGTTTCTACATCAGCTATATAATCATCTAAATTATTTGAATAACTTATACACATTTTCAATCCTTTATCTAAGATCGAGGTTTCTTCTTTAGTGAAGTTTTCTGCTGATAAATTTATTAAATTTTTCTCTATCTCTTTTTTTCTCCCTGAATTATTTGTTTTATTTTGTAGGTTTGTACTGTTCTTCACTTTACTTGATTTTGGTTTTAATTTTATATATATATATATATATATATATATATACAGTATATATATATATATATTTATTTAATTAATGTTGGGAAGTAAACATTATGAGGTATAATCATTAAAATTCATCGGAGAACATATTGTTTAAACAACTCACCTCATAGGATTCATGCTTCCATGATATCGCGATTTCAAACATAATCATGTTCATCGTCAGCCATAGTCAGTCGGAGTTATGGCTGACGATGAACATGATTATGTTTGAAATCGCGATATCATGGAAGCATGAATCCTATGAGGTGAGTTGTTTAAACAATATGTTCTCCGATGAATTTTAATATATATATATATATATATATATATATATTTTTTTTTTTTTTTCATTTTTAAGTTGAGTTGATTGTAAAAATTCTTCTCTAAATTTTCCCAAGTTGTTTGGCCTAAATATTTTGTTAAATTATTTGAATAACATATACACATTTTCAATCCTTTATCTAAGATCGAGGTTTCTTCTTTAGTGAAGTTTTCTGATGATAAATTTATTACATTTTTCTCTATCTCTTTTTTCTCCCTGAATTAGTTGTTTTATTTTGTGGGTTTTTACTGTTCTTCACTTTACTTGATTTTGGTTTTAATTTTTATATATATATATTTTTTTTTTTTTTTTTTTTTTTTGCTCTTCATGGTTAAGTTGAGTTGATTGTAAAAATTCTTTTCTAAATTTTCCCAAGTTGTTTGGCCTAAATATTTTGTTAATTTTAGATGTAGAAAGTACAGTTCAATGTTTATTTTATTATTATTTTTATTATTATTAATAATACTGTTGTTATTGTTATATTGGGTTTAAATTATTGTGCTTCTGATATAGCTATGATCTTGTTCAGTCGAGGCTGTAGGATTTGTATATAATCATATTTTAATTTTAAAATAACTGCATTCTGATTTTTCTTCCATATGGTCTTCTCTTTCATTTAAGTTTTTTTTTCACAGCATTTAATTTATTCCAAAATAATACTTCCATGACATACAGTGATACATTTATCTATTTGCAATTTTTTTATTTTCATCTCTTAGGTAGGAGATAAGTTTTTGGATGTCCTTCTCACTGTTCTCCGAAGAAAATCTGTTGCTGAAAGTGAAGAACTAGTTCACAGTGTTCTCAGTACACTAAATAACCTTTCATATTACCCTACAAACAATGATGGTGTTTTTGGAGAACGGCAATTGGAAATTGCACAAGGTACTTTAATCTTTTTAGATTACACTAGAATAGCTTTTTACTTGTAACAAAGAATGTCTATTTTTATTTTGATTAAAATCAAGATCTTGAAAGTATATTGAAATTGTTTCTTTCCTATATAAATAATTAGCTATTTCAAGATGTAATTTTCCATCACTTTGTTGTAACCTTGAAGTGGTAATGTTTAATTAATCAGTCAATTGTCGTAACTCTGTGACATGTTAAGTGCTAGTGGGTCAGGAACATATTGCCTATTTATTCTTCTGCCAGAATAATGTTATGATGTCAAATAATATAAAATTATTGGATAATCTATTTTCATTCCCTTCAAGAAAGAGAGTTTATGTAAGCTATAAAATGATAAGAAAATCCATTTTCCTTCTCTTGAAGGAAGCGAGTTTATGTAAGCTATGTAAATATGAGTTCTAATCAATACAAGAGGAATCCTCTTTGAATTCAAATGAAATACCACACCATTTTCTCTGTCTATTATAACAATAAAATAGTATTATATAAAGTAATCTGGCACACAATTTATGATGTATAAAAATAGAAAAATGACAACATTTTTTAAACATTTTTTTGACATTTCAATTATGCTAAGAATATAATTTTAAAATATCAAAGGAAAATACTAAAATAATGACATTTTGGCGAAGTGAACATATGAGATAAAAAATCATAATAGACCACAAACCTCTGGAACAAGTAACAAATTTTAATTATTTGGGTTGTAATTTTACTATAAACACAAAAACTGAAAGAGACGTAAATGTGAAATTGTCAATATTTCAAATGATATGTGGAACTATACATAAAATATTAAAGAACAAAACAAGAAGAGATACTAGATTGAAGTTGTATAAAACATTGGCAGTTCCTGCATTACTTTATGGGAGTGAAACTTGGGTAATGACCAAAAAATTACAAAGTAGAATACAAAGTGTAAAAATGAACTTCCTTAGAAGAACAAAAGGCTGCACAAGAATGGATCGGTTAAAGAATGAAGATATAAGAACAGAGTTAAATATATATCCATTAAATGATAAAATCAAAGGATATAGAGAAAAATGGTTTAGACATGTAGAAAGAATGAACATAACAATATTACCAAAAGCAGCATTTAACTACAAACCAAGAGGTTCAAGGAATGTAGGAAGGCCAATGAAAAGATGGACAGAACAACTGTGAGGTAGAACAGGCATTTTGCCTAGCCCGTGAAGTGAAGAAGAAGGAGAAGATAGATAGAAAAATATATAATTTTGGTTAGTCAGTCATAGAAGTGATTTTAATACCATAAATATGGTTTAAACCCAGATTCTGAAAGAACTAATAAGAAGGCAATATTATAAATAATAGGAGTTGATATGCATGACTCACCTCATGTTTGTAGCTTCTTGAAGACACAGGTTTTGATGCTTTAAGCATCAATGTCAATTCTTCAATTCTTTCTAACTGTCAAAACCTACAGGATCACCAACCGCCGATTCTACAGTTAAATGATGCTTAGTACATCATCGAAACCTGTGTATTCAAGAAGCTACAAATATGAAGTGAATCGTGCATATCTAAGTCATATTATTTAAAATAATCCTCATAATGTCAAAATTCCTTCAAATATATTAAATAAGGCAATATTATACTGGGACTTAGAATTATTATGTTAAAACTATTTTAATACTCTATTTGAATTTCCATCAAAATAATTTCGGAATTCTGAATTATCATATGAATAATTTTTTTTAATCTTATATGTCTTTGCCAATCTTATATTTAATTTGCTACTTCTGAAGATCACCTACAAAGAGCAGTACATAGATTGTCAAATATAACCCAAGATTATAATTTACAAATTTCGGTGAGTAAGACAAAAACTATGGCGTTTCAAGGGAAAATACCGATAAGAACTAAAATTGTTATTAACAACAATATAATAGAACAAGTTAATAACTTTACTTATCTTGGCTGCAATCTTTCGTACGACACATGTAAAGACATAGACATAAAATTGGTCAAATTTAAAAAACTTATAGGAACAATAAAAAGCATTCTTTTCCGAAAAGTACGTCCAGATACAATTCTAAAATTTTATAAAACAATGGCTCTTCCAACTCTACTTTATGGTTCAGAAACCTGGACTCTTACTACAGGTAAATTAAATAGGATAGTAGCTGCAGAAATGAAGTTATTAAGACCTTTAGCGGGTTATACGCTTTATGATCACATGCGTAATGAAGGTATCCGCAAAGCTCTCAACACACCAGCAATAACTGAAATCATTCAAAAATATCAAAATAATTGGCATGAACACCTTCTGAGGATGCCAAACAATAGACTACCTCTGCAGCTATTGAACTACAGACCCACAGGGCGAAGAGACCCAGGAAGACCTAAGAAGAGATGGAGGGATCAATTTCTTTCCTGAAGCGGAACAGGCCAATTGGCTTAATCCATGCCTGCCATTGATGATGATGATATTTAATTTGCAAGTCTACATAAAATTGGAGATTGTAAGTTGTGCCATTTGATTCTCAGAAGTTTGCCACCATGAGGAAAGCTCACCAGTATATATAGTAAAAGTATTGACTTAGGATTTCATGGCCGGAGTTAGTATTACTGATACATTAAGGGCCGCATGCAAATACATTAGTCTCTACTCAAATTACTTCCAATCACTGGTGAGCTGACTCACCGTGAGCAAGTGCAAAGATCGAATTAGCTACCCACTAACTGGTCATGCATGAAAGCTGTCGTTTTCGTAATATTGGCAAGAAATTACCCAGAATTCTCAGTGATAAAACCACTTCCATTATTTTCGTCTGCTATAGAGGAACGCATTTACGCTTGCGTTCCGCAAATAATACCGTATACAACGACGTCTGCATCGTGCAATATTACGCCGATTCTCCTGTTCTTCTAGTTGAATTCTTTGGTAGACTCTATCAAATTCCTCTTCTCAGCGTATACTGAAAACATGATCGAAGTCTTCAAGATCCGACATCTTGGATAAAGCAGCAAGGTATGCGGCAAGGTTTCAAACAACATTAGTTACCATCAGTTCCCTTCGGGATTCTCACGATAAGTTCCTCTCTTAAGTTACCTCGTCAGGTAGCTTACGAATTTCAACAATTATTATCGCATGAATGGATTTCTGAGTAAGCAGAATCATATTAGGATACAACTTTCTCAGCAGAGAACGCCTTTTACGGTCTAATGTGTTCATAGATTCGACCCTAAGAAGACCAATGTAGAAACCATTCATTGTGTATTTGTGAATGATGATTCATTGCATTTGAATGTGGGACCAAGAGAGTAAGGTAAAGGAAGGATTTATGCTTGGATGGGAATGAAGCCTGAATTAGCTCAGTGGCCAGAGCATTAGCATGGAAAGCTAAAGGTTTGGGGTTCGATTCCCGGTTGAGGAAAAAATTTTTCTCTTTACCATTGATTACAATAATTTAATTTTGTTCATTAATTTACTTATTTTCTATCATAGTAATAGATTTAGCTTCTCAATATTAATTTAATAAATAATGCTATAGCTGTGTGGAGTCCCTTCTTAATGTAGAAGCTATTCATTGTGTATTTGTGAATGATGATTCGTTGCATTTGAATGTGGGACCAAGAGAGTAAGGTAAAGGAAGGATTTATACTTGGATGGGAATGAAGCCTGAATTAGCTCAGTGGTCAGAGCATTAGCATGGAACGCTAAAGGTTTGGGGTTCAATTCCCGATTCAGGCAAAAATCGTTCTCTTTACCATTGATTACAATAATTTAATTGTGTTCATTAATTTACTTATTTTCTATCATAGTAATAGATTTAGCTTCTCAATATTAATTTAATAAATAATGCTATAGCTGTGTGGAGTCCCTTCATGTCTTCTTAATGTAGAAGCCATTCATTGTGTATTTGTGAATGATGATTCATTGCATTTGAATGTGGGACCAAGAGAGTAAGGTAAAGGAAGGATTTATACTTGGATGGGAATGAAACCTGAATTAGCTCAGTGGACAGAGCATTAGCATGGAAAGCTAAAGGTTCAGGGTTCGATTCCCGGTTCAGGCAAAAATGTTCCTCTTTACCATTGATTACACTAAAATTAATACTGCAATTTTATTGGGGACACACTTTCCTCCACATTATATCCAAATTTATGGTATATCAGATTATGTTAAAACAAGTTTTTACTGTATTTATATTTTGCAAGTTTCATTAAAATGTACATTTTAAAAATTTTCAGCTTTAAGTAGTTTGCTCAATATGGAAAACAAGGATTGCCTGGTAGAAGCAACAAGAGTGTATGGAAATTTGACTCGTTCTAAGGACACTCGAGATTTTCTATTAGAAAGTGGAGCATGGACTAAGATATTAAAATTTTTAGAATATGATGACCCAGAACTTCTATGTACAACTGTTGGAATTTTAGTTAACATGATGGCAGATTGGGATAAACGAATAGCTTTAAAAGAAGGCCATGGAATAGAAAGGCAAGTTTTCTTTCTCTCGTCTTCTTTTTTTTTTATCATATTTCAAACATTTCAGAGTAATTAAATCTTACAAGTATATATTTTTATTTTATTTAAATTAATGTTGGGAAGTAAACATTATGAGGTGATATTATTAATATTGAGTGGAGAACATATTTTTAATACATTTGAAGAGAAAAATTTTCGCCTAGACCGAGACTTGAACCCGGGACCCTTGGCTTTTTCTCTTCAAATATAATTTATCCTTCAGTGAGAAGTGTTAAATTAATAATAAAATCGTCAATATTTTTCATAACTCACCCCATGCAATTTCAAATTTCTTTGAGACCATTGGTTTCAAATTAATTGTTGTTCATCTTCAGTCATGACTGAAATTTGAAAGTATGAAGTGAGTCATCTCAATATTAATAATATATTTTTATTTTTAATGAAGTAGTAACACTATGAGGTAAATTATCAATTTACGGATTTGAATCAGACAATTTTACACCTCACTCAACATTTTTACACTTAAACTCCATCGGAGTTTAGCTGATGATGGAGTGGATGACTCCAAAACTAGTCTCGGTGAGTACCGCATATTTTTTATGAGGTGAGATGTAAAGAGTTTGATTCAATTATATAAATTAAAAAGTTAATTTTTATTTTTACTGGATTTATTTCTAATTTAAAATTAATCACCTGTCTATAACTTAGAGGCCAACCTACAAGGATCCAGGAATTAATAACACATGCCAAAGGATGCTTGAAAATTTTACATACTGTATATTAGTAATAACGCGGAAGGAAACCTATATGAATAATAATTTGGATTATAGGAAATATCACTGTGAGGTTTATTTTAAATAATTTAGATATGATGTTATATTTTAAATTAACAAGTTTCAGAATTGGACATAGTTTTATTTTAGGAGAATTGTATCCATCCATAGTAATTCTGCCCGAAGGCAGGTCCTTCACTGCAATCATAGCATTTTCATTCTGTGCTTGCAGCTTTACTAGGGAATTGCAGGTGTGGTAGCTTCGCGTTTCTTTCCACACCGGTGAAGGGTGATGATGATGATGGCCATATGATTTCGGGGACCGTTTGGGCCTTAAAGTTTTCCTGACATTTGTCTTACAGGTGAGGAAAAACTCCGATAAAAACCTCACCCAGAAAGACTGCCCCAACCGGGGATCGAACCCGGGCCTGCTGCGTGACAAGGCAGCACGCTACCTCAAGACCACAGCGGTGTATATGTGGAAAGAATTGTTGACATTCATATCGGAGTTCGGATGATGTAATTGGTATCATACTGATGTGTAGAGTCAGAGATCCAGGGTTCAAATCCTGATCCAGGCATTAATTTTTCTTTCTAAAATAATTTAGATGTATTAATTATATATTTTTTTCAACATATTTAAGAACATATTATTAAATTTAGGGTTGCTGTAAACAAATTGATCTCTCTATCAAAATACAATACAAATGTAATTAAAATTTTAGATGAAATCTTTTAAAATTTTGAGCTTAGACACACTATTTCAAAAAATTACCAGTCTCATATCTTTGAGGACTTATTTGAGGATGACTGACTTACCAGGTAAAAATCATATAATTAACATCTCATATCTTTGGTCAAAATTTTCTGACTACATTAATATCAAGTTCAATTACAAAGTTCTTCAAAAGTACACCAGATGGCAGTTTAGAAAATTACTGGCAAAAGAAAAAATTGACAGTCGTGAAAACAGCTGAAGATGGAAAAGATGTTTTTTCTGATACTGCAGTTCTGTGTTAAAAAAAAACATAGATATATGAGGTAAGAAGAATTCACAATTAATTTGATTTTATTTCTGACTACAGTTCATGAGGGCCTGGGTTCGATTCCCGGTTGGATCACAGGAATTGTTTTGGTGCCCATGGTCTGGAATTAGATTAAGTTTAGGTTTAAGGGCTCTCCTAGTGTTTCGATTTCATTTATCACCCTTAATATCATCAATGTAACATAACTCCATCTTCCAGGGACCCCAATCTCAGAAGTGGGTTACAATTCCACCAATGCAAGGAGAGAATCCCAGAAATGTCAGAAGATAGCCTGATGACATTGAACAGAAACATTTTTTTAAAAATTAGGAGATTGGAGATCTTCCAAGATCCTGGGCATTAGATTACTACTACTACTACTACTACTACCACTGCTACTGCCACTGCCACCGCCACAACCACCACCACTTCTCCTCACCCCATTTTGTATAACATTACAGGTTAAATTCTGATATAGTGCTTTACATTGTGGGAAAAAAAAAGTACCAAATTACAGATGTGAATGTCATGTTTGTTAGCCTGCAATATTCATAATTATAAACCATCTTCTCTAGATTTATTTTGGAACATGGGCAAGATTTCTTTTGAAGCAAATTGTTACTTCCTTTTTAATCATAGCTTAATTAAGTTGTACATTTAGAAAATATTTTATCTTGAATATTGGTATTTCTCATTTCAGACTGATTAAAGTTTTAAGCAAATATGGAGAAGTAGATTGGCAATTGGCAGCATTGATATGCCAAGCCCTGTGGAATTACTGTATTGAATCAACAAATCTTCATGCAGCCCTGGGAGTTGAAGAAACAAGCCATTTATCAGCAATACTTGTCGATTTCTTAGGTAAAATTTTCACATATTGAATTTTATTAAACCAAACAATTGTTAAGCTATCAACCTGCAGGAAGAAGAAGACCAGGAGTGTCCATTCAAAAGGCTTTTGAATGGTATTTCTCTCGAATCCGAAACAGGACAACAAATGGTCTAAATTTGTGAATGTACTATGATCATGATGAATTTTATTAAGCCCATAAATTTCTCGCAGTTTATGTTAAGAGTTTTCACAGAGTTCTTTGTTGTATTTTAAATTATTTCTATAACACATTAATTTTATCGTGTTGATTAAAGGAAAAAAGAAACCTGGTATTAAGAATCTTAGCTTTATTTGTAAATATAATTTAAGAATCAGCTGAAACAATTTTGTAAATTACTTTTCTGAAAATGAGATGATAAATGGAATTAAATTGTTTAATATCAGAATATTTTATTCATTTTTGCAATCAATAATTTTTAATTAAATACTTCATAGGTCAAAATTAATTGAGAATAATATATAATAATAAATTTTTAAATGTATCTAGACTAATAGTTTACTGTAGTATAAAGAAATAATAATTGCTTATGATGTGTATTATTTCTAGTGATGCTTCAAAAGTTAAATCATTGTTAGACAATTAAAATTATTAATTCTTTAAGCAGAGATTTTAAATAACTCTAATATAGGCTATGTGGCTGTATTTAAATGGAAACAATTTCACAGAATCCATAATATTATAAGTATTATTTTACTTCATAGTTAAATATGTGAAATAAAAAAACCATGGTTCCCATGTTTAAAAAAAACACATGAAATATGAGGTAACATAAGAAGTGACACCAAATCTCTTGAAGTCGGAACGGGCCAGAGGGCCTAAGTCTTGATGTTGATGATAAGAAGTGACTCATTCAGTCATTATACTTTTTCATAGATAATATTATTGATAGGATAGTGGTTTTTATATTAGTGACTAATAAAATATACTTTTTTCAAGAACTGACATATTTGGGATACTAAAAATAAGATAAAGATATACATGTAGAACTCCTGTGCCTTAACTGAGTGGTCTACAGCATCATGCTTTGATGGAGAGCTATGCATTGGTTTGAGTCCCCATGAAGAAAAAAAAATTATCATGGAATTTTGACCAGTAGTGACTTCAGGTTGAGGAAACCAATGATATTGACTGAGGGACCCGACATAATGACTACATGTCACCGTCTATACTAGCTGAATGATCATCCACCTCTATAAATGGCATACTTGAATATGAGGCCAACAGCCAGTTAGTAGGCCAAGGAGCTTCTACGCGTGTTGTGCCATGCAGTTAAAATTATGTCGGTTCCTGATTTTAAGGATTAATATATATGAAATTTATGTTGAGTTGTTTTTGATTCACTTCATACTTCTTAACTCCCTCGCAGACTCGAGTTTCGTCACTGCATTTGTGACATTCTCAATGCTACATCAAAATTACTTGAAACAGTTGGAAAAACCAAAGGAACTCACAATTTGGGAGAAACTTTACATAAGCAAAACTAAACATAACTATGAATTTTGAAATATCCAGTGAAAAGGAGAGGAGATTGATTTGGAGGTTCATCAGTCAGCCATCAGAGGGCACAGAAAACAATCTACAGGAGAGGAAACTGTTAGATATCAGTTGTGATCGTGATGAAAGCATTGAGAATGTCACAAATGCAGTGACGAAACTCGAGTCTGTGAGGGAGTTAAGAAGTATGAGGTGAGTCAAAAACAACTCAACATAAATTAAAATAAACTCATAGTATTATTTCCCACCTACATAACTTAATATATGAAATTATTTAAATTTATACAAAATTATTTAAATGATTTATTTATTTAACAGGTTTTAAATTTATATAGCATCTTCCTGTGCCCAATATTAAATTTTGATTCTCTTCCTCCATTCATCTTTATCCTTCCAATCACCCTACTGCAATCTCCTATCCTTCATAAAATTCATAATTCCCTCTATCCATATCTTCTTAAGTCTCCCTCTTCTTTTCCTCCAATTTGGAATCCTCTCCAAACTCCTAACTGGCAATCTATCTTCTTTCATCCTCTTCACATGTCCAAACCATGTAATTGTTTATTTCCCACTAATTGTATAATTGTTTCATTAAAGTTCATTTTTTTCTTGGACAATGCTCTTTCTGATCCTGTCTAATTTAGAGATTGTGTAGATCTTAAAAAATCCATTTCTGTAGATTGCAATTTTGACTTCAGTTTGGCATTTATAGTCCACATTTCTGTTCCACAGTCTTTAAACTTCTTATTATGATTTATAAATATGGATTTTAGTTTATTTGAAAATCTGTTTATCCCACAAAATCTTCTTCCTTCCAAGTATTAGGCCAAGGCCTGTTACGATCCTATAGAAAATTTTCCCTCCAGCGTTTCATAGGACGGCCCAGTGATCTTCGTCCTCTTGGTATATAATTATAAACAGCTTTGGGGATCCGATTTGAACTCATTCTTTCAAGATGGTGTTTCCAATTTAGTTGGTACTGTTTAATATATTCCAAAATTGGCGTAGTCTTCAATTCTTTTAAGATATCGGTGTTCCTTTTCCGATCCCATCTGGTGTAACCCGCTGTTCTGCGCATGAATCTCATTTCACAAGCCGTTATTCTGCTTTCATGTTGTTTTTTTAGTGTCCATGCTTCACTACCATAGGTCAACACTGGTCTAGCCAAAGTGTTATATAAACATAATCTGGTGTTTTTTTTGTACAAGGGATGGTTTCATAACTTGATTAATAATTCCTAAACTTTTATTATAACTAGTAACTTTTTCAGGGATATCCTTTTCATCCCAGATAGAGAGATAATATCCAAGATATTTAAATTGATTAGATCTCTCTAAAATTTTATTCTGGAGACAGATTTTACTTTGTATGGGGTCCTTCCCATGAAATGCCATAATTTTAGTTTTGTTAATTGATATTTCCATATTAAATTTGGCACCTATTTTTTGTAAATTATAAATTGATCGTTGCAAATCATTTTCGGAAAGTGCCAGAAGAGCTAAATCGTGTGCAAAAAGAATAGCATCAAGTTTGAGGTTCCTGTTGATGGGTATATATCCTCGTTGTGTTTTCCTCCATTCATTTATTAATTTATTCATGTATATAATGAAAAGCACCGGTGAAAGTCCACATCCCTGTCTTACTCCAGTGTTGATCTTTTCCCAAGAAGATAATTTGCCATCTTGTTTAACAGAGATTTCATTATCTTTATAGATGTTGAAGATATTAGTAATATATTGTTGTGGAACGTTATCATCAGCTAAAATTTGTAGTAATATATTTCTGTCTACTTTGTCAAAAGCCTTAATGAAGTCAACGAAGGCGATATGAGTTTCTATATTGAATTCCTTGTGCTTTTCTAATAGTAGTTTTAGAGTAAAGAATCCATCTGTACAAGATCTACCCTTTCTGAATCCATTCTGCTCTTCTCCAATTATATTTTCATAAATTTTCCTCAATTTATTCTTAACTATATTAGCATAAATTTTATATCCAGAGTTCAACAAGCTAATTCCACGATAGTTATCTTTGATTTGGCGACTTATCCCACAAAATTCCATTCAATATTTCTATTGCAGAGCGATCTTTAACTATTCTTTTTTGTTATTTCCAAATCATTGTTTCCATGTTAATTTATTTCAACTCCCAAATATTTAATTTTGTTACAAATTTATTAAATTAAAATATTTAATTAAATGTATTAATGTAAACAGTGGGCCATAAAAGACAGAATTTGATTTTTTTAAATGCATAACAATTATTTATAATGTGGGGAAGTGCCAACTTAAAAGATTGACAAGACTTTTTCATTATGTTTATTTGAGGTTCGCTTAAAGTATAGTGATATTAATGCAAAGTGATAAAAATAATTCATGCAGGATCAGAATGTCAGCAATATCAAAATTAAATTATCTTTCAAATGATCAATATAAAAATTAAACTCTGTTACCTCCAATTGACTGAACAACTATTTATAGGTATCTTCTCCATTTTTATGTAATATTTTAAATTAACATGTTCCAGAATTGGATATAGTTTTATTTTAGAAAGAAAAATTATGTTCGAACAGGGAGTCGAACCCCAGACCTCTGACTCTGTACATCAGTGCGGAAACATTATGCCATTCAAACTTCTGAACTATATCCAATTCTGGCACATGATAATTTAAAATACAACATCAAAATAGTAGCTTTAACCGCTTAAAAATTAATATTTAAATTCTCAATAAAAAATACTTTGAAAAGAAGTCGTCAGATGGCATTGTTGATAGCGATGGTTATCGGTCTTCGGATGAAAGGAGAATTAATTGTACAAATAAAAAGAAATTTGGCGTTCCTATTGGAAGTTCAAATGGTGTAATGGTTACCGCACTGACGTACAGAGTCAGAGGTCTGGAGTTCAACTCCTGGTTCAAACGTAATTTTCCTTTCTAAAATAAATCTTCTCCATAGCCCAAAATTAGAGCAAATCTGTCTTTGATCAAGCCAATCCCAACATTAAAGAAGGCATTCTTTTAAATTTTTAAGATTTAAAAGAGGAGGGAGACCTAAGAAGACATGGTTAGAGGGAATTATAAATTTGATGAAGGACAGGGGACTGCAGAATAGAGACTGGAAGGATAAAGATGAATGGAGGAAGAGAATAAACACTTAATATTGCGCACAGAAAGATATTGTATTAATTTAAAATCTGTTATATAAAATGAGATTTAAAATAAAACGTTTTACACCTCATCTCTTCAATATTACAAATTTTTGTATTTAAATATTCAATATTACAAATTTTTGTTTTGTAGTATGTACAATGCCTTTTGGAGTTGATTCCATATAAAATGGTCCATAGAATTATCATACAACAAACAACATAGCTTACTAAACTCAATGTAACAGCAACTAGAGATTAAGAATTTAAATGTTATGCTTTTATTGCCTATGGGTATATTAGTAAACAATTTAATTATATAACTTTAGAGCAAACTGACCTTTTCTTTGTTATAGATGAAGAACGTTTGTTTGGAGTAGTGGAAGGATCAGAAGTGAATGAAGATCTTGTTTCTTCTGAGCATTATCAAATGTGGGAAGAATTTGCTGGAGTGGCAATAAATTTACTTGAGAAGATGGAAACTTTCTTAGATTCTTTAGATTCATATGAGTCACTCGAAATAATTAATGAACCACAGAATTTTGGACACTTGTCTTTCAATCATCCAGCTTCAGATTATCAAGTCTTATAAATATTATCAAAACCAATAAAATGGAGAGCGGTTTTATCAAAATGCATATTATAATGGTTCTCTTTGGACCATATTAGAATCCAATTGAATTTTTAGAGAATATGTATGTAATTAAATCAAATGCACAAATTTATACAGCTGGAAATAAAAATTACAGGCTGTAAGTAAAATATTTTACATCTTAAATAGAACATTAATTTATTTTATAAGTTATAGAATTTTGTAACTCTTTACTTCTTTCTCTTTGAAAAACATTTCTAACAACATTCAGCATATACAACTTGGCAATTTTATTCAATCTGTGCCAAGTTATTTGTAACAAAACACAAAATACAAAAAAAAAAAATACTATTTTGTACAACCATCAGCACATAGAGACATAAATTCAAAGGCTCCAATTATTTATCCTTAATTGTTTTTATAAATAACTGATTAAGCCTAGTATGCATGGGATTCTTTGTTAGGATTCTTTGTCACAGAGGTTTGTCTGGGATTCATTTTCTTACATCCAGGACGCTTCATGACAATGAATCTTGTATCCGGTGAGTAGCGTTTTGCATATTTTTTAAAATTCCATCTAAAATGGGATTTTTTATACAATGTCGTGGAACGTTGAGTCAGTGCGAACATTAATCTCAAACCAAGTGGACCTCTTTTAACCATTCTCGCACAGTCTTTCATTGTTTTTTCTGTGTTTTTTTGTATTTATTTATAAAATGTGGACAACAAATTCCACTTTACAAATCAGAGAAGATTTTGAAATGTGGTGATGTTTGTAGGACGTTTCCTGGGATGGATATAAAGAAAGGGAAAGAAAGCAAAAGCTGTGGCTGAATTAACCCAAAAATATGAAGTAACAACAACAGGCTCTGCAATGTATGAAATCGTTGACTGGAGTGGTGATGAAAAGGGATTCCCATACAATTTTTGCCGAATTCATAAGTGATTCTTATGAATATTATACGATCTGCCAATAGACCACAGTGCAAAGTTAATCGGGCAAAACAGAATATGGTTGGTATCTAATGTTGAGCACTTGATAATGAAATCATTCGCTCTCTTGCACTCCAATATTTAGCAGAAAGGCTGTTCTCTTCTACAAAAGCTGGACAACGGAGGAGATGGTTTCTTTCCATATCTTCATTTAAATTGCAAAAAGGGGCAAGTCTGTGTAGGTGTTTATTCAGGCAGTCATGTCCCGTTAGCAGTCTGAATGTTGCTACTGCAGATTTTCTTTGTAATGTAGTAATGTCATAAGCTTGTAGATTTTCCCATTCCTTTCCAGATGTTTTGGTGGTGTATTCTTCTCTAAACAGAATATAACTTGGATTATTTTTTATCTAAAAAAATGTTTATACAGATTCATTTCACACTATGCCTTCTCACTCCATCCTATCCAGCTGTGATGTCCCTTCCGATAGTAATAGCACACACCCGCGCAGACACTGTCCTCATACTTGAGCAACTTAACATAAATGTAAACTATTAGTTTTAAATTTCCTTTTTTTTCCCCCCCTTTTTTTTTTGTAAATGCACACAAGTGAGCAATAAATAATTACCTAAAAAATTATATTTTGTATTATAATGGTAAAAATAATAATGAAATTTTCTATTTTATTTTGTAATGACATAAAGTAGTAAATAATCATATTTGAAAAGAAAAATATACGCCTAGACTGGGGTTTGAACCCAGGACCTTTGACTTTCTATGTCAAAGGTCCTGGGTTCAAACCCCAGTCTAGGCATATATTTTTCTTTTCAAATATAATTTGTCCATCATTAAGGTGTTTAAAAACGAATAATATTAACATAGTAAATAATCAATTGATCAATGGAAGTCATGACTGAAGTGGGATTATCTGAAACCGTCGGTATCAAAGAAATTTGAAATTGTATGAGGTGAGTCGTTAAAAATATGTTTTCCACTCACTATTAAATAATCATGTACCTTCTTCATACATTCTCAGAGCAATGGTGATGGCTGTGCAGACTCGAGCAACGAACTCAGATGTTATCTGTTTAGAAACTTGTATATGAGTCTCCACTTGCAAAGAAACAGAGTATATTGGTAACAGAAACTGGCACTCTAAAATTCGTCTCCTCTTTGGGGGTCCAACCATTCCCAGAAGATATTCAAAAGTCAACTGGACTCATCTAAAGAAAATTTTGATTTCCATTCTGTCCTTCAATCTCAGTGTGCCAAGAAGATTGTTTCCATGCCTAATCTGATCCTTGAATATCCCATGAATCCACGAACGTAGTGGCTTTTTGTTAGCCCTTTTTTACTTCGTAGAGCTAGATAAAATGCTGTTGCAATCCCTGAGAGCATGACCTCGTTTGACATGGCTCGGAATCACTAGATGCAGACACGATTTCAAGAGCAATAATGTTGCTCGACAAAGAATCTGCAATATGTATCCAAGAGTCTGCGACAAAGAGTCTGAACAAAGAATCCCAGTGCGTACTAGGCTTTAAACTCACATAGACTTTCTATTGTTATATAAAACTTGTACAATTCATGTTGAGTTTAATATTAATGGTAATAATTTTTCTAAAAATTGTGTTGAAACATTTGTAATAAATAGTGGCAAGATTCAGATTAAAAACAGGATATGACTGTTTGGCTGCCCTTCTATAAAATATTAAATTTATAACTCCAATAAATCCACAATATACAGAACACCAGGAACATCTATAAATGCTGACCATCTCATAGAAGGAAGCTAAATAACATCAAAGAAAAAAGTGGTGATACTGCAGAATTCTACAGGGATTCAAGATTCTTAATGAGCTAGAAGCACTCAAAAAGGAGAGATTGGATGAAGAAGAAGATATTTGTAATAATTATATACTGTGACTTCAAAGGCTTAGTTGAGTTTTAAAATGATGTACTGACGACATTAAACAAATGAAATATTCATAAAATTTATGGAAGTGCAACTTGATATGATTTGTATGAGAGTGGATCAAATATAAACCGGAATTTGTATCTGGAGGCTCTGGTAGCAAACTGCAAAGGTTGTGGTTTGGAGGGGAAGTTGGTGGGGGTATCTGGAGTAGGGATCTTGATGTGTCGCACTCCGAAGAGCGGCCGCTTGCTTCAGTATACCATGAGCAAGCAAGAGGTATACACGTCTGTTGTGCAACGCATTATTATTAAGTTTTTGGTGAAAGAAGGCACTAAACCTTCTGAAATTTTGAGAAGGCTCCATGCGCAGTTCGGGGAAGCAACCCTTTCGAAGACGCAGGTGTATGATTGATGCAAAAAAATTTTAGCGGGTCGGGATTCAGTGGAAAATGAGCCCCACCAAAGACGGCAACGAACAAGCATCACTGCAGACAACATTCGTGCTGTACGGGACCTTATTGAGGAGGATTGGCGCGTAACAATTTCTGAAATTGCTTCACACGTTGGAATAAGCTTCAGAAAGCAGTATATTGCAACAAGCGCCGCCGGAAACCGATCTGAAATGTGATTGTGCTGCATGACAATGCAAGGCCACACACTGCTCGGTTGACACAAGAAAAACTGATGAAAATGCATTGGACACCTCTGGAACATCCTCCTTACAGTCCAGATTTGTCACCCTGTGACTACCATTTGTTTGGGCCACTGAAAGAAGACCTGGGAGGAAGGCGGTTTGGTGACAATGCAGCGGTAGAGGAGTTCGTGCGCAACTGGCTGACTACACGTCATCCCTCATTCTTCAAGGATGGCATCAAAAAGTTGCCAACTCGATGGCAAAAGTGTGTTGGAAATGCAGGAGACTATGTAGAAAAATGAGGTGGTAGTTTTGTATTTTTTTGTTAATTCAATAAAATTGTAAACAATAATTCCGGTTTATATTTGATTCATCCTCGTATTTGTTGATCTACTGATACTCAAAGACTAAACACATCATGTTTACAGTTTGAAATTCCTCGTCAATTCTTTGTACTTAGTCAGGTAACAAATAATATTGATATAAATGTCAATAGTTTATTTTAGGAAGTAACATTTTGAGGTTCTTTTAATCAAGTATTTTCAGACTGGAAAACATCTTACCTCAAATTAATGTTGGTTCAGTTTGAACATGTTTCAATATAATCTTCTATATCATCGTCAGCTTGCACAGACTGTTGAGTTGTATGTCATAGACCCTGGATGTCAATATCAGCTTCTTCCTCCAGCTGGATGAAGAACCTCCAAACTAGGTCATGTTCAGCAGGAATTTCAAAATTCATGACTCTACTTTTGTTCTTCTGAATGTAGATTTTTTTTCCCAAATTGTGAGTTCTTTTGTATTTTCTAATTGTTTTAATAATTTAGTGTTTGAATTTATTGTGTTTTTCGGACCAAACATGAGCAGCAACTGCAGATTTTTCTATTTCCCCATTTTTAATATTTCTTATGTGTTCCTTGGTTCTAATTTTCAGGTTTCTTTTTGTTTCTCCTATATATATTTGCAGTTGCTTCTCATGTTTGGTCCTAAAAACACAATATAAATTCAAACACTAAATTGTTAAAACAATTAGAAAATACAAAAGAACACATCATTTGGAAAAAAAACCTACATTCAGAAGAACAAAAATAGTCATGAATTTTGAAATTTCTGCTGAACGTAACCTAGTTTGGAGGTTTGTCGGCCAGCCAGAAGAGGGAGCTGATATTGACATCTAAGGACCACAACATAAAACTCAACAGTCTGGGCAAGCTGACGATGATATAGAAGATTATATCAAAATATGTTCAAACTGAACCAATATTAATTTGAGGTAAGATGTTTTCCAGTCTCAAAAAAGTTAATTAAATATGGATTTTCATCAAGTAAACACCAACTCAATTGATCAAAAAAAGTTGATGAATACTTTTTGTTTTATGTAGCCTTTAAATGAAAAATGGTTTAGAATATGACAGTCACTCTTTCCAATCTAATGCTAAATAACATATACAGTAACTCTTAAATACATAATCTAATTTAATCAAAATTACAGTGGGAGGAAACACTATGAGGTATTTATATTAATGAATGAGTTGGAGAAAATGCTTTAACATCTCACCTCATAAAGTTGCATGTCTTCGCGATACCGGTTTCAAAAGTATAGTATCACTTCCATCATCAGTCAAACTCCAATTTGACTGAAGATGGGAGTAATACTATACTTTTGAAACCGGTATCGTGAAGACACACAACTTTATGAGGTGAGATGTTAAAGCATTTTCTCCAATTCATTCATTAACATAATATAATGCTAAATAGCGTATGCAGTTACTCTTGAATACATAAATTTACCTATTTGCACATAACATTTATTTTCATGGTACTTTTGGAAAGGTTTTTTAGATGCTTTTGTAAAAGTTAGTGATGTCATTTTCGTTTAGATATTGTAGGGTTTGAGATTCTCCATGATTTTGAGGATTCTCTGGAGTATACATAGTTCAGCATAAGAAATCATATCATAGTACACTACACATGTAAACTTATGAATTTATATCTAATGCAGCATATTTTTCAATATTTGACATTATGGTTATATCAATTCAGTACATAGTTTCAAAACCCCATCACAACTTTATGAATACAAATGCATTATTTTTTACTGATATGTATTAATGGACAGTTTTTAATTTGATGAGTCATTGAAAGTGAATAATATAATTAAAATTCTTTATCTAAAAATGTCCTTTGCACCTCAAATGTTATTATTTTCATGTGAATATATTGTACTTTTATTTTCTCAGGCACTAAATAAATATTGAATTTGTAAATGATTTTAAAGATTTATTATTATTACTATTATTATTATTATTATTAAAGAAATATAACGGATGAGATTGAACACAGGAGGCTAAAATGGTATAGACACGTAAGAAGAATGCAGGATGAAAGACTACCAAAGGCTGTCTATGCATGGAAAATTGAAAGAAGGAACAGAAAAGAAAGACCAAGAACAACCTGGAAGAACAACATTCAAAATTCAATGAGGAAATTTGGTGTAACAGATGAAGACACGGAGGACAGAGAACGATGGAGAACTTTAATTAAGGAAAATTTGTGAATGTTTGTTGCAAAATGATAGTCTGTAAGTCCGTAGTCATATATATATTTCATTCATGTTAATTACTAAGATTGGTTGGAGAAAACCCTCAATGATGAGGAAAATTCTCAGAATGAATGAATTATTATTATTATTATTATTGTTATTATTGTTGTTCTTATTATTCAAACAATAATGTAGTGATAAATAAGTGAAGGAATAAGAGTTTACCAGGAAAGAAATTCTGCTCAGATGTCACACTTTTGTCTTTTATTGCTCACTTTTTGAAAGTTATCATACCCCATTTTAAGTATAAATCCTGTTTACAGCAGGGACGATAGTTCAGTGCTAGTGAAGCTATGACGCATAATTGTTTAGTGTTAAGTCGGTAAACCTGTCTTCTTATGCATGGACAGTATGCAACAAATTGCCAGTTTTGCAGAAACACTTGGCTATTTAGGATCATGCTGTGCTCATTATAATAATTGGACACTTAATTTATTTATTTTAGGAATTCACACTATGAGGTATATTCATTTAGGTAAATTTTTTTATCACTCACCTCATATTATTCTTCTTATTTAACTATAAACTAGTTTCGGAACTTTCGAGGATGGAACGGAAACTAAGTTCCAAAACTAGTTTATAGTTAATTAAGAAGAATAATATGAGGTGAGTGATAAAAAATTTTACCTAAACTTAATTTGTTTATTGCGTTTGCACTGTTTTTCATTATTGTGAATAATTAACATCATCAGCAATGTCACTACAGCCCAAGACAAGACTTGACCTTCCTCAACATCTGCCTCCATTCTTCTGTCTGTAGCTTTCTCTTTACAATTCTTCAACTTCACAAGCCATTGACTACATTCTTTTTACAGCATCCAACTACCTTCTCAGGTTTTCCAACAGGTCGCTTACCAAACATTTATCCTTCCACGACCATCTTGGGAGTGCTCTGTCTATCCATTATTCTCTGTACATCTCCAGCTCACTGTAACCTTTTCAATTTAATTATTGTTGACACCTCTGGTTCTCTGGACAAGTCATATAATTCATCATTATATCTTATTCTCCAGTTTCTTCTGTCATTGATAGGTATAAATACACTTCTTAATATTTTCCTTTGAAATCTATTCAACGTATCGTCGGTTTTCTTTATTACAACTTAGGTTTCACTCCATATACTAGTATCAGTCTAATTATGGTTTTATATAATCTAAGATTTTTTTTTAGATTTAAATGATGCTTGGTACTGTATGTCTTATTTGCTTCATTTAATCTGTTTGTGAATAATTAGTTTCCTGTTGTTTATTTTTTATTTCACTCACCTCATACTTCATAACTCCTAGCAAACCCAGGGTTTCGTCACATCTTTTGCGACATTCTCAATGCTGTGTCACGGTTAGCCATCAGATGGCGCGGAGGTCAGTCTGCAGGATAGAAGGCAGTCGGACGTCAGTTGTGAACGTGACACAGCATTGAGAATGTCGCAAAGGATGTGACGAAACCCTGGGTTTGCTAGGAGTTATGAAGTATGAGGTGAGTGAAATAAAAAATAAACAATATTAAAAAACCTCTTAGTGTTATTTCCTATCTACATAACTTAATACAGTTTTCTGTATTTAATCTGGAATAAAATACTGCATATTTGTTCTAAAGTCAGTTAAAAAATGCTGCATAACCAAATATGAGAAATTGTAAACAAAGTGTATTATTTTGTGAAAAGATAAACAGCTTCAAGATTCTTTGTAGTACTACTGAGTAAGTATAAATAAGAGATAGCACATCAAATGTGCCCAAAGAATAACAAGAAAAAATCAAAGAAGTAAATCAGTAACAATGGCAACAATGTGCAATGTTGTGATAACAATGGGCACAGCCAGGCTGCACATCAAACAGTTGAGCGCTGCAGATTCCTGCTGAAATGGTAAGTCACATAATTATATTAACTAATTCTGATGTGCAAGCGACCAAACTCACTGGCACAGAACTTCCATTTCTGCTATATTTCTAATGAACACAATTGAGGTGCTTAGAATAATAACGGCAGATCCCAACCAAAGTTCATTTTGAGATAAATGTCATTTTTTTGCTGAGAATGTATTCATTTTCACCACGGACAAATTTTAAAGGTGGGAAATGAGAGCTTTGGCATATTCCAATTCGTATGATACTTCATCACATTAAAAGTAGATGACAGCTGTGCACGGTCATGCTTCTATCTCAAAATTCAATGTCGGTTGGGAGCTGCAATTGTTATTTTGAGCACCTCAATTTATGGAGATAGTATATTTGAATTTATGTAGAAGAATCCAGACTAATTCAAAATTGTATCAGACATATGGAACAAAAATATATATCTGTTAAAAAAATTGCTACCTATTTATTGAATTAATTAGATAGGCCTATTAATAAAAACTGTTGGTCGTGTTATGGTATAGACATAGTAAATGTTAAGAGTATAGGTATAAAACATTAGTGGATCTTTATGTAGAAATCTATACAGATTTATTAATGGGATCAAAACATCATCTGTGATATTTTATTATGTACTATTTAGAAATGTGCTTGACACCTTGATTCCTGGAAATAAACAAATAGGTCTAACTATATTATTTTGTGTAATACATTATATTTTTCACTGCTTCAAAATATATAAAAATAAATGTCACATGCCTTTTTCAGTGTTGTACATGAGAATGTATTCAGTATATGTGAATAATTATACTGTTATATGTTGACCACACAGAATTTAAAATCAACATTTATGGTTAGATGTAATTTGTTACATTATTATTATTATTATTATTATTATTGTTATTATTATTTAATAAAACTGTAATGATTTTACATTAAAATAAACTCTGTTGGCTATAAATTTATATTATATGTATTACATTTATTTTTATTACCAATTCAAGAACTGGTTTTTATGGAAATAGGAACTAATATAATAAAGAATAAAGCTATGCCATTTGTTTCCTTTGTAAATTACAACTTGTATATATGTGAATGATGAATTACATGTTATCTACTCTTTCTTCCTTTCCTACCATTGTTGAACGGTGTACTGCAGTAATGTTTACTTATACAGTAGGTTTTATTATGGGTAGAAATATAATAGCCTACAGTTTATGTGCCACATTGATTGACAATATCTTAACTAACTCACTGGCTTTATCAAACCCGTAAGTTCATGGCTGCGTGGACATATGCTCTCCATACATTCTTATCCTGAGCTAATGTTTTCCAACCTTCCCATGTATAATCTACTTCTCTTAAATCATGGTTAATATTATTCTCCCACCTTATTCTTGGTCTGCCGACTGGGCGCTTTCCACCTGGTTTTCCTACAAGAAGCTTCCATGCACTTCTTTCATTCTCAAATTAAACATAGGCTCAATTCTGGAAAGTTTATATGTTTTACAAGAACTCTTGTCATCCCAAGTTCTTTCAAAAAGTTAAACTAAAAATGTATAAAGCTGTTATTTTTACCAGTTATATTATATGGATGTGAAACATGGTATCTTACTTTAAGGGAGGGAAAAGATTACAAGTGTATGAGAATAAAGTTCTTAGGAAAATGTTTTGATCAAAGAGAGATGAACAGACAGGTAAATGGAGAAGACTGTATAACAGTGAGATACATAATCTTTATGGGATACCAGATGTAATAAAAAAAGTTAAACTAAAAATGTATAAAGCTGTTATTTTTACCAGTTATATTATATGGATGTGAAACATGGTATCTTACTTTAAGGGAGGGAAAAGATTACAAGTGTATGAGAATAAAGTTCTTAGGAAAATGTTTTGATCAAAGAGAGATGAACAGACAGGTAAATGGAGAAGACTGTATAACAGTGAGATACATAATCTTTATGGGATACCAGATGTAATAAGTACAAAAAGTCTCATAGATTGCAATAGGCAGGATATCTAGCACAAATAGGGAATGAAAGAGGGAGATTTTGTTGTAGGAAAATCATAAGAAAATAGCCAAGAATGAGGCAGGAGAGTAAAATTAAGCATGGTTTGAGGGAGGCAAATTATGCAGGGAATAATTGAAATATCCTCAAATATAAGGATGTGTGGAGAGAGCATATGTCTGTGCAGCCTTGTGAATCTTTGGATTTCATAATTCAAGAGAGTTAGTTATTCAAAGCTGAGTGTGAAAGGACTGACAAATTTTGGTCAATGGCCTTTTGTTCCATATTTCAGGTTATTTATGTCCCAAAAATCTACAACACTAGATCCACAACTGTATTCCCTCACCAAAGGAAGCCATACTCAGGATTTTTACACCTTCAAATATCTGTTGACAGTGGCTGGGTTTGAAGCTACAAACTTCAGAATTAAGGTTGGAATAGTAAATACTAATAAAATTCATTATAATTCCGTTGTGGAGTCCCATCCTCAGCAGAAGGTTGTAGGTTCTTCTACAACTACTATCCAGGTGCTGGTTTCTGATGATGATCATATAAATAGGGTTGTTTATAAAGGTGCATTCTCATTTAAAATCAAACTGTAACTTCCTTTAGAATCTCTTAACTTGAATAGATAGCGATATAGAGTATTCATATATTTTCACCTATAATTATTGCCCTTCCAGTTTATTTACTTTTGTTGGGTTCCATATGATGTCCTTCCTTTACTTTGTGTTTCGTGTAATTTTATTTTCCTTCTGCATATTTAAAATCTTTAAGATGTTCTTTAAATCTGATATTAAAACTTCTAGACCGTTGTGAGACAGGTTTTGCTCTACTGATGATACAGGTTGTGACAGTAATCCTGCTCAGTACAAGAGGAACCGCAAGTTCGAAAATTTTGATTATCAACAGAAGTTTTATTATCGTATTTAAAGAACATCTTAAATATTTTAAATATGCAAAAGGCAAATCAAGTTACACAAAACACATAGTAAAGGAAGGACTTCATATGCAGGACACCCTCAGAGTATTACACAAAAAATGGAACCCAGCAAAATTAAACATACGGCCTTTAACAGTTTAACACACAGATTGGTAAACATTCCCTTTAGCAAAGAAGATTTTGAAATAGAGAAAATGGGTTTGATGAAAAAATGGTACAAAAAATAAATAAAAAAGTATTTTAAAAAAAAAACAAAAAAATATGGGAAATTCACGTATCATCCTTGGGCACACAATAAATTCCAGAGGATTTTTGACAAATTTAATATTAAATTAGCAACAAAAAGTAATCACAGTTTAAATAAACTAATCAGAAATGAAAAAACTGATCAAAGTAAAAAATCAGGAATGTATAAAATAGAATGTACTGGTTGTGATAAGTATTAGAGAGGAACTAAAAGTACAACCACTTCTTCAACAAATATAGGAACAATTGGAAGGAGCATCTGCAAAGAATGACAGAAGATAGGATCAAAGATGGCACTGATGTATAATCCTGTAGGACGATGATTGGTGGGAAGTCCAAGAAAGCACTGGGCTGAACAGATGTGAGATCGGAACAAGCAAAGACCTAATCCGTGAAGTATGATGATGATGGTTGTGATAAGATATATATATATTTAAACCTGGAAATTAGAACCAAGGAACACACAAGAAATATTAAAAATGGGGAAATAGAAAAATCTGCAATTGCTGCTCATGTTTGGTCTGAAAAACACAATATAAATTTGAACACTAAATTATTAAAACAATTAGAAAATAGGAAAGAACTTACCATTTTGGAAAATATCTACATCCAGAAGAACAAAAATAGAGTTGTGAATTTTGAAATTCCTGCTGAATGTGACCTAGTTTGGAGGTTCTTCGGCCAGCCAGAGGAGGAAACTGATATCAGCTTCCAGGATTCACATAAAACTCAACAGTCTGGGCAAGCTGATGATTAATATAGAGGATTATATCGAAACATGTTCAAACTGAACCAACATTAATTTGAGGGAAGATGTTCCCATTCTCACAAAAACTTAATACTGGAAGGAGTTAGAGATTTTAAAGGAAGTTGAGAACAGATTTTAAAATGATAATGCACCTAGTATGAACAACCCTATTTACAACATCATCAGAAACCAGTCAGTACTTGGGTCCTGGATAGTGCTGGAGAGTAACCTACAACCTAGTCCCAATAGGCCTGCAATGTTCTAATCTTAATAGTTGAGGAGACTGAATAAAAGGTGTATAATTTTTAATACTCTGGAATAGTAACCATAAACTGACACATGTAATGAGTATATTTTTTTATTTGCTATGTTGAATGCTAGAATCTTGCTTCATTCAGTTCAATAATACAAGTAAGTTGAGTTCTAAAGCAGAATTTTAATATCATAACAAATATAAAAGTTTAAGTTAATAATTTTATATTTTAAAATTCTATTAATATTTAAATATAACTTAAATAAAGAAAAACATCTAAATAATTCATTGTTGAATAAAATTGTCTCAGTAACAATTAAAGAAATTGTATTACATAACAGTCTTTCTAAATAATGCTTTTAAAATTGTTTTGAGTCATTGTTGTCAGAATTATAAAAGCTTTCTGTTATACCTGTACTAAGAACACCTGCTTAACTTCATATTTTTAAATGAAAGTATACTAAATTCTGATTGGATGTTAAAACAATTAACTTTTTTTTGATTTAACAAATCAAATTTAAACCTTGTATTTAATGGGCTATTAACCAATAGAATTTAAAATATAACATCATTGATGTAATAATGTTCTTTAAATTCTATTAAAGAATTACACTATTCATTCTTCATATGACTTTCCAGAAAGATAGAAGCAAATAGAGCTCTCCTGATAAAATGTGATATTTAATACAAGAAGAATAGTTGACTCAAGAAAAGAAAATAATTTAAATTTAATTGATGGTGAAGAATAATACTACCTATATTTACTTGATCTGCTGGGAAATTAAATAGTAAATAAATTTACAATTATTTCTACAAGAAACAGTTTTCAGTGACTGTAAAGTGTTTTCCTATCCAGTGTACCAACTTCCGACCTTGAGAAGAGATTCCAGCTCTACCGAAAATAAAACCCAACCTGGACCAGTAATTCTTTTTGGGACACCAATCCTTCAAAATGTTACTACAACATCGGGCATGAAGAGAGTTAGCTGCTTCAAAACATCGCCACAACATGGGAAAAGAATTACTTCTTCAGTTCAGAGGTGGATTTACACTTTTTCGAACTTTATAGCTTTGAGTGCTACAGTTTCTTTATACTAGTGGACAATAGAGTGACCACCATCATGAACTTGAGGAAGTACTTGGAATGCTTTTCACATAGTGGCCTTCCCACATGGGAAAGGAGGAATTTGAGGTCCTATCAGCTACCAATATTATGGTTTTCAAGTTATGGGGATGTACATTAGGAAGATGTTAAATACATACATGAAAGAACGGTGAAAGTAAACCTGTATAGACTGTAGTCAATAAAAGTTTATGATAGATATCTATGATATTATAGAAAACCCTCTTGATTTGCTTCATTATTTTCTATGTAGATCAGCCCCATGCATGTGTTAGACCCACCAATATATATACATAAGCTTATAATCAATAATCATGGCGTTCCGGTATATATATATATATAATACAGGTGTTGGATTGTAAGTTCATCTAAGAAATTTGGTTAACATAATAGAAGCAATATGATTTTAGATACTCTTAAGATTAAATTAAAATACTTCATGCCACACCTCATGTCCAGTCTTTTAATTATACTGCAGTTTCAAAGCCTTGGCAGCTTCATATTCAGTAATATATCATCGACTGATGTTATGTCTATCAGAAGAACTATTACTTCCCTCTAAGGTAGTGTTATGTCGATCAGAAGAAGTAGTTCTTCTGATTGACATAACATCGGTCGACGAGATATTACTGAAGATGAAGCTGCCAAGGCTTTGAAACTGCAGTATGATTAGAAGACTAGATATGAGGTGAGGTATGAAGTATTTTAATCTAATCTTAAATTAAACCTCATAGTGATTTTTTCCTATAAATTTCAATTTGAGACAATCTTGCTTGTATTTTTGTATTACTAATGTTAAATTTTATGGTTAAGCTGTAAGATTTACTCTAAAATTTAAATGTAATTTATCTAACAAGTGAAACATAAAAACCTAAGCAAAAAAAAAAAGCTGATCTTAATATAGATAGGTCCACCGCTGTGGTCTCGAGGTAGCGTGCTGTCTTGTCACGCAGCGGGCCCGGGTTCAATCCCTGGTTGGGGCAGTTTTTCTGGGTGAGGTTTTTATCAGGGTTTTTCCCCGCCTGTAAGACAAATGTCAGGAAAACTTTAGGGCCCAAACGGTCCCCGAAATCATATGGCCATCATTATCATCATCATCATCATCCTTCATCGTTGTGGAAAGCAATGGGAAGCTACCACACCTACAATTCCCTAGTAAAGCTGCAAGCATAGCATGATTGCAGTGAAGGACCTGCCCCGGGCAGAATTACTATGGATGGATGGAATATAGATAGACACATCTGTCAAATTACGAAATGTACTCAATTTACTAATTTCAATGTTTGACATTCTAGTGATTAATTTCTATTAAAAAAAAAGCTTTTTCCATTTTGATAAAATTTTGATTTGAAGAACAAATTAGGTTGGTCTTTCTTTTTTTGTGATCCTTATCAGTGGCCTTCCAGCATAAATATCTTCTCTTCATTGATTTATATTCATTTATTAATTTTTATTCTCTCCTGGCAGGTTGTAGGCCCTATTACAAAACTGTAAGACCTGGGTGTAGTAGACACATGAAAGAACCTAAAGAGAGAACTAAGAACGAAAAAGAAATCCTTTTAATTATACCGTTACTGTGAATATGACATGCATGCTGTTAATAAAATTCCAACCATTTACAATGACGACTGTTCGCGCGGCCATGAACCTAAGGGTTCGATAGTGCCAGTGAGTTAGTTACATTGGCGACTGAGGAGAACCCGGAAGAAGACCGGAATCAGGTCGGTCGGAATTTGAATCTGGGATCTCCCAAATATGAATATCTAACGCTGCCGCTTGAGCCACTTCGACCAGTAATTAGCATTTTTATAAGTATGGTCAATGTACGCGCTTACATACGTCATAGCTTTTAAGCGCAGACATTCGTCTGATACCGATACGCCAACCAATAGTTGAGGATAACGGTATTTAGTTTTCTGCTCTAAATAACAGGTTTCTATAAGAATTATTAGAGAATCTTCCTGTATCGTCACATGGTGGTCATATTTTTTGCATTGGTTATGTTGTAAACTTTTGGTGCGACCATTCGGAGTTTAGTTGTTTTATAAGATAATGTGGCGATAAACAGAAAAATAGTTTGTAACATTGTACATTTTATTATGTCATGATCTACGTTCCGTATCAGTAAGATCAGCAAGCCTACAAGTCAGTAACAAGGTTGAAGTCGGCAACTTCGAAGACCTTAAGCAAATTTTATCCTCATGGCGCTTAGAAAAATCGCTTGTAAAACTTGGAGTTTGCCTCTAATTAAAAAGACAACACAAGTTGTTTTTCCTAGGTTTATGTCTAATTATTATCCAATAGATGAAAATATATTTGGACTTTCCGAGGAACAAATACAGGTAAGGTAATATGAATTTCTATACAATGATTTAAATTAAGCAAAACCAGTTCTTACCGTTCTGGAGAAGTAGATTGATATATTAAATTCTATCTCTCACAAAACTTGATATGCAAAAACATAAATTTTAGATTAAGAAAGAATAATAAAAAAGCGAATTTTCAAATTTGAATAGAATATCTTATTTGTGATGTCATTACGAAAAGTTGGTTCCTAAATTACAATTAAATACGTTTTTATCTCTGATGTCATGCAGTGGTTTCAAAATTTGCATTACCATCCCTGAACGTCACAAATTTATTCAGCACCATTCCATTTAATCAAAGTATGCAATTTAATTTAGAGAAGGATAAAATGTCTGTCCTGCCGGAATAGTGGTATCGTACTAAAACCCGCCTCTGGATTCGAGATATTCAAATCCGCCAGGGCTGATGAGTTTTTTAAGGGAGTAAACATTCTGAATGGTCGAATATTGCTTCTTTTCAAAAGAGAACAAAAACCGCGAATCTCATATCGTAAATATACAGAACAAGAAGAACCTAAAAGTTTAAAATTTGTTACCCTTTGTTTGTTCTCTCACATTGAGATTTTAAGTTTGACTGTAGGCTTGCTAAAAAAAAAGTAGTGAGACGTAAAGTGGCTTAACAATTGACTTTTTTTTTAAAAAAACTTGATTGATGTTAAGCATTGTCATGATAAGTGTGCTGTCTGGCCATAGTATCAAATATGTTGAAGTTTCTAAAGAAGGCAGTGATGATTACATAATGTAATAGTAACCAGTCTTAAAATCTAACCTAGTTACTTTAAAATAATACTATATGATTAATAGTTCACTGAAATGAACTAGGGGTCAACAAAATTGTTGAGTGATGGCTTTATGTAATTACCTTTTTTTGTCTGCGATAATAACTTGGCTCAACTGCACTTCTACTAGCGCTTGATTTTTCAGTTATATTGTTTTAAACTATATAGCTCTTCTTCTGTATTTACTAACATTATTTAATATAATATTTTCAAACAATTTTTATAACATTATTAGACAATTTTGAAGTATTTATTTAAATATGCAAATCACAATATTATGACACTGTTAGACAATATTGTAATGCTAACTGCTATTTTCTCCACAGAGTATATTACTTAGTCAATGATTTTTCTATCGCTGGTTGGATCAGCGTTAGGGAATGATAAGTAAGTGTACACCCATTTTTAATAAACGTTTGGTAATTTTAATATTGTTCATATATTTTTTTAACATAGATTTGGGGATTTATTGCAAATATTGGTCATTTAAATTTCATATTGACCGAAAGTAATCGAGGATGATAATCGATATGTGGTTCGATGGTGGGTTATTGCTGGCTCTATATACTCTGGTGCATGCACACTGTTGTTCTATAGGACTTTGAAAATATTTCACACTAGTTTAAGTTCAGTTTTTCCAATAACTTAAAATGAACAAAAGGGGTGACTTCTTGTTGCAAGGATTATACCTTTCTGGTTTGTTCTGGCTCCAAGTATTATAGCTGCTGTGTCCATCTCTTTTGTGGGCGTCACCCATTTCTTTTTCCTCTTGTTTGATAGACTTTTCTTGCTGAAGTTTCCATTAAGCGCAGTGAGAAATATTTCAAAGTCCCAGGCAGACATCATGTGCATGCGGCAACAAGGTTTTATTTTCAAATTATATACCACCATTTACAATAAATTTTACATTTTTTAACGATTATTTCAATATTTTTTCTATGATATTTAACTACATACATAAAGATGTGGCAGCCATATTGATTTTTACAAATATTCACAACATATGTTCCAGTGCAGCCAACATAGAGTATGTACTTCAGAATTTTAGAACTTATTTATTTTTGGGCATCACATTCTTTCATAGGTTAGAGTACTTAAATTGCGTTAGGTTAGCTTTTAGGTTTGTTAAATATCGTGTATATGGTGGCAGCATTGCATGATTCCATAGTGTAAACTGCTTTGCGTTTATTTGTGCATGCGGTGGTGTCTGCCTGAGATTTAGAAAATTTTCTCACTGTGTTTAATGGAAACTTACCAGACTTTTCCTAGGCAATCTGTTGGTATCCATTCTTCAGACATGTTCATACCATTTTCTCCTATATTTTTGTTTTATCTGTCAAACTGAATATTTGTAATTCTTTACGGATATTTTCACTTCTTTTTTTATCCATTAAAGTATATCCTGCCACAAATCATAAATATTTTGTTTCTGCTGCTTTTATTCTTATAATTGACTGTTTATTCAGAGTTCATATTTCTGAGCCATTCAATATTGCAGGTACAGCCAATACTTTATAAAATTTTAAATGTGTTTCTTTTCTTACTTTCTTTCCCAGTGAAATATGTGTAATTTATTATTTATGTCTTTTCCTCTATTATAACCTGAAGATACACCTAGATATTTGAAATCTTTTACTTGTTCTAGCATTTTGTCATTTAATACTGTTTTTGTTCTTTCCATTTCTTTGCCACACTGGGCCATTACTTTAGTTTTTGTTGAAAGCTTGTGCAATATTATTTAATTTAAAAATTGCTCTTTGTAAGCCATTATAGCCTGATCATCAGCAAATATGAGTGTGTCAACATGGATTTTATTATTAGAATTTAAAGTTACTTATCATTTTCTGACAACTCCGTCAATATGTAAATTGAATAGAGTGGGTGAAAGAGGGCACCCTTGTCATTATCCTTGATTTATTACGTTTTTATATTTCCACTCTTTATTTTGATATTTGTATTTGCATATAAGCTTTGAATAGCTCTTATATGTTTTGGAAAGATTCTTTTGGTTAATATGCTCCACAGGGTTTCTCTTTCTACCCTGTCGGAAGCTTTTATATAACTATGAAGGCTGTGTATAATGGCAGATTAAATTCTTGTCTTTTTTCAATTATATGTGCTGCTGTAAATATGTAATCTAGGCAGGATCTTCCTTTTTGGAAATCATTTGTGATTCTAATAGTAGACATTGAGTTATATTAAGTTATGTAGGTAGGAAATAACACTATGAAGTTTATTTTAATATTGTTTAGTTGTTTCTTGACTCACCTCATACTTCTTAACTCATAAGCAGACTCGAGCTTCTTCACTTCATTTGTGACATTCTCAATGCTGTATTACGTTCACAATTGATGTCCAATAGCCTCCTCTCCTGCAGACTGATTTGGGAAAAAAAATTACATATGCAAGAATAAAAACACAGCTATGAATTTTGAAATACCCGGTGATAAGGAGAGGGGATTAATTTGGAAGTTCGTAGCCATCAGATGGTGCGGAGGTCAGTCTGCAGGAGAGGAGGCTGTTGGACATCAGTTGTGAACATAATACACCATTGTGAATGTCACAAATGAAGTGAAGAAACTCAAGTCTGCTTGGGAGTTAAGAAGTATGAGGTGAGTCAAGAAACATCTAATCAATATTGAGTTATATTCTTTATTTGATTAGTTAATATCTTTGCGTACAGTTTATAACAAGTATTCAGTAGACTAATCCCTCTGTAATTATCACAGTCATCCTTACAACCTTTTTTTAAATATAGGTATGACAATGGCTGTTCCCCATTCATCTGGTATATGCCCTCTTTTCCAACATGTATTAAATCTCAATAATCTATCTTGTAAGGATTGTGGTGCATATTTTATCAGTTAAAAGGGGTGACTCGATTACAAAATATGAGAGAAGACATTCCATATCATATTAATCATGTGATAAAATAATTCAATTGATAACCTTGAATTTCGAGACTCATTCTCACCAAAGAAATTGAAGTGCAATTTAGAAAATTGGAAATTTGATAGGTTTTGATTAATTAATTTTTAAAACCTATAAAACACATTCTTTGCTTGTACAATATTTTTTGTATTAATAACTAGACTACTGCAAGTCCTAGAGAGCTGTTCTATATCTCATTTTAAATGAAATTTGATATGTTTTTATTTGATATTTAGTCGGTGACAAATCTTTTAGACACTCAATTTTAATTTTTTTTTCGAAGTGGTAGTTTTTAGAAATTAAAAAAACAATGTTTGTTAGTATTGTGAAATTATAATAGGAAATAACATTATGAGGTTCTTCTTAATAAATAAGGTGAGTCATTGTCACCTTACCTCATGTTTGTTGATTCAACTAACTTTCATTAGGATGCATTTCAAAGCATCTCTGTTTTATCTTCAGCTTGTCCAGACTGATGATTCTTACATTGTCAGCCCTGGATGTCGACTCCTATTCCCTCTTTTTATGGTTCAAATAACTTGCACATCAAATCTCTCTCCCCGGGAATTTCAAAATTCTTTATTCTCTCCTTGTTCTTCTGGATGTACATTTTTCTCCTTAATGGTGAGTTCATTTCTGTTTTCTAACTATTTTAATAATTTTATGTTTATATCAATTTTATGATTTTTCTGATCAAATGTGAGCAGCTACTGCAGATTTTTCTACTTTTTTTTTTACATTTCTTGTGTGTTCTTTAGTTCTAATAGTTAAATTTCTCTTTGTTTTTCCTATGTACAAGGGTCATTTCATAAGTCATGGCAATAATTTTTTATCAGCCAATAAAGCTGATGGAAACAAAATTCAGTATATACAAGTGAGAGTCACTGGAATATCCTTCACAATGGTGTTACAAAACTAGGATCTAGATACAGTAGGGACAATGAAAGATGCATAAATAGAAATCATTGTTTTACTTCTATTACACGTGAAGAAAAATAATAATATTCATATAACCCACAGCTAACACACTTCAAAATTTTAATTGGAGATGCTGCTGCATGTGAAGCGGTTTACAAACAGGGAGGATATCTTAACAGTGTTTCAATTAAGAATGGTGCACATAGACACATCACAAACAGCTAATGGTATTCAGCACCTTGCTCATCATTTGCAAATATGTGTGTAAGCCTTGGGGGATTATTTTGAAGGATGTTAGTTGTGGGTTATATGAATATTTTTGGAAAAACTGCACTTAAAGTAGCGTGAAATATTTTCAAAGTCCTATAGAACAACATTGTGCATGCACCAGAGTTTATAGAGCCAGCGATAACAAATAATCGAACCACATATAGATTATCATCCTTGATCACTATCTGTTGCTATGAAATTTAAATGAGCAATATTTGCAATAAATCCCCAAATCTATGTTAAAAAAATATATTAATAATATTAAGATTACCAAACGTTTATTAAAAATGGGTGTACACTTACTTATCACTCCCTAACGCTGATCCAACCAGCGATAACCCAAAACAGCAATAGAAAAATCATACACTAAGTAATATTACTCTGTGGAGAAAATAGCAGTTAGCATCACAATATTGTCTAAGTGTCATAATATTGTGATTTGCATATTTAAATAAATACTTCAAAATTGTTTAATATTGTTGTAAGAATTGTTTGAAAAAGTTTAAAATGTTAAATAAATGTTAGTAAATACAGAAGAAGAGGTATAGTTTACAACAATATAACTAAAAAATCAAGAGCTAGTAGAAGTGTAGTTGAGCCATTTTTTTTTTTTCACATGTAATAGAAGTAAAACAATGATTTATATTTATGCATCTTTCAATGCCCTTTACCCACATCCTCTTGTATCTGAATTCCAATTTTGTACCACCATTGTGAAGGACATTCCAGTGACTCCCAGTTGTATATACTGAATTTTGTTTCCAGCAGCTTTATTGGCTGTTAAAAAATAGTTGCCATGACTTATGAAATGACCCTTGTATATATGTAGATGATGAGTTAATTTGTGTTTACTAACTGTTTTAATAATTTGGTGTTTACATCAATTTTATGTTTTTCTGACCAAACATAAGCAGCTATTGCAGATTTTTCTACTTTTTTTTTTACATTTCTTATGTGTTAGGGATTACAAAGATAATTTTTAACCATTAGAACTAAGGAACATAAGAAATGTAAAAAAAGAAGATAATGCCTGTATTTCATATCCCATTCGTGCTACATTTCTTGCTCATCACATCTTTTAGATTTACTGTTTTTATTTCTCCATACACATGTCTATTCATCTCTCTTTGGTCCAAACATTTTCCTGAGTACTTTATTCTCAAATATTTGTCATTTCTCCGGCTCAACTTCAGAATACTTCGTTCAATGATTTTCCGAACTACATTCTTGTAATAGCTTACTGTTGCTCTACCTACTTTTATCATCTTTACTAACAACTTGTACTATTTTAAACATTTTGTAATGATATTTATAACATTTTTTACAATTATTAAACATTTGTTGAGGTATGCAAATTCTCATTTTTATCTTTAAATAATTTTTCTAAGTTCTACAGAATTGTAGTGCACATGTGCGAATGCTTAAAGAAACTTCTGCCAGATGGCAGGACAATTCTGTAAAATTGGAATGACCAACATTCACAATTAATTCCAAAACATATTTTAAAAAATGGATGATCACTCACTTCATCTTGTTATGTTTCAATGGGATAAGTTAGTGTATACCAGATTAGTTTATAATTTATTAAATAATATATAATTTATAATGTTGAGTGATTCCGGGTTATGTGGCCGTGGTCCATAGTTGGTGTTGATACCAGACGTTTCGCCCTCAACTGCGGAGGGCATCTTCAGTGGCGAGTGCTTCTATGCGTGTTTCCTGGTCGGAAGATCTACTTAGAATGAGCGCTGTGGACGTAGAGGACGTTGTATTAGTGGTGGGTGCAGGGTGAGTGGGCGTGGCTCTTGCTGATTGGCTAATAGTCGTCTCCTTGTTGTCACTGGTGTTAATGCATTTATTTTCTAGTGTATGAAACCAGGCCTTAGACAGTTTGATACCTTCTTCTTTTCTGTTAATATTTCCCTTATGCTTGTATATTTCTATAGCCTCTCAGTATAATCTAGGGAAATAGTAGGAAGTTGTGGCTAAAACTTGTGTATCGTTGAATAGAATCTGGTGTCCATTCGTAATGGCATGTTCTGCTACAGCTGATTTATCCATTTCTCCTTGTCTGCAGTTTCTTTTATGTTCTGATAAACGGGTGGCTATACTTCTTTTCGTGGTCCCTATATATGATTTACCACACGAACAAGGAAGTCGATATACGCCGCAAGTGGAGAGAGGTGGCCGAGGATAGATCTTCCGACCAGGAAACACGCATAGAAGCACTCGCCACTGAAGATGCCCTCCGCAGTTGAGGGCGAAACGTCTGGTATCAACACCAACTATGGACCACGGCCACATAACCCGGAATCACTCAACATTACGATTACCGGCCATGAAAGCCTGCATTCAAATATATAATTTATTTTGTTAGGTTATGAAAGGGCAGGTTAGTGTACATTTATTTCTTATAAACGTGTTTGGGAATTTATTGAGAAGGTTGGTCATACTGATTTCACAGATATGTGGTTCCATAAACATTTATGCATGTGCACTGCTATTCTGTAGAATTCAGAAAAAATTGTTGGACGAGGTATTCTAATGTTTTTTTTCTCCTTTCTTAAAGTAAGAGACTATGTTTTGTATTTGTGAATATAATTGGAAGAATCACCAATTTACATACTTTCAATTTACATACATATTTTGTAAGATAATTTGAGGTAACAAAAGTTGCTGTAGTGCATAACAACTAGTAATAATTGATAGGTTCTAAATTTTTAAATATGTTAATTTTTCATGCATTAAAATACAAAAATATTTAGAAAAAGTTAAAAGTGCTAAAAATTTAATATATCTTCTTTTAATTTCACACAATAAGCACATTGTAATAAGAATGTGTATGTAAGTATTCTGTCTGCCGCAGTGGACTAGTAGTTATGTTCCTTGCCTCTGGTCCCGAGGGTCACGGGTTCAAACCCGGCTGGGGTCAATGGATTTTTTAGGATGGAAAATCCAAGGAGCAAGTATTCCGGATGGGACTTTAAGCTGTGGATCCCAAGTCTGATGGTTTACAGGCTCGTAAAAGATTCTTAAACTTGAATAAAGAGGCCTCTAAACAAAATTTACCAATATTTTTCATCCTAGTAATACCTTAGTGGTCTACTAGATGTCTTATTGGGTTACTATGTTGACTGCATACCATTCATGACATCTTTAGGGAAATAAGCATAACTAAATTAATTTGATCTAGGAACTCCTAACAAAGGAGAGGCTAAGGCCCAACATTGGACTTTTATGCCATTGTAGATGTAAATATTCTACTCATCAATCAAGACTAGATGTTATTGGTTTGTTGAAATTATTTCATGTTACAGTACACAATAAATAAACTCCAAGAGCGACAGGCCTAGAAGGCCCTTGGCTGACCAGCCAGCTGCTGGCCTCACATCCACATGTGTTAATCACATCATCTAGTCAGTGTAGGGGTGGCATGTGGTCAGCATGTTGGATCTCCCAGCCGTTATAGCTGGTATTTTCAACCTGGGTGGGCACCAGTCCCACACTGGCCGAAATTCCATGAAAAAAATTTCTTCCCCCATGGAGACTCAAACCAGCGCAAGTCCTATAGCTCTGCACCAAGGCTTCTTGTTTTAACCACTCGGCTACGGCGCGGGACATACCATCTTCAAATTGCCCATTATAAACCTTTGCAGTTAACATTTATACAGCTCGATATTCCATAAAATGATAGTTCCACATTATATGAAGTCAATCTAGCTTACTTCAAAGAAGTGATGTCAGATGTTTGCAATGTCTACTTTCTGATTTTTTAGAACTTGGGCAACTTTGCTCTTAATTTGAAATCCTTTGTGTGTGTGTTTTTTTTAATATTGAATTTGTTTTGTAAGAAGTTTATTTTTGAATCAGTAAGCATATTGATTTTGTTAAATTAATATTAAGAAGTTAAAGCTATTACTATGATTGAAATAAATAAATTAGTGTACACAACTAAACTATTATAATCAATGGTAAAGATAAAAAAAATTGCCTGAACTAGGAATCAAACCCTGAACCTTGAGCTTTACGTGCTGATTCTCTGACCACTGAGTTAATTCAGGCTACATTCCCATCCAAGCATAAATCCTCCCTTTACCTTATTCTATTGGTCCCATATCCAATGCAATAATTCATATCTTCTTAATGTAGAAGCTATTCAGTGTGTATTTGAAGAGAAAAATATATGCTCAGATTGGGGTTTGAACCCAGGATCTTTGGCTTTCTATGCCATTGCTCTACCAATTGAGTTACCTGAGCAATGGTTAGAGCATTGGCATAGAAAGCCAAAGGTCCTGGTTCAAACCTCAGTCTGAGCATATATTTTTCTCTTCAAATATAATTTATCCTTCAGTGAGAAATATTACATTAATAATATCATATTCCATGTGTATCTACCATGTTACAAAATATGTCTATGTGACCTCCATGGGATTCAGTGTAAGTGCTCACATATGTCACTTGATAGATTGTCTCACTCTTTCGATATGTTGGTTGTCGCTGATTATCCTCAGTGGCTACATGAAAACGCTGTTCAAGGGTTTATTCATTAGGAAGTAGTTCAGCATATTTTCAGTTGCCTCCACAAGTAAAAATCAAAGTGGTTAAGGTCCAGTGATTGAGCTTATCAGGCACAAGGGCTTTCCCATCCTATCTATCTTCTGGGAAGATGATGATGAGGTGGAAGTGGGCTGGTGCTCCAACATTCATTAGCCACATTCCCTATTGTATCATGAGAGGCACATTCTCCATCAAAGATGAAGAATGTTCTGTAGGAGTTCCAGGTATGCCTGTCCATTAAGGTGTTGTGCCAAAAAAATGGTCCAAGTAGCTGATCACCAATAATGCCTGCCCAAAGATTGAGGTAGCATGCTACCTTGTCATGCAGTGGGCCTGGGTTCGATTTCCGGTTGGGACAGGTTCCTGGGTGAGGTTTTTCCTCACCTGTAAAATAAATGTCAGGAAGCTTAGGGCCCAATGGTCCCCAAAAATCATCTGGCTATCATCATCCTTATTATCATCATCATCATCCTTCACCGGTGTGGAAAACAACGGGAAGCTACCACACCCTAATAAAGCTGCAAAGCATAGCATAAAAATGCTACAATTGCAGTAAAAAACCTGCCCTCGGGCAGAATTATTATAGATGGATAGATCATTCTTTAGTGATATAAATAATATAAATATTAGTTTTTAACACTATGTCTGGATAATACTAAATTAACTTTTCTTCTTATGTTATTCCCGAAGATCGAGGGTTTGAATCCCGGTGAAGTCAGGATTTTTAAACTGACCCAAACCTTCTGGCAACACTATGGCCCTGGGGTCAACTCAGTCTCTAATGAAATGAGTACCAGATACTTGTTCTGGGGGTAAAGGTGGCCGTCATGCAGGGTTGGCAACCTGGCTGACATCAAGTGCCGATTGTCTGGAAAAAGTGGGAGCCTTAACCTCCTACTATCCCAAGGGCCTCCTGAAGCCTGTAGTGGGATCACTTTTACTTTACCTTCTTATGGTATTACATTATACTATCCTGTAATGAAATAAAGTAAAAGGAGTGATGAGGATCTGAACTTGAGATATTGGCATCTAATGTGTTTATAACTGAGCTATACGACATTAGCTTCATATTAATGCAATTCAAAGCATCTATAGAAACATAACATTAATTTTAATTATAATGAGAATCGTCTCTATGATTAATTTTATTTATTTGGCAAATTACCTCTATATTAAATTTTAATTATGTGATGTCTTATATCCTGATCAATTGTATTTATAACAAATTGTCTGTTATTAATAAATTTTAATTATATCTGGGACCAATTTTAATATAACACATTTTCTCTCGGACCAAATTTAACTATGATACAAATTGTTTCAGTGGTCAATTTTAATTTTAAATTATCTCTATAACCAATTTTAATTATAAAACATTATGTCTGTGACCAATTTTAATTAGGCCTTTGAGAAAAATTCTCTATGTGACAAATTATTTCTGACAATTTTAATATTATAATGAATTATCTCTGATATCTAAATTTTTGAAAATTTTAGTGTTAATAAATTCTGTCTTCAAGCCACAGTTAGTCCAAAAACATTCAAGATTAAAAGTGTATAAAACACTGGCTCTTCCAACTCTTTTGTATGGTAGCGAAGTATGGATGTTGAAACAGAAGGATAGGCTATACAGAGACTTAGATCTGCTGAAATGAGATACCTTCGGAGGACTACAGGATACATACTCCTAGATCACAAAAAAATGAAAACGTCTTAGAAGAATTACACATGGAACCTTTAGAAAACAAAATTTCTGATTATAAGTCAAGATGGATGCAACATGTTCATCGAATGGGAGATCACATGATACCCAAACAAATGTTGGTTGGTTGGTATCTAATGTCGAGCACTTGATAATGAAATCATTCGCTCTCTTGCACTCCAATATTTAGCAGAAAGGCTGGTCTCTTCTACAAAAGCTGGACAACGGAGGAGATGGTTTCTTTCCATATCTTCATTTAAATTGCAAAAAGGGCATTTAGGTGAATCTGTTATGCCAATTCTGTGTAGGTGTTTATTCAAGCAGTCATGTCCCGTTAGCAGTCTGAATGTTGCTACTGCAGATTTTCTTTGTAATGTAGTAATGTCATAAGCTTGTAGATTTTCCCATTCCTTTCCAGATGTTTTGGTGGTGTATTCTTCTCTAAGTTTATTGATGTATTTATTTGAGATAATTCTTTTGATAGAGTGAAAGGAAACTGGAGCAGAAGTTGGGTTTGAAACAATTTTGCTACCCTTCTTGGCTAGAAAATCGGCTATTTCATTGCCTGTCACTCCACAATGGGCCGGAATCCATTGAAGTACAACTTTTTTATGTAGACGGGATAAATGTTTTATCATTTTGTGACATTCGATAATTTTGATGCTTTTGGGTGTTGTGTCTCGTGTTACCCAAACAAATGTTAAGATATCAATCTGTAGGAAGAAGACCAGGACGTCCACTCAAAAGATTTCTGGATGGTGTTTCTCTTGAGGCTGAAACAGGTTAACAAATGACCTAAATTCGTGAATGTGCTATGATGATGATGATCTCTGAACTAACTAACTCACTCGCACTATCGAACCCATAGGTTCATGGCCACACGGACATAAGCTCTCCATATATCCCTATCCTGAGCCAATGTTTTCCAATCATCCCCTGTATAATCTACTTCCCTCAAATCATAGTTAATGTTATTCTCCCACCTCATTCTTGGCCTACCAACTGGGCATTTTCCCTCTGGTTTTCCTACAAGAAGCTTCCATACACATCTTTCATTCCCCATTCGTGCCACATGTCCTGCCCATCGCAGTCTATGAGACTTACCTGTTCTCATTATATCTGGCTTCCTATAAAGACCATGCAATTCACTGACCAATTTTAATTATATGATGAATTGTTTCTGATTAATTTATTGATATGACATCATCTTTTGACTAGTTTTATTTAATTATAATTCTGTGTGACCAACTTTAATTACAAGATGAATATTGCCTCATGGCAAGTTTTAATTATATGATGAATTACTTCTGAAACAAGTTGTTTCCAAAGACTGAAAATCCACGACAAGGAAACAACCACAGCAGTACTTCTCTTTTGAGGAAATTCAAGGATTTACAAGTTAAATTTTCTCTCTCTTTCTGCAAAAAAATAAAATAAAACAATATTCTGTATTTGAATGCATGACTTTGCAAATCCAATCTACTGTGTTACCAGTATGCTGTTGTAATAAGACAGGATTCTTCCATTAAAATTGTTTAAACTAGGACATAGTGGTTTAACAATATATAACATTTGGTCTCTGAATAGTAATGGGAAGACTCGAAAGAATCTTAGTTTGTAGTGACCGGCCACTTTAATTTTTGCTAGCTGTAAATTATAATTGTATTCAGCCATTCTATAGGTCAGCAGTTCCCACCCTTTTTCGACTCGTGAACCCCTTCCTCAACGATCTGAGTTGGGTGAACCACTGACTTTTAAATATACATATAGTAGACATGCATAAAATTTAATTCAAAGAAAATGGTTTAATAGCCTTAAATTAACTTAACCCTTAACAGTTAAAACCTAAAGTTACTCTAGTTGCAGTTTATAAGTTACACAACGTGTAGGCCTAGTTGTAGCGAAATCAAATGCATTCCTAATGTTATTACATAACTGTAAATCACATTTGCGGCAAATATTAATTTAATAAATAATCTGATAAATTCGCGATATTACACATATGTAACAAGGGGCATTATTATAATACATAAGAATGTATTAGCTAAAAATGTTCTATTTTGGTATCGTTATGTAAGATGATGTCATAGCAGGCTTCATAGGAACTAAAAGACAATTGGATTCTTTTTTAAATTTTATTAATAACATTCACAAAAGTATTAATTTCATAATGGAATTAGAAACAAATAATAGTATAAATTTCTTGGATTTATCAATAAAACACATTGATAATAAGTTTGAGTTTGGTACCTTTCACAAACCATCTCATACTGATACCACTATCCATAGTTCTTCTCTTCACCCATATACTCATAAGATGGCAGCCTTTAATAGTTACATTCATAGACTTTTAAATGTCCCTCTTTCACCCTTGGAATATAATAATGAATTGAATATTATTAAACAATTAGCTATTAATAACTACAACCCTAAAATTATAGAATATTTAATTAAGAAAATTCATTACAAAAAGCAATTAACAAAGTTTTTCCATTACCCAAAGAAAATATAAAGAAATATGTCATACATAGGCCCACTTTCAAATAAAATATCTAAACACTTTAAAAAGTTGAACATTAATGTGGCATTTAAAACTAATAAAACTTTACAAAATATAATAAAAAACAATAAAACCAAAATAAAAATTATCAGGTGTATATAAACTGAAGTGTGGTACATGTGACAATGTCTATATAGGACAAACTGGTAGACCTTTTATCTTTTGGATAAAGGAACACATGAGAGCATATAAACAGAAATTTAGAATATTCAAAATATGCTAACCACCTATTCCAATTTAATCATTGTTTCAATCCAAATTTTGAAATTTTACATGTTTGTGATAAGGGTAAGAAGTTGGACCTTTTGGAGGCTGTAGAAATAAATAAATTGAAAAGTAGTAATAAACCGTTAAATTCTCAACTTGATTTGAATGAATCGCCTTTGTTAAATTAAAAAATTTAAATAAATTATTGTTGTATTGTTGCTTAGATCAGTTGATATGTACTATAATAACTAATAACATAATTCATAATTTAACATGTCTGAAGAAGGTACAGTGTACCGAAACAGCTGTCACTGAATTATATCTTAATAAATATGAAAATCAAATAAAACTAAGTTTTATTTTTATTTAATTAATAATTATTATTGTTACTGTTTATTATTATTATTATTATTACTATATGTTATAAATAGGATAACTAGGACCAGATATTTTTAATTAGTTATTTAAATCGTATATTTTTAATTAGTTATTTAGTAGCCTTATTAAACTAGGAAATTATATGATTCAAAACCCTCATGTTATAGGAAATATTAGTTTGGAATTCAGATTCATGTAGTAAGAAAATACAGTTAGGAATTTGGCCATGGAAACTTCCAGAACAAAATGTACCGCTAGGGCATATGAACTTGCTATGCTTGGAGAGAGGGAGAGAGAGGGAAAAATGGGGAGAACACACAAGCCTTAGAATAGATTTTACAGTTAGGACTTCAGAGGGAGAAATAAAAGGATGGTCAGGGGATGAAGGCGGTCTGACTGTCGACAGAATTACTGGAGGTAAGTCTGCACCATGATATTTTAATAGGATTTTGGGGGCCTTTGTAACAAAAACAATATGGGTTTTTTTGTGTATAGGAACGAATTGAAGTAGATATGAAAGTAATAAGTTATCAATGATACGAGTAGTCAGGCCATGTGGCCTAGTTTCAATCTCTCTCTCTCTCTCTCTCTCTCTTCCAAAGAATTAGGTAATAAAATAAGTTAGGCTAGTTAATTATTTGTAATGATATATAAATTTGTTCTTATAGTTTCAAATATAGAATATTATAGTTGTTTAATTATTTATTTATTCATCTCAATTGGATCGACTTGAAATTTTGTATACTTGTAAAGGACCTGTGACAATACAATAATTTCATATTTATTTTCTAAAATCCTGGCCAGAATCATCAGAAAAAAAAAAAGTGTCTTTGTATTTATATAACGGAATCTTTGAACACGATTTTCACCCACTTAGAGACATTGGATCGACTTGAAACTTTGTATACTTGTAAAGGACCCGTGACACTACAATAATTTCATATTTTATTTCTAAATTCCTCACCAGAATCATCAGAAAATCAAAAAAATTAAAACTGGTATAATAGATTACGGACTTGTCGGCTTTTTAGTCAATCGTTGTAAGAGCTCAGTTGGTAGAGCGGTGAACTAGTGGTATATAATTTCAGTGATCCATAGGTCGCTGGTTCGAATCTGGCTGGGGAGGATTTTTTTTAGAGGAGTAATACTTTTAGCTCATACTACAATAGTATGGAATTTAAAGATATTTACATTCTTATCTTATTCTGTAAAATATTAAAACTAAAAAATAAAAAAATAAATAATAGTTTTAAAAAACTAAAACAGCACGCTTTATTAGAAAAACAAAAAGAAAATAATTTTACCATCAAAAGCGTGGGGTGCTTTTTATGATTTTTACATGTAACTTAGAGACTTTACTTTTACCAATATTTGTTTATTATCAAATATATTAATTGATATTGAGCACCCCATGCTTTTGATGGTAAAATTATTTTCTTTTTGTTGATAATTCTAGTTTTATTCTATATGTGTTGGAGATGATTTTTTTGTTGAGCACTTTAAATTTATCCCAAGCGTGTTGGAAATTAAAATTATTTTTCATTTTTGAGTTCGGTTTTCTAATAAAGCGTGCTGTTTTAGTTTTTTAAAACTATTATTTATTATATTATTATTATCTTCTTCTTCCTTCCAAGTATTAGGCAAGGCCTGTTACGATCCTATAGAAAATTTTCCCTGCAGCGTTTCATAGGACGGCCCAGAGATCGTCTTCTTGGTATATAATTATAAACAACTTTGGGGATCCGTTTTGAACTCATTCTTTCAAGATGGTGTTTCCAATTTAGTTGGTACTGTTTAATGTATTCCAAAATTAGCATAGTCTTCAATTCTTTTAAGATATCGGTGTTCCTTTTCCGATCCCATCTGGTGTAACCCACTGTTACTATTATTGTTATTATTATTACTATTATTTTTTATTACTATTATTACTATTACTATTATTACTATTACTATTATTATTACTATTATTATTATTATATTGTTATTGTTACAATACTGCAGAAATGATGGAAACAATTATAGACCTAACTTCGAAACCTGCCATTACGGAATTTTTGGGAAACAATGCTACATTTATTATAGGCTATGAACTGTGAGGTAATGTACTTTATATCACATACAGTAATGTTGAACAAATCTTATTTTACAAATGAGAAAGTATTTAAAAAATGTGTTTATTGTTAAGGTAATGGAGGAATACGTTTTTATGAATTGTTTAAATTTTAAATGCCTTATTAACTTTGGCATCAATGCATTACTAAGAATCCAAGCACATGTTCTATGTTATGAGAAAATTGGCACATAATAATATTGGACTATAGTAAAAAAAAAAACAGCTGCTCATGGATGGAAGTAGTGAAACATCTATATAAAGTGGATCAATTAAAACTTATGTCAAAGTTTCTTGGTTAATAAATATTCTTTTGTTTATGATTATGCAGTATATATTTTTGTATTAATTTTGGTAAATTGTATTCATTTGTGTTTTTTTAGTTGCGGGAAACAATATTTAGTTTTTCACAAAATGAATTAGCACCAAAGGCTCAAGAAATCGATAAGAAAAATGAATTTACAGATATGCGTAAGTAATGTTTATTGGTTTAATAATTCTAGATTTAAAACCACTTGAAGTCTATAGACTTCATAATAATTTTCATTGCTTACAAATTATAATAAGCCTTCTATCTTTTTGTTTTTCTTGACTTTGTTTTTGTTAAGTTTTGAATATCTATATAGAACATTATATGTTGCAGAAATTCTGGCGGCAACTTGGTGATTTAGGGACACTTGGACCCACTGTTTCATATGAGTATGGAGGTTCAGAGCTGGGTTATCTGAGTCATGTTGTAATAATGGAAGAATTAAGCAGAGCATCAGGATCAATTGCACTAAGTTATGGAGCACATTCCAATCTGTGTGTTAATCAGATACACAGAAATGGGAACCAGAAACAAAAAGAAAAATACTTGCCTAAGGTGAATGAAGAAAAAATACAGTAGAAGCTCCTTATTTGCGAGGGATACATTCTGTAAATATGCCGCGAATACAGAAACTGTGAATATGGAATGGTAATTTGTATGGTATACAGGGGATATGTTCCAAGGTTCCAAAATAAAATAAAAATTATCAAAATAAAATTGATTTTTAACAATTTTTATTAATTATTATCATCAGGCTTGGGCAATAGTTTGAAGAAGTCAGTAATTTTTTCCTGTTTTGCCGCTTTAAAAGGTCTTTCCATTCAGATTGATATTCAGGTGTGAATTCAGCGATAGAATTCCTTATTTTGTCTTTGGATCACTTGATGAATCATACAGTTGATTCATTAACATTGAAACAGCGTGATATAGTTGCAAAGACTCACCAATGCGTAAACGGTCAAGTATTTCTATTATATTTTAAGAGATTTTTTTTTTATTATATTTAAATTAATAATAAAAACATAGAGTATTTCTATTTTTACTTTAAGCGGCAACACAACTTTTTTCCACTCTGGAATTAATTTTTCTTTCCTTTTACCGACATTATAAATTGAGAACAAAGCAGAAGAGACACGTGTTATTCAATCAAAATTATTGCAACGAATGACAAGTTGAAACAACAAAACACCGATCATGGCAAGGATGGCATTTGCCAATGGAAATAGTGGTGAAATAAGGCAGCGGCAAATTTTATCAACAAACTTTCGGTTAGTGGCAATAAGGTTTGTTTTAATTTGGTATTTATTTGTCCATTTGGTTTGAATTGCTCTTTGTAAAAGCCACCTTGGCATAACCTGCAGTAAAAAAAGTTGCCAATGCATTAATAAAGGATACTAATTCTTCTAATATATTGACTGGATCTGCAAATAAAGAAATTTCTTGCTGCAAATACAGGATCTGTGTCGCAATCCTTTAACCTGCGAATAATGAAAATGTGAATAATGGAACCTTGAGTAAAGAGCTTTTACTGTAATATTTTATATAGACTTACATCACATTTTAGTCTTGTGGTACCATTGTTCTTAATTAGAATAAGGGTTACTAGTATGCAAAGGTTTCATAAATACCAATGGAACTCTATTTGTAGCTGAAATAGATAATGTGGGAAAGGTAGGGCATGTGACATGATTTATGGTTAACTTTATTTATAAATATCAGTAGAGCAATTAAATTAATATTAAGAAGCTAAAGCTGTTACTATGATTGAAATAAGTAAATTAATGTACATAACTAAATTATTGCAATCAATGGTAAAGAGAAAAATGTTTGCCTGAACTGGGAATCAAACCCTGAACCTTCAGATTTCCATGCTGATGCTCTGACCACTGAGCTAATTCAGGCTTCAATCCCATCCAAGCATAAATCCTCCCTTTACCTTACTCTCTTGGTCCCACATTCAAATGCAATGAATCATCATTAACAAATACACAATGAATGGCTTCTACATTAAGAAGACATGAAGGGACTCCACATAGCTATAGCATTATTTATTAAATTAATATTAAGAAGCTAAAGCTGTTACCATGATTGAAATAAGTAAATTAATGTACACAACTACAATATTGTAATCTGCCGTGTTGCCATCTATGGTTGAATTTATAAACTTCAAAATTAAAATTTGTTCATTAGGAATATCAAAATTCATCAATCAATATTTATTTTTCTGAATGTATATCTTCTCCCAAACTGTCAATTCTAAAGGTTTATCCAATAGTTTTAAAAGTTTTGTTTCTCTTCCAATTTTATGATGTTCTAATAAACTATGTGCAGCCATTGCAGATTTTTCAATTTCACAGTTTTTAATATTTCTAAAATGTTCTTTAGTATGAGTTTCCAAATTCCTTTTCATTTTTCCTATATACACCTTACTGCAATCATTACAACTTATTTAATAAATTCTAGATTTCTTACTGTCTGGAACATTGACTTTTTTTATTAGTACTTAGATGATTACCCAGACTAAATTTATTTATTGGTGCCAAAGTAATATTGTATTTGTCAATTTTTTTTTAAATTTCCTATGCATTTTAGAATGGTAAGTAATTTTCTTGATTTTTTTCTTTTCTATGCAATTTTTATGATGATTTATGAATATAAATGATTATTACCTCATACATTTCTCACAAGGGTGGAGATAAAATGAGGCCCATTATCAACAGTATAAGGTCACATACATACCTAATATTCAAATGGTTATGTAATGAATACAAGAAAGTGGAAGGATTTGATAATGTCTCAATAGATAACTCGTTTCAACTGATAGGAAAATCAGAGAACACACAATTAGAACCAACAGACAGATTAGTGTCGTTTGATGTAGCTTCATTGTTTCCTAGCATCCCTAGAGAAACCACTATTGAAATTTTGGAAAAATGATTAAACAAAAACAAATTAGAAAAAGAATGTATAAAAGAATTTATAATTCTAACCAAATTATGCATTGAACAAATATTTTTTACATATAAAGGAAAATTTTACAAAAAAAAATTCTGGGCTTTCTATGGGAAATCCTCTATCACCCTTTTTGGTCAATTTATTTATGGGAAGTTTTGAGCAGAAAATAACAAGTGAACATCCTTTGATTTTCAAATTTTGGAGTAGATACGTTGACGATGTAATTGCTATTGTGAATCACAAACAGATAGAGGATACTTTAAAGCTTTTGAACATTCAGAATAGAACCATAAAATGTACCATGAAACTGAAAATGAAAGACAAATCCCATTTTTTTATCTTATTTTAAGAAGGAATGGAGAAAACATGATAGAATTTGGAATTTATAGAAAGAATACACATATAAACAACTATATTAAAGCTTCAGGATTCAACCATTTTGCTCACAAAGAGGCAGTATTCAATAGTTTGACACACAGATTGGTAAATATACCTATGAGCAAAGAAAATTATGAAAAAAGAATACATGATTAATGTTGCAATAGATAACGGTTATGAAGAAAATATGGTATACAAGAAAATAAATAAATTTAAAAGACAAAAATTAATTAATGAAAGCACACTTATAAGAGAAACAAAAAATCAAATTCAAGAAATTCGCTTACCATCCATTGAAACACCATAAGTTTCAAAAAGTTTAATTTAAGATTGGCACCGAAGAACAAATACAGCCTTAATTGGATAATTAAAACCAATAAAAATGAAAGAATTGAAGAAGAAAACAAATCAGGAATTTATCAGATCAAATGCAGGGATTGTGACAAAATTTATATTGGAAAAACAAAAAGAAATTTGAAAACAAGAGTGAAAGAACATCTTACAAATGTCAAGAATGGAGAAGTGGAAAAGTCAGCAGTAGCTGCTCATGCTTGGTCCGAAAAGCATTTAATTGAATCAAAAGCCAGTCTAATTAAACAAATAGATAAACAAAAGGAACTCCAGTTTGGGAAAAAATCCACATTCAGAAAAATAAAGGAAAACTTCGAAATTCCTGCAAATTTTGACCTGATCCAGAGGTTCATCAGTCCACCAACAGAGGGAAGAAGAAGAGTTTCTTCCGATCGACATAACATCAGTCGCCAAGATTGTATTGAAGATGAGACTGTTATGGTCTTGAAATTGCGATCTACTTAGAAGATTTATATGAGGAGAGGTAAGAAACATTTAATTTCACCATAAATTAAACCTCATAGTGATTAATTCCTATAAAACTTGAAAATAAAATCTGTTGCCAAGATTGTACTGAAGATGAAACCATTATGGTCTTGAAATCACGATCTACTTAGAAGATTTATATGAGGAGAGGTAGGAAACATTTTATTTTATCATTACCTCATACTTTTTACTTCCCAACATTAATTTCAATACACTTCTTATCTTATCTCATATTTCATGTTTTTTTTCTGTAATTCCTGTGTTTTAAAGAAACATGAAATATGAGGTAAGATAAGAAGTGACTCATTCATTCATTGGAGTCTTAAAATATGTAAACCAAATGTTGGACATTTTGGTAATTCATTGTTTTATTATTCATATAATACATCTCAATTTACTTGTCAACCAAGGATTTTGTTCAATCTGAATGGTTCAAATGATGGATTCAGATTGGTAAAACTTAGGTTATTTTATATGAGAACCATCCCAAACTTTGCCATAAAGGGAGATTCCTTATGTACATAATAATCAAAGCCTCTAAACTCAAAATGTGACATCTAAATATCAATTGTAATTATGGTGACGGTACAATAAATATACATTTTTTTGCAAGCACCATTTTTATATTAATATTATTCTAGTGATGTTGCACATTGCTTTCATAAATGTTGAAAATTGCCACTTTCCCAATATAACATATCTTAATAGTTAACTGATCGACACTCGTCTGAAATAAGGAAATAAGCTAGACAATGGAACAAATATCAGATAAGTGTGAATCATTTTAATTAGCGTTTTAAATTAGAAACCGATGTTGAATGCAAGCTTTCATGGCTAGTAATCATAATATTAAGAGAGGGCTATGTGGCCGTGGTCCATGACTAGCGTTTCTCCCTCAACTGCGGAGGGCATCTTCAGTGACAAGAATTCTAGATAGTGTTCCCTAGTTGGAGGCTCGATTGTGAATGAGCGGTTGACTGTTGGAAACTGGTATTTATATCAGTACAATGCATCATCTCAATATCAATTATAATTATAGTGATGGTACAATAAATACACATAGTTTTACAAACACCATTTTTTAAACATTTACGATACAGTATTACTCCTCTTTTACACTTTTCAAGGGACCAGAGGGAAATTGGTGTAAATTAGGGGTAAGTGTAAATTATAGGAAACGAGGAGGTAAAAAATGTTGACCTCATATTCTACAACCGTTCTAGAACATCCAAAAAAAGCACTGACTGAGATAATATACAAAATTGGCTATATAATGTAATGTTTTTTTTAATCTTCTTTTTCACTTCATGGGCTAGGCAAAAGTTGCCTGTTCCGCCTCACAGTTGTTCTGTCCATCTTTTCACTGGCCTTCCTACATTCCTTGAACCTCTTGGTTTGTAGTTGAATGCTGCTCTTGGTAATCTTGTTACATTCATTATTTCTACATGTGTAAACCACTTCGCTCTATATTCTTTGATTTTCTTATTCAGTGGATATACATTTAACTCTGTTCTTATATCTTCATTCTTTATCTGATCCAATCTTGTGCAGTCTTTTGTTCTTCTAAGGATGTTCATTTCTGCGCTTTGTATTCTACTTTGTAATTTTTTTGGTCATTACCCAAGTTTTGCTCCCATAAAGTAATGCAGGAACTGCCAATGTTTTATAAAACTTCAATCTAGTATCTCTTCTTGTTTTATTCTTTAATGTTTTATGTATAGTTCCACATATCATTTGAAATTTCGACAGTTTCATATTTATGTCTCTTTCATTATTTGTGTTTATAGTAAAATTGCAACCCAAATAATTAAAATGTGTTACTTGTTCCAGAGGTTTGTTGTCTATTACGATTTTTGACAATGTTTTTTTTTTAATGTAAAATAAAATTCTTTACACCTCACCTCATATCCTGACTTTTATTTATATAGAAGACAGGATATGAGGTGAGGTGTAAAGAATTTTATTTTAAATTAATCCTCATTGTGATGTTCCTATAATAATTCAATGTAATGTATGTTTTGAACTGCTGTAAACATAAAATTACTTTCTTTTACTTTCACCATTAAAAAAAAATTAATAACAAGCAGAGGTTGAGCAAGCAGCACTATGACTCTTTATTGAGAGATTAAAAATAATTTGTTTTGCCATAGTAGTACATGGGTTGGATTTCAGAAATGTTTGAAAGTTCTGAGCTAGCTTCGTTGGCTTGATGAACATGCTCTGCTCTTATCAATATTCGTTGGCTCATTACACTTGCTTGGTTCCTTATTGATTGTATAGCAGTCAGCTTCGTTGGTTCAATGAACTTGCTCTTGCTGTTTATCAATTGTACAGAAGCTAGATAATCAAATAAATTGATTATCTTCAATCTTTAAGGCATTGAAGATCGATGTGATGTGACATAAATAGTGGGAAAATAAAATTGCAGGAACATAAAAGCGAGGTTTTTAATACATTGTGAATATAGGGAAACTGAAGGGACCTTCAAAGAATGTTGTAAAATGGGGAACGTAAAAGCGGGGTAATACTGTATTAATATTCTAGTGATGTTGCACATTTCTTTCATAAATGAAGGCCATTGAAGATGCCCTCCGCAGTTGAGGAGAAACGTATGGAAGAAACACCAGTTATAGACAATGGTCACATAGCTTGGAATCTCTTGATGTTAAAAACCAATGTGTATAGATGTGTAGGAAAATTTACGTATTTTTGTATATACGTCAGCACTTTTGTGTATCAGAAATGAGATCTTGCTAATAACCTATGTTAGGCCAAAAGAACTAATGTAAAGATAGTGTGAGTTATTTTGGTTTGTTAACTTTCAAGTTTTAAAACCAATGTGTATAAATGTGAAGTAAACTCAAATATAATAGCTTATTGTGGGACATAGTTGACATCAGGAAGCATAATTTTAAATGATATACCATTTGTTGTAATCAATGATAAAGAGAAACATTTTTGCCTGAACCGGGAATTGAATCCCAAACCTTCAGCTTACCGTGCTGTTGCTCTGACCACTGAGCTAATTCAGGCTTCATTCCCATCCAAGCATAAATCCTCCCTTTACCTTACTCTCTTGGTCCCACATTCAAATGTAATGAATCATTCACAAATACACAATGAATGGCTTCTACAATGGATGGGAATGAAGCTTGTAATTGGCTCTGTGGTCAGAGCATCAGCGTGGAAAGCTGAAGGTTCAGGGTTTGATTCCCGGTTCAGGCAAACATTTTTCCCTTTACCATTGATTACAATAATTTAGTTGTGTTCATTAATTAATTTACTTATTTCTTAATTTGTTATTATTCACATGTTACAGTGAACTAATAGTCAACCTTTAATCACAGATATTCCATTAAAATGATCTTATATTGATATTCTCATGCTGATAACTATTTCAGTTGTGTTCAGGAGAACATATTGGTGGACTTGCTATGTCTGAACCTGGCTCTGGATCAGATGTTGTATCACTCAAATTAAAAGCTGAGAAGAAGGGAGACTATTACATTCTGAATGGAAATAAATTTTGGATAACAAATGGTCCAGATGCTGATGTATTTGTGGTAAGAATTAAATTTTGAGATTTCAGAAAACTAATCTCTTTATATATTGCATAATAAGGTTATTTTACTATTAATAATTAGTTTTTTTCATTATTATTTGTAGATGCTTTAACTTTTAAGGTCATATTGCATTTGTTTTTAAATTTTAAATAATACTATGAAATTATTGATTTATTATATATAACAATTATTTATATATATATATATCTCATGATCATCATCATCCGGTATCATGGCAGCTGCTGCCGTCTTCCGGAAACCAAATGCCATTCCTCTCTGTCCATCCATTGATTTTCCTCCATTCCTCTGATATTCATAGCTGCTTATACCCCTTCTATCCAAGTTTTCTTTGGTCTTCCTCCTTTCCATTGGGATCCATTCCATAACAATTTTAGGCAATCTTTGTTCTGGCATTCTTTTGATATATATATATGTCAAAAGAATGCCATATATATATATAAAATAATAATAATAATAATAATTAAAAGAAACCTCATAATGTTACTTCCTTCAATTAATAAATACTATGAAATGTTGAATATGATGAAATATGTCACAGTAATGACATTCCAACCCAGCATTTGCTTTGATGACTGAGGAAAACCAGGAAAGAAACTAGTCAGGTTGGTCGGCACTGGGATTTGAACTGGGGATTTCCCGAATATGAGTCTCAAAGTTTATCACTTGAGCCAACTCGCTCGGTAATGAAGAATTATTGACACTTGTGCTATCCAGAAATCTTATTCAGAATGCAGAACCTGTACCCTGAAAAAATGGCAAATTTACCATTTAGATTTTTGTTCAAAGAAATATGGTCCTCTGTAATATCTGGTTAATTAATCATGTTGAATCAGCTTCCTTGTTAATAAGTAGAGGTAATTAAAAGGATATTCTGACTGATTAACTAATATAAAATTATTTTTATAATGTACAGCAAACTCCCGATTATTCGTGTTAATTGGGACCGAGATATGCACGGAAAATCGAAAACACGGATAATCCAACTAAGTTATTCTAACAACAAACATGCAATACAGTCACATTTGAAGAGAAAAAATTATATGCTCATACTGGGACTCGAACCCAGGACTTTTGGCTTTCTAGGCAAATGCTCTACCAACTGAGCTATCTGGGTGAGTTACAATCTAAATGCAAATTTTTCTCATATATGTTTTCAATTCCCGTGCACCAAATGCTATGAAACCTTTGCTTCTCATCATCATCCATGCAAGTATTAGGCCGTGTGGCCTGTTACGGTCTCAAAGAGTTTTCCATCCAGCGCTTTTTTGGACATCCCAGCGATCTTTTGCCTTGGGGGCAGTAATGAAGCATGGCTTTTGGAATTCTACGAGATGGCATTCGTTGAAGATGGGCTTTCTAGTTGTTCTGGTAGTTTTATATGTGGTGAAGAATAGGTTCTACATCCAACTCTTCCATAATTTCCTCATTTCTTTTATGGTCCCACTTTGTATAGCCTGCTGTACGGCACATAAATTGCATCTCATTTGCTGTTATTCGGCTTTCATCTCTCCTTCGTATTGTCCATGCTTCACTACCATATCTTAATACTGGTCTTGCGAGAACCTTATAAAGCCATAATCTTGTGTTCTTCTGTACTGAAGATAGTTTCATTATACTGTTAATTATGCCCGTTGTTTTTGTGAAATTTGTGATTTTCTTTGATATATTAGCTTCATCTTGAAATGTTAAATTATAACTCAATTAATTAAATTCATTTACTCGTTCTAAAATTTCATCATCCAAAACAATTTTGCTAGCTGTAGGGTATTTCCCACAAAAGGCCATCACTTTAGTTTTCTTTGTATAGATAATTTCCATATTGTACCTTTTTGCAATTATATTAAAATTGTGTATAGAATACTGTAAATCTGTTTCTGTTGGATCTATTAATACCAAATCATCTGCAAAAAGCAGAAGTCTATTTTTAGGTTTCTATTAATTTGGATAGAACCGTGTCTCATCTGTCGCCAATCTTGGAGTATTCTATCCATGTATATGATAAAGAGCAAGGGCGAGAGGCCACATCCTTGTCTTATGCCCCTATTAATTTGGTCCATTCTGTTTGTGTGTTATTGATTCTCAACTGAAATCAAATTTGTTTTATAGATATTGTATAAATTTAAAATATGCTGTTGTGGTAGATTGTTGTCAGCTAAAATTTCCAACAGTTTATTCCTATTGATTTTGTCGAAGGCTTTTTTGAAGTCCACAAAAGCTAAATGTGTTTCTACATTGAACTCCCTGTGTTTTTCTATTAATAATTTCATGGAGAAATAACCATCACAGCAGGATCAACCTTTACGAAAGCCATTCTGTTCTTCGCTGAGGAGGCTGTTAAGATGTTTGTATAATTTGTTCTTAATTATATTGGCATAAATTTTGTATCCAGTATTTAGTAAGCTGATGCCTCTGTAATTTTCACAGTTTTTCTTGTCTCCTTTTTTAAATATTGGTATTACAATAGATTTTGTCCAACTTACAGGAATGTCTCTCCCTTCCCATAGTTTATTTAAGAATGTTAGAAATCTGTCTAAAAACAGAGGATTTGCATTTTTAAATAGTTCAATACTGATTCCATCCTCTCCAGGAGCTTTATTGATTCTCATTTTCATTAATACTTCTGATAGTTCATCCTCTGTAATCAAGTCTGTAGAGGTTGTTATTGGATGATGGTAAAGTGAGAGTATTTGGAGTTTGGGTCCATAGATTTTGAAAATAATTTGACCATTGTTTGACTGGGATGACATTAAGGTTGAGTTTGTCTTTCATTTCACGATTCAAAATTTTCAAGAATTTGTATGTTTATGGTGTGGATCTAGTATTTTCTCTAATTGTGATACAAATTCCTCCCAATTTTTTCTTTGTCTCTTCCTGGTTTCTCTTTTTGCTATTACTCTTGTTTTGTAGTAATTGATTTTGTCTTCTTATGATTTATTTGATAAGTACTTGTGTTATGCTTCTTTTTTGTCTTTGATAATTTGCGCTATTTCTTCATCCCATTATCTTATGCCATTTTTTTAACCATCTCCTTATTGTGCCTAGGCTTTCTTTTGCAGATTGTTTTAAAATGTTAGCAAGTTTACTCCATTCCTCTTCAATATTTTCAGAAACAGGGCAATCCTTCATAATGTTTAGCATTCTTGTCTTATAAAGCCAAGCTGTGCTGGCTATCTTTGCAAATGGTGGCTTCTTTATCAAGAAGACATTTATTTAACTTTCACAGGAAAAAAAAAACATATGAGGTTTAATTTAAGAATTAAATTAATGTTTTTATTACCTCACCTCACATCCTTTTTCTTCTAGTCTGCAGTTTCGGAGCTTATCTCCATCATCAGTAGCCTCTGGTCGACCAGCGTTATGTCGTTTCTTGGCAGTTCAAGAAATGACATAACACCAGTCGACCAGACACTCCTGATGATGGAGATAAGCTCCGATACTGCAGTCTAGAAGAAAAAAGATATGAGGTGAGGTAATAAAAACATTAATTTAATTCTTAAGAAGACATTTATTTGGGAATTTTACATTCCATTATAAAGCCAGTATGGCCTCTTTCAATGTTTTTTATTATTCCATTCATACATCTCAATGATGGATAAATCATATTTGAAGAGAAAAATTATATGCTCAGACTGGGATTAATGTAGCATTAGCATTTACAGTAATTGTTTATTTTTTAATTTAAAAAATGTATTTTTTATTTGAAATATAAATTGAAATGTTCTAAAAAGAGAAAGTGGCTGGTTTTATAGTTTTTTGCGGTTTTTATTTATGTATCTTGTGATAATTCTACTCTATTCCTTATATAATATGCTTTTTATTAATATAAATCAAAGAATAAAGTTTTGTCCTTATTTCTTTAATTTGCAGGTATATGCTCGAACAAATCCAAATGCAGCAAAGAAACAACATGGAATCTCAGCTTTTATTATAGAAAGAGGATTTGAAGGGTTTTCATCAGGACTTAAGCTTGATAAACTTGGCATGAGAGGTTCAAATACGTCAGAATTAATATTTGAAAATTGTAAAGTTCCTGCTGAAAATCTGCTTGGAGAAGAAAATAAAGGTGTCTATGTCTTATTAAATGGTTTGGATTATGAGAGATTGGTTTTGGCTGCTGGCCCACTTGGGTAAGTCGTCTTAGTAATATGGAATTAGTACGATGATGCGAGAGATGGCATGCAATGAAGGCAAAGTTTTATGATAACTTCATAGATTTAAATTATTAAGCCATGGAATTAACTTATAACTATAGAGCGATCTATGGCATTCTCTATGTCACTTGGTGACAAAAATGCTTGACAGCAGCACTTCTCATAGGGATATTACTTGTAATGAGACCATGTGCAGGATCCTAGAAGCCAGAGAAAAAAAGGCAGAGACAGTAAGAAGCATGCAACTACAGTGGACCCTATTAACCGGGAATGACAAGTGTTGACACTGGACCTGCTTGCTGCCAAATGCCATAGAGAATGTCGTAGACGTTTTATAGACAGTTATCTCAATCTTGAGTAAGTAGCTTAAATTTACTTATTTTAGGAATTCTCACTATGATGTTTATTCATTAAGGCAGAATGGAAAAACTTTTGGACTCTGAAGAATATACACAGATTCAATCAGACTCTCAAGAATATCAATCACATTTTAACTAAGAAAGACAAGTTTCATCTAAAGGTTTCAAATCCAAAAATTCCCAACATCTACGGACTCCCGAAAATGCACAAAGAAGGGAAGAAAATGAGGCCGATAATTAACAACATAGGATCTCCTATGTATCATTTTATCTAAATGGTTATGTAAGGAATTTAATAAAATGAATGGATTTGAAAACTCTGCAATAGAAAACTCTTATGAATTGGTAGATAAACTAGAAAACATACAACTACAATCTTTAGACAGATTAGTTTCTTTTGATGTTGTTTCCTTATTTCCAAGCATTCCAAAAGACCAAACTATGGAAATTTTAGAGATTTGGATGAACAATAATAAAATTGAAAAAGTAAAGATAGTCGAATATAAAACTTTAACTAAATTATGTATCAATAATATGTTTTTCACCTACAATGGAAGATTTTATAAACAAAATTCAGGACTTTCGATGGGAAACCCTTTATTTCCATTCTTAGCTAATCTATTCATGGGGAATTTTGAACACAAGATAATTAATGGACATCGTTTAATTTTCAAGTTCTGGTGCAGATATGTGGATGACATAATTGCAATAGTTAATCATAAATGGATAGATGATGCATTAAAATTATTGAACATTCAAAGTCAAACTATAAAGTTCACTATGGAAAAGGAAATCAATGGAGAAATACCATTTTTAGATCTCAACTTAAAAAGGAATGAAGAAAATAAGATAGAATTTGGAATTTACAGAAAGAAGACACATATAGATAACTACATAAAAGCTTTAGGTTTCAATCACATAGCTCACAAAGAAGCAACTTTTCAATAGTTTGACACATAGATTAGTGAACATACCGATGAACAAAGAAAATTAAGAAAAAGAACACATAATCAACGTAGCCACGAAAAATGGTTTTGCAATAAAAATGATACTCAAAAAAATAAACAAGTTCAAAAGACAAAAATTTATTAATCAAAGCACTCTTCTAAAAGTAAAAGAAGATAATGTAAAATTTAGAAAATTCACATATCATCCATTAAAACATCACAGGTATCAAAAATTTTTTAAAGATTTCAACATAAGGTTAGCACCCAAAAATGACTACAGCATCAGTAGACTGATTAGACCTAATAAGAATGAGAAAATTAAAGAAGAAAACAAATCAGGGATTTATCAAATTAAATGTGAAGAATGTGAGAAATTCTACATAGGAAAAACTAAGAGAAATTTGAAAACTAGAGTGAAAGAACATCTCAGGAATGTCAAGAAAGGGGAAGTAGAAAAATCTGCAGTGGCTGCCCATGCATGGTCTGAAAAACATCTTATCGAGTAAGAAGCTAAATTATTAAAACAAATAGAAAAACCTAAAGAACTTACTGTTTGGGAAAAGATCTACATTCAAAAGAGCGATAAGAAGAAATTAATGAACTTTAAAATTCCCGGTGAGAATGACCTGGTTTCGAGGTTTTTCAGTCAGCCAATGGAAGGAGAGAAGGACAGCTCTTCAAGACGACAGAACAACGGTCGTGACGATACTGAGGATGGAACAGAAATTATGTTCCGAAACTAGTTTATAATCAAATAAGAAGAACAATATGAGGTGAGTGATAAAAAATAGCTTAAATTTGTTTATAGAATAAGACAAAGAATGATATAATTTGATCCCCATTTTACATGCATTTAATATATATATCATTTAATTTTTAAGAATTATAATCACAGTCATATCAGTGGCAGCTGGGGACATTCGACATATAGTGAAAACAACAATAATAATAATAATAATAATATTTGAGTTGTGAATTTTGACTCACCTCATGTTTATTGATTTTTATGCAGACCTAGGTTTCGTCGCTAATTTTGCAACATTCTGGATGCCACACAACTGCCGTCTTGCGGTTGTCCCTCCTGCCGATTGGTTTGTGTACCCTCTGTTAGCTAACTGATGAACTTCCAAATAAAGTTTTTTTCTTTTTCACCGGGAATTTCGAAATTCATGGTTTTCTTTTTATTCTTACATATATAAATTTTCTCCCAAATTGTGAATTTCTTAGATTTTTCTAACTGTTTAAGTAATTTACATATGCAAGAATAAAAAGAAAACCATGAATTTCGAAATTCCCAGCAAAAAATAAAAATAAAAACTTGATGGCATAAAAATCAATAAATATGAGGTGACTCAAAATTCACAACTCAAAATATAATTAAAATAAACCACATAGTGTTATTTCCTACATATATTAAATAATAATAATATTTGAAGAAAAAAAATTATGTCTGTACTGAGGTTTGAACTTATGATTTTTGGTTTATTTTAGGAAGAATTATTTTGAGGTTATTATTATTGATTTCGTACATCTCAATGATGGATAAATCATATTTGAAGAGAAAAATTATACGCTCCAGTACGGCTTTTTTCATGTTATTATTATTGATTTCGTACATCTCAATGATGGATAAATCATATTTGAAGAGAAAAATTATACGCTCCAGTACGGCTTTTTTCATGTTATTATTATTGATTTCGTACATCTCAATGATGGATAAATCATATTTGAAGAGAAAAATTATACGCTCAGACCGGGACTTGAACCCGGGACCCTTGGTTCTCTAGACCAAGTGCTCTACCAACTGAGCTACCTGAGCAAGTACCGATCTAAACGCAAATCTTTCTCTATATACATTGTAATTCCCGTCCACCAAATGCTATGAAGCCATGCTTCTATCTTGCAAATGGCGGCTCCTTTATTAAGAAGACATTTGGGAATTATACATTACAGCCAGTACGGCTTTTTTTCATGTTATTATTATTGATTTCGTACATCTCAATGATGGATAAATCATATTTTTAATCAAGTTTTTTTGACATTCCTCATAAATGAAAATCACAAGATGTGAGAACTGGGGATTTAACAGACCATAAATTCCTGCTTATTTACCCCTTTAATTTTTGCCTGGTTGTTGCACACAATTTCTTATTCTTTATGTATGTGTTCTTATTGTAATTAAGATCCCTTAATGAATACCTGTTTACCATTATTACACAATTGTCCAGCAGTGATAGGATCTACATTTATGCACAAATAACAGATCACTAAATGAGAATGGCCTTACAGGTAGAGAATGGCAAGGCTGTATTGGTGACATACACATGACTTCCTGCCTAAAGACAAAGCACAAATTTTTCATGACCACATGAATTGGATGCACTGTGTATATAGTATATATATATATATATATATATATATATATATAATTATAATTTTATTGTATATTTCATAAAAACACACATAATTTTGATTGATCACTAAAATAAATGTTTGTATAATGATGAGTGCTAGCTGATACAGGGAATTATCTGTATCTGCATATTTCAATCAGGGATATAGTTAAACTCCCACAGTTTATAGATAAAAATGAAATAACTGTGAGACAATAATCACCTGTTATTAATCTGAATTGTGCAGTAATCCCATTTCCTCCTGTACATCTGGTTAATACAAAGCAGATTACAGACCTGTACAGAGCTGTTACTATGATTGAAAGTGTATTTGTGAATGATGATTCATTGCAATTGAATGTGGGACCAAGAGAGTAAAGGTAAAGGAAGGATTTATGATTGGATGGGAAGGAAGCCTGAATTAGCTCAATGGTTAAGAGCATCAGCACGGAAAGCTGAAGGTTCGGGGTTCAATTCATGGGTCAGGCATAAAATTTTTCTCTTTACCATTTGATTACAAAAATTTAGACCACCTCTGTGGTCTTGAGATAGCATGCTGCCTTGTCTTGCAGCGGGCCCGGGTTCGATCCCCGGTCAGGGCAGTTTTTCTGGGTGAGGTTTTTATCGGGGTTTTTCCTCACCTGTAAGACAAATGTCAGAAAAACTTTAAGGCCCAAATGGTCCCCGAAATCATATGGTCACCATCATCATCCTTCACCGGTGTGGAAAGCAACGGGAAGCCACCACACCTACAATTCCCTAGTAAAGCTGCAAGCATAGCATGAAAATCTATGATTGCAGTGAAGGACCTGCCTTCGGGCAGAATTACTATGGATGGAATTTAGTTGTGTACTTTAATATACTAATTTCAATCATAGTAACAGCTTTAGCTCCTTAATATTAACTTAAAATAAAACTTCATGTTATGTGAAATGGTTCTCCCATTATGATGTTGTTTAATGGTTGGTGTTTGGCAATGAAGCCATTAGCTCTCGGCACTCCTGTATTTTTTTTATGATTGATCCAGCTGATAGTGCTGGAAAGTTTGAAGATATTTTTCAGTCATTTCTTCTTCTTTGTTGCATAGAGGGCAATTTGGATTGGTATACATTCTATTATATTTAAATGTTTTGCCAAATAGTCATGTTCAGTGATAAGTCTAAATTTTGCTACTACAGTTTTACATGGCATTTGAGGAATACTTTATGATTTGTTAATAACATCATTCCATTTTTTGCCTTTAGCTTTATTGTGTAGAACTTGAATGTGTATCTTTTTATGTTTTCCCAATATTGAGGTATGTGATAATTGCCAAAAAATTGGCAATTATTGTGTAGTGTAATGTCAAAGAACGTTAACAAACTGACAACTAAGTATAATTATGAGTTTAATACTTAGCGTATTATACAGACTATAAGATGCACCTTAATTTTTAAGCAATTAAAAAAAAAATTTTTATTATTAGATTGCAAAGCTAGACTTAAAAAAGAATCTTAGTTTATAAAACTATTCTGATCTTTAAAATTCCTGAAAATTGTCGTTGTCCTCTTCATATATAAGATGGTCTTCACAATCATCGAGAGCATTACTTATGCCGCACCTTTTAAAAGATTAAAAAATAATGTCTTCTCTCACTCTAGACCACGACTGTTTTATCCACTGAAACACTTGTTCGATTGTATGTCATTTTAAAGCTCCCTTCGGCGTAAATTCATGTTGGGTTTCATCCATCATCCATTTGTTCAAGTTCAATGGCATCATAGACTGCAATGACGCATCATAGTCAAGACAGTCTTCTGGATTTGTGATGGCAGGGCGGGAGGGAGACAGTGTTAGCAAGCTTGTGAATCCTCACAACTCATGTTTGTCGCATCGGTGCACTGCTGCTGCCAGTTGAATACAATGTTGCCAAATAGAAATAATTGAAGAACTTATTTCCAAAGTGTCTTAAATCCAAAATTCGTGATTTTCGATATTTTTATGTGACAAAAGTCTTTATTCTGTCAGGTATCATATTAACAAGTTGTTATGTTCCTAAGTGTCTTATATCCCCTGTTAAAACTGTTTGAAAATTGTGTTTGTTTCCAAAGTGTCTTATATCCCTGCTGTTTTTATTTCCAATATGTCTTATATCCACTTGACCAATCTGCTGATTTGGTACAAAGCACGTGACTCATCATGGGTGCTGCTATGGCACTCCTTGTTACATGTCATGAACAACAGTCAGCTGTGATTTTCTGTGGTGTTTTTTTTATTTGTCAGTGCAAAACAAATGGCTAGTTGTGAAGAAGACCTAGTAAGTCATTTACGACGGATAGCGAGAAAAAGAGCACTAGTACCTTCAGAGAGGGCTAAAAACAAAGATAAACACCATAGATACGCTAGTGATGGTAGTATACCGAAAGTGGCATGTAATCACAGTGATGGGTTTTGTAAAACTTCTAAGCTTTCTACCGCAGACTGTTTCCATTCATTATTTTATAACAAACAAAACTAAGATACAACAAGATTCATTTTTTAAGTAAGTTAGGTATTATCCAGCACCATAATGCAATGCCATTCTGGCAAAAAAGTATTTTCAAATAGTGCAGCAGATGCAGTAATTGACTCTTCTGATAATGAACTCTGGAAGATTGCGATACCTTCGTGTGAGCAACATCTTTCCCCCCCCCCCCCCGTTTACACTGTTTTTCCTTCTTGTTTTACCTTTTTTTGTTAAATTTATTTTATTCTCACATATAGACAAATGGACAGGACACACGCCCAGACCCAAGGTGTTGATTAGAAATCCCCTACCCCGCTGGGAATCGAACCCGGGTCGCAGGAGTGGAAGGTAGGCACTCTGCCGACTACGCCACGGCGACGGACTATTTCGAAACTTAATAAATTGCATACTTTATTGAGTATTAGATATTACTTTCTCCTACTAAAACTTTCTTTAAACTATGTTTACTTCCAAAAGTCTTAACTCCAAGTCATGTGACACACTGTTACTACCACTTGTAATGGTGGAGGATTTTTGAGAGTATGTGACAATATTGCCAGTGTAGTTACAAATAAACATAACGTATAATAAAAGTTCCATTTAAAAATTAAAATACCTTAAAATAAAAATCGCGATTTCTGGAGTTTGGCATTTCATGGATTTAAGACACTTTGAAAATAAGCTCTTCAATTCCCATGGCATCGAATATATGACTGGTGGGAATTTTAAATCAAATACTGGGAATTTTTATATTAATTTCGAGTATAAGATGCACCTGAATTTTGGAGGCAATTTTTCGAAGAAAAAAGTGTTTCTTATAGTCTGTAAAATACGGTAACTTATGTACACTTTCTTATTACTTTGATTGTGTGAAATTGGAAGAAAAATATTTTTAACTTTTAGCAAATATTTATAAATTTTTAGCACCTAAAAATATCTTATAAATCATACTGTTTGTAATTATTTTTCTTTATTTTATTATAGTTTGATGCAGAGTGCCTGTGATATTACATTCCAATATGTTCATGAAAGGAAACAATTTGATACAAGAATTGGAGAATTTCAGTTAATTCAGGTATGATTATTCTTTTTATGCTTTTAACATAATTAGACATGAAATCCTTTATATTATGTATATATGCAGACAAGATTTAAGTTTATTTCCAAATATAAAATAAAACTCATTATGAGGAATTATTATATATTTAAGGATATTTAATCACTTGGTTTTAGAAAAGTCCTCCATTTATCATTAGTGTAGTACAAGTGTGCTTGGAAAGTAGTGCCCAATCATTTTTTCTGTGTTGGTATTGCAGCTGGGATGTTGAAATTTCATCAAGATATAGTTAGAAATTTCCACTATAGATAACAATTTTTTTTTTTCGTGTACAGCTCTAGCAAGATAAGCATGAAGTATGTAACAAAGATGGCATGTATGTTACTATTGTCAACATGTGAGGAGCAGTGAATGTAGTGTGATTTTTGTATGCTAAAGGACATAATCCAAGTGAAATTCACTGGGACATGTGTGGGGTGTATGGTGAAGACTGTATAAACTGTGGCCATTCTTCAAGTACAGTCATGAAAATCTTTGTGATTTGTCACTTCTGACTGGTCGGCCAGCAAATGACAAGTTTTGACCACTTAATTCTTTACTCTGCAGTAGGGCATGACTTTTTGAAAGGAATTGTTATTTGTGATGAGTCATGGACATACCTCTACATGGCCAAAAAGTTGGCCATCGCTTTGAGACATGCAGAAATGCGATCAGCTGTCCACAGATGGCTATACTGTAATCAAATGAACTTCTGTGAACAGGATATACTGAAATTGGTATCATGATGGGAGAAATGTGACAAGAAAATTGGCAACTATATAGAAAAGTGCTAAAAAATGTGAGTTCATTTATGTGTTTTTCTTTTTTACCTATTAAACTTAAAAAAAATTGTGCTTACTTTCCAATCAACTCTCGTGTCTATATTAATTCTGAGCTAACAAGGGAACTGTCAATCATTGCATGCCAAAACCCACCTTGGAATTTCTCCCAGAGAAGCATTATGATGAAGCAAGGCCGTGTCCCAAAAAAAATCTGCATTTTTAACTTCAAGACACAGAAATTGAAGCTAGAATCCAGCAATGGCAAACCGCTGTGCGTAACAAATTGACTCCCTGCTCTAGACTTAGAGCAGAGGGAAGTAAGGATGATGCAGCGCAGATGGCAGGTAGTACTACTTTTAACTGCCATATGACTGATTTGTGAACGAAACTGATTCATTGTTCTTAGGTAATATCATATTTTACGGGAAATAAGACTGAATACAAATAAGATGGTACCAATAACACACAAGAACAAATTTGAACTTTTTGTTGCTTGCAGAAATGAAAATAGGTGATTTTAGTTAATTGGCATGCGCTGATTTCGAATTTGAAGTCCGTTTTTCTCTATCACCTAACAGTTTTTTGCGAGGACGTGTTGAACATTTTTGGTTATATTTTGCATATTATTGCTTATGTGCACTTAGTTTCAATTTTTTTGCAATAATATTGCTAGAAGCAATTGATCTATGTAAAACCAAATCATATAAGATCCAAAAAGTTAAAATATATTTTTTTTCTTCTTCTTCTTCTTCCTTCCAAGTATTAGGCCAAGGCCTGTTACGATCCTATAGAAAATTTTCCCTCCAGCATTTCATAGGACGGCCCAGTGATCTTCGTCCTCTTGGTATATAATTATAAACAGCTTTGGGGATCAGATTTGAACTCATTCTTTCAAGATGGTGTTTCCAATTTAGTTGGTACTGTTTAATATATTCCAAAATTGGCGTAGTCTTCAATTCTTTTAAGATATCGGTGTTCCTTTTCCGATCCCATCTGGTGTAACCCGCTGTTCTGCGCATGAATTTCATTTCACAAGCCATTTTTTTTCTAAGAAGAATAAATAAGTAGTTACAACACATGCTTAAATTGTAGCAAAAATCTCACCTTTCAAAATTTCTTCCTGGATGACTTACGCTGATAAGATGGCTCCAACACGTCTGTGATAAGTTGCCAGCAGTAATCAACAAGCATGTTGGTCACTGATTTCCCTTTATAACGCCTTTCCATTTCTAAAATGTCTTCGTGGAACCTTTCATCATATTCATCACTGACTTCACCCAGTTCGGTGAAGAATCACTATGTTTAACAGGTCCAATGGCTGACTGCAAATTTGTATACTGAAGAGAATGCTTATTTTTTTAAGTGAAACCAAATATATTGACTATACAGAAATAAGGCAGTGATGTGGTCCAGGTTCCCTCCACAACATTGGAATGGCAAATGGCATGCACGAATGCGAACCTTTTAACCACCCTATTAAAATCCTTTGGCAGTTAACAAAAAAATTGGGGACCCAATATTTATCAATATCTCTAAATTTACTATAGTTCCTGAAATATGAATTGTACGCCTTTATAACTATTTCTGCGCTGAGATTTTGTACAGTACTCTCCACATACGTAACAGAATAAATTAGGAGAATTCTTACAGCGGCGAAACATTGCAAAATTATAAAAACACTAAAACTTACTTACTAAAATATATTATAGTAGATTGTTTTAATTCCATTTCTTTATAATGATACACAATAATGCATATATCGACAATTCACAATCACAATGATGTAATGTAAGACGAACTGCACAGAACGAGGTATTACAAGCCATTACTTCACGTATTTGACAGTGGCAATCAGGAAATTTTGTATACCTGTGTATTCCTGTGGGTTTAACAATCCCTAAGAGTAATAAAACCGTGTAAAAGAAAAAGAAGGATGACCAGTTTGTGAAGAAGTAATTCTTTTCCCATATTGTGGCAATGTTTTGAAGCAGCTAAGTCTCTTCATGCCCGATGTTGTTGTAACATTTTGAAGGATTGGTGTCCCAAAAAGAATTACTGGTTCAGGTTAGGTTTAATTTTCGGTAGAGCTGGATTCTCTTCTCAAGGTCAAAGTTGGTACACAAGATAGGAAAACACTTTAAAAAATCACTAATAACTGATTCTTGTAGAAATAGTTGTAAATTTATTTACTATTTAATTTCCCAGCAGATCAAGTAAATATATATATAGGTGGTATTATTCTTCACCGTCAATTAAAATTAAATTATTTCCTTTTCTTGAATGAACTATTCTTCTTGTATTTAAAGAGAAAAATTATACGCTCAGACCGGGACTTGAACCCGGGACCCTTGGTTTTCTAGTCCAAGTGCTCTACCATTTGAGCTACCTGAGCAAGTACCGATCTAAACGCAAATCTTTCTCTATATACGTTGTAATTCCCGCCCCAAATGCTTTGAAGCCTTTGCTTCTATCTTTGCAAATGGCGGCTCCTATATTAAGAAGACATATTTGGGAATTATACATTACATTATAAATGCCAGTACGGCTATTTTCGATGTTTTTTATATTAATTTCATACATCTCAATGATGGATAAATCATATTTAAAGAGAAAAATTATACGCTCAGACCGGGACTTGAACCCGGGACCCTTGGTTTTCTAGTCCAAGTGCTCTACCATTTGAGCTACCTGAGCAAGTACCGATCTAAACGCAAATCTTTCTCTATATACGTTGTAATTCCCGCCCCAAATGCTTTGAAGCCTTTGCTTCTATCTTTGCAAATGGGCGGCTCCTATATTAAGAAGACATATTTGGGAATTATACATTACATTATAAATGCCAGTACGGCTATTTTCGATGTTTTTATTATTAATTTCATACATCTCAATGATGGATAAATCATATTTAAAGAGAAAAATTATACGCTCAGACCGGGACTTGAACCCGGGACCCTTGGTTTTCTAGTCCAAGTGCTCTACCATTTGAGCTACCTGAGCAAGTACCGATCTAAACGCAAATCTTTCTCTATATACGTTGTAATTCCCGCCCCAAATGCTTTGAAGCCTTTGCTTCTATCTTTGCAAATGGCGGCTCCTATATTAAGAAGACATATTTGGGAATTATACATTACATTATAAATGCCAGTACGGCTATTTTCGATGTTTTTATTATTAATTTCATACATCTCAATGATGGATAAATCATATTTAAAGAGAAAAATTATACGCTCAGACCGGGACTTGAACCCGGGACCCTTGGTTTTCTAGTCCAAGTGCTCTACCATTTGAGCTACCTGAGCAAGTACCGGTCTAAACGCAAATCTTTCTCTATATACGTTGTAATTCCCGCCCCAAATGCTTTGAAGCCTTTGCTTCTATCTTTGCAAATGGCGGCTCCTATATTAAGAAGACATATTTGGGAATTATACATTACATTATAAATGCCAGTACGGCTATTTTCGATGTTTTTATTATTAATTTCATACATCTCAATGATGGATAAATCATATTTAAAGAGAAAAATTATACGCTCAGACCGGGACTTGAACCCGGGACCCTTGGTTTTCTAGTCTTCTTGTATTAAATATCACATTTTATCAGGAGAGCTGTTATTGCTTCTATCCTTGATGAAAGTTATATGCTGACTGACTAGTGTAATTCTGTTATAATTTTAAAGAACATTATTACATCACATGATTTAATATTTAAATCCTATTGGATCATTAAATACCAGGTTTAAATTTGATTTGTTAAATCAAAAAGTTAATTGTTTTAACACCCAATCAGAATTTAGTATACTTTTATTTAAAAATATTAAGTTAAGCAGGTGTTCTTATTACAGTTATAACAGAAAGCTTTATATTTCTTGACAACAATGACTTAAGAAACAATTTTAAAAGCATTATTTAGAAAGACTGTTATATAATACAATTTCTTTAATTGTTACTGAGACATTTTTATATAACAATGAACAACAATTAATTATTTAGATGTTTTTCTTTATTGAAGTTATATTTAAATATTAAAAGAATTTTAAAGTATAAAATTATTAACTTTAACTTTCATATTTATTGTGATATTAAAATCCTGCTATATTTGAGAGACAATAGCGCCTGTGACTCTCATGGAAACGGATCACTTCTGCTAAAGGTTGTTGTCGAAATATCTGACTCCGGTTAGGTGATTGGAAAAAACTAATATCATTTTCATCTTCTACGAGTCCGAAAATATAGTTATTGATACATTTCGAGCCTGCGAGTAATTTCTTGTTTATGACAAAAAATTATATGCGAGCCTATCTAATCAAATGTTTACACTTTTTCTATGATGTTAAGAGCTATCCTTTATCTGAAATTTCATTATGAGCAGAATTTATGCTCCAAGCTGACTTTCTGTAAATTCTGCAAGTATGCATTACAGTACTGTAATAAATACTGTATTGAATCAATGGTAAGGAGAAACATTTTTGTCTGAATCGGGAATTGAAACCCTGAACCTTCAGCTTTCCATACTGACACTCTGACCACTGAGCTAATTCAGTCTACTTTCTCATCCAAGCATAAATCCTTCCATTAACTTACTCTCTTGGTCCCACATTCAATTCAGTGAATCATCATTCACAAATACACAATGAATGGCTTCTACATTAAGAAGACTTGAAGGGACTCCATACATCTATAGCATTATTTATTAAATTAATATTGAGAAGTTAAAGATATTACTATGATAGAAAATAAGTAAATTAATGAACACAACTGTATTCATTAATTTACTTATTTCTATCGTAGTAATAGCTTCAGCTTCTCAATATTAATTTAACAGTATTGCATGTTAGAATAACTTATTTGGATTATCCATGTCTTTCAATTTTCCATGCATATCTTGGTCCCAATTAATACGGATAATTGCAAGTTTGCTGCATATCACTTCATATTTTGTTTTCTCCCCTGGAACATGTTTTAGTAAACATTTTCACAATTCTCAGTTAGAATGTGACACTGTATTGGTCATTGGAAGTATTCTATATTCTTTTCTTCTGGTAGTGAACAGATAAACCTCACAAATTATTCCCTGGAATTTCAAAATTCATTATTTTCACTCTATTTTTCTGGATATAAATATTTTCTCATATTGTGAGTTCTGTTGGTTTTTCCAGTTGTTTCAACAATTTTGGCTTCTTTTCAATTCTATGAATTTCTACCTACACATGAGCAGCTACTGCCGATTTGTCTGTTTCTTCGTATGTTACATTTCTATTCCTTCATTTTGACGTTCAGATTATTTTAGTTTTTCCTATTTAGATTTCATGATTATGGTATGTTCCAGGTCAGAAAATAAAATATGAGTTGAGGTGTATATTTCTGATTCAGTCTCTCAATAAATGACTTCACAGTGTTACTTTCTATCAGTTTGAGAATGTGATGATTTCTTTTTTTTCAGGGTAAAATTGCAGATATGTATACAACACTAAGTGCTTGTAGAAGTTATTTATATAATGTTGCACGTGCATGTGATAATGGAAAAGTGAATAGAAAAGACTGTGCTGGTGTTATTTTGTACTTAGCTGAGAAATCAACTCAACTTACTTTAGATGCTATTCAGTGTCTTGGTAAGTATGTTTTTACAGTTTTCTGAGAGAAAGTCCTTCTTATTGGATTGATAAGAATGTTATGCATTTATATATTTTGAAAAATTTCTTGCAATCAAACTTTAATTCATAGAAAGAAATGCCTTAACTTTTCTCACTAAATTTGGTTTATTTTTTTATTTTTTATTATTTCACTCACCTCATACTTCATAATTCATAGCAGACCCTGGGTTTCTTCATATCTTTTGTGACATTCTCAATGCTGTGTCACGTTCTTAGCAAACATGTTTATGGGGAACTTTGAATGTCATGTAACCAAAGCACACCCTTTGATGTTTAAATTTTGGAGAAGATATGTAGATGATATCATAGCAATAGTAAAACAGAAACAATTAGAAGATGCCATTAAACTGTTAAATATTCAAAATAAAACAATCAAATTTACAATGGAAATAGAAAATAATCATGAAATACCATTTTTAGACCTTTAATAGATTAGGAATGAAGAAAAAAAGAAAATATAATTTGGAATCTACAGAAAAGAAACTCACATCGACAATTATATTAAAGCTACTGGATTAACCATTTTTCACACAAACAGGCAGTATTTAATAGTTTAACACAGACTTGTGAATGTCCCCATGAACAAAGAAAATTACAACAAAGAGAAAGGACACATAAAAATTGCGAAGGATAATGGTTTTCAAGAGAAGATGATACACAAGAAAATAAATAAATTCAAAAAACAAAAAATCATTAATGAAAATACTCTTCAGACAGATAAAAATATAGGCAAAAAATTCAAGAAGTTCACATACCATCCTTTAGTATTTGACAAGTTTCAAAAAATTTTCAACAAATTCAACATTAAATTAGCACCGAAAAATGATTACAGCTTAGGTAATTTAATAAAAAACCAACAAAAATGAAAAGATTGAAGACTGCAAAAAATCGGGAATTTATCAAATTAATTGTAAAGATTGTGAAAAGATATACATAGGAAAATCAAAAAGAAATCTAAATACAAGATTAAAAGAACACCTCAGAAATGTTAAAAATGGAGAAACTGAAAAATCTGCAATAGCTGCACATGCCTGGTCAGAAAAACATAGAATAGAAACCAAAACAAAATGACTTAAACAATTGGAAAAACCGAAGGAACTCACAATTTGGGAAAAAATTTACATATGCAAGAATGAAAATACAACTATGAATTTTGAAATACCCGGTTATAAGGAGAGAGGACTGATTTGGAAATTCTTCGGTCAGCCACCAGATGGCGCAGAGGTCAGTCTGCAGGATAGAAGGCCGTTGGACGTCAGTTGTGAACGTGACACAGCATTGAGAATGTCACAAAAGATGTGAAGAAACCCAGGGTCTGCTATGAATTATGAAGTATGAGGTGAGTGAAATAATAAAAAATAAACAATATTAAAAAACCTCATAGTGTTATTTCCTATCTACATAACTTAATTGGTTAATTTTTGTCTATTATTGTTTTAACTTGACTATGTAATTAATTCATGACATGGTCAAACTTCAAAACTTTTGCGCATGAAGCTTCCTAGTGGATAATGCAGTGATAAGAAATAAATTTAGGGAATGACTCATCCTTAGCACAAAGAGCAAGAAACCCATTATTCCTACCTGTCATTGAAGGCACCCCATCTGTTATAGCAATAAGTTTTGAAAGCGGTAAGTATTTTTTACAAATTTAAGGAATGCTTTAAATATGTCCTCTCCCCTAGTACATTCATGAAGTGGCAGTAATTAAAAAAAATTCTTCCTTTACCGTAAAATTGCAAAAAACATTCTAATAAAAAGACACGATTGTACAACGTGATATATCACCACTTTCATCAAAGTGGAATGAAAAAAATTCACATGATTGCAAATCCTGAAGTAACTGAATTGAGATGCCAAGTTATTAGAAATCTGTTCAACTCGCCTAGCAACAGTTTGGCGAGACAACTGAAGTCCTTTAATGGAAGATGTGGGTGCAGATTTATCTTCATGACCATCGAACAGAGATTCGGCAGCACTGATCGTTGCTTCTTTGACTACTTCCCTGTCACCAAAATGTTTTTTTCTTTTTAGCTAACACATGACAGATTTTGTAAGAAGCCATTTTAATGTTATTACTTTGCTGAACAGGCTTTGTGAACGCATTCTATTGCAATATTAATTTAGATTTTAGGCCTTTCACTTTATGCTTTCTTATTTCAGGGAAATTCATTGTTGAAATGTCTATGATTGGTTGAAAAATGTCGCTCTATATTACTTTTTTAGGGACACATATACTTTCATTACACAATAAACACACTGGTTTTCCTCTATATTCAATAAAACAATACTGTTGCTCATATTCACTGTTAAAAGTGTAAGTCCTCTGCCTTTTAGCTATATTAAGAATAAAATAATTGAAAAAGAGTATTGCTTAATAAGAGAATAATTCGAAGAAAAATAATTTAATTACACTGACAACATAACACTTGAGTATCTTACTTATCACGATAGAATGCAGATGTATACTGATTGAGTGAACACTAACAATGGAAGAATTAAATTAATATTATTATTACCTCACCTCATATCCTTTTTCTTCTAGACTGCAGTTTCGGAGCTTATCTCCATCAGTAGCCTCTCGTCGACCAGTGTTATATCGTTTCTTGGCGGTTTTCTTCTTCCTTCTATCGTTGGACCAATGAAGCTCTGGATCAAATCAAAATTTGCGGGAATTTTGAAATTCATGCATTTATCTTTCTTGTTTTTTTTATGTGGATTTTTTCCCAGGTGGTGAGTTCTTTCTGTTTGTGTGTTTGATTAGGCTAGCTTTTGTATCAATTAAATGTTTTTCAGACGAAGCATGGGCTGCTACAGCTGACTTGTCCACTTCACCATTTTTGACATAAAAAGATGTTCTTTCAATCTTCCTTTTTTCCCTTTGAAAGTTAAATAACTAACAATGGATTTTAGAAGGTTTCAAGTAATACTGAACTGAATGTTTGAAGCATTGTTGCCTAGTCAGGTTTCAGAGAAGTGGAATCATCGTCAACGATTTGTGGCATAAACAAAATGTTTATTGTCTAAAAGAGTAGTAGTATTCAAATGTTCTGAAGCTCTTGATTTGTCATCATTCGCTTGTTATTGTCTAAAAAATTAATTTCAGAATTGATTTCCATATAAATTTAAAATTCAATTTTTTTCATTTAACTTGTCAGTTTATGACAAACTGTTTTAAACAAAATATGGCAAGATGTCTGACTGGTGCCAAAAAAAAAAAATTGGTTACTGCATTGGACCAGGCTGCTTTAAAGAATTTTCCTTAATGCAATGTACTGGAATGAAGCCCATCTGCCATCTAATTAAAGAAAAAACACTCACCCTTTATGAGAAGTTAATATAACTCTCCGTGACCAATATTGGCAATCATATTAGAATAAAGAACACACGCTGAACACTGGTAGGAATGAGAGTGGTAGCTAGTGGTTCTTATATCTCAGGGAATGGATTTCCATCGTGGGATGGCGAGGAGCAAACCAAGGACTATAAGTACATAAGTACAGTTAGGAAGCTTTCCAAGATATACACTGATATCAATATAAAATATTTATTGATAAAATGCAGCACACGGGCAATCAATTATTACTGTAGTTACACACACACACTGTACATAGTTAGGATATATGCCTTTTAGAATATGAAGTTCCAGAATTAACTCTTCAGAATACACTTTATAATTGTCGCAGTAAGTACTCGACTTCTTTGAATAATATAATAGGCGAATTAGGCAAATTTATATATGCCTTTAAAATTTGAAGTTCCAGAATTAGCTCTTCGGAATAAATTTTATAATTGTCGCAGTAAGCACGCGACTTTTTTTAATATAATAATAGGCAAATTAGGCAAATTTATTATGCGCTTAGCCACATTAAGGCTAGTAAACTTATTTATTTATTTATTATAACTTCTATTTGGCCGAGACTTCTGGTCTGATCACTATATATGTGGCCAATATCACTATGGTCGATTGACGAACGACCTTGAGAGAGGTTAACACAACGATCCTCCACATGGGAGTGATCCCTTTCGTTATCCTCCCCTTCTCACCATATATCCAAACTGGATCGTACAACATAATTTTCTCAAAACCCATATTCTGATTGGTTAAACACTCATACTACATATTTAAAAAGGCATATCTTAATATTGTAACACCCTTAACAATGTTACTAGAAATAATTATTAAATATAATTGGAAAGTAGCTACTTAAACTGAATCTTGGAGATACCATTGGTCTCGTACTTCCAAAGTGGGGTTGTAACACATGGCTCATGGGTAACTAATTAGGTCCAACTTACTATACTTTACTAATGAGACCGGAAGTCAGTCATTAATTTAAACAACACAGATGGGCATAGACTCTGTGACTGTCCAGCTCCATGGGGGGGGGGGTGATTCTCAGCACCGAAGACTGACCGTAATTAATCTCAGTACGAGACAGTTGAAACCATTCTCATAATTTAAGGAAAGAATATTTTTCTAAAGTCAGACAAGGATCACTTCATAGTCTGGCCAGTAGGACCTTTATACAAAAGGGACAATTAGATCCGGTTATAAAACAAATGTTGGTTTTAACTTGAGACAGGAAATATCTTGACATTTACTCACGTGTGTCGAATTAAGTAAAGGTTCTCCTGAGACCTCCTGGACAGTGTAATTTCATTTTTAGTTGAGCCAGTCTACATTTGTTTATTAAGCAAAGATAATGGGCAATATTAATTGCCTCAAGACTCAGCATAGTTTTATAAAAAAGCTTTGGAGTTCAAATTACTTCTCTACCATCCGAGTCCCCTCCTAATATCTCATCTAGTTCACTCACTTGACTTAATAGAAATAGTCCTGAAAGAAAAAATGTAACCAAAACCATTTCAGGCAGCGTTTGCTAGAGACCATCAACACCAATTACCCTAAAGACACATGGTTCTATATCTACACAGATGGGTCCAAGATCAAGCAAAACAAACAACATCGATGCATCAGTATATATATCGATCTGTTTTCATTTTACAACCCAGTTGGCAGTTGTAGAATGGTATTCATCAGCGAAATAGCAGCAGTACTTATACCACTTTCCCAGCTCACCGTCCTACATGAAAAATTTGATAATGCATTGATAATTTCAAATTCAAAGTCTGCTATTAAGGTCAGACTTTTCATCTGTCACTGAAGAATGTTAATCTGAGTTCAAGACAACTTTCAACCAAAAATAAACAAATTGCCCTTCAGTGGATACCTAGACATTGGCAATGAACAAGTTGGCAAAAAAGCCAAGAATATTATTCAGCAGAACTTGAATGCAATATCTTCTATTCCACCAAACTACATATCTGAAAAACCAGTGACATTCACCACAGAAAATTCACTAGCAGGACATCTGCCAATCATCCACAAAATATCTTACAAGCTAACAAAATCAAGTCTTTTTGAGACTGGGAACATCTTACCTCAAATAAATCAACATTAATTAGAGGTAAGATGTTCCCAGTCTAAAAAAAAAAAAACTTGATTAAAAGAACCTCAAAATATTACTTCCTAAAATAAATCATAAGCTAACAAAAACTGCAGATGTCATATTCTTCCTCTACACTGGTCATGACTGCTCACCTTCACTGCATCAGTAACTTCCTAGAACCCATTTTGCACATTCTTCAGTATATAAGAAATCATGGACAGAGAATGTCTCTGCATCTGCTCAGCCCTGAAAACTACCACAGAAAGTGACCACTACTGGAAAGTTCAAAAGCAAATGGAACAGCATCCCCATTGAACTTCTTTTTGGTGTGTTTGTGATTATTTTGGTTAATATGCATAATGTAAATACCTGCCATTTGTAAATAATAAATCATTACTGTTTTATTTTTAGGTGGGAATGGTTTTATCAATGATTATCCAACTGGGAGACTGCTAAGAGATTCAAAGCTGTACGAGATTGGAGCAGGAACATCTGAAATAAGAAGACTTGTTATAGGACGAGCATTAAATTCTGAGTATTCCTAAAATATAAATTTTAGGTGTTATCATTTTAAAGGAGACAGTAGTAAATCCTTCATATATATATATAAAATCCACAAAGCTACACTATTAGTATAAATTACCTTTTTGATGGTTGGTTTTGGAAATCTATACATATCTTCTGGGTAGCCTACGAAGTAGCAATCTTATAATTTAAAATGCAGCAAAGCTGCTCAGCTCTTTTCTTTAGAGATCATAAGTATCGTTCTTGCAATTTAAATTGTTTCAATACCTCATTGCTGGACATTATTTGACGTAACAGTCTTACTCATTAGACTGGTGTAGGACAAAGGCATTTGAGATGTGCAACTCAATGAAAAAAAGTATATTAATTAGCCATGTCTTATTACATCTTGAATAACATACCAACTATCCGCAATACAATAGAGGGTAATTTTAAATATTTTTAATTTTTGGATTGTGTGACCAAGTTTTTGCCTCCTATCTGGCTTCATCTGAAGCAAGTCATAAAATGCAGAAGTGCTTCATAGATATTTTTTCTATTTGTAGTTATTTTTCTTTTGTTATATGTTGTTAATCTATTTTGGTTGTTATTTAAGTTTAATATATAACTTACTGTTATGTCTTATAAGATATTTAATTTTTCAACCAAATTTTAGTTTCAAATGACATGAAGTATTCCATTTATCAAAAAATGCTTTGCAGACATATTTGTAGTACACCGTGTGCTGGTCTTATTCAAGATACATCTAGGTGAATATACTGTATTACTTTATTAAGAATAGGCCTGTCCTTGTAGTGTTGATAATTTTAATTTCCAAATATACAACTTCATAGAATGAATGATAATTTTAGAAAAAGTTCCTGAATATTGATTACAATTATGTACCGGTAAGTAATTGTATATTATACATAACAAACTGGAGGCTTTTTTATGAATTTAACCAGGCAATCAGAGATCATATAAATTGAAAATGACATGTCAGTGATTCTGGGAAGATTATGTTTAGTTTATTATTTTATGAATGCTGTGTAGCTGATTTCTTAAGAGATTAATTTTCTTGAAATGACATAGTTTCACAGTAATTACCAATTTTGTTCTGATAAAATTTGTTGTAAATATCATATCAAGAATGATCTCGTGGATCTAGAAATACGATTTTTAAAAATTAAAATATAATAAGTACAGTTTGCAGTCATAAAAATGAATTCAGAATATGTTGGACTTAGTGACAGTGATGTACAATAAACTCCTGATTTCTTAATTGATATTTTCAGGAAATAACACCATGAGGTTTTATTCAAGAATCAGATTTTACACTCACCTCATATTTTGTATCTTTTCCAGGACTAGTTTTGAGGAAATTTTTCTCTTTATTTTTAATTGGCATCTGACTGTTGGTTTCATGGAAAGATGATTGATTGGTAAGTAACTTGTTATAAACCTAAGAAAAACTGGAAAAGAGGATAATCAATAGCTATTGAAGTTGAGGAACTGGGAAGAGAAAGCTACGGGCAAAGAAGAACGGAGGCAGATTTTAATCAAATTACAGAGGGAAGTAACACCATGATGATGATTCCTCTAGGTCTCTACCCTTCCTCTCTATATTGGTGAACCGATGAACCTCTAAATTAAATATTTTTCCCTGGGAATTTCAAATTCTCCATCAACAGAGGGAGGAAGAGTAGGCCTTCAGGAATACCAACCTTCAAATCAACAGCCAGATGCCAGTTGAAAATAAAGAAAATATTTCCTTGAAAATAGTCTTGGTAAAGATTTATATATTAAATTCGGGAATTTTTAACATTATGAGGTTCAATTAAGAATTAAATGAATCGTGATTTCTTCTTACCTCATACTTCTATGTTTTTTTAAACACAGCACTGCAGTATTGGCGACCCATTATCACCATCATCAGCTGTTTTCACGACTGCAGTTTGGAGAGTAATTCCTTCAAAAGAACACCAGATGGCAGTTTGGATAATTACCGACAAAAGAAAAAATTGACAGTCATGAAAACAGCTGACGATGGTGACAATGGGTCGCCGATACTGCAGTGCTGTGTTTAAAAAAAAACATAAAAGTATGAGGTAAGAAGAAATCACGATTCATTTAATTCTTGGTAAAGATACTAAATGTAAGGTGAGATGTAAAATCTGATTGATTAATAATTCTCCTGATTTTTTTTGTTCTAACATGTATACAGATTTCTTCAATGAAAATATCATAAGAATAATGATATAAAATTGATTTATTGTAACACTATCAGGTTTCTTTTAATTACTATCAGTTAATTATTTTAACTCACCCCATTTTTTTTTGTGCAGAATATCAAAAAAATATGAGGTGAGTCAAAATAACTCATAATAATATAAAATTGAATTGACAATGACATATAAAGTGTCGAAACCTGGGTCTTCAACAAATCTACAAATATGAGGTGAGTCGTGCATTTTCTAACTCATATTATTTAAAATAAACCTCATAGTGTCACTTCCTCTAAATATATTATATAAAATTATATTTTGTTTTCCAAATCCTTCCTTCATCCAATTGCCTTCAATGATTCAAAACTTCTTTCCCTGCATCCACTGGAGAATGTTAAAGATTTAATGGTCTGTCATGAAATATCATCTATGTTGGAATCTCCTTTAAACCCTTTTAGTCCCTACTTACCTGTTCCAAAATAAAAATATCATTTAAATTTTGAATTGGCTGTTGTTACCCAATGGTGATGAGGCTTTTAATTGTCTTGCAGTATTTTTTTCTTGCTTCCCAGTAGAGAATTTAAATTGCAATAAGTCTTGTAAGAGATATTAAGAGATTCCGGGCATGTGGCTGTGGTCCATGACTGGTGTTTCTTCCAGTCGAGCCTCTGATCAGGAAACACCACCTAGAAGTACTCGCCACTGAAGGTGTCTTATGCAATCAAGGGAGAAATGTCTGGAAGGAACACCAATCATGGACCACGGCCACATAACTCGTAATCTCTTAATATTGATTACTGGCCATGAAAAATCTTCATTCAATTCTTGTAGGATACATTTGTTTATTTAAAAAAAAGTAAAAAGGAATTGGTAGCAATGACTTTAATTTGTGTGCCAGTTTACAAAAAAAATATATAATAATATAAGTATGCTTGTGCATTATTTGTTTTTTACTATGATCTGACACATTTAAATCATGTTGAATAAGAAATTGAGTTTTACCAGTTTCAAATTTAAAATAATGTTATTGTATATTTTTATTTTATCCTTACAAACTTAGGATTCCATTAAATCTGATAATTGGGAGTTTATTGTATAAAATCTACATTTTAGCACATCAAATTGTTACTCTTTACTGGATCAGTTTTATTATTTTGATTTAAAAATAGATACCAATAAAATGCTCACTTCTAAGATTGTTAAAAATTAGAAATGAAAATTAATGTAATATTACAAATAATTATATTGAAATTAATGTTGGGAAGTAAACATTATGAGGTAATAATCATTTAAATTCATCTCCGAAGAATTTAAGTGACAAATAATGTTTATATAATGAATATGTTAAGGAACAATAGTCTAGATATGACTGCTATTTTAGTGTAATCATATTATTTAGTACAAGTTATATAAAATATAACTTCTTGATTGTGACAAAGTGTGACTGATATTAGGGTAGAAAAAGAAATGTTCCTAAAATCTAATTAAAGAGCTGTAATCAAATTAAATAATAAATTTTATTCAATTTATGACATGATTTCACAATTACATTATATATATATATATATATATATATATATATATATTATTACTATAAATGTCATAGTTATATAAAATACGGTGTAGAGGGCATTTGTTTATAAATGTTTCTTATTGCAGTATATTTTTATAGTATTTTTGAGGACTACTTAAATACTTCAATTATATGTTTGTATTGAAACATACTTTGTAATAAACATCATATTATTGGAAATTCTAATTGATTTCTTATTTCTGTTTTCTGCTCAATTGGTTGATTAGAATTTGTACCTTTTTTCTGCTATAGAATTTTCTAAGGAATTTGTACAATGTTGCATATGTATGTGATAAAGGAAAAGTGAATAGAAGAGCCTGTGCTTGTGTTATTTTGTACTTAGCTGAGAAATTAACGCAAATTGCTTAAGATGCTATTGAATGTCTTAGTAAGTATGTTAACAGTTTTTTGAGAATAAGTCCTTGCTGGATTGATAATATTTATATCCATTTATATATTTTGAAAAAAAAAATTATTTATAGAATTATGGATAAATATATCTTAGAATATATATTTGAAGAGAAAAATTATATGCTCAGACTGGGGTTTGTACCCAGGACCTTTGGCTTTTTAGGCCAGTGCTCTACCATTGAGCTACCAATCTAAACGCAAATGTTTCTCTTATACACTGTTAATTCCCGATCGCCGAATGCTACAAGCATTTGCTTGATCACGCAAATGGCGGCTTCTTGTTTAAAAAGACATTTCTTGGGAATTTAAACACTACTTTATAAAGCCAGTAGGGCTTTTCTTTATATTTTTATTATTAACTAACTAATGCCCGGCGTGCGCTGCTATGCCTAAATAAATAAAAATGAACGGGCTTTTATGTTTAGTTGAATAAATAAAAGGAAAAAATTATAAATTTATATTTTTTAGATACCCGTGCTGATTACCCAGCATTGCCTGGGAATATACTTATCTCGATCTTCTTGACATAAATGAGCTGAAAGACGAAAATTAATGTACTTCTTATGATTAGTTGAATAAGTAAAATGAAAAATAATTATAAATGTATATCGTAATTATTTTAAGATTCCCCATGCTGATTATCCGGTGTTGCCCGGGAATCTACTTATCTCGATCTTCTTGGCATAAATCAGCTAAAAGACAAACTTTGTTATTGTGAGTTATCCGTAAAAGAATACCCGCCATGTGCTGCTGTGCTTACACAGGAATCTATGTACTTGTCTCGATCTTGGCATCAATGAAAGACAAAAATGGTTAATGTGAGTTATCCGTAAGAGATAAACATATGCTGTTACAGACTTTTTTGTAGAGCTTTTTGAGATATTCAATTGTGTGTACATTAATTTTGTGTATTTGTTATGGTTTAGGCAGCGTAAGCCATTTAAGCATCCAAAGAGCTACTTTTTTAATGTTTTCCACTACAAAGGGCGATTTTTAAGGGTGTAGGAATTAAGTATCACAACAGCCTATGTTCATTCCGGGAATCTCCTCAACATTTTGCAAAAAGCCCCATCACAATCGGATCAACGGTATGGCCACACATAAAGTGCAAACAAACAAACATTCATTTTTATATATTAGATTTAACACTTTTCACTGAAGGATAAATTATATTTGAAGAGAAAAATTATATGCTCAGACTGGGATTTGAACCCAGGACCTTTGGCTTTCTACCACTGAGCTACCTGAGAAACTCCAATCAAAACTCAAATTTTTTCTCTTATACACTGTTATTTCCTGATCATCGAATCACACAAATGGCATCTTCTTGTTTAAGAAGACATTTATTGGGAATTTAAACACTACTTTATAAAGCCAATAGGGCTTCTTTCGATGTTAGAATACTTTTATTTTTACAAATGTAAAATGTTAGGCCTATGTAAGTGGCATTTTCAAAAGTTACAAAAATGAGGTGAGATGTAAAATCTGATTCATTTACTGATTGTTTCACTGTAAGTTGTTTATGAGTATAAAAAGCATTCTCTTTACTTATTATTTACTTTTATTTCTTGTTGTGTGTTCCCAGATGGTGCAATGTTTCCTGTAAAGATATTCTGCTGCTTGCCAGTTGATGTTGTGTGTATGTTGAGGATCAATCTTTAGATGTTTGGTATTTTTGATTAGCAGTCCATTAATATGTGTTTCTTCTAAATGTTGACATAATAGTCAAAAAGATGATTGACTAAAATCGAACCTATACAGGTACGACTGTGTTATAATACAACCAATCTTTGATCTCAACCTAAAAGTTTGTATGGATATTTTTATATTGAGATGTTATCTTGGCATATTGTTGGTATATTTTTCCTACAGCTGAAATTTTAAGTACCGTTTCTCAGATTCTGGTGGAGTCTTATGTGTGAGGTATAAGCTTTTGAGAATATGGCATCTGTTCCACTTGTAAGAGTGTAGTTGCTTTTTTTAGCTATTTCATCTGTTTCTCATTCTCAAGGATATTTATGTGGCTTGGAAACCATTGGAGAACCACCTCATTTTCCTGCTCTATAAGTTGTTAATCAAGTAAAATATCTGAATTGTCCTGAAGTTGTAAGCAGATAGTTTGTACTGTTTTAATAGAATTGGATTTTCTTATTGTCTAATTTTGGGGCATTGGGTTAGTTACTCTAATAATAATTATAGCCAATAAGCTCCTTATGGGAAACTGCTGCTTTCTTTAAAATTCTAGTTTAATGTATCTGATATTTGTCCTGGCGAATATAAACAGTTACAACAAAATAATACTCCAACTTACTCACTGGCACTATCGAACCTGTAGGTTCATGTCAGCACGAACATAAGCTCTCCATACATCCCTGTCCTGAGCTAATGTTTTTCAATCGTTCCCTATATAATCTACTTCCCTCAAATCATAGTTTATAGTATTCTCATCCCTCATTCTTGGTCTACCAACTGAGCGTGTTCCCTCTGGTTTTCCTACAAAAAACTTCCATGCACGTCTTTCATTCCCCATACTCCAACTCAAATATAATTAAAATAATACATTTAATAAATAATCTTTTTAATTAATAGAAATTCAGACAACAAAAAAAGATTAAAAGAATACACCACCCTGCAATCTGATTCAAAGAAAGGAAAACAAAGAAAATTACTTATCCTGAAATACATAACAAATTTTAAAAAATTCAATATTACATTGGCACCGATAAATAAATTTAGCCTTGGTAATCTTTTAATAATCAATAAGAAATTGAACACCCCAGATAGTAAAAAATCTGGAACTTATCAAATTAGTTGTAAAGACTGCAATAAAGTATACATAGGAAAAACAAAAAGGAATTTGGACACTCACACAAAGGAACACTTTAGAAATATTAAAAATGGTGAAATTGAAAAACCAGTTATTGCAGCACATAGTTTGTTGGAGAGTCATAAAATTCAAAAAGAGGACAAACTTCTAAAACATTTGGAAAAACCTTTAGAATTGACAGTTTGGGAGAAGATATATATTCAAAAGAATAGATTTAGAACCACTAAATTTCAAAATTCCCTATGAACAGGACCTGATTTCAAAGTTCATCATATCAACACCAGTTGGCAACATTATAGACGAAATTTCCAACGAAAAAACGGTAGTCATAATACTGGTTGAAAATGAGAGAGATGTTCTCGAAAACTGCAGTTTCCGGTTTAAAAAAACAAACTATGAGGTAAGATAAGAAGTGACTCATTCTTTCATTGAATCTTTTTCCAGCTAACTGAATATTTCTATTCTATGTTTTCTGGTCAGAAATAGAAACCAAAACAAAATTACTTAAATAATTGGAAAAACCAAAGGAACTCACAATTTGGGAAAAAATTTACATATGCAAGAACAAAAACACAACTATGAATTTTGAAATACCCGGTGATAAGGAGAGGGGATTGATTTGGAAGTTCGTCGGTCAGCCATCAGATGGCGCGGAGGTCAGTCTGCAGGAGAGGAGGCCGTTGGACATCAGTTGTGAATGTAATACAGCATTGAGAATGTCACAAATGAAGTGAAGAAACTCGAGTCTGCTTGGGAGTTAAGAAATATGAGGTGAGTCAAGAAACAACTAAACAATATTATAAATTTTTCTCTTTGCCATTGTTTACAATAGTTTAGTTGTTTACATTAATTAATTTATTTCAAACATATTAATAGCTTTAGCTATTAATATTATTTTAAGAGATATAAATTTCTCTTTCTAATATATATATGTGGCATTAAAGCCTAGCTAGCTGAACTCACAATAAATAGCCAAACCTTCACACACAATGTTCCAAAATATATTATGTGCATATGTGAGATTTCATCTCTGACATAGGCGCTTGTGTTTAAGAGAGAGAGATGAGTAAAGTGTTCATTTACCACATAAAACATGTAAATGGAGAAGGCTGTGTCAGTCCCAGCTAGGTGCAGTCTGATGATGCAATAGAAGTTGAATTTTAATGTAAATCCATAATTGATTTGAATGAAATTTTGCAAATTATTTAATTCAGAATTATGAAAATATTAAATAGATCAGAATGTTGGACGATCACTAAAAGACAAGAACAAAGATTGGAAGCAGCTGAGATGAGATTTTTAAGAAATATAGCAGGATATACTCTGCTGGATAAGAAAAGAAATGAAGATATAAGAAAAGAACTAAATATTTTCAAACTTACAGACCGAATAATTAAATATAGGAACGACTGGAAAGAACATATTGATAGAATGCCAGACGGAAGATTTCCAAAATTATTGCTAAATTATAAACCGCATGGAAGGAGAAATGTTGGACACATACACAGAAGATGATCTGAACAATTTTAACAATTCTAGCTTTCATGAAACCGGAACGAGCCAACAGGCTTAATCCCTGGATAATGATGAATATATTAATTACTCCAGCACTGCTGGAATTGAATGCTTGCCACTGCCATTTAGATTGCGCAGTATATTGCATGTTTATTTTCTTTGGAATATTACTTATTTTAAGTCGGAATTAGATTTTTTGTCTTTAAGCTGTTGTAATTTATTTATAGATTTTTTATAAAGATTATACAAACATTTTGAAATCAACAAGTATCTTGAGACAGCTATTTCAATAATAAATACAATTACACTTAAACTGATACCAACAGAAAGGTATATGAACGATGAAAAGATATGATAGACGGTCAGAGGGACATACTCATTAAAACTTTTCTCTGTGGTTCTTATTCGTTGCAAAAACCTTGATATATCTATAGAATCATGGACAAGTTTATCTACAATTCCTGTCTGTACCAGATGACTAATGATTTTGTTTACAAGAGGTAGATACGGACTGGTCATATCTATAATGAGCGTTCTGTGGATACTTGTTAACTGAGTGCTGAACTTATGAAAAGATTCAATTTGTTTCAGCATCCCTAATTCTCGAAAAGTATAGAAAAAAGTTTCGTCACTTGCCAGTATGGCCACTTTTGAATTATGAGCAGAATATCTGAACATGCTACATACATCATAAAATACTAAGAATTTGGATGTATTTGCAGCAAATAAACGCCAACAATCAATATAGATTAAACCTTGATAAATGATTGGTATGAAATCTGATTTCTCTAATTCTGCCACAGTATCAATTTGATGCTGTTTTCCTGAATCGATCAAGTGAGTTGTCATATATGCTTGAAAAATAGTTGTGATGGCAATGGAGAATATCACCCAAGTTAAAAACACTGTGCGAAGCCTAAAGCTGCATGAGTTGTATTTTACTGACATATTCAGAAACACAGAATAGGTGTTAAGAAAACATTTTATAAAGTCCGTAGACTGGAAGAAATGAAAAAACTTGAAATAGATAGACATAATTGCGAGGAACAATAAAACACAGACCCAAGTGTCAAAATTAAAAACATGAGTTGGGCTGATCCACTGAGGATTTGGTTTTACACGTGGGACAAACCATGTGTATTGCTCTGTGTAATATCTTTCAGAAAAAAATAATGGATGCAAATATTTACGAATATCATATGGATATCCCACAGTTGTTCTTCTTTGAAATTCTCTTTTTGATGTGAGAAAATTTATAGTAAAATTCAAATGTGGCACAATGAGTTTAAGCAATTTGAAAATGATACTTCCTGTTACTAAATTATGTTTCCTACTATTTATAGAGAATGGTGGATCTTCATATCCAAACAGTTGAAAACTACAATTATTATACAATTTTGGACGTTGTGGAATATGAAATGATTTTGCATAATTTTTTAGCAAAGTGCAAGTGCCTAGAAAAACAATGTCTTTGAAATTCCCACAGTTATCATAACTCCATGACAGCAATTTGAAATGTTCTTTTTCTTGATGAATGACTATAGTTTCATATAGAGAAAACTCATCTAGAAAATTAAACACTGCTTTTATATTTGGAGAGATTCCCAAGATAATCACCAGAAATCTTGCTTTAGGTACAGAAATATTTTGCATAATTGATGTGTGTCTTTTGATATCATTTATTAAATTGTCTCCAAATAATATAAAAATAAATCCATCAAATTTCTGGAAAATATAATTATAAAGAGAATTCACATCATCTCTTATAATAATTGTAAAAGATTGTTTGAAATGGATATATTCTAACATTTTGTTCTGTATGTTACTGTAAGAAGTATTTTTTAAGTATGAAGGCTTTTTCTGTTCTGGAGTTCTGTTATGGTTACATGTGGTTTGATGAGTATGTAGTAATAACCCTGATAACATATAATACTTCCTCATGTTTATTATTTTTTCTTCAAAACAAGATATTTGTTCTTTCTTTAATTTCTGTGGCAAATGTTGTTCAACAAGATTCAATTGCAATTGCTGTTGCTTTGGAGGAATTGATACAAAAACTGAACCCCCTTTAGGAAACAAATTATTCCAAATTGTTGCAGTACATTCTACTATTTCTTGTCCTTTGTTTGTTTCTGGGATAATTGCTAGACTGGACTGTAAAATATATCCAATTATCTGAAATAAAAATGTTTATTAATTTTTAATAATTCTAAAAATCAAATGATGACATACTGATGTATTACACTGAAAAGCATAGGATCAAATTTTTAAATTCTAGTTACTGTTAATTTTATGTGAATAATTTTTCATATATTTGCTTCAAACATTGTTTTTTTTTTTGGACTTGCACAATAATATCAATATTATATATATATATATATATATATAGATATAGTCCACCGCTGTAGTCTCGGGATAGCGTGCTGCCTTGTCATGCAGTGGGCCCAGGTTCAATTCCCAGTTGGGACAGACTCCTGGGTGAGGATTTTTTCGGGGTTCTTCCTCACCTGTAAGACAAATGTCATGAAGCTTAGGGCCCAACAGTTCCCAAAAATCATCCGGCCATCATCATCATGTCCACTGCTGTGGTCTCGAGGTAGCGTGCTGCCTTGTCATGCAGCGGGCCCGGGTTCGATCCCCAGTTGGGGCAGTTTTTCTGGGTGAGGTTCTTATCGGGGTTTTTCCTCACCTGTAAGACAAATGTCAGGAAAACTTTAAGGCCCAAATGGTCCCCGAAATCACATGGCCATCATCATCATCTTTCACCAGTGTAGAAAGCAACGGAAAGCTACCACACCTACAATTCCCTAGTAAAGCTGCAAGCATAGCATGAAAATGCTATGATTGCAGTGAAGGACCTGCCTTCGGGCAGAATTACTATGGATGGATCATTATCCTTATCATCATCATCATCATCATCATCCTTCACTGGTACGGAAAGCAACAGGAAGCTACCACACCTATAATTCCCTAGTGAAGCTGCAAAGCATAGCATGAAAATGCTATGATTGCAGTGAAAGACCTGCCCTTGGACAGAATTAATCTGGTATGGATGGATATATTGATATAGGATTACATGCATTGCCAAAATATTTTTCTAGTTGCGATTTTTTCATGCATTTTCATTCAACTGTAATAGTTGTTTACATTATAAGAATTAAAAATTAAATTTTACAGATTAGTTGAGATGTTCCAGAATTTTGATATGAATTTGTAAAACATTTTCAGTCCTTGCAATGTACATAATTTTATTTCATGTCATGTAGAATTTCGTTATTTTTAATAAATATTAATGTGTACTGTACATAACCTATTCAACAACTAACAACACCTGTAAAAATGCTCTCAATGAATTTGGTTATTAGGACTATTTCAAGATAAAATATGGATATAAGTAATACATAAATTACAAAGTAATATATTGAAAATGTAGCTAACAGAAATTAATAATTAATAAATATAGATTTTCATCAAGTAAACACCAATTCAATTGATTAATAATTAATTACTTAAACTTAAAATTATGATTGTGTAAGTCAGTCATATTCACTAATAAACAAAGTAGTAATTTCAGTCAATACTACCAATTGAAACAAATTAGTCATTTCAATCAATACTACCAACTGAAATGGAAAATGTATTACAACTACTAAAAATAATTTTTTTTGTAATGTGAAATCTATTTTTATTTAGCCTTATAATAAAATGAGTACTTTTTTATGTCGTACAATTTACATTAATTACCCTTGCTTGTTTAGTTATAAAATTATTAAGTTTTCCATGATTTATTTATATGTTGGTGAAAGTTGCATCCGTTTTTGTGAACATTACATTACATAGTACTGTAATGTTCCATTTTCTGGTCTTTTTGTAAAATTGTAAATTACTGAAATTAAACATGGCATTAAATAAAATATAAAAAAATTAGGCTGTGTTTACAGCTCATTAAATAAAATGTAGAAAATTTAGGCTGTATTTACAGCTCACCTAAACTATAAGTTCTGATAATTATTGGATTTATTAGCATTATAAAGCTATCATTAAATATTCTACATATATATGTGGCTATTCTACGAAATATGTATTTTAACCTAATTTAGTGATAATTTCTGTATTGATAAAAATATAACCTTATTTATTTGTATAGGCTATCATTCTTATTTGTATTAAAAAATTACAATAGGAAGTGACATTATGAAGTTCTTAATAATTATAGTGAATCTGGTACATCTTAATTAAATATATGTAGGAAATAACACTAAGAGGTTTATTTTAATTATATTTGAGTTGTGTGTTTTGCCTCACCTCATATTTCTTGATTTTTATGCAAACCGGTTTCATAGCTAACTGTGCAATATTATCAATGCTTTAAAACTGTTGTCTTGCGGTTGTCCCTCCTGCAAATTAATTTCTGCACTCTCTGTTGGCTGACCGATGAACTTCCAAATCAATTTGTAGGAGGGACAACTGTAAGACAACAGTTGTGAAGCATCAAGAATGTTGCAGAGTTAGCGATGAAATCGGTCTGCATAAAAATCAGGAAATATGAGGTGAGTCAAAATACACAACTCAAATATAACTGGTACATCTTACCTCATAAATATTTGTGTTTTATTTGACATGTTTCAATGTATGCTTTAATATGTAAGGTCATATTATGTCTAGTTTTAGTGAGGGTATGAAATGGTGAATATGATAAAATGAATTCTGGTAATGAAATTCAAATCCAGCATTTTACCCTGTTACAGAAAAAAAAAAATCTCAGTGAGGTTAGTCAACACTGGGTATCGAACCTGGGACTTACCAAATAAGGGTCTCAAATGCTACCACTTGAGCTAACTTACTTGATCACATTATTTTTATGATTAGCAATTGGTGAACCCATTTTTATTTTCTGAATACAGATGTCACTTTCTTTCATTAAAAATATAGGAAGTTAAGTCAAATTTTATTTTGTAGAACAGAGAGAATTATTTTAAAATCATACTATTAATGACTATAGATATTTTCTTTTGCAAACTTTGATTAATTTCATATTCCTTGTTTCCCAAAAGCACTTTAATCATGGGTCTAGTTTGTTGTAATTACAGTGTAAGCAAACTATTATCATTATCTAAAATCGACATTGATTACTAAAAAAATAGCATATTTACACGTGTATAGGCTGCACTTTTTTACCTAAAATATAAGTTTCAAAATTAGGGTGCAGCTTATACATGAAATAACTAAACGACGTGTTTCATTTTAGAACAATTTTATTGTCAATGCCGCCAAATTACAAGGTCGTGACATGTCCAATATCGCCTTGCCCAGCCATAACTTTCCTTAAATTCATTGCACAGGATTTCCATATTCTTCGTTATCTTAAGGTCATTGAACTGAAAATCCGTCTGCCCTTGTTTTCTATATGTAATCCAGGAAAGCTCTTTCTAACTGTGGATATTTCGCTTTCTATCCATGGAAAGATTATTATTGTTGTAATGTGTTTTCAAGTGTATGTTTTGTTTGGATCCACCGTTGCACTTTTTTTTTCTGTCCACATCAAACTTTCTTCCTGCTGTCTTATTTGTGTGTTCTGCTGCACAGCGCACCACTTGTAGCTTGAATTTGGAGGTATAACTTGCTCTGCACCGACCCATGTTTACACACAGTGAACAGGAATGAAAATGAATACCGTACCTACCAAATAACCGTCCCTTTTACCCTTGTGTTAATGACTGAGCCGCAGCCCGAATGTACCGTTACATAGTCGGATACAGATTAGGGCCGACAACAGAAGCTTTGGAATTTACAGCATTGCCAGATTTAAAAATGGTGTACGCTTATTTCTGTATTATGCATTGCTTCTTAGCGAAAATATAAGACATTTTTCCCCAATTTATTAATGCAAAACTTGGATGCGGCCTGTACACGCATAAATACGGTATATTAATGTTTAATTTTATGGACTTGGATGAATCAATTCCATTTATAAACTATCCTTTATGCAATTTAAATAATAAATAAAATTTCATCTTTTAGTATTCAGTCAATTACTATTATTTCCAGTACTAATTGCAAATTAATAAAGATTATTACCATGAATTTGAGTTTCAGGTTTGAAATGCTATAAATTTCAGGAATTAAGCACATTGTTTACTTATAAAAATTATAAAATGTGCAAGATTTTTTTTCTTGTTTTGGTATTGACATAAACTTCACGTAGAAGGAAATACTGTATGACTATATCTCAAGCCTATTAATATCATAGTTCATTGCTTCCCAATTTTTAAAGATAATTATCTTAATATAATAATTGAATTAAACTAATAATAAATCCCATATTCCTGAGCTTGTTGATCATGAGCGTTGCACAACAAAGTAGAACAACATATAGTGTTGAAATGTGGCATATGTTTTTTCAGAAATATAAAAATCATACATTTAAACAAAGATCAACACCATATATTTATATATGCTGACACATAACACATATACAAAACATGGTAAACACTTGTTATAAATGTGATAAGGGTCACTCAGTAACTGCTTACAGGTGATAAATGTGTAATACATATTTAAATATATGACATTGCTTTGAAAATAATATGTTATATGGTATTGGAAAATAATTTTTCTGTCAGTCTCATTCTGTAATACAAGAAAAATTGTACACAACCAGTATTATTCCAGAAGAATTATGTTTTTGGGTTTGAGTGTACTAATCAATAGTTGTAGGCCTACATGATAACATTTTATTATCATTAATTTTCTATGTAGACAATAGAACAGTATTAATTAAAGGAATAAGAAACTTTATACACTGAAATACTGAAAATTTTAATTATCTTTTATACCTTGCTAATTATGTACAATTAATAAAATAGATAATTTGAAGGACCAATATGATACAAAATAAAATATATCTTTAAAAATTTTCTAAGACAAAATAAACAAATCATCATCATCATCGTCCTTTCAAGTATTAGGCCCAGTGGCCCGTTACGGTCTCCCGCCATCTCCGAAAAGGTCTAACCACAGATCTTCTGCCTCGAGGAATGTAGTGAAGAATTTGTTTTGGTATTCTGTGATGATCCATGCGCTGAATATGGGCTAGCCAATTGTTTCTATATTCTTGGAGGTATTCAGATGTAGGTACGATGTTTAACTCTCTGGCTATTGTTGAATTTCTTTGGTGGTCTAGAAGGCTATACGCTGCAGTTCGTCGCAGAAATTTCATCTCCGTGGCTGTAATATGATGATCATCCTGAGTTCTGATGGTCCAAGCTTCACTGCCATAACAGATTATGGGTCTAGCGAGAATTTTATAGATTTTCATTCTTGTGTGTCTCTGCACTTTTGATGGTTTAAAAACTTGGTTGATAATTCTTAAAGCTTTATTATAGTTTTGTATTTTAAAGGATATATCACATTCCTCATTATAAGTTAGATTATATCCTAAGTATTTAAATGAATTAACTTGCTCTAATATTGAATTCTGAATACAAATTTTACTTCTTACTGGGAATTTCCCTTGAAAGGCCGTAACTTTAGATTTTGTAAAAAATAAATAATTTTGTAACAAATAAATAAAAGGTAAAATTGATGATAGAACTAATAGTAGTTAAAGTTATTTTGAATCTGTAATATCTTACCTCAATATTAATGTTGAGGTAAGATATTACAGACTCAAAATAATTTGATTAAAACAACCTGAAAATATTACTTCCTAAAATAAAACAATAGTTAAAGTATCTAATAATGAGATTAAAAATATATTGACATATTAATCTATTCCTCTATAGAATAAAAAACTGATGAATTAAAAGTAAAAAAAGGCATAATAAAGTTACTGCTATATATTTTATTTCTCATAAAATTTTTAATACTTTTTCTCATGACATAATTAATTATGCTTAGTGGGTGAATATATTACATGTTTTTATGATAATCTAGCTTACAATTATCCAGAGTCGGTAGATTTTTAGTTTTATAAATCCAGAGAATATCAGTGATATTTCCTGAATAAGTAGATTTGGGCTATTACTTTATTTGAAGGCAATTAAGTCTATTGGCAAACCTGTGATATCAAGTTAGCTTATAATTTCTTACATAAGAGTAAATACTTCATTTTATAGCATTTGGTATATTCCTTTTATGTTATTTATATAAAGACAAATATCTAAAACTTATCATATAATTAAAATAAAAATGAATAATTTAAATAGGTAAAAATACATCATAGTGTATTTATATCACACATTTCCATAAACTTGTAATATATGTTTTTCTGATCTTGCAATTGGAAAGTGCAGTGGGAGGACAGTCCTTGTTTCATATATGATAAAATCAGATGTTTCCTACCTCTCCTCATATAAACATTTGATTTTATCATAAATTAAACCTCACAGTGATTAATTCCTATAAACCACAAAAAGAAGCGTAGCCACCCATTTAACTGAACATAGAAGAAACTGCAGACAAATAGAAAAATCAGCTGTAGCAGAACACTTCATTATGGAAAACGGACATCAGATTCTGTACGATGAAACACAGGTTTTAGCCACAACACCATATTATTTCCCCAGACTATACAGAGAGGCCATAGAAATCTACAAACACAAGGACAATTTCAACAGGAAAGATGAAGGAATTAAACTGACAAAAGCCTGGTATGACACATTAGACAATAGATGGTAAAAACTAATCAATAACAAGGAGACCGTTCCAAACCAATCAGAAGCTAGTTTGATGTTGACGATATACAACTCTGCCCAGCTATCCAGATGTCAGCACGAGCATAAATACGAGTTTCCAACATTCTGCAGATCACTTACAGCTGAGTCTACGACAAGGTAACATCACCTAGAAGCACTTGCCACTGAAGATGCCCTCCACAGTTGAGGGAGAAACATCTGGAAGAAATACCAGTCATAGACCATGGCCCCATAACCCGGAATCTTTTAACATTATAATTCCTATAAAAGTTCAATATAGTTTCATATCGTAAATTAATGAGTAATTTTTGCATCTTACCTCATATTTCATGTTTCTTTAAACACAGGAACTAGTTTTCAAGAGAAACATCTCTCTCATTTTCAACCATCATAATGACTCATTAATTTACGAATTAAGAACCTCGTAATGTTATTTCCCATATTTAACCATGAATTGTTTCATATGTTTATTATTGTTGCTGGGTAATGCAAACCTCTTAAATCCATTTCCACAAATTTTACAGGAGAAGGGAAAAAAATTACTCTTCTGATAAATAATCCTAATAGTGTGCATTAATTTTTCTTCACATTAATCTATATTAGGTTTGTAAATTATTCCTTATAGTTTAGTCCCTAATAGAATTATGAGAAGTTTTAACACAAGATTTAATACGCATTTTAAAGATTTTAAATATAATCAAGCTTTGTAAAACAAGTATTCAAATCAACAAAATCAATAATGTTTTATCGATTATACACACAGAGAATAATAATGAAAGAATTAACATAGTCGAAGAGATTGGAATTTTAAAAGAAGTAAAGAATGAAAACCTAATAAATAAGAAAAAGATCCAATGACCTGAACTCTCTCTACAAAGTTTTGACCAACAATATTCATACCGGTTTAACAGTTGATGGTTGAATATGTTCTGAAAGACTTAAAAGGCATTTTAAAAGAAATCTTATTGAGGGTGACTGAAATCTCAGTTATGCGTTTTGTTTTAACCTTGAACATAGTGACCTTAATGATGTTTTATAATGAATTTTAAAAACATTGGCTTCCATAAATCCAAATCATTTTTCATGAAAGTTTTATTTGACAGAATACAAGAATTGAAATTTTATAAGAAAATTTCACTATGAGGTTTAATTTAAGATTAAATTAAATGCTTCATACCTCACCTCATATCCAGTCTTCTACATAGACCATGGTTTCCTAAGCCTTGGTGGCTTCATCCTTAGTACCCTCTTCACTAATGTTATGTCGATCAGATAAACCACTTCCTCTTCCCTCTGTTGATGGACCGATAAACCTCCAGATCCAGTGAGAATCCGGAGGTTTATCAGTTCACCAACAGAGGGAAGAGGAAATGATTCTTCTGATTGACATAAAATCAGTCACCGAGAGGGTACTGAAGATGAAGCTGCCAAGGCTTCGAAACGGCAGTCTACATAGAAGATTGGATATGAGGTGAGGTATGAAGCATTTAATTTAATCTTAGAATACAAGAAACCCTATATTGATTTATGCTCCATAAATGAGAAAAAATAAGAATTAAGTTTGAGTAACAACTCTGAAAAGACTCCGTCACCTAGTTTTTGTATAAGCAAATACACATGAGGCAATAATACAACACACAAATTCCTTTTTAATAAATAAATTAGTAGGAAGTGACACTATGAGATAAATTATCAATTTTATCATCATCATCATCATAGTACATTCACGAATTTAGGCCATTTGTTGACCTGTTTCGGCCTCAAGAGAAACACCATCCAGAAGTCTTTTGAGTGGACGTCCTGGTCTTCTTCTTCCTGCAGGTTGATATCTTAACATTAGTTTGGGTATTCTGTGATCTTCCATTCGATGAACATGTTGTATCCATCTTGACTTATAATCAGAAATTTTGTTTTCTAAAGATTCCATGTGTAATTCTTCTAAGATGTCTTCATTTTTTTTGTGATCTAGTAGTGTGTATCCTGCAGTCCTCCGAAGATATCTCATTTCAGCAGATCTAAGTCTCTGTATATCCTTCTGTTTCAACGTCCATACTTCGCTACCATACAAAAGAGTTGGAAGAGCCAGTGTTTTATACACTTTCAGTCTTGAATGCTTTTGGACTAACTGTGGCTTGAAGATAGAATTTATTAACCCTAAAATTCTTAAAAATTTAGATATTTTTGCATTTACATCCTTTTCTTCTTCATATGAGATATTGCATCCTAGATATGTAAAATTATTCACACCATTATGAATTGGAAACTGTGTTATAGACTCAATTCTGAGGATGAAAGGAAATTCTTTTGAAACATATCAGATGAATGTTATGAGGTGAGGTGTGAAGTTTTAGATTCATATTGATATAATATAAGTAAATTCCTACTCATATTTTAAAATCATTAGGAAGTAACATTATCAGGTTTAATTTAATAATTGGGTTGTTATTTTTTTTAACATTCTTACCTCATATGATTGCTTAGTTGGACATATGTTTCAAGGCTGTTGCCCCATCTTCAGCGTTGCACAAGCTGATTTTTTCTTTTCTTCAAGTTGTCAGCCCTGGATCTGTGTTTCAAAGAACTTGGTAATGAGGCTCCTTTCTCCGTGAATTTCAAAGGAGAAAATTATGAACTTTGAAATTCCCGGAGAAAGGAGCCTCATTACCAAGTTCTTTGAAACACAGATCCAGGGCCTAGAACTCGAAGAAAAGAAAAAAATTAGTTTATGCATCGCCGAAGATGGGGCAACAACCTTGAAACATATGTACATATGTCCAACTAAACAATCATATGAGGTAAGAATTAATATAAAATTATAGAATATTCACCTGAAAGGTCCGTCTCCTCAACTTAATTATCATTTAACTGTAGCGCTTTCGGGACTTGTCCCATCATCGGCAGGATTCAAAACTGGTGTTTCACTGAAGATCTGGTAGAGGGGGTTGCATGTATTGGGTTCGTTTTCGTTTATCAGGCTGTCGTTGTGAGCTGCTTTCATGATTTCCATCTCTTCGAGTACGTTTATCTTCGCTGGATTATTTTCTCTGTGCATTACTGTTAGGGTGTTTTCAATATTTAACATGCGATGTCCTTCATAGATAACGTGTTTTGCATAGCTTGATTTACCTTCTGCGTGAATGAAGTCTCGAAAATGTTCTTTGAATCTGATGTTAAAACTCCTGTTTGTCCTTCCTATATAAAATTTGTTGCAGTCCTTACATGTGATAAACTCCTTTGCTGTTGAAAATGTTATTTTCTTCAATGTTATTGTTTATTATGTTGTTTAATTTGTTATTGGTTCTGTATGCTATTTTTACGTTTTTTCAAAGAACATTTTCGAGACTTCATTCACGCAGAAGGTAAATCAAGCTATGCAAAACACGTTATCCATGAAGGACATCGCATGTTAAATATTGAAAACACCCTAACAGTAATGCACAGAGAAAATAATCCAGCGAAGATAAACGTACTCGAAGAGATGGAAATCATGAAAGCAGCTCACAACGACAGCCTGATAAACGAAAACGAACCCAATACATGCAACCCCCTCTACCAGATCTTCAGTGAAACACCAGTTTTGAATCCTGCCAATGATGGGACAAGTCCCGAAAGCGCTACAGTTAAATGATAATTAAGTTGAGGAGACGGACCTTTCAGGTGAATATTCTATAATTTTATATTAATTTTGAATAAACCTCAACGGAACACATCATGAATCTTATAAAAGTTGATGAGGTAAGAATGTTAAAAAATACAAACTCAATTATCCTACTCATTACTAGACATAAGAAATTTCAGGCTGTTTTTTGGAGATGTGCTTCACGTAGTTTGAGAATATCCTGAAACACTCAATTTAGTTCATATTATCAAACAAAGCAGTCTATATTGTAGTTCTGGTACTATATTTTCTCATAGTTTCTATATACATTAAGGGTATACAAAATAGAAGAATGGAAAGATTCTGTTAAGGAATACAGTAAGGATTTTGGGCATAAAATATGGCAATTAGTGCTTCTATAAAGAAATTTATATTAATACTTCAAACAAGAATTTATACGGTACTGTGGGAGTATTTAAATGATGAACTTTAATCCCAGATAGTCAATCTTCTGACTACTAGAGTAAATGTATTAATAGCAAATGCATTTTAAAGCTATCCTTAGAAATATAATATAGCTACTTAAAATAATAAATTAGACAATTGATGTCCTTTTAAATTAATTAATTTTAGAGTCATTTACCATGTTTTATACCCAAAAGGTTATTAATATTAAATACAATACATCCTCCTTAATATGAAAACAAAATATATATTTATTAAAGGCATTAAAATGGATTATTTGCTAAAGAGGCTGATTTTACATTATTTGAATTTAGAAAAAGCAAAATAACATTCCATTTCTTACAAATCTTTTTACATTTTCTCTGTTTAGCACTTACTCAAAACTATTTTACAAATCAAAAAATCATTCATTCAGACCAAGATGATTAATATAAATACATTATAATCTCCCTCTCTCTTACCAAACGAAAGCTCATACATTATTCATGCACATCATCATTACAAAGCAAATAATTAAAACACATTTCACTTTTTCTAATGAGTTTTAATTACCAGTATACACAATGAAAATAATATGTACCATTCGCTTAAAAAGCATTTAACTGACTAGATAATACACTCAATGAATTCATTTTAGAAATAACATGTACTGTTATTTCTATATGATTATTCAGTCCTTTTTCAGAAAAAAAAATGGGAAAACAACATTTTGGACAAAAAAATGAGATATTGCAAATACCTCATAAATAAAGGGCAAGGATTATTTCTATGCTAAAATGAGAAGATAACAATATGAACACATTGGTTGTAATGAAATTACAGAGACATACGTACATTGGTATAGCATATATAGATTAAACTATGGCACTTTTTTTTTTGTAGAAGGGCTTTTTGTAGTTTTATACAGTTACAAAGCATTTTGTTTGAATCAAAAATAAATATGTCATATAAGAGAGTTATTCTACAATTGTTCAATAGGAAGACTCACCGAGAACTTGATACATTAAGCGTTTGAAACTTCCACTTTGGTGAATTTCTTCTTGTTGTCCAATTGAATTTGTCTGAAAATTAAAAAAAAAAAAATTGAATGGTATGATAAAAGTAGTTCTGAAAATAATTAAATATTATGTTTACTGGGATGTTTTTATTATTCGTTTCATACATCTCAATGATGGATAAATCATATTTGAAGAGAAAAATTTTACATTCAGACCAGGGCTCAAACTAGGACCTTGGGCTTTCTGGGCCAATGCTCTACCGACTGAGCTATCCGAGTGAGTTCCAATCTAAATGCAAATTTTTTCTCTTATATGCGTTGCTAATGTAATATAAAAAATCCCAAATAAATGTCTTCTTAATAAAGAAGCCACCATTTGTAAAGATAGAAACGATGGTTTCATAGCATTTGGTGCACGGGAATTAGCAACGTATATAAGAGAAAAATTTGCGTTTAGATCAGAACTCGCTCGGATAGCTCCGTTGGTAGAGCATTGGCCCGGAAAGCCAAAGGTACTGAGTTCGAGCCCCGGTCTGAGCGTAAAATTTTCCTCTTCAAATATGATGTTTATTGGCATACATAAACAGGTATTCCATTTATGTTGACCATCCAAAATCTTTGAACACAAATAAAAAAATAATTTCATACAAAGTTGAACAACTACACTGTATTCCAGATGTGTTGGGAAAGCAAGTAAACAGGTCACTACCACCCCATAATGTATTGATTAAGGCAAAATGCTACAAGCTGGAAGATCAGGAGTTCAAGACCCAGTGAGTTCAAGATTTTTAAACTGATTCCAAATATTTTGGTGGCATCATGACCCTAGAGTCTACTCAGCCTCTAATGAAAATGAGTACCAGATGCTTGTCCTGGGGGTAAAGACGGCCATCATGCAGGGCCGACATCTTGTGCTGATTGTCTAGAAAGGTGGGAGCCTTAACCTCATATTACTCCAAGAGCCATCTAAGGTCTGTAGTAGGATCATTTTACCTTTCTTACCTCATTGGCTATCAAGCAAGGATTTACCATTAAACATGATTTACAGTCATATTTGAAGAGAAAAATTATGCGCTCAGACTAGGGCTTAAACCCAGGACCTTTGGCTTTCTAGACCAATACTCTCCGACTGAGCAAGTTCCAATCTAAACTCAAATTTTTCTCTTATATATGCTGTTAATTCCCACACAACAAATGCTATGAAACCTTTGCTTCTATCCCTATTAGGTTCGTCTTCCGGGCATATAGGCCATGGTCCAGTCGTTCTTCTACTCGATGTTTCGTCTACTGCTGCGGTAGACGAAACGTCGAGTAGAAGAACGACTGGACCACGGCCTATATGCCCGGAAGACGAACCTAATAGGGATCAAGATGCCGGTCATGAAAGCCTACAGTTATACTTTGCTTCTATCTTGCAAATGACGGCTTCTTTATTAAGAAGACATTTATTTGGGAATTTTACATTACATTATAAAGCCAGTATGGCTTCTTTCGATGTTTTTATTATTCATTTCATACATGTCAATGATGGATAAATAATATTTGAAGAGAAAAATTATACGCTCAGACTGGGGCTTGAGCCCAGGACCTTTGGCTTTCTAGGCCAATACTCTACCGACTGAGCTATCTGAGCAATCATATTTCAAGAGAAAAATTATAAGCTCAGACTGGGGCTTGAATGATTTATAGTATTTAATATTTGTAGGAAATAAAAAGGGGCACGCCGTAGCGTAGTGGTTAAGGCACTGCGCTACAAGCCGGAAGGTCGAGGGTTCGAGTCCCGGTGGGGTCAGGATTTTTAAACTGACCCAAACCTTCTGGCGGCACTATGGCCCTGGGGTCGACTCAGCCTCTAACTGAAATGAGTACCAGACGCTTGTTCTGGGGTAAAGGCGGCCTTCATGCAGGGCTGACAACCCGGCTGACATCAAGTGCCGATTGTCAAGAAAAAGTGGGAGCCTTAACCTCCTACTACCCCAAGGGCCTCCTGAGGCCTGTAGTGGGATCACTTTACCTTTTTAACACTACGAGGTTTCTTTTAATTATTATGAGTTATGTATTTTGACGCATAAATGCAACAAAACTATAATCTGCAAACAATTTAAAAAATATGAGGTAAGTCAAAATACATAACTCATAATAATGATTTACAGTAACTCATTTTGTCTTTCCGGCAGTTGTGTTTCCGATGTTGTAATACATTGAGTGAAATAAAATATATTTGAAGAGAAAAATGATATGCTCAGATTGGGGTTTGAACCCAGGACCTTTCATACACTAGACGAATGCTCTACCAAGTGAGCTATCTGAGCAACTCCAATCTAAATGCAAATCTTTCTTTTATATATATATGCTGTTAATTCCCGCACATCAAATGTTACGAAGCCTTTCATTCTGTCTTGCAAATTGTGGCTTCTTTATTAAGAAGACATTTAATTGGGATTTATATTACCTTATAAAGCCAGTACGGCTTGTTTCAATGTTTTTTTATTATTCATTTCATACATCTCAATTGAGATGTATGAAATGAACAATAAAAACATGAAAATAAATATTGTCTATTAATTTTATTGAACAACAAAATGTATGAAAGTCTTAATTACGTTTTTGCATTAGACATTGAACTCTATTAAAATTTCAGTCAATGTACATAATTTATCAGGTAGGAGTTTTTGAAAGAACTGTAGGTTTCAATAAATAGCTCAGTGGCAGAGCATTAGCTAAAGGTCCTGGGTTCAAAGTCCAGTCTAGGAGTATATTTTTCTCTTAAAATTTAAACTTTTTTTGCTGCAGAAACTTACAGCAGTCATAGAACAAAGTAAAACGCAAGCAAATTTATACCTCTAGATTCTTTGATAAATCTTATTAAATCTACAAAATAAATTTTAATTGTTTTAATTCACTTACATGATTCACAGGTGGTCCAGCTGCGACTTTCTAAAATGTAAAAAAGTGACAAAATTTGAATATCCTCAGATTGTTAATAAACTGATAATTTGTAGTAAATAACATTAAAATTAAGTCAAATACAGATTCAAAATATTAAACATTTTGGTATACAGTGACAGCTCCTTATTCATGGTTCCATTATTCGCAGGTTAAAACATTGTGACACAGTTTCTGTATTCGCGACTAAAAATTTCTTTATTCGTGGATCCAGTCAGTATATTAGAAGGATTAATATCCTTTAATAACGCATTGGCAATATTTTTTACTGCAGGCACGTGCCAAGATGGCTTTTACAAAGAGCGATTCAACCAAATGAACAAATAAATATTAAAGTGAAACAAACCTTATTGTCACTAAGCCTAAAGTTCATTGTTAAAAGCCACCGCCACCGTATTTCACATGTCTTTATGTCCATTGATAAATGCTGCCCTCATCATGATCGGTGTTTTATTGTTTCAATTTGTCATTTGTTGCAATAAGTTTGATTGAATAACACGTGTCTCTTCTGCTTTGTTGCCAGTTTATGATGTGTAGTAAAAGGAAATAAAAATTTGTTCCAAAACGGAAAAAAGTAGTGTTGCCGTTTAAAGTAAAAATTAAAATGCTTGGCCATTCATGTGTTGGTGAGTCATTTGCATCCACATCATACTGTTTGAATGTTGATGAATCAACTGTACAATTATTGAAGAAATCCTAAGATAAAATAATGAATTCACAGCTGAATATCAGTCTGAATTGAAATACTTTTTAAAAGCTGCAAAACAGGAAGAAATTACTACGTTCTTAAAGCCTTTGCCTAAGCCTGACAATAATAATAATTACTATAAATTGTTCAATATATTAATGACATCATCCAAAATAGGAAAAGTATTGTTAATATAGGTATAAGAATGGACCGTTTTAAAATATTAAACGTTTTAATGTATGTTGACGATGAGGTTATTATTCAAGAAAATGAAAATAATTGCAGTACTCTTTACATCAATTAAATCAATTATGCCAAGAATATAATTTCAAAATATCAAAAGAAAAAAAAAATGGCATTTTGGGGAAACGATCATATAAGATCAAAAATCGTAATAGACAACAAACCTCTGGAACAAGTAACAAATTTTAATTATTTGGGTTGTAATTTTACTATAAACACAAAAACTGAAAGAGACATACATATGGAACTGTCGAAATTTCAAATGATATGCGGAACTATACATAAAACATTAAAGAATAAAACAAGAAGAGATACTAGATTGAAGTTTTATAAAACATTGGCAGTTCCTGCATTACTTTATGGGAGCAAAACTTGGGTAATGACCAAAAAACTGCAAAGTAGAATACAAAGCGCAGAAATGAACTTCCTTAGAAGAACAAAAGGCTGCATAAGATTGGATCGGATAAGGAATGAAGATATAAGAACAGAGTTAAATATATATCCATTGGATGAGAAAACCAGTGAATATAGAGAGAAATGGTTTACACACGTGGAAAGAATGAATGTATCAAGATTACCAAGAGCAGCATTCAACTATAAGCCAAGAGGTTCAAGGAATGTAGTAAGGCCAGTGAAAAGATGGACAGAACAACTATGAGGCAGAACAGGCAATTTGCCTAGCCCGTGAAGTGAAGAAGAAGAAGAAGAAGATAAATTGTTCAAAATCTCTCATTAATTGATTTTATTTTGATAATCTTTATTTTATTTTGGAACCTTGGAACGTATCTCCACACAAATTACCATTCTGTATTCGTGGCATATTTATGGAACGTATCCGCCGCGAATGAGGAGCTTTTACTGTATTTTAAATCAGTTATGTTAATACTGTTAATTTATATTGACTTAATAACATTATTGCATAATTTTTAGTTTTTCAGGAAAGAAGCAGATGATATTTTAAATATCTCGTAAAGGTTAATTCTTAAACCTTATCTCTGAGTTCTACTTCTTGTAGTGTGTTAAAGATACCTAATTTGGATTGGTCATAGTAAAAAAAATTTCTTCAAATTAACACAGAATTTTGTCAGTCAGTATTCCATTACCATTACCTATTATATTATAGAAAGTTATTTTTAAAATTTAATAAAAATAAATGGGTAGTGACACTATGAAGTAACTTATCATATAAATATTAATCAAAAAAACTTCACACCTCATCTCATAAAATATGCTTTTTTCATCTGACATGCTTCAAAAACCTTTGTTTACTCCATACTTTGTTTTTGTTATCAGCTAAACTCCAACCTTTGCTTTCATCACATTCCAGTCAAAATGCAGCTTATGATTATGTTAGGCACTAAAAAAGCCAGACAAAAGACACTAAAATCTTGAAAATAGGCATTATTTTTTTAATTAGGTCTAGTGTTAAATTGAAACAAATTATAACAGCATAAAAAATACATAATATTTAGGATATAAAGACATTAAAATATTTGACAAACAATTAGCTGCCAATGTTATAAGTAGCTACCAAATTAATTAAATATTCAAAGCAACATGAGTTCACATTCTACACTTCAATAACAAAACCAAAGAAAATATATGACTGACAATCTACACCACTGTGAAGTCACAGGAATCTTTAGCAGTCATTATGTAGAAATAATTTATTGATTGATTATACAATATACTAAATGCAATAACCAGTTTTTAGTGACTGAAAATATCAAACAGAATTGTGTCGTCTCTTTTAACCCTTTGTATGCCATGCCCGGCATTCGCTGGTGGAAGTGTGTATACAGTGGTACGCCACGCCTGGCAAGCTCCGGTTTTCAATCTTATTATTTTAAATATTTTTTTCCCAAAGTTTTTACTTCAATTTACTAAATTTATTTTTCATTCTGTGTTTGTACATCCTTTCTTAGCAATACTTTGCACACCCCTTACAGAATAATGGTATAGGCTGGTGGTAAAAGGGTTTTCTAAAGGAGGGTGTATATTCATGTTTCAAGGTCTTTTTTTGGCTATGGAATGTTGCAGTTTCAGGATTTTCTCATTATTTATTTTATTTTTAGTTGAAAATATACCTGGCCAAGGTGTAGATCGTGCGGTGAAACACAGTGATTCATGTCTCGAAGATGACTAAAATACAATACGCGAGTTTATTGTGTCAGTTTTACCAGAAGATGAAAGTAACAGTAACAGTTCATCAAATGATTTTTCGTTTGACGAATGTGATAGTAGTCCTGTTTCTAAGAGAATGTTATTACAATCTAAGCCTGTAAATAGTAAAGCAAGTGATGTGGACCTAAATGAACAGGGTGTGAGTGACAGTGGTGGGTGTGTCGCGCCAGATGAAATGCATGGCATGGAACAGCTGTTTGACTGGAATTGATTCGAACCCAGGGCCCTAAAAAATGTTCAACAATATTTAATATGATTAGTGTTTAGTGATAATGCCACTATGGCATAGTACATTACATTTAAAAAAACCTGGCACCCACAGCCCAGCTGGCAAAAGGGAAACTCGGCGGTCAAAAGGTTAATAGGCTTGTATTAATACAAGTTTGAAGTTGAATGAATCAAAATGATTGACGACTTAAGGAAGAGAATGAGAGTGTTTGTTACTTGTTTAGTCTGAAATAGGTAACTCAGTAGCCACTATTGTGAAAAATATCTCCTTCCACGACTTTCAGAAGTTTTCAGGACTTATTTTTAGCTTCCGGAAATGTAATGGGATTCTGAAGTGAAATTTTTCAAACACGGAATGAAAGTATAATGCAGTTATGAAATATTGGCCACATAACATTGCTTTCACTGTACAATTCAAAATGTTTTTATATAATGAAAAGTTAATTTTGCAAAAATGTTGTACGTAGCCCTATTTAGATATTATCGGCCTTCCTAGGCACTATATCCCAAAATAGGTAAGCTACAACCCTAACATACCTTGGTGGCGAAATAGGGTTTCAAAATATTTGGAGATTCAATAATAATAATAATAATCCCAAAATAGATGAAAATAGGCAAAATTATATTATTTACTCTATACCGAATTTTCCGTCCTAGTACTACCTTGGTTTCCTAGATGTCAGGATGAGGCGGAACGCTGACCATGGACCACTCAAATGACATCTAAAGGAAAACAAGTGTAACTAAATTAGTATGGTTCAAATTCTTCCCTGTAAGGGGAGAGCGCCTAAATCTCTGTTAAGGCAAACATGAGCTTACAAGAAGAAGAGACAACCCAATGATCCCAAATTTAACTACAAATAGAGATTTTTTTATATACTACAGCAATAAAATATAGATATTTTACTTATTTTAGGAATTCACACTATGAGGTATATTCATTTAGGTAGAATTTTTGTCATTCACCTCATATTTTTTTTTTTAATACGAGGTGAGTGATAAAAATTCTACCTAAATACATATTTTGCCTAACATCCAGTTTCTACTGATGATAAAAGCAAAGATTTTCAAAATATGTCAGATGAGAAAAGTATATTTTAAATTTCTGATTCATATTTATATTCTATTATATGTATATATCTTCTTCTTCTTCTGCTTCATGAAATTAGGCCTTTTGACCTGTTTTCACATCAAGTGGGATTTAATGAATCCTCCCATCTAGTAAATGGGCATCCAACATATATATGTATATATATTTAAATTTCTGATTCATATTTATATTCTATTATATGTATGTATATATATATATATATATATATATATTTACAGTTTAATAATAGTATGTTGTTTGATATAAATATCGAAAACTTGGTGTAGTCTTTTTTTTTTGAGAACATGTAATGAACATAAAACAAATATGTTCACATTTTTTATGATAATTTTTTTTTTCCCAAATGCCCCAGGTTGTCATTTCGACATTTCTGGTGTTCTCTTCTGGCATGGCGAACTTATAACCGACTTCTGAGATTGGGACGCCGGGAAGGCAGGGTTACGCTGTCCCGATGATTTGAGAGTTGATGATGGTAACGATGCGCCAGGAGAGACCTTAAACTAAACTTAAGCTAATTAGGTGAATATGATATTGATGATAATGGTCAGATGGTGTTTGGGGACTGTTTGGGCCTTAAAATTTCCTGACATTTATCTTACAGGCGAGGAAAAACCCAGAGAAAAAAAACCTCACCCAGAAACTTGTCCCGACCAGGGATCGAACCTGGGCCTGCTGTGTGACAAGGCAGTATGCTACCTCAAGACAACAGCAGTGGACATTTTTGATATTATTTAAATGTCATCATCATCATCATCTGCATTCATGGATTAGGTCTATTGACCCGTTCCGACTTCAGCCCATCTCTTTCTAGGTCTGCCCACATCTCGGGTGCCTTTAGGTTTGTATTTTGTTATTTGTTTTGGATATCTATCTTCATTCATTCTGTCTGTGTGTTGCTTCCATTTTTGTTATTTAAATGTATTTGTTTTTAATTGTGATTTTATTAAAATTGTTTGATAAGTACAAATGATTCCTTTAAAAAAATTGTTTTAATCTCATATCCAAGGCAATAGGTAGGTTATTTTGTTTCATGGTCTCCAGTTGCTATACAAACAAAATAAATCACAGAGCTATTGTGATCATTTACTGCACTATAGTTCTGGACACAAAGGTGGGTCTGGCACATCACAAAAGTACAAATTCCACCTTGTTATAACATACAATAGTTACAGGCATTGGCTCTCTGAAAGCATTAAGACGTAGATGTGCAGAACTCATAAAAAAACACAACCACCTTCATTTGTACAATTTAACATGGGAATATCAACAACAAAATCTAAAGTTATGGCCTTGCAAGGGAAATTCCCAGTAAGAAGTAAAATTTGTATTCAGAATTTAATATTAGAGCAAGTTAATTCATTTAAATACTTAGGATATAATCTAACTTATAATGAGGAATGTGATATATCCTTTAAAATACAAAACTATAATAAAGCTTTAAGAATTATCAACCAAGTTTTTAAACCATCAAAAGTGCAGAGACACACAAGAATGAAAATCTATAAAATTCTCGCTAGACCCATAATCTGTTATGGCAGTGAAGCTTGGACCATCAGAACTCAGGATGATCGTCATATTACAGCCACGGAGATGAAATTTCTGCGACGAACTGCAGGTTATAGCCTTCTAGACCACCAAAGAAATTCAACAATAGCCAGAGAGTTAAACATCGTACCTATATCTGAATACCTCCAAGAATATAGAAACAATTGGCTAGCCCATATTCAGCGAATGGATCATCACAGAATACCAAAACAAATTCTTCACTACATTCCTCGAGGCAGAAGATCTGTGGGTAGACCTTTTCGGAGATGGCGGGAGACCGTAACGGGCCACTGGGCCTAATACTTGAAAGTACGATGATGATGATGATTATAGTTCAGCACTGTGATTTATTTTTTTTTTGTATAGTGACTGCAGGTTGTCAACTTATGAACCATGTAAACAACAACAGTGGTAAGTGGAGAAAAAGCATAGTTGTAAAAAATTAAATAATTATTCATTTTGAAATATTACGTATTTATATTTATACAGATTAACTTATAAAAACTTACTGTATATAAAATAACTTGAAATTAATTTTGAAGTTGCAATATATAGGCCTGGCCATAAAACACACAAATATTTCATTGTTCTCAGTTAAAACATGCTTTTTTAATTTGTGAAAATAGTTAAAAATGTTAGGAAAAAATTAAATTCAGTTATATTATGTAAATAAAGATTCTAATGGGTGGTTTCACCAAGCCTCATTTATTTATACTTAGATAGTTAATTCTACTTATTTTTTCTTTAGTATTCATTTATATAAAGAATTGTCCAAGCCACTGTCAAAAGTGATGAATCAATTTTTGATTGCCAGACTTTCGACAATGCATTTAATGGTTGATTTAGAATCTGAACAATATATTCAATGCATCCAGTAAATTTACAAGTTACAAGACACTTTATTAAAGTATTGTAAGAAAAATTGAATATCAACATGCATGAAACTAATTTAAGCCACAGTTTACAAATATGGGAGAAAATTTTGATGCAGAATTGTTATTCAGTTATTTCATTGAAAATATTTGATTAAATTATGTAATTCCTGAATGTAATGACAATGACCAATGGAAGAACCTAAATTTGTCAGGCTCTCCAAAAATATTGCACATTTTAGAACAAATTGAAAATAGTCCACTAACCTCTGATAAACTGAAATTTTGTATGTGTATACAAACAATTGGCTTTCTATATTTTAATAGATAAATAGCGAAATATATTTATTTCTTTGCATATAAAACTGCAGCATTAGGATGGTTCTTGTATGATAAATTACTAGTAAGCCTATTAGGAAAGTTTCTTAATATCTTAGAATATAATTTAAAATATCTTGTAGAAATTGCTGTACATAATATTTTATGTAGTTAAGATATTATCATAAATTCACAATAAAATTGATTCTGTTTTGTTTTTAATAGTATAGGCAGTAAAAAAAATCATGAGAATTAAAAGTGAGATTTTTGTAAAACATTTAACATTTTTATAAAATTATAGAATATTCACCTGAAAGGTCCGTCTCCTCAACTTAATTATCATTTAACTGTAGCGCTTTCGGGACTTGTCCCATCATCGGCAGGATTCAAAACTGGTGTTTCACTGAAGATCTGGTAGAGGGGGTTGCATGTATTTGGTTCGTTTTCGTTTATCAGGCTGTCGTTGTGAGCTGCTTTCATGATTTCCATCTCTTCGAGTACGTTTATCTTCGCTGGATTATTTTCTCTGTGCATTACTGTTAGGGTGTTTTCAATATTTAACATGCGATGTCCTTCATGGATGACGTGTTTTGCATAGCTTGATTTACCTTCTGCATGAATGAAGTCTCGAAAATGTTCTTTGAATCTGATGTTAAAACTCCTGTTTGTCCTTCCTATATAAAATTTGTTGCAGTCCTCAACGGAACACATCATGAATCTTATAAAAGTTGATTTAACATTTTTATAACATACATAGTTTATTTCATATTATGTCATATTTCATTATATTTCATGTAATATATAAGCCTATATTGAATACAGATACAAAAAGATAGCCTTAAAATATACTCAGAATAAATCATCCATATGTAATGTTGAAGTTATCAGGAACTATTGCAAGATAAAAATGTGAATAAAAGTAAAGAATGGTTCTAAGTCGCAAAAACTGACTTATGACCATTGAACCACTTGGATATACTTAAAAAAATTAGTAATTGCTATGTACGACTTTTTATCAAATTATTTCGTATTTGTGTAGTGTAAAGGGCAGAACCTTTATTTGTAGCCAAAGTGAAAACAAAGTATGTTATTTATACATTTAGTATATTTAAAGTCATTCTGGTTTATTTGTTTGTGTTTTTTTTATTAATTCTTTTTATTTCGGTTAAGCATAGTTCAGTTAGCAGGATTTATTGTATGTGTGGATTTTACATTGATTTTGTCATTAGCAAAAGCAAAATTATTGGTTAGACACAGATCCACAACAGTATAACTTACATGTTGCTGTACTACTTGAGGACCAGATGTTCTCTATAGAAAGAAACATTGAAACATTACCAGTGTAGTTCTGATCTGGTAACTTTTGTATAGAGAGCATTTAAAATGATCTATTTTATAATTTATTACTGAAATTTAGAATTAACATAAATGCTTCATATTCTGTAAAGAACCTTTCATAATGATTCTCATGTTTCAAATAGGTACAATTTTAAATACCTATTCAACATGTTTTAATTTTGTAAATGTTAAATGATAGAGGAATGGCATGGTATAATATGTGTGTGATCTAATGTCATCCATTGCACTTTTCGTGCTTCGGGTTCCATGCTGGGTGGATTAATAGAAGGGAAAACTACATTCTGTGACACCTAAAATTTTTATTCTGAATTAGCCAAATGGCAATAAGAAGTTATAGCAGGTGAAAAGAGTAGACTGTTTATACATATGCTGAACAAATTACTCATCAGTTATCTGTATATTATTACAAATTTATTTTTTACATGTCAAATTATTGGATGCAAAACTACTTTTTTCCCCTCTCTTAAAATTCATGAGGATTTATTCTAACAAAATGATTCTTCATTTTTAACAGTTACCTTCCCTCAAGATTGCCTGATCTTATACTAAAGCAGTCTTTAGTCATGTAAGTGTAATTTTACTTTTTTCTTTAAAACACCCTTAAAATTATTACACTTATATAGAAAATAATTCTCTGGAAAGCTGGGAGGGAATAGAAAATAAGTTGTGGTACTTATGATCTAGAGTTATAAACTTTTCATCTACAAGTACAAAATGTATAATCCTTTACTATTAATGGTTTCATTAATCATATTATTGTAGTCCGTTATCAATTTCACCTCCCATCCAGTTGCATCATTTACAACTTTAAGGCCATTTGCAATGTGTAGTCCTCTTAGAAGTGCTAATTATTTTTCCTATTCTTCTGAATGTTCTTTAAAGAAGCCAGAATTTATTGAAAACCGTTCAAAAAATCTCCTTGGTATCAGATTTTCAATTCCTTTTCCTAAATATTGGTACAAGAACTTCGGTTCAGTTAATAATGTTTTGATACTTTCCTCTAGACTTTCTGAATATTTAAGAGTATCTACCATCAGTATTTTGATTTCAACTGAAACATTTGTTTTAAAAAATGTCAATGCCATTGTTTCGGGTAGAAGATATCATACTCTTTCAATGTTTATGTAAAACCATATTTCTGGATTGTTCATTAATATCTTTATGAGAATGAAGATTACAAAGAATTTGTAAATCCTGAAAAGGAGATACTGTCGCAAAAGATGAATGAATCTATGTGTTAATATAGAGACTTACAATAAATATGCCTATATTTTCTATTCTATTGTTTTCATTGGAGGAGAATGGAAACTTTCACAGGAATTTCTATTTTGAGACAGTAAATTATTTTAGCCATCCATCTTGCATTTCATAGATATGCCTCCATGGTTAAGTAGAGAATATATCCCCCTAGTAACACATGCACCTTGAAAACAACCTTTTGGGTACTGTTGTATCAAAACAGAGTATTTGCACTTGTTAATGAATTTCCATTCTTCTAGTAACTTGATTGGCATGAGATCTTAGGATAAAATTAAAAAGTCCAAACTGTTAAAACTCACCTTAGCTTGTGCAATCGGAGAAAATACTCTGGGTTGTACTGGAACTGTCACCTCTTGAACCTGATCTCCAAGTTCTGCTTCTTGTAGTGCTTTGAAGGTCTCTGATTTGGCTGGGTCATAGCTAAGAGTCTTCTTTAAACTACAGTGTCATTTTGTGTATGATCAGTCAGTATTATGTAAATGGACATTTATTTTTCATTGATTTAAGTATTTATAAAATAATTACAAAACAATATGAAATATTATTTATGGGGATAACAATAATAAAAAAGTATGTAGTAAATTAATTGAAAAATATAGAAAGTACACACATTAAAAACAAATTTAGAATAATTTAAATGGTAAGATTAAATTGAAAAGAATGCATTATTTAATTTTTAGAATGTATACAATTTTTTTGAAGAATGCAATAAAGCATAGAAGGGTTTTGTTAAATATAGAAATGCAAAATATTAACAATTTTGGTATATTTTAAAATGGTCATGTTAAGTTACAATCGGCAGTGTTAAATTAATTTTAATCAATATATATATTAGATAGTACATTCATTTGTCAGTGGTCCCAAATCCATTTTAGTTTTTCCATGAACGAGGGGATTGTCCATATTGTTGTTGTTGGTTTTGTTGTTGTTGTTGGTTTTGTTGTTGTATTTGTATTTTTTGTTTAAGGAAAGAAAGATCAATGAAAATACTATCATTAGAAATGCAGAAAGTGTTCACTTTGGTATAAATGCTATTGTAAATTGTAAACTGTAAACTTTAATTCTTTTGGAATATGTAATAATTCTGAGCATAACATTTACTCTACATATAATATCTATAATAATTTTTATTGAAAAGAAACTCTAAGTGAAACTTGAAATATAAAACTATTTAAAAAGACAAAGAAAGTATAGTATTTATGAACTAGAGAGCCAAATCAAATTAATTGAAATTTAAACATCCATCCATAGTAATTCTGCCCGAAGGCAGGTCCTTCACTGCTATCATAACATTTTCATGCTATGCTTGCAGCTTCACTAGGGAATTGTAGGTGTGGTAGCTTCCTGTTGCTTTCCACACCGGTGAAGGATGATGATGATGGCCATATGATTTCAGGGACCGTTAGGGCCTTAAAGTTTTCCTGAGATTTGTCTTACAGGTGAGGAAAAACCCTGATAAAAACCTCACCCAGAAAAACTGCCCCGACCGGGGATTGAACCTGGGCCCGCTGCGTGACATTGCTAACTATTTAAACATATGTTATGAAATTAACAAACACTATTACTTAGTATGTAAACCCTCTACTCATGTCTGGCATGAGATGAGATGAGATGAATTTCCTCTTGTAGAAAGTCTGTGATAAACGAAGATGCCAGCTGATTAGGCCTGTTCCAACTTCACAGAGACAGATAGAATTAAATGATATGAAATGGTTGATATGAGTATGGAGAAGTGGTATAATGAAGTTTTTGACAGGGAAAATAGAAGATACAATAAGAAAATATTCACCTGGTTCTGATTGATCTACCACATACTCCATAAGAAATGACCAAGATACAAACTCTGAACCCAGAGATGGAAGATGAGTGTCTAACCAGTAGGACCATGGAGCCCCCATTATTTTGTAAAAAAGTTCAAAATAATAACTTCAATGTGTTGAAATACTATCACAATAGTCAAACATTATGGATAATGCAATTTTTTTGTATTATGGATAATATATAAATAATATAAAGATTTTGTTTTATTTAGGAATATTCCACAATACAGTGTTGCTCCTTCAACACAAAGTGATTTGTCGCCAGAGGTTCCTGTCTAAAACATCTTCTTTCCTCAAATCTCTAGCTTCCATACTTCTCTTCACTCCATCTATCGTTCTCTAGGCTGCCTCTTCCACTTCTTCCATTAGCTTTCCAATTAAGGATCTTGTAGGGTTGTTAGTCCTCCATCGGGCCTTCCCGAGATGGTGGTTAGGGGAATGCTTCCCAGATATGGGTGGTATCGGGGAAGTGAAATATCCGAGGCGAACCAAAACTAACAGCTACTGCCTTGTAGTTCAGTATTGATTCACTGAAGGCTAGAGGAAGACAACCTTGATTACAAATTACCTGGTCCTCCAGATTGGGGATTGTAGCAATGGGTCAGCTCCTCGTTCTACTGAAAAATATACAATGCTAAAAAACCAAAAGAGAAGAATGCTGGACGGAATTATCTACAACAAACTAGCAGTAATATAAAGATGATACTCTTATAATGAAATCAAATTCAATGGTTGCATTATTTTTTATATTTTTTTAATGCCCCAGGTTTGTCCTTTTGGACATTTCTGGTGTTCTCTCCTGGCATTGGCATGATTGTAACCCACTTCTGAGGTTGGGGCACCTGGAAGGTGGGGTTCGTTGCCCCAATGATATGATGGGTGATGATGATGATAGTGGTGTGCCAGGAGAGTCCTTAATCTAACATGAATATGAATGATGATGATTGCGATGGCCATAATGTTTGGGCCTTAAAGTTTCCTGACATTTGTCTTACAGGTGAGGAAAAACCTCGCCCAGGAAACTGTTCCGACCGGGGATCGAACCGAGGCCCTCTGCGTGACAAAGCAGCATGCTACCTCGAGACCACAGTGATGGACTGGTTGCATTATTTGTTAGCTTCATTTACTTTTGAGATCAATAATACAAAACATGGATAATTATTGAGAATAATCAAAATTACATACAATGTTTATTATTTTAAAATACATGACAGAACTTCCAACTAAATCCTGACATGTGAATAAACACTTAATAGCCTGTACCAGATATTATCAATTTATCACATAAGTCCTTGCTTCGTATATTTCCTTCCCTCGATTTATCATTTATCACAGCTCATTACCAGTGCATTAGTTGGAGAGGAAACTCAGGGAAGTACCCCTCCCAAAATATTTTAGGCTTTTTAAGTCTACTTTCTTATAATTTACTGTAACATTATTGCTGGAACATCTATACATAGTTATTTTTTGTCAAATTGTATTTAAAATCATTGTTCTCTCACATACCTGTAACAATACACTTCTTCAGGGATATTCCTATAAAGGTGAATCCCCCAAAATATTTTTTTCCAACAAAAGCACTGCCAGTTACGCATGATCAGAATACAAAAATAATATTGAAATAGCAGAGTAACTAAAAAATTATACATCTAACTCGTTAGAAGATTTGTACAGAATACCAAAAGACATGACTAAAGATTTTTAAAAACTACAAACCAATAAGAAAAAGGTGATGCAAATGTCCTATGAAGATATTATTTGATGTGAACTCCAGTGAGACTGGAACAAGTGGCTTAAATCCAGACAGCTTGATGATAATGGTGAATTTATAATGTAAACATTCAAAGGAAAAAGACAATGAGGACATCCCATGAAAAGACTACTTGTTATGAACCCCCAGTGAGACCAGAACAGGGCAAGAAGTGGCCTAAATCTATGACAATTTGATGATAATAAATTTATCATTTAAACTTTAAAAAATTTAATTTTATGCCATTATTAATTGCAAATAATGATGTAATGTACATGTTACAGCATGTAATATATATATATATATATATATATATATATATATATATAATTATACAGTAATAAGGTCTTGTTTGTACCTTCAATTGTGTAAATAATTATTTTGGTTTGACTCTCTTACTATTTATTACATAACAAATTTAATAGATTGATTGCAGAACAGTATTATTTAATCATATGTTCAGTAGATGAAGATAATGCATTACCATTACACCACAAATAGTAAATTAATTCATTTACATTAGATATTTAAAAAATAGTTTTAAATAAGTTCACTAATTTGTGTACAACAATAATTTTTTACTGTGAATCACTAATGTAATATTGATATCTTCACCTCATGAACAGATTATTTTGAATATTTAAATTTAGTTCATATGTACAATAAAATCAAGCATATTATCATAAATGTTATGAAGAAGATGCAATTAGTGACCATACTTTTTTTTTGTATGGTATGATATGTGATGAATTTAAAAAATAATATGTTAATATTGATTAAATTTTATTATACCGTAGGCTACTTCTTATTATACTGGGGATATTCATATACAGAGATGTTATTTTTATTTGCAGCTTGAAAATGGCAGGCAGCTTTACTGTTGCATTCATGTCCTCAACTCCCAGTGAAATGGACCATGTGTTACATGCTTTCGTTCATATTCTTAGTATTTGTACTTACCTTACTTATGACAGAAGTTTAAAATGTACTCCAATTGTGCAACACACATTTCATGTCTTCTTATGAAATTTTTACTAACATGCATGAGTTCTTTAGCATTGATTGATCAAACACCAACATTTTGCTGAACTAGCTGCTAACAGATTTTTGTGGAATATTCTCAAGGCTATCGGCTCATAAATGATCCTTAAGCTTGAATAAAAAGGCCTCTAAGCAAAATTTACCAACATCAACGTCCTAATAATACCTTAATTGCCTGTTAGATGTCTCATTGGGTCGGTGTGTTCACCGCATGCCATTCATGACACATACGAGCAAATTAAAAATTAACTTGGTTTAGTAACTCCTTACAAAGGAGGGGCTATGGCTCAACAATGGGCTATATCATTATAGATGTAGATATATTCTCAAGTTCATCAAATCAACACCTGATGGCAACGTTATTGATGGAGATTCCAATGAAAATCCGGTAGTCATAATGTCGGTTGAAAATGAGAGAGCTCCTTCTCTCAAAAACTAGTTCTCGTGTTTGAAGAAACATAAAATATGAGGTAAGATGTTAAAAAATGACTCATTAATTTATGAATTAAGAACCTCATAATGTTATTTCCCATATTTAACTATGAATATTCTCAAGTATAGCACCTATCTCATCAAGCTTTCCTTCTGTAAGGACATGGGAATTTATACATCTCTTTTTTATTGTTGACTGGCCCTGATCCTTTGAATTTTCTTTTTGCAAGGTGCCCTTATTGTACTCCAATCAGGTGTAAGTCTATTTGGAAACTTTTCTCGGAATTTTCTATGGTCTTTGATTTTTTTATGTATGTATTGTACATATATACACGTTCTGGAAAAGAATATTTAACTGCAGGCAAAATCACATGGACAGTAACACAAAACAATAATGGGTATATAATTAATTCTTCATTTGAGTTCATAGAACATAAAAAGGAGAAGGTGGATTATTATCCTACTTCACACAACACAAACTATTTTTCTGCTTCAAAAAGCAAGAACTCAACTGATGAGATATTACACACATTGGTAGCAGTAATCTTCAGAGCTAAAAGGTACAGAAATAAACTGCATACACTGAATGAACTTAAAACTAATATATGAACAAATTTGATCAATGGATGTTGAGAAACTCGTGTATGTTAGTAAAAATTACATAAGACATATTTAACTTCCAATAGAAAAGTTATCTTACAAGATAAATCATTTTTATAATAATAATTATAACATTATTTATTATAATTCTATCCAGAATAGTAACAAGACTTAACTCAATCCTTTCTAAGAAAATAATTGAAAACCGAGAAAAGTCTTCTCCCTTTGAATGTGGAGTAAAACTCATGTGGTTGTAATTTTCAACATCTGTTATAAGCAAGGTAAGTAAAATACTATGGTCATAAATGAAACCATTGTGCATAACTGCAGACATTAGGTCTGCTTTGCTGAGAGTTGAAGCTTGAACGCAAGTGGTAAAGCTGTCCACCATTTTCTGTTGCAAAGAAAAATAACATTCTATATAAATAAATGTGTGTGTGTGTGTGTGCACTGTAGTTGAAGATAGTTAAGACATCTGCTCACTAAACAAAGGGACAATAGACCCAGGTTTAACACCTGACAGGGTTTCTCAAGATCATTACAGTATGTATCTGTTAAATTATGTGTAAATTTCTGGATTATATTCTTAACCTCTCTACAATATAATATAAATAGGCCTTTTGTGAAAATATGTCACTTGGCCTCTATGTCCTTTAACACTTATGAATAATTTCTTTGGATAATGATTAATTCTTCTTCTTCTTCTTCCTTCCAAGTATTAGGCCAAGGCCTGTTACGATCCTATAGAAAATTTTCCCTCCAGCGTTTGAGGGCAATCACGCAAGGTGATAAATTCAATTTCACAAGATATTCATTTAATAAAAAATTATCAATTTAACTTCCAATTGTTTAATAATTGTTTTTTTGGAAGTTTGTGCACAGTGAGATGCAAGAATTATTGAATTTTATAATTGGTCTTTTTTGTATTGAGACTTAAAAGTTCTCTTATTGCTTTCCTTTGACCTCTATTAAGTACCGGTATAAGTGAGTGAATTAAAGTTTTCACGCACTTTAGTATGGTACAAATTTGTTTATTAAAGAAATTTGATGAATTCATCAAATGTATTTGCTGATCCTTTGCTGGTACTTGTTTAATTGTCCAGGACTTTACTAGTTTATTTCTCACTATAATTTACATTGAACATACTGATCAATATTAACATATTATTTTTAAATGCATATTATGGCAATCTTACACTTAAAGAAGCATATTATATATTACATATTTTCAGAAGCTTAACCTTAGAGGATTTGTGTTATTAATCAGTTAAATGATTGCTAAATTGAAAATGTTAATAATACTCTTGTAATTTTAATATAATCTAGCTACTAAAGGCAGTCAAACTCTGTCTTACTCTGCTTGCTCTCAAAGGCAAGAGCGGCTGAAAGGAAGTGTGCTCATGAGAATCTCATGTACCGGTAACAAGAGCTCAAGAATGACAAGTCTTGGCGGTTCTCTCAATGAGTATGGAAGATGAAGTCATGCACTGTTTGTGCCACATAAGAAACGTTTATTGCATGTAAGAAGCCATATGTTTATCAGTAGTTAAAGGAATTCTTTCTTTTATGAATAAACATTTATTATTACTATTATTATTATTATTATTATTATTATTATTATTATTATTATTATTATTATTATTATTATTATTATTATTACTGAAATATAAATCTATAAAATATTTAAAAGTCATTCCATATGAAATGGGCAAAAAAAAATTTTTATTCAATGCCCCGGGTTTGTCATTTCGACATTTCTGGTGTTCTCTCCTGGCATTGGCGTAATTGTAACTCACTTCTGAAGTTTTCGCACATAGAAGGTGGAGTTACGCTGCTCCAATGATATGATGGGTGATGATGATGATAGTGGTGCACCAGGAGAGTCCTTAATCCTAAACTTAACCTAAATTCCAGACCATGGACAACCACAGGAATAATTTCCCTTTAAGGAAAAATTACTATGGTTTGACGGGAATCGAACCCTGGACCTCATGGACAGTAGTCAGAAACGCTGACACTAGCCCATGAGGCTGGTAAAAAAAAAATATATATATATAACTGAACTTGCATCCTCAAAAGTTTACAATTTTTTATAGTGAAACATTATGGTGCTTTGAACACCCAAACTGAATTTCAAGTCTCAGTGTGATATACTGTATTTAAAGAATAATAGATCTGTCAATTTATTGTTTCTTTTTAAAGTATTTTGTTTGAAATATGTTTCTCAAAGTGTAACTACTCCCTGAATCTTGAAAAAATAATCACATTATATAAAATGTTATGCATTATTGCTTCAAAATTAGTACGCTAATATTTACATTTTTCTAAATTACATAAATTCAATCAATGTACAATTGACCATTTTAACCATTTTATATATATAAATAATAAGTCCTGGGTTCAAATCCCAGTCTGAGTTTATATTTTTCTTTTCAAATATAAATAATAAGTTATTCTGTACTGAACAACTGATATTTCTATTTACTAGTAGATGAAAGGAAACCTCATTATTTATAAGTATGCATGGAAATAAATTGATATAAATTCAAAGCACACGTTTAGTGCTATCAGAGTAAATTTTATTTACAGTACTCCGACTGGCTGACGATGGACATGATTGTGTTTGAAACCGCGGTATCATGGAAAACATGAATTCTATGAGGTGAGTTATTAAAAAATGTGCTCTGATGAATTTCAATGATTATATCTCATAATGTTTACTTCCCAACATTAATTTAATATAATTAAGAAAGTTAATTTAGTTTAAATTCAATTGTATTAAATTGCTGATTCTTCAGCACTTAGAAATATTTATTATACTGTGTGTGTGTGTATGTATGTGTATAAACTTGTTACATAAATGAAAAATATGACAGTATTACTAACTTAATATCAATGATTGAAGTACAAATTAATTAAATCTAATATCAATAATAAAGTTAAGCTTCTGGTAAATATGTCAAATTGGCAGTTTTTACATTTATATAATATTTCACAAGTAATGTTAAGTCTTGATATTTTATTTACATCTTAGCAGTACGTGCAATTACAAACTCAGTTAAGTTATAAGATTTATATTTCTTATTATTAAAATATGGAATGTTTAAATTCAAATTCGTGCAGTCAGAGAGCACTGATGTGAAGACTGAAGAGGATAAGTTATTTTAAGCAGTTATTAGCTTGCAAACATTTGTAATGTACTTTACCTGATGACCTAACAGAAATTAGATCTGAAATTAAAGCAGTTTTGACCAATTGCAACAAATTAATATCCTCAGAACTTCAAACGAACATGCACCTTATCAACATGCAAAATTATATTTCCATTATAAATGAACAAAATCTCACAATTATAATATCATAAAAGGAAGTTACTTTGTTAATTGGTGATTTGAAAAATAAAATAATTCAAAATGCCTTGGAGATCTCTTGATACCAGAAAGAAGTAATTCTGATGTTAACATTAGAAAAATAAAGAATATTTTTATCACATTTATCTTCACAAACACACAGATTAATGAAAACCAGTCCATTTTAATAATTTAATTTATGTAATTCATTAACATTTTTGTTTATTTTACACATTTAATTCTTTTGAAATATAAAACTTGTTATCAGATTCATTTCATGAAACATCATTAAAAATTAAAAAAATATATATTTCCATTGTTAAAACGTTATATAAGTAAATAATTACAATTAATTAAATTATTTTTAGTCTGTTCATCTTACCTCAATATTAATGTTGATTTGTTCTTGAACATGTTTCGATTATATCATAATCATCATCAGCATATTGCCCAGACTGGTTAGATTTATGTTGCACACCCTGGATGTCGATGTCAGCTCCATCCTGTGGTTGGCCAAAGAACCTCCAAACAAGGTCACATTCCGTCGGTATTTCAAAATTCATAACTCTGTTTTTGTTCTTCTGAATAAAGATTTTTTCCCACAGAATGGAGCTGACATCGACATCCAGGGTGTGCAACATAAATCTAACTGGTCTGGGCAAGATGCTGATGATGATTATAATATAATTAAAACATGCTCAAGAACTAATCAACATTAATATTGAGGTATGATGAACAGACTAAAAATAATTTAATTAAAATAACCTCAAAATATCACTTCCTAAAATAAAATATTAATTACAATTAAGATAAAAATACCCCATTAGCCACGAAAGCTCATACCCTTGAAGATGTGATTCTTAGCCAACGTGCAGGAAGGTTGAAAGGTTTCTGACCTTATACTCAGTCAGTTTATCCCCCCCCCCCCGGTATTCATTTTATAGGAAGCCTGGTGGGCCATGAATAAGTGAAGAAAAATATTTACTCTTCCGTAACCTGGAATTGAACCAGGACCATCCACAAATAGTTAGATGCCTTGTTGACTGAGTCATCTGACCAACAATAAATACAATTAAATAATCACATGTATTTAAAATAAATTGACATTGTTATATGAAATGCTGCCCTTATTATAACTTTGTACTAATTTTTGAAGTTCCATGAAATAATTGATATTGTCAAACATATATTCATTTCTTCCTTTGAAAGGAGAAGAAAGAGTGAGAGCAACCTCCTTTTACAATACCAATAGAATTTTAGAAATATAAGTAATTTTAATAGAAGTATTATTCTACGTTTAAAACATTGAGAAGAATGTAAGAAGGCAGTAATTAGAAGTTGATTATATCCAGTAATTATTCTTTTTTTTATTTACTACTTGCCTCACTTTGCTTTGATTTCGTGGATTCAGCGTTGAAGTTCTTACTCTCGTATTGTTCCTAGGATTTTGCAAATCAAAATGGGACATATTAACATTAGCAGTATTGAATTTTTAATGCAAATATAACCTGTCAGACTAATGGAGGGTCAATTTTTTATTCTTCACTGAACAAAAAAATAGAAAAATTATAAATACGTCATAAACTTACGGTGTAATTCCCGTCTGAGCTTGAATTGTTTCAGCAATATTTTGATCAGAATACAATCCAATAGGAGAATTGAATTGTTTGTGCACAACCTGAAACAAGATTAAACTTATATTAAAATGTACCAATATATTAAAAAAAACATTAACTATTGAAAGGAGGAACTTTATGTTAATTTGGTGCTACAAAAAGAAATAGTGAAGGTTTACTCCAAAGTAACAGAACAGTTAAGTCTCAATTTTCTTCTTGTCATTTCCTGATTAAAATAAACTAAGTAGTCAAAGGAATAAAAATAAATTATAATAATGTGCCTTAATACCGGTGTACTTTGTTTTTTCTATTATTTTTTTAAGAATTTGCTTTTTCATGGAACATTTTTTTATCAATTTTAAAATGCATTTATTGCACGCCGTAGCATAGTAGTTAAGGCACTGCACTACAAGCCAGAAGGTCGAGGGTTCAAGTCCCGGTGGGGTCAGCATTTTTAAACTGACCCAAACCTTCTGGCGGCACTATGTCCCTGGGGTCGACTCAGCCTCTAACGGAAATGAGTACCAGACGCTTGTTCTGGGGGTAAAGGCAGCCTTCACGCAGGGCTGCCAACCCGACTGACATCAAGTGCCGATTGTGCAGAAAAAGTGGGAGTCTTAACCTCCTACTACCCTAAGGGCCTCCTGAGGCCTGTAGTGGGATTACTTTACTATTTATTGTAAATGTTAACTTTACCAGTACTTTGAATTAATAATAGGATGTCGCGTAAAATCAAAACTAATATGCAATATTGTTTAGTTGTTTCTTGACTCACCTCATACCTTGGGAGGTATGAGATGAGTCAAGAAAGAACTAAACAATATTAAAATAAACCTCATAGTGTTATTTCCTACCTACATAACTTATTATGAAATATTAAAAAAAAATATTTATACATTTGTAATAATTTACATTTAAATGCCAAACATTTACAATAATTAAATGAATATCTTTATATTCATAATTGATAGTTGTATTAATTGTATGCTATTTTGTATTAAAACTCTCACTAAAATAGTACAAAACCTTAATGACACACAAGCCTTCATATATGGAAGGATGATAATCTACTGAATGACTGTCAGAAAACATCAGTTCATATTCTTCAGGAAATATGTTTATCACTTTTATTTGATTAAAATAGCCTATATATATAAGATCAACACATATTGTAATACTATGTATTATTTATGTGCATTTTCCATTATTTCAATTTTTTAAGTTATGTAAATAAATTTATTTAAGTCGTTTTATGCATATTTACGTACACATGTATAATATTACAATGTTAAAACACAAATTTAAAAATTGCACACAAAAATGCAAGCTTTATTAAAAAAAACTTTGATTGACCAACATAAAATTAAACTTCAAAATGCCAACAAACATCAATAAAACAGGTTAATATCAATAATAATCTTTAATAATAGGCATTCTGTGTGTTCTTTGTTTCTGAAGATGGAACAAGAGTGAATAAAAATTTTAGTGCATTTTTTTTAACTTACCAGCGAATATTTAAAATGTATACCATAAATATTTATGATGTATAAATATTGTTTATAGTAATGTATGATTTTTGTGTTTCCAATAATATGCTTGGGGTACATAAATTGTTTAACAATTTGCTATTTAGCTATGTTTTTATATAACTTTATAACTCACATTAAACAACAAATTAATTTTTGAAGAGAAAAATTTTCACCCAAATTTGGATTATATATAAGAGAGAAAAATTACCATTTAAATTGTGATGTCCAGAGAGCATAGTAGTCAATGCTCTAGTACATAGAACTAGAAATCTTGGGTTCAAATCCTAGTTTGGACAAAAACTTTTTTTTAATTAATACACAGTTTATCTGATATATCCATATTCATATTACCTATGTGATAAATGATCCAGATATACTAAAGCACAAATAATTTTGTGTCATTAATTAAATGTTTAGAAATATTTTTATACTTGTAATAATTATTATAAAAAATAATAAATTGGCCTAACTGGATTTGTCAAATGACTAGGATAGGGATGTAGGTTTTTTTTATGAACATGGTCTAGCTGTTGTATTCAACTTTGTAAATGCAGTCCTTTATATTATCAAGCATTGTTCATTTATTAAATATATATTGTATATTGTTATTATTTTCTTTCTAGTCTTGATTAAGAAAATGAATAGTTTATATATGCCCCAAATTAATTTTATATAGAACTTACATTCCATCAATCAAATGCCTTCTAGACTAAATACTGGTTTCCTGCATACAATTGTTTTCTTTTTCTCATTGGCAGTTCTAACAATTTAAAAATATTAAATTTAGAGCATTTCAGAAAATGATTTGTTTCATTTTATGGAATGTAACATATCAGAATAGAAAATTTCCCTTTATCTATTGTTATAATGGAAGATGGGCATGGAAATTTCTTGTAGAACCAGAGGGAAAGCACCCAGTTGGTAGGCCAAGAATGGCATGGGAGAATAACATTAATCATGATTTGAGGGAAATAAATTATACAGGGGATGATTGGAAAACATTAGCTGAAGATAGGGATGTATGGAAAGCTTATATCCATATGGACATGAACCTCTGGATTCAATAGAGTGAATGATATAGAATAATTAAGTTCATCACGGGGGAACTGTGTAAACTATGCAAATTTCTTCACAAAATGAATATAAGGTTCAATTTTTTGCTTTATGGAATATATATTTCTTTTGTTAAATAAATTGTATGGTATACAGTTATGTTGTGACAAAGCAAACACAGCAGTGGTTGGTAGAGTAATTTTTTAATGTAGGGTTTCAAGTAATCTCCACTTCTAATGGTCGGATTTTACTAATTTTTTGAGAATGTCTTCCTAGTTTTCAAACAAATTAAACATATGCTCAATTCTGGAAATACATGCTATTATGCATTACAGGTACTCTTGTTGTCCCAACTCCTTTCAAGAAACGTTAAACTGAAAATATATAAAACTGTTATTCTACCAGTTATATGGATGCGAAACATGGATTCTTAGTTTAAGGAAGGAAAGGAGATTATGAGTATTTGAGAATAAAGTTCTTAAGAAAATTTTTGGAGCAAAGAGGGATGAACAGACAGGTGAATGGAGAAGACTATATAATAGTGAACTACAAGGTCTTTATAGAAGTCTCATAGACTGCAATGGGCAGGATATGTGGCATGAATGGGGAATGAAAGATGTGCATGGAAGCTTCTTGTAGGAAAACAGAGGAAAAACGCCCAGTTGGCAGAACAAGAATGAGGTTGGAGAATAACATTAACCATGATTTGAGAATGGAGAAGACTACATAATAGTGAACTACAAGGTCTTTATAGAAGTCTCATAGACTGCAATGGGCAGGATCTGTGGCATGAATGGGGAATGAAAGATGTGCATGGAAGCTTCTTGTAGGAAAACCAGAGGGAAAATGCCCAGTTGGTAGACCAAGAATAAGGTTGGAGAATAACTAACCATGATTTGAGGGAAGTAGATTATACAGGGAATGATTGGAAAGCATTAGTTCTGGATTGGAATGTATGGAGAACTTATGTCTGCACTGCCATGAACCTATGGATTTGATAGTGCCAGTGAGTTAGTTATCTTCCTAGTTTTATTTCAATGATACATACTGAATATCATTGCAAAAAATCAAAATAGGTGATTACTAGAGTGAATCTTAAATTTTTGTTTCAAGTGAACTCCTACTCTTAATGGTCCAATTTTACCGATTAATGAAATGGATCTTCCTTTTTTTTTTTTTTTTTTAAATTGATTGCTATATGGTGAGTTTGGTTCCAAAAATAAAAAAATGTGACTGCTAGAGTGTTAACAGACACACATATATTTCTGTCATGGTCTGTTTTGGTATTTTCTAGGTAGGATCAATGAAGTTATATAAAAATTAAAAAAAAATTGTGAGAACAAACTCAATTAAACTTAATTCCTTCCCTTTCTAAAAAAACATAAATTGATACAGTGAATAATCAGCGTGCTGGGAATTATAACGTATATAAGAGAAAAATTTGCGTCTACATCGCAACTCGCCTCGGTAGCTCAGTTGGTGGAGCATTTGGCCCGGAAAGCGAAAGGCCCTGGGTTCGAGTCTCGGTGTAGGCGAAAATTTTTCTCTTCAAATATAATTTATCCTTCAGTGAGAAGTGTTAAATTAATAATAAAAACGTCAATAGAAGTCCTACTGGCTTTATAGGGTAGTGTTAAATTCCCAATAAATGTCTTCTTAACTAAGAAGCCACCATTTGCAAAGATGGAAACAAAGGTTTCAAAGCATTTGGTGCTGGGAATTACAACATATATAAGAGAAAGATTTGCGTCTACATCGCAACTCGCCTCGGTAGCTCAGTTGGTATATCATTTGGCCCGGAAAGCCAAAGGTCCCGGGTTCGAGCCTTGGTGTAGGCGAAAATTTTTCTCTTGAAGTATACAGTACAAGCTCCTTATTCGCGAGTTAAAAAAATTGCGACACAGTTCCTGTATTTGCGGTTAAAAGTTTCCTTATTCGCGGATCAAGTCGGTATATTAGAATAATTAGTAACCTTTATTAACGCATCGGCAACTTTTTTTACTGCATGCATGTGCTAAGGTGACTTTAATAAAGAGCGATTTAAACCAAATAGATAAATTAATATCGAATAAAACAAACTTTATTGTCACTAAGCCTAAAGTTCATTGTTAAAAGCCACCGCCGTCGTATTTCACATGCTGCTATTTCCGCATAAATGTCACCCTCGCCACAATCAAGAAATCTGAAGATAAAATAAGGAATTCTATCGCTGAATTGAAATACCTTTTAAAAGCGGCAAAACAGGAAGAAATCACTAAGTTCTTTAAGCCCTTGCCAAGTCTAACAGTAGTAATCAATAAAATTGTTTAAAATCTCATTAAATTTATTTTATTTTATTTTGGAACCGTGGAACATATCCCCTATATACGCATACAAATTACTATTCGATATTTGCATAACAATAAGGAGCTTTTACTGTACTTAAAAGTAAGTAAAGATTAAGTCAGTTTCAGCACTATCTATGATATTAAAATCTCATGACATATATTTATTTCCCTTATCCTAATAGATCCTATATTTTTAGATGAATCAGTTTAACCAATATATATATATATATATATATATATATATGGACCCATGTGTATATAATTTGAACTTGTCTATGACTGTATTTATTTTCTCATACTGGTCCGAAACATAACAATTATTTTACATATTCTTAATAGATATTTTAAATGTAACACACACTTTTCTTAGAAAATGTTTAATCAAGTCTAAAAGTGACTTGTAAAATTTGTGCTTATGATAGTGAAATGAATATAGAATTTGCTATCAGGTTGCAGACATGTCAGAATTTGCTGTTGTCTAAGGGCTAATTTAAATTTCACATGTGTGGAAAAATGTTTATATATTATTATTGATTCTCCAAATATTTTGGAATCCTATTTTGCCACAAAGGCATGTTAAGGTTGTAGCTTACTATAACAATATAGTATATAGGGCACGCCGTAGTGTAGTGGTTAAGGCACTAAGCTACAAGCCGGAAGGCCGAGGGTTCGAGTCCTGGTGGGGTCAGGATTTTTAAACTGATCCAAACCCTCTGGTGGCACCATGGCCCTGGGGTCGACTCAGCCTCTAACGGAAATGAGTACCAGACGCTTGTTCTGGGGGTAAAGGCGGCCGTCACGCAGGGCTGACAACCCGGCTGACATCAAGTGCCGATTGTCTAGAAAAAGTGGGAGCCTTAACTTCCTACTACCCCAAGGGCCTCCCGAGGCCTGTAGTGGGATCACTTTACTTACTATATATATATATATATATATATATATATATATATATATATATATATATATATGACATGATAAGAAAAATAAATGGATCTCTGGGTTGGTACCCCAGCGTGTTATCCATTACACCACCAGGTGATTCCAATTCAAACACTTATTTTTCTTATATATACATTATATTCTCCATTATTACTAGATGTCGCAAGAACTCGGTCTTCACTGCCACCTAGTAGCTGACTATAACAAGTAAGCAAATTAAAGAGAATATTTTTACTTGACGCTTCACTGCTATAAAGTAAAAATATTCTCTTTAATTTGCTTGCTTGTTATAGTCAGCTACTAGGTGACAGTTCTCGCGACATATAGTAATAATGGAGAATATAATGTATATATAAGAAAAATAAGTGTTTGAATTGGAATTGCCTGGTGGTGTAATGGATAACACGCTGGGGTACCAACCCAGAGATCCGGATTCGAATCCCGTTCAGATATTTATTTTTCTTATCATATATATATATATATATATATATATATACTGTAAAGCAGAAATATTAACATGGTTTTGAATGAATGTTATAAATTACATAAAATTGTTTTAAAAAATCTTGGCAAAATATTACATATTGTTATGGATGTGTGTTATGAATTTCATAAAATGTTTATAATAATTTTGATTCTTAAAAATCATTTTACACATTGAGGAAGAAGCCTCACCAAGTGTTTGTATATACACTTCTTCTTCTTTCTTTCTTCTTCATAATTTGTAGGATTTTCATCCTGTTTATTTCCAAAATCACTCCTTGGATGAAAATGTATTGGATGTGCATCCACTGTCTATCCATCTCTTGGGTGGTCTTCCTTTTGTTCTTCTCCCGTCCATTGGTCTATCTTCTTTAGGTCTTTTTGCAAGTAAGTTGTCTTCCATTCTTTCTATATGACCTTTCCAATATTTTCATCTATCTATAATAAATTTGGTTATGTCTTGAATATGACATTTGTCCCAAATTTCTGTGTTGTGTGTTTTATCAAATAATGTTTTCCCCTGAATAGTTCTTAAGATCTTCATTTCACATGTGCTTATTATTTGTTTAGTTTTTGTTGTATTAGACCTTGTTTCTGCTCCATTTACGATAACTGGTTGAACTATCATTTTGTATATGCGGATTTTGCTTTCTGTTGACATATGTTTGTTGTGCCAAATTAAATCTTTCATATATCCTGATATTTGTACTGCTTTATCAGCTTGTTTCTTTACTTCTTTTATTACATTTTTAGAGTTTCTTATAAAAAGATGTAATATGTATGTATAAATAGATGTACACATGTGGTATAAATTGTCAAAATACCTGAATAAAAATAATACATCAAACCCCATCTGCTCTATATGATAGGGTATAAAAACATTTCAACAAAACACAACACAATTAAAACTCTAAAAATAACACATCAATGTCAGAGTAATGTTTTCTTTTTATCTTCATTATTTTGATTAACATCTCCAATAGATATTACTAATATATTTTAGTAGGAATTTGTGGTCAAGTTTAGACAACAAAACAACAATAAAATAATTGCAAAAACACACTCTTTCAATCCCATAACAAACCTGTGATGATCCAGCTGCTTCTTCACCTGCAACTCTCTGAAGTACAGTGTCTGCAACCTGCAGAACACGGTAACAATTCTCCAAATAGTTTACTTACTATATGTAATAAAATGTCTCACTTCATATACTCATTTACTTTTTTATTTAAAGTTTATGACTTCAATAAAATGGGAATCACATTTTTTCCCCCCCAATGCCCCAGGTTGTCGTTTCGACATTTCTGATGTTCTCTCCTGGCATGGCTTGCTTGTAACCCACTTCTGAGGTTGGGGCACCTGGAAGGCAGGGTTATGCTGCCCTGATGATATGAGAGTTGATGATGATGGTAAAGATGTGCCAGGCAAATATGATATTGATGATAATGATGGCCAGATGGTGTTCAGGGACCATTTGGGCCTTAAAGTTTCCTGACATTTATCTTACAGGTGAAGAACCTCCCCCCAAAAAAAAACCTCACCCAGGAAACTTGTCTCAACCGGGAATCGAACCCGGACCCGCTGCGTGACAAGGCAGCACGCTACCTCGAGACCACAGTGATGGACACATAATCACAATAATTGTTAGGTAATTTATGTAGTTTTCCCCATGCCATAACACAATATGATTTTGGTTTTAGACCAAATAAATCTTTATCAATCTCATAAATACTTTGAGAATAATAATGGAGCAACTTCTGAATGGAATAATCCATTATATCTGATATTTATTGATTTTGTTAAAGCCTTCGATCTGTTGAAGAGATAATTTATTTGGGGGAAGCTAAGGAAGATTGGAATTCCAACAAAAAATATTAATATTGTTAAAGATATCTATAACAATAGTATTTGTTATGTTTCACATAATGGGAGACTCTATGCCTTTTAACACTGAAAGAGGAGTTAAACAGGGATGTCTGTTGTCCCCACTATTGTTTATTTTGGTTGTGGATGGTGTAATGAATGAATTGAGTAGTAGAGACATCGTGGTATATGCCTGGAAGACTACTACGAGGGTGAATCAAATATAAACCGGAATTATTGTTTACAATTTTATTGAATAAACAAAAAAATACTAAACCACCACCTCATTTTTCTACATAGTCTCCTGCATTTCCAACACACTTTTGCCATCGAGTTGGCAACTTTTTGATGCCGTCCTTGAAGAATGATGGATGACGTGTAGTCAGCCAGTTGCGCACGAACTCCTCTACCGCTGCATTGTCACCAAACCGCCTTCCTCCCAGGTCTTCTTTAAATGGCCCAAACAAATGGTAGTAACAGGGTTACAAATCTGGACTGTAAGGAGGATGTTCCAGAGGTGTCCAATGCATTTTCGTCAGTTTTTCTTGTGTCAACCGAGCAGTGTGTGGCCTTGCATTGTCATGCAGCACAATCACATTTCGGATCGGTTTCCGGCGGATTTTCGGAATTTGAGTTCATCACTGATGATGGCTTGAACACTTCCGAAGCTTATTCAAACGTGTGAAGCAATTTCAGAAATTGTTATGCGCCGATCCTCCTCAATAAGGTCCCGTACAGCACGAATGTTGTCTGCAGTGATGCTTGTTCGTTGCCGTCTTTGGTGGGGCTCATTTTCCACTGAATCCCGGCGCCAATCATACACTTGCGTCTTCGAAAGGGTTGCTTCCCCGAACTGTGCATGGAGCCTTCTCAAAATTTCAGAAGGTTTAGTGCCTTTTTTCGCCAACAAATTAATAATAATGCGTTGCGCAACATACGTGTGTACCTCTTGCGCGCTCATGGCTACTGAAGCAAGCGGCCGCTCTTCGGAGTGCGACACATCAAGATCCCTACTCCAGACACCCCCACCAACTTCCCCTCCAAACCGCAACCTTTGCAGTTCGCTACCAGAGCCTCCAGATACAAATTCCGGTTTATATTTGATCCACCCTCGTGAACAAATTGGAAATAAATTGCAAATCTTTGTAAATTGTTGTCTGAGAAATATCTTAGGTATATGGTGGCCAATGATTATAACAAATAAAGAACTTTGGAGAAGAACGAATCAAAATGAAATCTGTAAAGAAATCAAATTTAGAAAATGGAAATGGGATGGTCGTGTGTTAAGGAGAGAGAACGATAACATCACAAAAATGACATTTGATTGGAACCCACAAGGATTGAGAAGGTGAAGAGGAAGACCTAGGGCAACATGGAGTAATACCATCACCATCAGGGATGAAGCTAAACAGGTAGTGATGAGTTGGAATGAAATTAAGGCATTGGCAAACAACAGAGTTCGTTGGCGAGCTTTTATCAAGGCCCTATGCTTCACAGTGGAGTGATCAGGACTACTACTACTCCCATGCCTTGGTGCAGAGCTGTGGAACATGCGCTGATGTGAGTTTCCATGGGGGAATACTTTTTCTCATGGAATTTTGGCCAGTTTGTGACCAGTGTCCACCCAGAATTATGAGGAATTTGAATAGCTAGCAATAAATAGCAGCTCCAGGTTGAGAAAACCCAAAGTTTCTCTATGGAGAAAACCAACTATACAATGGATTTCAGATCTGACCACTCCTGTAATGACTGGTTAATCGTCCATCACTGTAAATGGTACATGTAGATGTGATGACAGTTGCTGGCTGGTAAGCCAAAGGCTTTCTATAGTCCAGCCACTGATTCTCAGGCCATGACGTTTTCATGACAGTGTTGCCAATATGGATATTCAATGGGAGAGGCCACTTTATGTATGCTGTTAGCAGACATACAGCTGACAACATCTCAACAATTTCAAAACCTTACTAGCGCGGTATAGCTGCGTCAAGAGCTGTGATTGGTTGTGGCCCACATCAACCATTTCTTTATTGGCAGTAGAGGACGAGTTCTCCCTTTACCCCTCATATAACCTAAACTTCAGAGCCGGAGATCCAGTGGCTGGGGTATAAGCCTTGGAGATAATGGTGATAATTTATTTAGTTGAATATTTTGTGCAGGAAAATACATTAATTGAAGTATGGATTTATTGAGAGATTATTACCTATCTGTCTAATAAATCGGCCGCGGTGGACTAGTGATTATGCTCCTTGCCTCTGGTTCCGAGGGTCGCGGGTTTAAACCCGGCCGGGATCGATGGATTTTTTTTTAGGATGGAAAAATCCAAGGAGCAAGTCCTCCGGGAGGGACTTTAAGTCTTGGGTCCCGAGTCTGAAGATTTTCAGGCTCGTAAAAGATCCTTAAGCCCGAATGAAAAGGCATCTAAGCAAAATTTACCGAATTTTCCCGTCCTAGTACTATCTTGGTTTCCTAGATGTCAGTATGAGGCGGAACGCTGACCACGGACCACTCAAAATGACATCTATACGAAAACAAGTGTAACTAAAATTAGTATGGTTCAAATTCTTCCCTGTAGGGAGAGAGCGCCTAAATTTCTGTTAAGGGAAACATGGGCTTACAAGAAGAAGAAGTCTAATAACAATAATTTAAATTTACTGCTTAATTTAGAAATAATCAACTTTAGGGGAATGCCATTCTGAAAATTTATCAAACTTCTGTTCACAATATACATCATATTTTAATGAAAATGTTATGTAGGCCTATACATAATATTTTTCATTTATTTAGTATGTAAGATACTAGTGATCTTTTTGACTATGGTCAAATAAATGTAAATATTGAGAACATGTATTTTACCTTTTGTTTCATGAGAACTTCCACGGTTGGGTCATAATGTGATGGTGCTTGTCTAAACATTGGATTTGGATGATGACGTAAGTAGGATGATGTGCTAGCTGCATCCTTTTTCACTTTAGCACCAGGTAGGACTAGTGGCGTTGTGCGATATGGCTGAAAAATTAAAAAGAAAATATTTAGAAAAATATGGAAATTATAACTCTTTCAAAGCATGTCTATGTAATTTTTTTTTAAGTTTGATACATTGCTATTTGTGTATATTTTACAGTTCAATCTGTCTTGCAGATGATAATGTATAACTTGTCAGTCAAATCCCAGTGCTGAATAATATTACTTGAAATGCTGGATTTGATTTATATTATACCACATATTTATTCATTACACGTCATTCACTGACGTCTATAGGGAAATAAGCATAACCAAATTACATTGTTCAAGAAACTCCTCGTGTATCCATGAGGAACGTATGGATATAAGAAAGGTGAAAACTTTAAAATATCTAGAATTATTTTTAACGTATAGGGCTAATCAGAAAGAAAGAAGGAACACACTTCAAACATTTATTTTTTCCAAGCTACAAGAAAATAAAAACACAATTCCAACGCTCATGGAAAGAGAAATGTTTGAAGTTCTGATCACGGCCGCATTGGTGCTGTTGCTTGTCATGTTGATTGTCTTAAAATGACGGCACAACAGGACGTTGGATTGGAAGAGGAGGAGCAGAAGATCAACTTCATTACCGGTGACCTCCCAGGTCAACAGACCTAACTCCGTGTGATTTTTATCTGTGGGATTACGTAAAAGACCGTGTATTTATCCCCCCTATGCCTGACACTCATGAAAATCTGTGACATTGAATTGTTGAAGCTGTGAATTCGATAACTAGAGACCAGCTGATTCGTGTGTGGCAAGAAATAAGCCACCGTTTTGATATTTCTCGTGTAACACATGGTGCTCATATTGAATTCATAAAATAGTGAAAGTTGAACTTTTCTCTTTCCAGGAACGTTGGAATTGTGTTTCTATTTTTTGTAGTTTGGAAGAAATAATTGTTTGATGTTTGTTCATTCTTTCTGGATAGCCCTGTATTAAAACCATACAAATGAACAGATTAAATATCGATTTAAAATCAGTAAATTCCTGTTATTATTTAGCTTAGTATCTCATATCTTTTCAGCCTTTGTCTAAGAATCTAAAGATGAAGTTTTATAAAACGACAATCTTGCTTATGTGCATGAAACAAATAAATAAAGAAAACAAAAGTGTTAGAATGTTCGATCATATGAGGGATGAGAATGGCGGAAGCTTTACAATAAAAAAAATAATTTATATCGTTTAGAAGAGAGTTAAGTCTAGGAGATTGAGATGTACAGATCACGTGGCTCGAATGGATGAAGATATCTATTCTGTAGTGTTCTGCCACAGGGCAGGTCTTTCACTGCAATCATTGCAATTTCATGCTCTGATTTACTAGGGAATGATAGGTGTGGTAGCTTTCCACACCGGTGAAGGATGATGATGATTTTCGGTTAGGCCATTTGTCTTACAGATGAAAAAAACACCCAGGAAGCTTATCCCGACTGGGAATCGAACCCGGACCCGCTGCGTGACAAGGCAGTGCTATACCTCGAGACCACAGCGATGGACTTGATGAAGGTATAAATGGTTTAAAAATCATTAGTAATCACTTCGGGAAAATTACCTTTAGGAAGCTCTAAACTTAGGTTCAAGGATACCGTAATATTCGAGTCGACCTTAGGAAACTGGGTATAAGAGACATTAACTGGATCCGTTGGCTAAGGATAGGGACCAGTGGAATATCTTAATAAATGTGACATTGAATCTAGGGGTTATATATTATTATTATTATTATTATTATTATTATTATTATTATTATTATTATTATTATTATTATTATTGGGGGCACGCCGTAGCGTAGTGGTTAAGGCACTGAGCTACAAGCCGGAGGGTCGAGGGTTCAAGTCCCGTTGGGGTCAGGATTTTTAAACTGACCCAAACCCTCTGGCGGCACTATGGCCCTGGGATCAACTCAGCTTCTAACGGGAATGAGTACCATACGCTTGTTCTGGGGGTAAAGGCGGCCGTCACGCAGGACTGACAACCCGGCTGGCATAAAGTGTCGATTATCTAGAAAAAGTGGGAGCCTTAACCTCCTACTACCCCAAGGGCCTCCTGGCCTGTTGTGGGATCACTTTACACTTTACTATTATTAAATCGTGTTTGTTAACTCGTGACAGCACCGAATAGTTTCAAAATAGAAGTAGGCCTAAACTTTTGTTGTATTATCGCTTCACTATTGATGGTTGTCTGTTTATATAAAAGCGCGTGCCGCGCGACAATGATTAAACATGCGGAATTATTATAGCAGCAGTCGGAATCTTTGTATTTAATTATACAGGATACATTTTAATTACACCGACAAACCGCAGAGACTGATTCCTAACTGGAAATGGAGGAATATAATGCCCTATGAATAAGTGTCCATAAATGCATCATTGGGCGGTATTATGTCATTATGTAGGCCCTGTTGCATGGCCTGCTAGATCACCGGACTTAAACCCCCCTGGATATTTACCTCTGGGGGGGGGCATCTGAAAAGCGTTATGTATGCTGAACTAGTTCCCAGTGGCGGAGCGTGGAATTTCGACATGTGTTAGCCCCGTTTTATGGATATAATAGTGTGTATATAATTTCTAATAAGTAAATTAACTTCTAAAAAGAACGACATGCAATGTTGGGAGTATCAAATATAATAAACTACTATAGGTATATGGTTTAGGAAACGGAATGAGGTAATTGGACATATTAATAGTTAATTAATTATATAAATGCATGATTTTAAAACAGAGATATTCGTCTCCACGACCCGCTGGTGTCTAGAGCTTGTAAGTGAGCTCTATCGTCGGTAGCCTCAGAGAAATGCTAGGGGTGAGATCTGTTGTTACATTTTATTGAAATAAAGTAGCGGATATTGAACATATTAAGTCATTTTCAACATCGTGTAATGTGACAATGAACACAGTAGAAATGTCCATATCGTTTCTTAATTTCTCATCTATGGTACAATAATTCAATATAATTAGGCCCTACCTCTTTTGTTAGATTCAGAGTTTTCTAAATGGCAGCTCTTGTTCGGCTAAGAAACACACAGCGTCTACTACGCAGCTACCAATGTACTTGTTTGCTTTAACGTTTTCGTTATGCTTATCCGTATTAACTTAATTTTGATAGTCCGGCTTCGGGACTCTTCAATTCTAATGTTTCCAAAATCATATAGCGCTATTTCACAGTTAACATGGGTTTCAACTAGTTCATGACGTTTTTCAGCGCATGAAAACTATTTACATCACAAATCCCCTTTGTCGTCCTAACATTTTTCTTCGTTGAAAATGGAAGGCAGAGCTAACAGGAATCATGACTTCCTGCAGCCATGTGTCATGTTCATACCAACCTTCATGTTCTTCATTAAACGACGCGCATTTGTTTTTGTTTGATATTTAAATAAGGAGTTGGTTTATAACTTTTTTATTTTCTACATAGCTTCGGCAGGAAAAGTGATGACTGAACAAGTCTTCTGTAACTCAAGCACATTCCCCTCTCATGAAAATATTTATTTAGTGGTTTAGTTATTGTATTTGATACGCTCAGAAGCACTACGTTTACATAGGCCTTACTGAGCAATTGAAGCCACGCTGTTAGCCGTTTCTAGAGTGCTAACAGGGCAGCTACAGAGTAGCATTGGGCTCAGCTTGAAATGCAGCAGGATGTACTACCGATGAGCTTGAATGCGCCTGCGCAACATACATAGTCATCTGCCATGTTAGCCTCGGGAAATCGGCTAACAGTGTGTGCATTTAAAACGTTGAAGCACATGGTATTGTATTGGAATTCTACAGTATATACGCAACCCATACAATATATATATATATATATATATATATATATATATTAAGTTAATATTGTTTGCAACATTTAGACTACTATCACTGCATTGTTGTATCTCGTTCCGGTATTATGTTTCGTTTTAATTAAATATAAAAGAGTTTAATTCTAACTTTTGAAAGTGTTAGCCGAACTAACAGTGCTAACATGGACGCTCCGCCACTGCTAGTTCCTGATGTGCATATCCTTCAACAGCGTGTTCACGTCGCCTGTGACGCTATTCGGAGAGAGGCCGGAACATGCAAAAGAGTGAGGCAATCCATGATACGACGTGTGAACGCGTGCATTGAATCCCATGGAGGCCACTTTGAACATCTGTTTTGACGTTAATGCGATTATGCTATGTACTGCACGGGGACGATTTGTTTTTGCTCGCACATCGTTCATTTCCGGACACATGTTTATAGTACCTTTTTTCCCCCCTTCATATCCAGTCAGGAATCACTCCCTGAAGTTTGTCGGTCAATCACTGTTCATCACGTACATAACAGCTACGGGGAAACAAAGCGAGCCGCTGGACAACCATCATAGTAAGGCGACAATAAGTAAGCATGTACTAATAAAATAGTGAACTTCATTCGGGGACATTGAAACATCTTAGATCTGGCATTAACGATTACTCGAAAGTTGCATTTACGGAAGGGACAAATAATAAACATTGCTTGACTCCTCATCCCTACTATTAGAGTATTATTTACTAGGCCTATGCGAGTTATCAATGAACTTACGCAAAAATGGGCCAAGTACAATGTAAGTGCCATCGTCAATGTTATACGTAATTCGGTCGCTCAAGTAATTATATTTTATTTAAAAAAACGACAAATAAAAAAAATGTAAATGTTCAGATTGTTTTCATAGAGCTTTCTAAGATTTAAGGAGCATATAATGTACTGTAGCCTAAATACTTTTACACAAAAACCCACAGCTTCTATATAAACAAAGAAAAAACAGAAATGATGGTGTTCAGAAACGGAGGAAAGATCCCTGCCACAACAGAAATAAAATTGGACAAAGATAACATCAAAATAGTAAAGGAGTTTAAATATCTAGGCATTACTTTACAACCCAGTGCAAGAAGCTTCACAAAACACTTAGCAGAAAGATCAACGCAAGCAATAATTGCAATAAATGATATACGCAATATACAAGCTCTAAGCCTGGAATCAGCGATGAAACTATTCAATGCAAAGATCCTCCCAATAATAACTTACGGGATGGAAATCATATGGCCACATCTTACAGAAGCTAATCTGAACACACTGGAGAAAGTGAAAGCTACATACATAAAAAGAGCAATAGGAATATCAAAAACGACAAGAAGCCGTCTAGTGTACCTACTGGCAAGGGAGACTTTCCTTATCGAGGACTTGAAAACAGCATACCTACTACCAACCACAGAACCCTATGAACATGCGCTACAAAGACTACGCAGGAAAAGAGAGGAAGTATGGCCGGAATTCTTCAGCACCGGAGCGATAATAGACAGGAACTGGACAGAAGCAAATTTCCAGATACGACACGTCATCACAAGACTAAGCATGCATGGATTCCACCACCTAATGTCTAGAGATAAAACATTCCATGACCCGAAGATGTCATGCATATGCGAAGTGTATGAACAGAAATGCGAAAGATATCACATCGAAACATGTACACAAAGAACAAAAACAATTTGTGATTACGCAAGACCAAGTTAGTGTTAGTGATTGTTAGCTGTGTTATCACCTTTGCACATTTGTGCGCAATCTGTTTATATAATAAATAATTTTACACTATTTTGGTTGATTGTTATTTATAATGTTTTGTGCTGTAAAATCTCTAAAACTTTGTAATGTTCATCTTTTCAGTTTTATTTGCTCTGCCACTTTCTTATATCCCTTCGTCTATATGCCTTTACTTTATTTTCCATTGCTTTATTCTATTATATACAATTTCTAATAAGGTTTTAAGCTAACAAGACAATGCTATTTTGCTCTATGTGTTGTTATGTATACCAATTATCACATGTTTGCGAGACTACCCATCGATTTAGTATCTTATGTTCTATATTCGTCAGGTGATACTTTGCATCAAACGCTAAACATAATCACATAACCGAAATTAAACTAAATAGTATTATATGATACAGTGGAACGTTTACTTCCTGTCATAGCAGCACTGTTGATGCATCGCACGGACGTAGATACTAATCATGTACTGTCAGGAACAAATAGCAAATGAAGCACTTATATTGTTCATCATTGATAGTATTCCCGCATACAAACATTAATTGAAACTCACAGACTGACATGAAGCGAGTGTATGCGGGATAACTCGGAATTAGTTCGCAAATCATCCACAAACGAAGGAGGTCAATGTTCCGCTGTGTTGGATAATACTTATTTCAGAGATAGGGCAAAACAAAAAGCGCTGCCCAGGCATAAATCAAGATTTGCTGTTTAAATTCTCAAGACGTTTAATGTACCCGAGTGTATATCAGTTATAAATTAAACTACTGAAAGAGTTATATGGAAACCGTGATGTACATTATTTATTATTTATTAATGTAGCCATAGATAATATGAAAATCAGTGTATATGAACGTTTATTTTAATGGAATAATCCGTAGTGGATTTTTGAATGGAAAATGTTTTATTCTTATTTACATATGCTTTAACATCTAAGATACGATTGTGTGTAGAAAATTTGGTTGTATCCAGGAAGCCGTGTATTTATATTGTTGTGTGAGCTATATGGATACAAAACATGACCTTTTACTTTAAGAGAGAAGAAATTAAGAATATTTGAGAATAAAGTTCTTAGGAAAGTTTTTGGACTAAAAAGAGATGAAAAGTCAGGTGATTGGAGGTAACTTTATAACATTCAGCTACATGGTATTTTTGGAAAACCAGATTTAATAAGAACTGTTAAGTCTCGTAAACTTCTATGGGCAGGACATGTGGCACACATGGGGAATGAAAGAGGAATATGGACTCATCTTATAGGAAAACAGAGGGAAAGCATCCAGTAGGCATGACAAGAGTGAGGCAGGAAAATAACAATCATGATTGAAGGAGGTGAATTATAGAGAGAACGATTGAACAATATTAGTTCAGGATAGGAATGTATGAAGAGCTTATCTCAGCTCATTCATGAACTTCCAAGGTCAATAGTGCTAGTGAGTTATTGAGTTTCTTATATTTCCTCTAGAAGTTTATATTGTTTTACTGATACTGCAACATGAAATGCAGATTATGACGAAATGTGTCCTGTTAATTCCATCCCAGCATTTCTCTTGACGACTGAGAAAAACCGGAGAAAATTCCAGTTAGATTGATCTGTCTCAGAGTTTGAACTCAGGACCCCAAATTATAAATTTCTGGCGCTATCGTCTAAATCAACTCGCTCGGTAATGAAATCTTATACAACTTAAAATGTTATAGAAGATTAAGGCTTCCAGCTTTCTAGAACATTAGCAGGAGATGTCGGCCAGGTTGTCAGTCTTGTGTGACGGCCGCTTTACCCATAGAACATGTCTAGGACTAATTTTCGTGAAAGGTTAAATCGACCCAAGGGCTTTGATGCTGCCAGAAGGTTTAGGTAAATTAAAAAAAAATCCTGACTCCATCATCTCTCAACCTTCTTTCCGCGTATTGCGTTATTTAACTTGTTACAGGGTACCCCCTATTTTATTTAATGAAGTTGTAATTTATCCGAAATACACTTGATTATTACACTCGTCAACATGATTTTTGTCTCATGAGTACCAATAGTTGTTGTACTTAATGCAGTTTTTTAAACGTGTTTTCAAATATGTATTCGGAATTTCTCAATCACCCACAGTTATTTGAATTAATGGATTTAAATAATATTTTTTTAAATAAATGTTTATTCGTCCATTTTTCCATTGTAAAATAAAACCAAATGAGCTAACCCAGGAGATTTCAGCTATGGAAAAGAGATATCAAGGCAAATGGAATACTAATATGCTGGCCAATTATTGTTGGACCATCAAGAGGACGCTTCACAGGCGAAATATAACAGAAAATCGTCATTTCTTACTTCCTATGTGAGTCCGAATGTTCGAATATTGTGTAGTTACGAATGTAGAAAATATTAAAGTGTTTGAAATTATAGTAATTGTTTGTATCTCGGAATCCTTGCATAATGGAGGAAGAAACCGATATACATATTTGAATTCAAGAGAAAAAATACTATCAGAATCACATATTTTTCTTTCTGAGACAAAAAAAAAGTTTATTTTTTGTTGCTCAGTGTTATTTACCCTAGAATGTGTTTCGGAAGATCTTATTCAGCTAATTCAAATGCGATAATTTGATCAACGGATCAATAATGCGTCACAGTATTATAATTGTATATATTGTACAAATATAGTTGTTGGTCATGAACCTCCGGTAATGATGGGAGTAGATTCTCCCATAACATGTAAATAGTAATATAAGTGGAATTTAAGTATGTTTCCGTAAATATTCAATTTTATTATTGGTCTCTAATGTCGTGTTTCTCAATATTTTATTCATATTATTTAACTTGTTTCTTCCGTGACATTGTCTTTAGGTCCTCACTTTCCTAGTCGGCGGTACCATATTTGATTCTCGGTAGGATAGAAGATTTTTAAATCTCTACCTTGAGTGTGGATACATTTCTTTGATGTCCTGTTCTATCTTCAGCGGGAACCCTGTATATCTGCCACTTCATACCTGCGTATAATGTATGTTCAGATTTCCTGCATCCTGACTATAGACAATCCGCCTAGAGGATTAATTTCTAAGTCCGATGAGAAATGAGTATTCTGTAAAAGGGAAGGGTAAAAATAAGGGAGAAAAAAGTTTCTGGTGTAATTCAATATTTTGAAAACGTTGCATTAAATTCTCAATAATATACATGTAAAGCTTAATTAATAGTTATTACATAACTTTATGAGATAATTTTTGGCACAAATACATGTTACTTTGCACTTGGGAATGACTTCACATCGGCCAGTTGGCCACATTCAAGGGTAGGAGCAGTCCTTTTATTACAAAACCAATGATTCACTTTCATGAAGTAAACAGATGTTAACACATTGCCAGCGTTTCACAACGTCGCATATTTCGAGCGGGAAAGTGCAATCTCTTATTTCTTTCATTGAACTTGTTATGGATTTTTTAAGACTTTGGGTAGAAACATTACTTTCGTCGAGTAAAATGAAGTGCAATTTATTTTCGTTAAATATACAAAACGCAGAAAAATATTGCGGTCAACGTGTTGCAAAATTAGTTTATACAACATGCGAGACTTAAATTTTCCCTCACTGAATTTAAATATGTGTATTCTATCTGTCAACAGATCAAAATCAAACACGCGATGGTATTAAATACGGACTTAAAGTAGAAAATTCATGTTACTTTTCATTTTAATGCCTATTAAAATTTATAAATCGTTATTGTTGCAGAAGTATGTATGAAACAAGGATCGCTTATTATGGAGAATATTCAGTCCCATGAGGAACGAGATAAAGTTTCACAAATAGAGAATTTATAATTTATATCGTTGTTCTAATCCTGTCAATGTTCCGCGCCGCAGCCGAGTGGTTAAGGCAGGAAGCGTTGGCACAGAGCTACGGGACTTGCGCTGGTTCGAGTCCCCATGGGGGAAGAAATTTTCTCATGGTATTTCGGCCAGTATGGGACCGGTGCCCACCCAGCATCGTGAGGCATTTGGGTAGCTACAATAGGTAGCGGTTCTAGGTTCAGAAAACCAGCTATAACGGCTGGGGGACTCGACATGCTGACCACTTGTCACCCTTACACTGGCTGGATCATCTGCCTCTGTGATTGACACACGTGGATGTGAAGCCAGAAGCCGGCTGGTAGGCTAAGGGCCTTCTAGGCCTGTCGCGCCAGGAGTTTTTAATCCTGTCAATGTTATTAAATCCAGGAGACTGAGATGAATAGTCGTATATTTCGAATGGGTGACAGTAGAAATGCTTCAAGTTTTTATTGTGTGAATTTTGTGGGAAAGACCATTAGAAAGTGCAGGCGAATGGGGAGGAGGATAATAATTCGGATGGGTCTTAGGGAACCGGATATGGATTATATGAATTGAATTCATTTAGCTGAGGATAGGGATCACAGGGGCATTAGTGAATGCGGCATTATAACCGCAGGTTCCATAACCTTTTAGTTAACTTGGTCCTATACTACAAAATCTCCAACTCAACTAACTTACTGGCACTATCAAACCTGAAGGTTCATGGCCAACAACTAAATCTCTACAATATAAAATTATAATATTGTGACACATTTTTAATCCGTTGCTCAAATTACCGCATTTGAATTTCGCGGACGACGGCAGAACTCCTTATAAGGCTGTGTGAGTTAGATTTCGGACGTGTGCAGTCTGCAAAGACCCCTTCAGACGTACTTTCTGGAGAAATAATTTTCTAGGTATATCAGTTCTAGAAGAATTATTCCTTCCCTCGCATATGTAAGGAAATGGAAGGCTCTGACCGAGTCAGCCAATTGCGAGTGTGGACGCGAGAACCAATCATTACTGTCCTGTGAAAGTATGACGGACAAATAAGTATTTTGAGTGAAGCCATCAGGGAGCGTGAAGAAATGAGTGAAAAACAGTAAAGAAGGTACTCTTTATAACAACAAATTAATTGTGTGAATACAATGAAATATTGAAAAGGAATAAAATAATTAGGAAATTTTATACAAACATTTGCGAAGTTAAATTAAAGAAATTCCATCTCTTTCAACCACCATTGCCATTCCCGACAATATAAAATTATGAAACTGAATACCTGGTAATATTCAGTCACCTCAACTTTTAAAATGTTTTGAAATACTGTAGGTCTTTTTGGAACCTTTCCATTATCAGCAGAAAGTTGTTTTGCTACATTAATTTTATTAGTATAAAAAACTAAATCTCTGTTTTTATTAGTTGTCTAAACACCTACTTAACTAGAAGAATTTAAATGCTAAAAATAAAATACTAGTATTATGAAATATTACGAAAGCAAACATTATGCTGTGTAACTAAATTCTGAAGAAAAAAAGGACATAAATTGCTTTATTTCGTTATATATAATAACAAATGTTAATATTTCATATGTATCAAAAGTTAGATCTGTGGATTCTTTCTTGGGAAATAAAAAAAAATACTTTTATGTATTTTATAGAAAATATAGATTCTAGATAGAAGGAAGATTTCCAAAATTATTGCTAAATTATAAACCGCGCGGAAGGAGAAATGTTGGACGTCCACACAGAAGATGGTCTGAACAATTTTAACAATTCTAGCTTTCATGAAACCGGAAGGAGTCAATAGGCTTAATCCCTGGACGATGATGATGATAGATTCTAGATTAGATTAGAACAGCGATGGACTCGGATTATCAATGCACGTATCACGGCAACCTTTTATAAGTTCAAATATAGATTCTAAGTTGATTAGGTATTTTGGTACCAACTTATGATGCATAAAACATTTGTTTCAGTACAATATCCTCCATCTCAGAAGACGTCAATGTTTGCAACTCAAGCCAATTCAAAAATAAGTTTAACTAAATTGAATGCCTCAATGTTTAGTAACAGCTATTTAAAATAACAGTGAATTGAAAAACAGTGAAACTCTGCTACATCACACACATTTTTAGATGTTGCATTTCAATTTTATTGGAATATCATAGACCATATCTCATCTAGAATCTTTGGGTATATTCAAGTACCTTGTCCTAATTGAACTGGCATTGATTTCTTCACGAATTATGAAATTAATCGCAGTATTGAAATTCCACACAGCAGAATTTATCTTGACGATCGATGAAATTCAAAGAAAACTCAGAATAGTAGCCATCAGGATTTATTTTACTGAAGTTTATTTCGCAATTCTCGAAAAAAATTAGCTCATATCGTGCCTAGGAATTTTTGGATTCAATATAAGGTTACTTATAGACTCTATTTATGTTGTGTCTGGTATATCCTTCGTAGAATGTTTACAGAATTAAGTTTGTAATGAGTTACAGTAGAAAATAGCGATGAAACGATTCGTTGTGATGAAAAATCCAATTTATCTTTTGCTTTCATCACCGAGGAAATCACGAAAGAAATAGTCGGTTTGCACCCGGTTCTTCTAGAAATATAAATATCAAAAGGCGCATACAGATTTGTAACAAAGAGTGATACATTTCTTCATTCCTCATTCCATAAGCATAGCCCTGAATTAAAAAGTAATTCCTTGAAGTAAATTTTCACATTAATTAGAGGAGTACAGGTGATCTACAATGACATAGCCCAATGTTGAGCCATAGCCTCTCCTTTGTTAGGAGTTACTAGACCAAGTTAATATAGTTACCTTATTTGCCCATAGATGTCATAAATGGCACAATGTCAAGATACCGACTCAATGAAACATCTAGCAGGCAACTAAGAGTACAGGTGTCATCTGGTTTATTTTTAAAAACTATTCTCATTACTGATTTTCACGATCTGTAGCGCAAGTGGTTTTGTCACTCGTCCTACATCTTTGGGTCCCGAGTCCTGGTCTCCATGTGGGGTTCGTGGTGGACGAATCGGAGCTACGGCAGCTTTTCACGGCGTTTCTCCCATTTTCCCCTGCCAAAAAATTAGTTCCACCACTTCTCCACTCTCGTAGACTGCGATGGGCAGGACATGTTGCACGTATGGGGAATGAAAGACTTGCATGGAGGCTTCTTGTAGGAAAGCCAGAAGGAAAACGCCCAGTTGGTAGACCAAGAATGAGGTGGTAGAATAACATTAACTATGATTTGAGGGAAGTAGATTATACAGGGAGTGATTGGAAAGCATTAGCTCAGGATAGGGATGTATGGAGAGCTTATGTCCGCGCGGCCATGAACCTACGGGTTCGATAGTGCCAGTGAGTAAGTAACTAAGTACCACTTCTCCACGCTCATGTTATTTATTTCGTTTAATTTAATTTCACATTTTCTTGTGATGATGTGACAGATCTAGTCAGGGAGCATCCTTGTATATCACAGACTATCAATAATAGTCCATTCATCTCATCTCTCGACTTGGCATCATGCCTGGCATGAGTAAGTTTACTTTATTGACTTTTACTCGCGGAAAATATGCAGAAACCCACAATTCTGACCATGTAGTTGAATCATGTGTAATCTTCATCGGCGTGTATGGTATTGTCTGTCCAACGGGTCTGTGCCCCCGTAGGATATGCAAACTAAAGCCTACTTCCTTCTCTGCCTCGGCAAATCATTTCCCTCCCTGCCTTCCTATCTCTCTCTTGCACTTGCACTCCAGTATTCTCAACTCCAACCTTGCATTATTCAATATTCAAGAGCCATGACACTGGGGGAAGTTTGGCAACATTCCTACTCGATAAGTTACCGTTGCTATTGTTTGATGTAGTGGGAGGGGAGTGCGGTGAAATGGTGTGAGTATAGACGTGTACTTTTCTAAGAACGATGCCAGCGCTATAGGGGCACAGATCCGTTGGTCCAAGTATATAAACATTTCACAATTGTTCACTTGGGTTATTCATTTAATTTTTATTTGTTTAAATTAATTTTTAGATTAAATAAAATAGGTTAATTTAAATTTATTTAATCATATTTGGAGAAAGAAGCCCTAAGATTGCATTTTGGCAAATATAATTTATTGTAAGGTACAATAATTGGATGCACGCTGCTGCTAGTTGCTGCAAAAAGTAAGTTTGGCATTGGGTCGACTTTCGCTATTTATATCTGATGTAAAAATCGGGTGTTGCTGGCAACCTCACCGCAAGATATGGATTCACCTAGTACGTATGGGGTATTGAATAACCTCAGTTCGCATCTGGCACAATGCATTTCCGTCACATGATGCTACATTTCAAGTTCACTGTCACATCCCATTTCACTAATTACATTAAAGACTGAATGAAAAGTCTCAAACTATTCCTCAACTTACAAACGAGTTAATATGTTTTTTCATGACAGACAATTTTCGGTACTTACGAATGTTATCAAGGATCTTAACAATGCTTTACAAATCGTATTATTTAATACTTTTTTTTTACAAATGCTCCAGGTTGTCTTTCGACATTCCTGGTGTTTTCTCTTGGCATGGCGTACACTTCTGAGGTTGGGGTGCCTGGAAGGCGGGGTTACGTTGCCCCGATGATATGATGGGTAATGATGCTGATAGTGGTGCGCCAGGAGAGTGTCTAATCCTAAACTTAATCAAAGATGAATATGAATGATGATGATTGCAATGACCATATGATTTCGGGGACCGTTTGGGCCTTAAAGCTTTCCTGACATTTGTCATACAGGTGAAGAAAAACCCCGATAAAAACCTTACCCAGAAAAACTGTCCCGACCGGGAATCGAACCCGGGCTCGCTGCATGACAAGGCAGCACGCTACCTCGAGACCACAGCGGTGGTCTGTATTGTTTAATACTAGCACTTCTTTTTATTATGGGGATTATTATTGATTGTCAAGTAAGCTATTTTGCTTACAGGTGATACTTTGTTTTTTAGGGTTTCCATAACAAGTATACACGATTCAACTCTCAGTCTCTAACAAGAAATATATAAACACGGATTTGAGTTAAAATATAAATTGTCCTAATATAACGCAAATTTACTTCAATATTTGTAGCGCAAAAAGTAGTATGCAATATTATTGTATTAAATGTTTTACAAAAACTCGGGCTACATCTCGTTTTTTTTTTTCAAATTCTTTCTTGTTTTGTTAAAACCCATTTTCTGCACCCGCATCGCAGTATACTATTTTGGCGATAGTGCGTTTTGTCGTACTTACAGCAATGGCGACCATGATTGAAAGTTTAACTTCCTACATTTCGGGGTTGCCAATCTAAATAACTATACTGCAATAAAATAACTATTATATATTAGAATATTACATATTAGAAACGCATGTGGGAAGTAAAACCACTGCATTCTATGTATAATATATATACAAAAAATATCCAAAAGGTATACGAAACAAATCACTGCATTTTAAACGAACTGAACTTTATTTGAAACAATATCCATCCATCCATAGTAAATCTGCCCGAAGGCAGGTCCTTCAGTGCAATCATAGCATGAAAATGCTATGCTTGCAGCTTTACTAGGGAATTGTGTAGATGTGGTAGCTTCCCATTGCTTTCCACACCGGTGAAGGATGATGGTGCTAATGATAAGGATGATGATGATGGCCATATGATTTCGGGGACCGTTTGGGCCTTATAGTTTTCCTGACATTTGTCTTACAGGTGAGGAAAAACCCCGATAAAAACCTCACCCAGGAAAACTGCCCCGACCGGGGATCGAACCCGAGCCCTCTGCGTGACAAGGCAGCACGCTACCTCGAGATCACAGCGGTGGACTGAAACAATATAAAACAATAAATACGTACTTTCCGACATTTTATCCCTAATTGGTCTCACGGCCTCCTGTAGTTTCAACTAATAAACATTGCCCACACTGTTAACGTTAGTCAATTGTTTATAATGAACGCAAATATTTCCAACAAAGATGTTATCATTTTACTATTATTTATTATTTTGAAAACACCATCGCGCAAAAAATAATGTTCAACGCACGTTTGTGAAAGGTTTACAGAATTGAAGAAAATGTTTAAAAACCGAGCGATAGCTCGGTTTTTAATTTCCGAGATTCTGTAAAAACCACTTTCCAACCTCACATCGTAATGTACTATTTAATCATTCATATTGTTGCAATATCATCCCCGAGGAGCTGTATGACTTTGATGTTAGTAGCTACTGATAGGGTTCCCATGTCGAACAAGACAAAAAGAAAAGTTCAGAAGAGAGGCGGAAGAGGAGTGAGAGTCCCAACGGCAGAAGAAGCGGAGGAGACCCCTCAAAATAAGTTAGGGAGGGGTAAATCAGGCTCCGAAATCGGTGGGGCAATTGATCTAGGAGAGGGAAACTTCAAAATCAAATTAACTGGTCCTCCAGGTTGGGGGTTGGGCGTAAGACTAACAACCCGATGCCGTACAAAAAAATAACCTGTTCAGAAAGCTACACTATATGAAACCGGGCTGTTAAAAAGGAAACAACAATGGCAAAGGATTAATAAGATAGAAGATAATTTGCTTTAGTAGTGCAGCAGGCTATGGTCCTACATGGACCGTAACGCCATGGAGATAGATAGATTGTTGAAATATTCTACACGATGGAACCCTGATTTTTTCGCCACGTATTCCTAAGCATTATATATACCAAGTGTACCTAATTTTATTTTATGTATTTCAATCTTACTGAATTGAAAGTCTGCCATTTTTAAATAAAAATCATTGTAAACTAAGGACAATAGAAATGAAATACCTAAGAACATGGACACTTACTTTAAGGGAGGAAAGGAGATTACGAGTATTTGAGAATAAAGTTCTTAGGAACATTTTTGGACCAAAGAGAGAAGGACAGCAGGTGCATGGAGGGAACTACATAACAGTGAACTACATGGTCTTTATAGGAAGTCAGATATAATAAGAACAGTTAAGTCTCGTACACTGCGATGGGCAGGACATGTGGCACGAATGAGGAATGAAAGACGTGCATGGAAGCTTCTTGTAGGAAAACCAGAGGGAAAACGCCCAGTTGGTAGATCAATAATGAGGTGGGAGAATAACATTAACTATAATTTGAGGAAAGTAGATTATACAGGGAATAATTGGAAAACATTAGCGCAGGATAAGGATGTATGGAGAGCTTATGTCCGAGCGGCCATGAACCTACAGGTTCGATAGTGCCAGTGAGTTAATTAGTTAGTTATACCTAAGAACAAACGAAAATGACGCGACGAGATGGAATAAAAACGATAGAATGAAAGAAGAGGTCGGAGATGAGTAGATGCTAATAAATGTCATTGAAGAGGGACAACTGGAGTGGTCTCCGCATGTATGCCTTAAGCCAGAGGAAATGAAAACCCAAACAATCCATGGAATTTCATTTACATTGAGAATTTTATTGTGCAATTCAATATAGCTTGACTTATTTTTTGTTAATTTTATAACTTCTTGGGGAAGGATTGAAAAACTAAGACCTAAAGTTAAATGGGAAAATACAATGAATGAAATGAGACGAAGCCAAGGGAAAACAATGATAGAAATAAGAAGTATATACAGGGATAGAAGTGAATGAGGAATAGAACCTGACACCTAACGGCATTAAGGAAAGAAGAAGAAGAAAAAGAAGTGTTCAAATCTAAACGAAGAGGTCTTTATTAATAATAATAATAATAATAATAATAATAATAATAATAATAATAATAATAATAATAATTGATATTAATAATAATTAATATTAATAATAATTAATATTAATAATAATTAATATTAATAATAATTAATATTAATAATAATTAATAATAATGATAATGGTAATAATAATAATAATAATAATAAATTAAATGCGTACAAGTGTGCAAGAATTGGAAAATCTCTAGTGTACTTCACTAAGTTCTGTCACTGATTTTGGACATCAAATGAAGAAATCTTAGAGATTAATATGTTTTAAATTTACTTTGGTTGAAATAATAATAATAATAATAATAATAATAATAATAATAATAATAATAATAAATTGCTCTATTGTTTAGAAACTCCTAACAAAGGAGAGGCTAAGGTTAGAGTTAAAAAGTCGCAATGTCTAAGAGAGAGAATTATTATTTGAAAGATTATTCTGATTTTTTGTAACATTTAAAGATAAAGTGGGAAAAATTTTCATGTCACATGATTATAGTTTAATAAATAATAATTAAAAAAACTAAAACAACACGCTTTATTAGAAAACCGAACTAAAAAATGAAAAATTATTTTAATTTCCAACACGCTTGGGATAAAATTATAGTGGCCAACAAAAAAATCATCTCCAACACATCTAGAATAAAACTAGAGTTATCTACAAAAAAAAAATACCATCAAAAGCGTGGGGTGCGTTTTCTTCTTAGAGACTACTTGTACCAATATCTGTTTATTATAAAATATATTAATTGATGTAGAGCACCACACGCTTTTCATGGTAAAATTATTTTTTTCGTAGATAACTCTAGTTTTATTCTAGATGTGTTGGAGATGTTTTTTTTGTTGACCACTTTAATTTTATCCCAAGCGTGTTGGAAATTAAAATTATTTTTCATTTTTTAGTTCGGTTTTCTAATAAAGCGTGTTGTTTTAGTTTTTTGAACTATTATTTAATTTTTATATTTTAGTTTGGTTTTATAAAATGTAAATATCTTTAAATTTGATGCTATTGTAGTATGAGCTAAGTAAAAGTAATACTCTTCTAAAAAATCCTCGGGGCCGGATTTGAACCAGCGACTTATAGATTACTGAAATTATATACCACTACAGTCCACCACTCTACCAACTGAGCTACCGCAACGATAGATTAAAAAGTCGATACGTCCACAACCTATTATACCAGTCTTTATTTTTTTGATGTCCTGATGATCTTGGCCAGGATCTTAGAAAACATTTATGAAATTATTGTATTGTCATTGCTCCTTTACAAGTATATAAAGTTTCAAGTCGATCCAATGTTTTTAAGTGGGTGAAAATCGTGTTGAAAGATTCCGTTACATAGATAGATACAGGTCAAGCTAATATAAAGCGTGTAAAAAGAAAAAAAACCGTATACAAAATATGTAAATGGTATTTATTTAAAAAATAAACGTATATTACATATTTAAACCAAGAAAACTTCCATTGTACCGTTTAATTTTCAATTTAAATAAAGAAAACTCCTCTTGTACCGAAAGTGCTTTTTTTCTTTGTCTTCTGTCAATCTATAACATCCTTCAAAAACAAACTAAATAATTATTTAATAACAAACTAACTTATACAGCTCACTGATAGTATTCTTTTAACAATTAACCAATTAAATCATTTATGAAAATAATATTGAAGATAACAAATATTTTCATTTGAATATTGTTTTAAATATTGTATAATCGTAAAATTAGTTTTCTATATCTCATTATTTTTTTGTTTTTTATATACATTAGACAGGGACACTTTAATATGTCTTGCTTGTATTCATTTTATTATTAGTTTTAGTCTTAATTTTAACTAACATTAACTGGTTGCATTATAGATCGTAAAATAATAGATACGTATTATCTTTTTGATCAAATTTGTATTTAGTATTTAATATTAGAGTTAATTGAGATTGTTATATTCTGATGTAATATATGTTGTCCTGGTGAGTGAAAGAGAAGGCCACATGGTCTTAACTCCACCAGGCTAAATAAATCTAATCTAATCTGAAATCTAATTTAGTAGTTTACAATTATATTCGATTACTGCATTCTTCTCTTAGAATGGTCTCGAAAAGGAAGGAATACATTGAAACGTAGTATTTAGTTTATTGTGGGGATCAAATTCTTGAAACATGCAACACATTTCCATCGTTGCACAGCACTGCACCTTGTTTACAGGAACGAAAAGAAGGATCAAACATAAGGTCAGAGGTGGCAGGTGGAAGCCATTCTTTCTTCACATACACAATTCTAACATGTTGACAAAGATATATGTTCAAGTGCGAAAAACCGTGTTTATCATATACGTAAACTCCAGCTGTGGAATTCAGGCCATGTACAATTTTCTAAACTATTGCTATTCAAAGAAGTTTCACGGTCTCGTTTGAATATTTAAACGTTGGTGATTAATGTTTCCTTGTTTTAATGGTGGAAACTGCATTCAACTTGAACTGATGTTAAAAATGGTCTCTATTGCACTTTAACCGTAATTATTCCCCTTTTTTAATCTGGACTAAACAATTATTATCCATCCATCCATAGTAATTCTGCCCGAGGGCAGGTCTTTCACTCCAATCATATCATTTTCATGCTATGCTTTGCAGCTTTACTAGGGAATTGTAGGTGTGGTAGCTTCCCGTTGCTTTCCACACCGGTGAAGGATGATGATGATGATGATAGCCATATGATTTCGGGGACCGTTTGGGCCTTAAAGTTTTCCTGAATTTGTCTTACAGGTGAGGAAAACCCCTGAGAAAAACCTCACCCAGAAAAACTGCCCCGACCGGGGATCGAACCCGGGCCCGCTGCGTGACAAGGCAGCACGCTACCTTGAGACCACAGCGGTGGACACAATTATTATAGAAATCGTAAAATTATTTTAACTTGGAATATTAGGGTTTACGCCTTTCTTCGAGGAGTTATTTTGGAAATAAACAAGATGGAAATCTTACAAATTATAAATAAGAAGAAAGAAGAAGAACATTAGATGCGATTATTTAAATAAATTAATAATTATAATAATTACAAGATACGACACTTTTAAAGTACTGTATCTAAGATTTTTACTATTCATTAAATATTTTATGTAGCTTTTAATTACAAATAGGAATGAGATGCACAAAGAAATTAAACATGGGTCCAATTCTGGAAATGCATGCAATTGTGCATTACAGGGTATCTTGTCATCCCAACTCCTTTAAAAAAACGTTAAATTGAAAATATACCCAGTTATATTATATAGACACGAAACATAAACTCTCATTTTAAGGGAGGAAAGAAGATTATGAGTATTTGAGAATGAAGTTCTCAGGAATATTTTTTGACCAAAGAGAGATGAACAGACAGGTGAATGGAGAAGAGTACTTAACAGTGAGCTACATGATCTTTATAGGGAACCAGCAGATATAATAAGAACAGTTAAGTCTTGTAGACTGCTATGGACTAGACATGTGCCACAAATGGGGAATGAAAGAGGTGCTTGGAAACTTCTTGTAGGAAAACCAGAGGAAAAACGCCCAGTTAGTAGACCAAGAAAGAGGTGGGAAAATAACATTAACCTTGATTTGAGGGAAATTAATTATACAGAGGATGATTGGAAAGCATTAGCTCAGGATAGGGATGTGCGGAGAGCTTATGTCCGCGCGGTCATGATCCAACGAGTTCGATAGTGCCAGTTAGTTATCTTTTAAAGATATTTATTTCAAGTGAGAAAAACTTTTTTTTTCTGAAATTTTTCCATATCTCTTTAGTGTAAAATTTATATTATTTTGTCCTTAATTTTTTATTGACACAAACAAAAACAAAGTAGCGATAACCAGATCTCAGATTTAAAACCTCATATCCCGCCGTGTATCAAACCTAGATCTCTAAACTCGAAGGTAGAAATCCTATTGACCATGTCACGGAGACGAGCAGACACTTGAAAACTCAGACTTCATTTTTTGGGCTCCAGAAAACATCCATTGTAGTTAGGGTTGCAATATGCCACGGATTTCGAAGATAGTCCGCGATTTTACGTTAAATGAAAATATCCGGGCCGAAAAGACAAAATTCCGCGATTTTTGCTACATTCGAAATCAACTTATGACTATTTAAAATTTCCGCCAAGGAAGCAACCTCTATGGTGTCGAAAAAGAGTACAGAATATCTTTCGAGATATCGATAGAGACTATTCATCTCTGATAGTATACAACAAAAGTATAGAAACTGCATTTCCGTTTCATGCTATGTGTTTACTTGCAGATCATTGCGGTTTGTACTTCCGATTTTTTTTTGTATATTAAATATTTATTATTTAAGCGTGAGGCATAGTAATGTCTCTCAAACGTAAGGTGAAATTCAGGGAGTAATATACTGAACAGTTTCCTAGCATTAAGAGAGGAAGATCTGAGCACGAAGCCTTCTGCAAAGTTTTAAGGTAACTAGCATTTCATTTATACAGGACCAATTATAACGGATTTTAATTTTTTTTTTGTTGGAAATCCAAGGATGAAAGTTTTAAGAATTTGTTGTCTCATAAGAAATGAGTTACCTTCATTCATAATTGTATTTCTAGTGAGTAGTATTCAGAGTTGTTGAAAATTGAGGAATATTATTTCTCCATTTCTGGACAACGTAGAGTGTTTTTCCTCGTGACTGCTCAGTGGACAGAAGAAAGGAATAGGCTAAATGTAAAATCAGTTAATGCAATGCTGCAAATACAATATAATATGAAAAATGTAAGCTGCTCTGAATTCTAGACGCTAGTTCCTTTCATCTAACCGAGGTTCTGAAAAATGTGATTGGTACAAAAAGATTCTACGTTATGATGCCGAAACTAATGTACTCAAAACATTTTATGCAAATTCCAATTTTTGCTAATAATCGATTCCTTAATGGAAATGGAAAGCATGTTTATATTTCTTCAGAGTTCCTTACTCTTCAAATTTCCATTTCCTTAGATTGATTATGCGAAATATTTGTTTTGTCATGGTTTTTGATTCTAAGATTATGGCAACCTTAATAATTGTAGGATGTAAATCAACAGAATCAACTAGCATTATTTCACTGGAGATAGCTTTTTTTAAACTTATAAAATTGTGATACTGCATAATATGCTCGGTATGAGGATAATAATAATAATAATAATAATAATATAATAATAATAATAATAATAATAATAATAATAATAATAATAATAATATTAATGATAATAATAATAATAATAATATTAATGATAATAATAATAATAATAATATTAATAATAATAATAATGATAATAATAATATTAATAATAATAATATTAATAATAATAATAATATTAATGATAATAATAATAATATTAATGATAATAATAATAATATTAATGATAATAATAATAATAATAATAAATTTATTTAAAGTCACAGAGTTAACGTTATAAGTTTAAGTTTATTCAGATAACAGAATCAAAGGTCTCGGGTTCAAATCTCGGAGCAAATAATCTGAACTGTATTTTTTACGTGACTATTCTCAGTCATCAGAGCAAACGCAGAATTTATAAAAGTTTAGAAAGTATAGTAATTTAATTACCAGAATCCATTCAATTATAATTTCATATATAATTAAAATTAAGTAGCGAATTAAAAAAAGTAACTTACACAGGGTAATAGATGATAATAGATACTAGAACAAACTAATGATTTAGTATCGATAACTTAATATTAACGCGTCATGAATAAGAATAAGGTAAAAAAGTGTAAGTCATGCATTTCCGATTATTATTTGCTTTTCCTTTCTTTGTGTATTTAAATTTTGAGTATTGTTAATAATTATAATAATCCAAAATTTAAATAATAAGAGAATAGTTGGAGTATGTGCTGTAAATGAAATTATATAAATGTTATTTTATGATCTAGCATTATTATTGCGATGGGCAGGCATGTGGCACGAATGGGAATGAAAGACGTGCATGGAAGCTTCTTGTAGGAAAACCAGAGGAAAAACGCCCAGTTGGTAGACCAAGAATGAGGTGGGAAAATAACATTAATTATGATTTGAGGGAAGTAGATTATACAGGGAATGATTGGAAAACATTAGCTCAGGATAGGGATGTATGGAGTTCTTATGTCCGCGCGACCATGAACCTACGGGTATGATAGTGCCAGTGAGTTAGTTAGTTAGTTAGGGCCTATATCTCTGCAGCCTGTGCTGAATTTAAACTCACATTTTAACCTCGAAAGTCATGAAATGAAAAATATAAATATACGAGTAATTTAATTTTGTTTTTAATGCATTTATTTTAGTACGCAGTAATACTATTTTTATTTTCTTCACATTTTGAGGTATATATTGGATCCCAAAACTAATTTGGAGAGTTACAATGTTGATTTAAGTTACAGTTTAAGTTAGAATATGATTAGCAAAATTATTTAAATATTAAACAAAATTATTTAAATATTAAACAAAATTGTGGGGAAAATTTAATGATGATTGAGTATTTTTCGTTTATTATTACTGGGGAAAGGATTTTGAGGTGCGGCACCTTTCCAAAAACATAGCTGTTTTCATACCAATAGTTCAATATATGTATTTGGGGGGATGAAATGAAGCGAAATGAACAAAATTTGTTGCACCTTTTCGTGAGATTACTACATTTTACCCCTTTTCCTCTATTTTTTATGCTTCAGTGCCTTTTCCTCCACTATTCTCTGCGTTTTTGAAAGATAGGATTGAAAAATGTATAACTTTTCTTCTTGAACGGCTTTTTAAAATCCTAATCAGAAGTGAACAATATTAAATAAATATTAAAATATAATTTAAATAATTTATACCCCAGAAACAATGGCCAATCAGCAGTGTGAAGCCAACACTAGTAAATAATAAGTATTAAAATATAATTTATGTTTACCACCAGTAAGTTATATCCCAGCAACAATGGCCAATCTGCAGCTGCGAAGTCAGATTTAAATTTCAACAGTGTTGCTGTAACAGTTTAAAATAATTTCTTTTAGTCCTGGCAATAATTGAACAGTTTTCTATCTACCGACTTATTGTTGGCTGTGTTTTACTAGTCTGAACTAATGTATTTTTATTATTATTACACTTGGGGTTTCACAACAATAACATGGCGAATGTTAAGAAGGATACGTTGTATGCACTTTCAGAAGAATTCAAAATGCAATTTATCGAAACTGATGGCACCATTCTTCGATGTTCCATCTGTGAAGTAAATATTGAAATAACCTAAAGAACTATGAATTACCTCTTATGGACTCTATAAAGAAGAAAATTTTCGTGCAAAATGATACGCATATTATATAAACTGAGTTCATGTAACTGGTTTAAACCTTAATTCAATTGTTTCAGCAGCACCTTTTTGTTTTGCACCTTTTCGTATGTATTTTCAGAATCTTTTTTTTTTTTTCCTTTTACGACTAAAATTTGCACCTTAAAATACTTTCTCTAATTATAACAATAGTAAGCTTTTTTTATAGTTTATACAGTGCTGTAAACCTAACCGTAACCATCAGAAATAAAATAAAAATGCGAACATGAAAATATCATGATAAAACCAATCAGGATGATCTTGAGTTGTTAGCAGAGTGAAAAGCAAACCTCTTGTTTCTTATATGATACAAAGAGAAAGAAGTCAAACGCACTATTTCATAAATATAATGTTGGATAATGATCTGTGTGGAATGAATATGACGATGGTTATTTAAGAGAAATGGAATGTTAAGTCAAAGGGTATAAAGGAATTTATTCTGTATGAACTAGATTAAATCTGTGTGTTTAACATGAAACTTTTGAAAGTAAGATGCCAAAATTATTTTTAGAGAATCGTATTTTTTATTACCCGAGAGCCTGCTATTTCTTAGCCGCGATTGCAATAACCCCGTTTATTTCTTAGTTCACTTTATGAATTCTGCAGGTTTTAAAAATTATTTATTATTTACAGAGAAAATAAATCGATATTGATGTATTATCAATTATTTATAATTTCTGATAAATATCACAAATTAATATAATTTTATGAACTTCTCTTAATCCTTTCAATTTAGTCTGATAATGGATGAGATTGAAGAAACTTCATAACGAGGAAATCCATAGTTTATATCACTGTCATAATTAGTGATTTGAGGAATGTCCCAGGACGATGTGAGGGTGATAATGTACATGAGTGTAAGAGTCTGATTACACTAGACAACAATTTGTTTTTCTATAACTGGCATGAAAACAGCTAATCTTTATGTTTTCGGGTGTGCTGATAACGAAAATGTTAATGAAAATGCAAGGTTAGCTCTTGTTTTGAAGTTATGCTAACTTTACTTTATTGTCTTTATGAGCGTATCCATGTATTTACCTTGTCGTTATCCCTTGGAGGAAGGTCACTGAAGGCGCAACTGCTTTGTCTGGCATTTGTAATTTTGTGCTGGTGATTTCCTAATTAGTGTCCAGTAGTAATCGGCTAACAATGATGCACTCCACTTTCCCTGGTATCTCATTTTCATGTTCGAAATTTGCTGGTGGAAGCGTTCCCCGTGCTCGTTGCTTTCAGCACCACAGTTGTCAAAAAAAAGTCCAAGTGGGAATCTAAGAAATGTAACTTTAAGGACATGTTACATCCAAGTCTATCGTAGCAGTGGAGAAGACTTGCCACAAGATCCTTATAGTTTTCTGCTCTCTTATTTCCTAGAAAGTTTGTTGACACTTGATCAAAGGCAACTCAAGCTAACTTTTCATTACCTGTCAGGATGGTGTTGATACGCTCATCTTTGTACATTTTACGTATCTGGGAACCCACGAAAATCCCCGCTTTTTTTTCGTCTCACTAAGCCGTGGAAATTTCTGGTGCAAATAGATAAATGCTACCCAATTGCGTCCATGGCCTTAACGAAGTTTATCATTAGGCCCAATTTTACATGAAGAGCAGGGAGAATTACATTCTTGGATTTGACAAGTGCTTCTTGCATAACATTATGAGGTCTGGTTCAAGTGATTAATCCTTAGGCCAATCTTTCTTTTTATAATGAAGTGCTAGTCGCGGCTATCCCAGAGGCTCTGGAAGCAACAGAAGTTGGTATAGCCCTGTTGCAGCCCAAGTAGAATGGCTATGATTTACAGATCCCCGGTAATCTGCCATTTAAACTTGCCATAGTTCAATCGCAATAATAACTGTTTCATGTTAACATATGTTTCTTTCATGTAAGGTGCATACCCAATCAGAATCGATGGTAACATGTTGCCATTATGCAGTAGGACACACTTGAGACTTATTTTGGAGGAGTCGATAAACAACCTCCACTCAACACTTTTATAGTTAATGCCCATAGCTGTCATTAGTCCCAAAAGAGAATAATGTAAGTATTGCTTTAAATTTTTCTAGTAAAGTTTTTTTTTCAAACGTGGGTACATTGTAAAACACGTTACGTATAGTTATATGCTCTTCTGCATCGGGACATAGGGAGTAATGACATCATTACTTTGGCCTTACTTTTGCACATAGAAGATTGAAATTTTGCACACACATTTCATGCATCTCTTAGTATGTTCCAGTTGATTTCAAGATCTGTGCGTTAACACAGGGGGTGCAGGGGCCCAAGCTTAAAAACAAGGGATTTTCAGAAAAAATCCCAATTTCCATAAATTTTTCCCGCCTCGGGTACAAGATAGGGGCATTTGAATGGTACTGTTTAAAGACTGTTCTTTTCTGAAGAGAATGAGGTTCGAAGCATGATCGTAGGATAAATAGTGATGTTGCTGTAGCTGCTTGCCTGAAATTAACCTAAACAAAATCATAATTTAAAAAGGTTTAATGCACCCCCTTTAACTTGAAAATGAGAGCTACTTCGAGCTTTTCATTGTCGGTTTCGTTATCAGTGTGGTCGATATACTTACGAAACGTTTACTTCATTCCAGTTACATTTTCACTCTTGGCATTTGCATATTTAGACCTTTTCGCCTGTTATTGCATATTTTAACTAAAAACTAGTAATAACGCATATTTTCGCACTATATTTACAAACCTTTCAAAAATCTGTGTTGTTTTATAATGAAGATTTCGAGGCTATCAAAAGTGTAGTAAACAATTTAGATAGTGCAGAGGTTTTGACATTTTGTCAGTGCAAGGAAGCATTTAACGATTATATTATTTAAATAAAAACATAGCTGTGATTAACAATCATTTTTCCCATACACCTGCAACTATTAAAAACTTGAAACTCAAGGTTTGGCGTTGATTGAATCCATTCAGTGAATGGATAAAATCCGTCAACTGAACTCCTTATTGCCGGAGGTATTCCCAAGCAAACTTAAGGAAAAGTTTGAAAACATTTTGAACGATAACCCAGGCTTCGAACCTTTGTGTCAAATTAATAGTTTTATAAATGGGACGCAAGCTTTTGCCAGAAATGATAAGCACTAAAATAACACCCAAATTAAAATGCTGCCCAATTACTTCAGTTGACGTAGAACGGTCCTTTCTTGTTTATAAACATATTTGAGCGACCGAAGACGCAACCTTACTACCGAACATTTGGAAGAGTACAGGATCGTTTATGTTTACAATAGTAGCAAAATGTAGAATATTTTAATTTGTAAAAAAATATTTTTGCCTGATACTGATTGATAATTTAGCATTTATTAGTGATACATGCTAATATATATATATATATATATATATATATATATATATATGTCCACCGCTGTGGTCTCGAGGTAGCGTGCTGCCTTGTCACGCAGCGGGCCCGGGTTCGATCCCGGTCGGGGCAGTTTTTCTGGGTGAGGTTTTTATCGGGGGTTTTCCTCACCTGTAAGACAAATGTCAGGAAAACTTTAAGGCCCAAACGGTCCCCGAAATCATATGGCCATCATCATCATCCTTATCATTATCATCATCACCATCATCATCCTTCACCGGTGTGGAAAGCAACGGGAAGCTACCACACCTACACAATTCCCTAGTAAAGCTGCAAGCATAGCATTAAAATGCTATGGTTGCAGTGAAGGACCTGCCTTTGGGCAGAATTACTATGGATGGATATATATATATAAAAAATAAAAACACTAATTATTCTGCTAATTTAGAAGTCCGATTGATTTCCGATCGAGGGTCTTTCCACTTTTCAGCGGTTGCCCTTTTACCAGCCGGCTGCTGGCCCTTCACATCCACATGTGTCAAATGATCAACAGCCAGTGTAGGGGTGGCATGTGGTTAGGATGTCGAGTCCCCCAGCCGTTATAGCTGGTTACTCAACCTGGAGCCGCTACTTATTGTAGCTACCCAATTGCATCACGATGCTGGGTGGGCACCGGTCCCATACTGGCCGAAATACCATGAGAAAATTTCTTCCCCCATGGAGACTCGAACCAGCGCAAGACCCGTAGCTCTGCGCCAAGGCTTCCTACCTTAACCGCTCGGCTACGGCGCGGGACAATTTAGAAGTACAATATCTAATAAAGTAATAATTGTTTTTTATTATTTGGTATTGCGTAGGCCTATATTGAAATTGTTCATCCATATTTTAAACATTTTCATGCATATTTTAAGCATTTTTCATGCATATTTGCAGCTTGTTATATTGCATAAAATCCGGTCTCCAGTGATTATATATGCGCGTCCATTGGTATAGTCCGGTAATAAGCATGGGTAATGCGTACCAAACAGCTGTAATTAAATCCCAGTATTGAATTATCTTCTGTGCGCATTAATCCTTAACTTGCTCGTAAACAACATGCAATACCGACACTGCACACGGTCTGAGCAAACATGTTCTGCTTCTACTGCTGCAGAGCGAACAATTGCGTACGTTATGTATTACGTCCCTATAACTTTTACACAGTCTAATATAGAATATCTATTGCCTAGGACATCCCTCGATATTTTGGTCGTAATATTATCAGGGTCTCAAAATTTTTATTGAGATATGCTTTAGAGAAATGTCATTAGGTAGGTGAAAGAATACTATTCGGATGGATCTTAGTGCACTGAATATTAGAGATAGAAAGTGGTTTCTATTGGCTCAGTATAAGCCTTAGTGAATGAAGAAATGATCTTGTGGGTTCTATCAGTCTTTTCTGATAGATAAATGTTAAAAATAATTGAATAATTAAATTAAAGGTCAGAAGTGAAACTTGAAATATATTCATAAAACATTTGCCCTATATGGTTGGGCGCAACTAATACGCCCAAATGTTCGTTGAATATCCTTTCTGAAAGTAAGATGTCAGATTTTACTTTTTTAATAGTTGAAACATATTAAGCACTGCATTATATACAATACTACTAAAATTCATATCAAATTCCGTTGATGTGAATATTCATAATATAAAAAGTTAAAGAGTAAATCTACTAGAAGGTCTTGAAATCATGAAAGAAATCAACACCTTATTACTAAATGAGAACACACCCCAATCCACTATACGACATAGTTAAAAACCAGTCAGTTGATACTAGCGACACATCAAGACTATCAACGTCTACATCTTAGATAATCAACTAGTAGCGCATACTTACCCTGCTGATGATGGAAGTTAACTTCCGAAAGGCCTACAAATAATATTTTTAATACATCGTTTTAATAACGTTTGGACAACGGCACCTGCCAAACAGGTACATTTTTAAGTTTTTAATTTTTATATTATGACTGTATTATATTTGAATTGTAAATGCATATGATCATAATTCTAATTCCCTCCGGAAAACGAATTGTAAGACTAAACAATGTAGGCTCATTTGACAGATGATTCTCTTAAAAATTGAATCTCTTGTAAAATTGATTTGTGATGCAAACTTCAAAATGAGTAAATATAAAAAGGATAATCCTTTTTTACCTTTAAAATTAGATTTTCAGCGATCTACACTCTGATATGAAAGTTAAGTTAATGTGACTACTGCTCTAAATTTTATTACACCCTCTTTTAAATTACAAATCACTATCACTCAACGTGTGGGTAACTTACATGCTTGTTATATTTTTAAAACATGTGGCCTAACAATTTACCTCATCTAATGATACAGAATCGTGTATAAATAGTAATTTTTAAGTTTGACGGAACTAGTTCTTTACAACGTCGTAAGAATCAATTATGACATTTTGACATTTAATCTCAATATATCTGCAATGTTACAAGGTTCAGGAATCATTGTCTATCCCCTACTCGTGCTAAAATCCTTTACAGTCTTAATAATTTTATGATGACGCACTATTTTGGTTATGTTTTACAATGGTGTAAAAGCTTTATGCCTTAAAGGTCTCGTCATATATATATATATATATTGATAATTGGCTATTAAAATTGAATATAATAAATGTGAGGAAATTAAACAAAATTAAGGTTCAAATAGTCCCCATAAACCATCTGGCCACCACAGTCTTACCCATATAATATCCACCTTAATATGAACGAACAAGCGTATTATATGTATAATAATAATAATAATAATAATAATGATAATAATGATAATGAATAATAATAATAATAATAATAATAGGCCTAATAATAATAATAATAATAATGCTTTATTTTAGCTGGCAGATTTAAGGCCATAAGGCCTTCTTTTCTACTCAACCAGCGAATAGTACAATTATACAAAAATTACATACTTATTACAATTTTAAGATATTAAAATATAAACTAAACAAAATACAATGCTGATGTGATCTAATATTTACTAATAATAATAGAAACATGGAATATAATAAAATTAAAATAATATGAAATAAAATACAATACGTAAGGTATTGTATTGTAATGTATTGTTCGCGTTGTCTTGGAGGTGGCCCCTGAAATGACTTGATCACTTATCCGGGGTGGCCCTCCACGTTCTTGCGTGTTCAAAAAAGTAATATGCCTTCACGTCAGGTCGTGTTACTGTATGACCCGGAAGGTGTGACAAATACAAATTGCATAGAAGTGAGAGAGATTAAACTAAGGCAAAGAAAGAGAACGATTAGTTCGAACGGTTACAATTAATTTGTTCTCGCCAAAATTACTGTTAGTATTGTACTCTGTGAGGTTTCGGTATGAAGTTATTTTTTGATAATTGCTATTCGGATGATATCTAGTTCGCCACAAGCAGAGTAGCGGAATTTTGGCGGCCTGTTTTTCTATTTATAATTCAGTAAGTTGCTGGTAGCGTACTTATGTGTATCTGTATACACAGATGTTTGTCGTCATGTCCCATATAAGACGTCGCGCCGCGCCCATCGGTTTTAAATTTCAACACCAATATTTCATATCAAGCCGCAAAATATTTAGTTAAAAGAGAACACTGTCAGGTTTTCACATATTTTTGTAATTATATCGATACTCTGAAGTTTTTGGAAGTAAATTGTGATACTTTTCATTGTGAGTTACCTGATACAAATAACGCCATACATATTTGAATACCAATACTCACTTCTACTAAAATGGAGACACGTGGAGAACGGTAACATTAAGTACAGGGCTATTCAGAAAGAAGGAACAGACTTCAAACATTTATTTCTTCCAAACTACAAGAAATAGAAACACAATCCCAACGTTTCTGGAAAGAGAAACCTTAAAATTTTACTATTTTATGCATTCAATATAAGCACCAAGTGTTACACAACTATTATCGAAACGGCGGCTCATTTCTTGCCACACACGAATCAGCTGGTCTCTAGTTATCGAATTCACAGCTTCAACAATTCGATGTCGCAGATTTTCAAGAGTGTCAGGCCTAGGGGGGGATAAAAACACGGTCTTTTACGTAACCCCTCGGATAAAAATCATACGGAGTAGGTCTGGTGACCTGCGAGGCCACCGGCGACGAAGTTGGTCTTCTGCTCCTCTACTTCCAATCCAACGTGCTGTTGTGTCGTCATTTTAATGCAAACAAAACAATCAACATGACAAGCAATAGCGTCAATGCGGCCGTGATCGGAACTTCAATCTTTTCTCTTTCCAGTAACGTTGGAATTGTGTTTCTATTTTTTGGATTTTGTAGGAGATAAATGTTTGAAGTCTGTTCCTTCTTTCTGAATAGCCTACATATCTGCTCTCTGATGTTGAAAAATAAAACATTAAGTTATGAAAAAAAACGGTTTTACAGTTATCTTAATGCAAATTTCATAAATGACTGAACCTTATGCTGACGTCATTTGATTTAAGGCGTTATTTAAAATAAGTATTTAGATTTAGTTTCAAAAATATGAAAGTGGAATTACAGCTAGTGAGATGAAGTTGATGCAGGCTGTACTAGATGGGATCACAGAAGAGAAGATGATATCCTTGTGAAACTGAATATGGTGCTCATAATAGATTACCTCCATCAGTATCAACAAAACTGGCGCCAACACGTGAATCATATGTCCAGATCCAGAATTCCTAAGGCAATCTTAAAGTACAAACCAAATGGTAAAGATTGTTGTGACGGCCAAGGAAGAGATGGTTGAAATCTTTTTATAGACCTTAAAGTAATTTAGTTTCATTTAAATGTATAAAATTAGAGTGTTAGCAATGTCTTATAAAACACTATTTTATAGTTTCATTCCTACGGTTGCAATATACAATATTTCATTCAATATAAATTCACCAGATAAGGAGTAGGATTAATAATTTTATTGTTTATAGGGCACCTAAGAATAACTATAGGACAAATTTTGTCATGAATGTGTCAAAATATATCGCCGAATAAATTTAAGTTAAGTTTGTTGCTTGTATTGCATATATATATGTGTATATATGTCGGACGCGGTGGACTAATGGTTATGCTCCTTGCCTCTGGTTCCGAGGGTTGCGGGTTTAAACCCGGCAGGGGTCGATGGATTTTTTAGGACGGAAAAATCCAAGGAGCAAGTCCTCCGGGAGGGACTTTAAGCCGTGGGTCCCGAGTCTGAAGATTTTCAGGCTCGTAAAAAATCCTTAAGCCTGAATGAAAAGGCCTCTAAGCACAATTTACCGAATTTTCCCGTCCTAGTACTACCTTGGTTTCTTAGATGTCAGAATGAGGCGGAACGCTGACCACGGACCACTCAAAATGACATCTATACGAAAACAAGTGTAACTAAATTAGTATGGTTCAAATTATTCCCTGTAGGGGGAGAGCGCCTAAATCTCTGTAAAATGAAAATATAGGCTTACAATACAATATATATATATATATATATATATATATATATATATGCTAATATAGAATTTAAAACTGAGGGACCGTGGGAAGGACCAGGTCAGAGAAGTGTTTGAAGAATAATTTTAGATAATCGTTTTAACATGTTGAACACGTATTTTCTTATAACGATTCACAATGTTACGTTTTTTTATGGAATATATATATATATATATATATATATATATACAGAGTGTAACAGGACCTCACCGACAAAATGATAGGGATGATAAGCCATGCAGAGAGATCATTTTTACACGCTTTATATTAGCTTGACCTGTATCTATCTATCTATCTATATATCTATGTAACTGAATCTTTCAACGCGATTTTCACCCACTTAAAATAATTGGATCGACTTGAAATTTTGTATACTTGTAAAGCACCCGTAACAATTCAATAATTTCATATTTATTTTCTAAAATCCTGGCCAGAATCATCAGAAAATCAAAAAAAGTGTCTTTGTATTTATGTAACGGAATTTTTGAAAACGATTTTCACCCACTTAGAAACATTGGATAGACTTGAAACTTTGTATACTTGTAAAGGACCCGTGACAATACAATAATTTCATATTTAGTTTCTAAAATCCTGGCCAGAATCATCAGAAAATAAAAAAAAAGTGTCTTCGTATTTATGTAACGGAATCTTTGAGCACGATGTTAACCCACTTAGAAACATTGGATTGACTTGAAACTTTGTATACTTGTAAAGGACCCGTGGCACTACAATAATTTCATATTTTGTTTCTAAAATCCTGGCCAGAATCATCAGAAAATCAAAAAAATTAAAGCTGGTACAATAGGTTGCGGACTTGTCGAGTTTTTAGTCAATCGTTGTAAGTGCTCAGTTGGTTAGAGCGGTTAACGAGTGGTATATAATTTCAGTAAACCATAGTTCGCTGGTTCAAATCCGGCTGGGGAGGATTTTTTTTAGAAGAGTATTACTTTTAGCTCATACTACAATAGTATCGAATTGAAAGGTATTTACATTTTTATCTTATTCTGTAAAATATTAAAACTAAAAAATAAATAATAGTTTTAAAAAACTAAAACACGCTTTATTAGAAAACCGAACTAAAAAAATGAAAAATAATTTTAATTTCCAACACGCTTGGAATAAAATTAAAGTGGTCAACAAAAAAATCATCTCCAACACATGTAGAATAAAACTAGAGTTATCAACAAAAAGAAAATAATTTTACCATCAAAAGCGTGGGGTGCTTTTTATGATTTTTACATTTTCTTCTTAGAGACTTTACTTTTACCAATATTTGTTTATTATCAAATATATTAATTGATATAGAACACCCCACGCGTTTGATGGTAAAATTATTTTCTTTTTGTTGATAACTCTAGTTTTATTCTATATGTGTTGGAGATGATTTTTTTGTTGACCACTTTAATTTTATCCCAAGCGTGTTGGAAATTAAAATTATTTGTTCCTAAGTTATAACATTACAAACGACGCGACGCGACAGAAATTGTACCCTGAGCACAACAGGAATTGTTAATTTCATGCGACTGTTATTGCAACACAGTTGCTATGAAACTGCACAATTAAATTTAAATTAAGTTGTTTCAGATGACATTTATAAATATTCTCTAAATTCAGCGCAAATAAAATGAAATCAGAAAGAATGAAAAGGATAAATTCTACAGACTTACGTTAAAAACAGATTTCATTACAATAATTGAGCATAAAGAAAGTAGGCCATACATGTTATTTAGTCAACGAACTGAGAATGATATAAATATAGTAGTAAACTAATGCAATTAAAAATTATTTGTCACAAATAAGTGAGTATAGAGAATGTACGTAGCCCTGATCTACATTTGCTTCATAAAACGGTATTGTAAACTCCTAGATTAAACAACTGCTATGAAAACTGTGGGACAATGAAATTATATAAAAATAAATTCCAGTAAGTTACATAAAAAATTAATATAATCAAAAAGAGAAAAATACCAACGATAAAAATGCACATAATTGACTACCTTAAAGTTATAAATAATTTGTTACAGTAAATGAGAATATAGTAAGTAATAGGTGACTAAATTACTAAAATAACCAAATGAATATTGAACTGTGGACAATGATGAAAAATCAAATTTTAGCAAGCTACACAATTATAAAGTGAACTTCATCAACAAGGAAAAAATGTGTTTAAGTACAGAAAGAAACTAAGTAAAAAAGAATTAAAGAAATTCTACAGAAAGATTTGACCAAAAGTGAAGCTCTAAATTATAATTAAAACAATACAAATTAAGGCACAAGGAATATAGGAGATTACTGACGTTATTGAGTATCATAGCAATCCAAAGTAAAATGAAACATAATTATGTCGCTCTGAATAATGAGGGAGCAATTATACGGGGGAAAAGAGATGAAATAGTCCTAGAGAGAACCATATCGAGATCGTCGAACCCAGAATAGACATCCACAATACACGTCTCCAACACTCGAGAGAGCAACTTGAAGCATATTAAGATCATCCGCAGTAAAATAGAGGAGAAAAACATACCATAACATTCACTACACAGACAGCAATCTGAATAATATCAGACACTTCATGAGACAAGATTCTACAAAATCACACATTTTCCCCGACTCCCGAGGGAGAAACAAGAAGAATATTGGGATTCTCCAGTGGGAGAAGAGGCGAAAACATCCCACAACATTTTCCCCGACTCCCGAGGGAGAAACAAGAAGAATATCGAGACCCTCCTGCGGAAGAAAATGGCGAAAACATCCCAAAACAATTTCCCCGACTCCAGAGGGAGAAGCAAGAAAAATATCAGGATCCTCCAGTGGGAGAAGAGGCGAAAACATCCCACAACAATTCCCCGACTCCCGAGGGAGATAACTAAAATAATATCGGGATCCTCCAGTGAGAGAAGAGACGAAAACATCCCACACAACATTTTCCCCGACTCCCGAGGGAGAAACAAGAATAATATCGGGATACACCAGTGGGAGAAGAGGCGGAAACATCCCACAACATTTTCCCCGACTCCCGAGGGAGAAAACAAGAATAATATCGGGATCCTCCAGTGGGAGAAGAGGCGAAAACATCCCACAACATTTTCCCCGACTCCCGAGGGAGAAACAAGAATAATATCGGGATCCTCCAGTGGGAGAAGAGGCGAAAACATCCCACAACATTTTCCCCGACTCCCGAGGGAGAAACAAGAATAAATATCGGGATCCTCCAGTGGGAGAAGAGGCGAAAACATCCCACAAACATTTTCCCCGACTCCCGAGGGAGAAACAAGAATAATATCGGGATCCTACCAGTGGGAGAAGAGGCGGAAACATCCCACAAAATTTTCCCCGACTGCCGAGGGAGAAACAAGAATAATATCGGGATCCTCCAGTGGGAGAAGAGGCGAAAACATCCCACAACATTTTCCCCCCGACTCCCGAGGGAGAAAACAAGAATAATATCGGGATCCACCAGTGGGAGAAGAGGCGAAAACATCCCACAACATTTTCCCCGAATCCCGAGGGAGAAACAAGAATAATATCGGGATCCTCCAGTGGGAGAAGAGGCGAAAACATCCCACAATATTTTCCCCGACTCCCGAGGGAGAAACAAGAATAATATCGGGATCTACCAGTGGGAGAAGAGGCGAAAATATCCCACAACATTTTCCCCGACTCCCGAGGGAGAAACAAGAATAATATCGGGATCCTCCAGTGGGAGAAGAGGCTAAAACATCCCACAACATTTTCCCCGACTCCCGAGGGAGAAACAAGAATAATATCGGGATCCTCCAGTGGGAGAAGAGGCGGAAACATCCCACACATATTTTCCCCTAATCCCGAGGGAGAAACAAGAATAATATCGGGATCCTCCAGTGGGAGTAGAGGCTAAAACATCCCACAAAAATTTCCCCGACTCCCGAGGGGAGAAACAAGAATAATATCGGGATTCTCCAGTGGGAGAAGAGGCGAAAACATCCCACAACATTTTCCCCGACTCCCGAGGGAGAAACAAGAATAATATCGGAATCCTCCAGTGGGAGAAGAGGCGAAAACATCCCACAACATTTTCCCCGACTCCCGAGGGAGAAACAAGAATAATATCGGGATCCTCCAGTGGGAGAAGAGGCGAAAACATCCCACAACATTTTCCCCGACTCCCGAGGGAGAAACAAGAATAATATCGGGATCCTCCAGTGGGAGAAGAGGCGAAAACATCCCACAACATTTTCCCCGACTCCCGAGGGAGAAACAAGAATAATATCGGGATCCTCCAGTGGGAGAAGAGGCGAAAACATCCCACAACATTTTCCCCGATTCCCGAGGGAGAAACAAGAATACTATCGGGATCCTCCAGTGGGAGAAGAGGCGAAAACATCCCACAACATTTTCCCCGACTCCCGAGGGAGAAACAAGAATAATATCGGGATCCTCCAGTGGGAGAAGAGGCGAAAACATCCCACAACATTTTCCCCGACTCCCGAGGGAGAAACAAGAATAATATCGGGATCCTCCAGTGGGAGAAGAGGCGAAAACATCCCACAACATTTTCCCCGACTCCCGAGGGAGAAACAAGAATAATATCGGGATCCTCCAGTGGGAGAAGAGGCGAAAACATCCCACAACATTTTCCCCGACTCCCGAGGGAGAAACAAGAATAATATCGGGATCCTCCAGTGGGAGAAGAGGCGAAAACATCCCACAACATTTTCCCCTGACTCCCGAGGGAGAAAAACAAGAATAATATCGGGATCCTCCAGTGGGAGAAGAGGCGAAAAAATCCCACAACATTTTCCCCGACTCCCGAGGGAGAAACAAGAATATTATCGGGATCCTCCAGTGGGAGAAGAGGCGAAAACATCCCACAACATTTTCCCCGACTCCCGAGGGAGAAACAAGAATAATATCGGGATCCTCCAGTGGGAGAAGAGGCGAAAACATCCCACAACATTTTCCCCGACTCCCGAGGGAGAAACAAGAATAATATCGGGATCCTCCAGTGGGAGAAGAGGCGAAAACATCCCACAACATTTTCCCCGACTCCCGAGGGAGAAACAAGAATAATATCGGGATCCTCCAGTGGGAGAAGAGGCGAAAACATCCCACAACATTTTCCCCGACTCCCGAGGGAGAAACAAGAATAATATCGGGATCCTCCAGTGGGAGAAGAGGCGAAAACATCCCACAACATTTTCCCCGACTCCCGAGGGAGAAACAAGAATATTATCGGGATCCTCCAGTGGGAGAAGAGGCGAAAACATCCCACAACATTTTCCCCCGACTCCCTAGGGAGAAACGAGAATAATATCGGGATCCTCCAGTGGAGAAGAGGCGAAAACATCCCACAACATTTTCCCCGACTCCCGAGGGAGAAACAAGAATAATATCGGGATCCTCCAGTGGGAGAAGAGGCAAAAACATCCCACAATATTTTCCCCGACTCCCGAGGGAGAAACAAGAATAATATCGGGATCCTCCAGTGGGAGAAGAGGCGAAAACATCCCACAACATTTTCCCCGACTCCCGAGGGAGAAACAAAGATAATATCGGGATCCTCCAGTGGGAGAAGAGGCGAAAACATCCCACAACATTTTCCCCGACTCCCGAGGGAGAAACAAGAATAATATCGGGATCCTCCAGTGGGAGAAGAGGCGAAAACATCACACAACATTTTCCCCGATTCCCGAGGGAGAAACAAGAATAATATCGGGATCCTCCAGTGGGAGAAGAGGCGAAAACATCCCACAACATTTTCCCCGACTCCCGAGGGAGAAACAAGAATAATATCGGGATCCTCCAGTGGGAGAAGAGGAGAAAACATCCCACAACATTTTCCCCGACTCCCGAGGGAGAAACAAGAATAATATCGGGATCCTCCAGTGGGAGAAGAGGCGAAAACATCCCACAACATTTTCCCCGATTCCCGAGGGAGAAACAAGAATAATACCGGGATCCTCCAGTGGGAGAAGAGGCGAAAACATCCCACAACATTTTCCCCGACTCCCGAGGGAGAAACAAGAATAATATCGGGATCCTCCAGTGGGAGAAGAGGAGAAAAATCCCACAACATTTTCCCCGACTCCCGAGGGAGAAACAAGAATAATATCGGGATCCTCCAGTGGGAGAAGAGGCGAAAACATCCCACAACATTTTCCCCGACTCCCGAGGGAGAAACAAGAATAATATCGGGATCCTCCAGTGGGAGAAGAGGCGAAAACATCCCACAACATTTTCCCCGATTCCCGAGGGAGAAACAAGAATAATATCGGGATCCTCCAGTGGGAGAAGAGGAGAAAACATCCCACAACATTTTCCCCGATTCCCGAGGGAGAAACAAGAATAATATCGGGATCCTCCAGTGGGAGAAGAGGCGAAAACATCCCACAACATTTTCCCCGATTCCCGAGGGAGAAACAAGAATAATATCGGGATCCTCCAGTGGGAGAAGAGGCGAAAACATCCCACAACATTTTCCCCGACTCCCGAGGGAGAAACAAGAATAATATCGGGATCCTCCAGTGGGAGAAGAGGCGAAAACATCCCACAACATTTTCCCCGATTCCCGAGGGAGAAACAAGAATAATATCGGGATCCTCCAGTGGGAGAAGAGGCGAAAACATCCCACGACATTTTCCCCGATTCCCGAGGGAGAAACAAGTATAATATCGGGATCCTCCAGTGGGAGAAGAGGCGAAAACATCCCACAACATTTTCCCCGACTCCCGAGGGAGAAACAAGAATAATATCGGGATCCTCCAGTGGGAGAAGAGGCGAAAACATCCCACAACATTTTCCCCGACTCCCGAGGGAGAAACAAGAATACTATCGGGATCCTCCAGTGGGAGAAGAGGCGAAAACATCCCACAACATTTTCCCCGATTCCCGAGGGAGAAACAAGAATAATATCGGGATCCTCCAGTGGGAGATGAGGCGATAAAGTCCCACATTGTGCTCCCCGACTCTCAGGAGAACAACTTCCATAGGCTATGAAATGGCTCCTCCATTGTAGTAGAGGTGTGAGCTTCTCACAGTATTTTCTTCCACTCGCGAGCGTTCTTACTGAATATTTCTGCACTTTCTGTTTGATACTAACGCGATCACAATAATTCGGATCTTCTACAACAATAGTGTTTTCTATATGCAATACATTCTTCTATTCGTGATATTTTATTTAAGACAACATTATACATTTCTCTCTGTGAAAGTAATTATGCAGAAAAAAAGTTAATTTTGATATCAGATTCATCAGTGTTATCACTATCATTAGATCCGTGAGACATTAGTTCGTACCTCAGGTCAATTCCTATAATTTTAAGCAACATATTCAAATAGTGTAAATATATATTCTGTGTTGTACTGTTAGTTCTGTTTATATATGAATTTAATGCTAATAATTTTAAATAGTAACATGTAAATATATAACTTAGTGTATATTTAGGTTTAATTGTATAACTTCATCGTAGCTAATGCAATTCTTCACAAAGTAGATTGTTTAGCATTATACAATACTTATAATTTCAAGAATCGTCTTCTAACAGTGTAAATATATCTTCTGTGGTGAACTGTTAGCCCTGTTTATACTTTAACTTATGCTAATAATTTTAAATAGCAACCTTAACTTGTGTAAATATATCTTAACATATTGCGTAATTAAGTTTAATTGTATAACTTCATTACAGTTAATGTAATTCTGTATAAAGTGGATTCTTTATCATTAATGTTACGTTAGCTTGTAAATATATTAATATTATAAAATCGTTTTTGTTTTCTTTTATGAAAAAATACTTCTATTTGTTAATGTTGTTTATAATTTTCTAACCACACAGAAATGTCTGTTTAAAAAAAACAGCTAATTTTTTAGTCAAGCGGAATACTCCATTTTCTAAAATGCACAAAAGAATCGGGTTGTTTATGGATGTTGCATGTGTTTTTATAATATAAGTAACCCATGGACTCCTGTGACTCACTACAAAGAAAAGTATTAGACATGTAACATATTGTCGCGGATGGCGGTAAGGTAGGAAACAGATGTCATTTGTTTAATTTAAGTTCACAAATGTTTACGTAGTTTTTTTTTTTTTTCAATACTTCGGTCCATAGTCAATATGCAAGAATATTGACCTGATGGTTGGTGTATTTGAACGGAAGATATTGTAAAGGGATTGAGTGCAAGATAAGACTATTTGGAGAATTAGAAAGATCGTGAGTTGTATAGAGAGTATAGAGGTGCTGACCAAGTTACATTAAATTGAGAATATTATACTCTACTACTCACACCTTAAAACTGGATATTTTATCATCATCATCATCTGCATTCATGGATTAGGTCTGTTGACCCGTTCCAACTTCAGCCCATCTCTTTCTAGGATATTTTATTCGTACCCTAATAATCAGAAGATATTATTCAATTTTAATATAAACATGTTTCATTTAAATTTAAGAAATTATGATTCATTATTGCATGAGGTTTTTTTTAGGGTTTTTCCACATCTGTAAGACAAATGTCAGGAAGCTTAGGGCCCAACGGTCCCCGAAAATAATCCGGCCATCATTATCATCAACCCTCACCGATGTGTAAATTAACGGGCAGCTGCCACACACATAATTTCTTAGTAAAGCTACAAAGCATGAAATGAAAATGCTATGATTTCAGTGAAAGGCCCGCCCTCGGGTAGAATTACTAGACAATATAATTTTTTTAACGAAAATTCAAATTCATAGTTCTTATGTCATAAACTAGCTATTACCCGACGTCCGCTGTTACGCCTAAACAAATGAAAATTAATGTGTTTTTATGTTTAGTAAAAGGAAAAGTAATTATAAATGTATATTGTAATTATTTTTAAACACCGTGCTGATTACTCCGTGTTGCTTAGGAATCTATGTATCCCGATTTTCTTGGCATCAATGAAAAACAAAAATTGTTATTGTGAGTTATCCGTAAAAGATAGACATATGCTGCCGCGGCCTTATTTGCAGACGTTTTTGAGATATTCAATTCTGAGTACATTAATTTGATGTATTTGTTATGGTTTAGGCTGCTTAAGTCATTTAAGCGTCCAAAATGCTACTTTTTTCACGTTTTTCACTACAAATGATGACTTTAGGGGTGAAGGGGCTCAATGCTTTCAGCTTTCTTATAGCCAAAACCTTCCCGGGAAATTATTGAACATTTTGCAAACATAAATAATAGTTTTAAAAAACTAAAACAACACGCTTTATTAGAAAACCGAACTAAAAAATTAAAAATAAATTTAATTTCCAACACGCGTGGGATAAAATTAATGTGGTCAACAAAAAAATAATCTCCAACACGTTTAGAATAAAACTACATTTATCTACAAAAAAATTACCATGAAAAGCATGGGGTTGTTTTTATGGTTTTTACATTTTATGCTTAGAGACTTTACTATTACCAATATCAGTTTATTATCAAATATATTAATTGATATAGAGTACCCCACGCTTATTTTTTGTAGATAACTCTAATTCTATTCTATATGTGTTGGATATTATTTTTTTGTTGACCACATTAATTTTATCCCAAGCGTGTTGGAAATTAAAATTATATTTAATTTTTTTAGTTCGGTTTCCTAATAAAGCGTGTTGTTTTAGTTTTTTAAAACTATTATTTATTAGCATTATTGTTAAATAAACATTATTACTATACAAAGTTCCTAATCAAAGCAATGTTTATTTTGTGAACTGTTTGATAAACGTTTTTGTATCTTATGTATAAATAAATATGGCATATATAAATATTCTAATCGTTGTTTTTTATTTCTGAAAAAATAATTTTAATTCCATTCATATAACACTGTTTTCACATGACTGGTTATTTTTGGTGCAAAGGTAATGCAAATATTTTTAGCAGAGCAGAATTTGATATATGGCCTTAACTCTGCAGAATAAATAAAGCATTATTATTATTATTGTTATTATTATTATTATTATTATTATTATTATTATTATTATTATTATTATTATTATATATCCAACAAAATTCTAAAGTAAAGATTGAAAGATTGGTAGACTTTTTTTTTTGTGCAGGAACATACAGTCGCAAGCATGTTGTTTATGAGTTATGTGCGGATGAAGGTGTTCACCCGTAACGGTCGGAATTGAATACAAACAATTGTACACGTATCATTTTATTGAAAAAGACATGTTTTTACAATAAGTGTTCGAACAGTCGATCCTGTGCCTCATTGCATGTTTGATATCGTCACAGCGATCGTGGCAGGATTCTTTTTGACGTCGTCAAAACATTTATTGTGAAAACATGTCTTTTTTCAATAAAATGATACGTGTACAATTGTTTGTATTCAATTCCGACCCTTACGGGTAAACACTTTCATTTGCACCTAACTCATAAACGAGTGTTTGCGACTATATGTTCCTTCACAAAAAATGATCCTCTCTGCATGGCCTATCATCCCTATCATTTTGTCGGTGAGATCTTGTTACTCCCTGCATATATATATATATATATATAGAGAGAGAGAGAGAGAGAGAGGGGGGGGGGGAGAGAGAAAGTTTACTTTTACTTACACATTTTTATAGCTTTATTTCTGAATGCATTTGTGTAACATTTTTCCTATTATTGCCATTGCATTTGCCTTCTAAAAATCAAGACCGGATTTGTAATAAATAAATTCAGCCAAGTGAATAGTCTTTTTATTATTCATAATTTATAGGAATTTCATCCTGTTTATTTCTAAAAATCACTCCTCAGGGGTCGCCATCTAGGGGATATGTGTATGGCGACCACAAGGTGCCCAAGCTGAGCAAAACATTGCTTCCACTTACTTGTGTTTTGCTCCTTACTTTAACCGATCTGGTATTTCTTCCTTTTCTAGTACCAGATCCCTCTTTTTACTTTCCTGTCCAGTCTCCCTTGCCTGACCTCTTGTTTTCTTCGACCCTGATGGTATTAGAGATTCAAGGCCGAAGGGTTAATTTCTGTCTCTTCTATATCTCTTTCTTTTAACCTCGTTGACACTCAGCTTTGAATGCCCACATAAGCTGCATGTTCACATGCAGCTCCATTGCAACTTATAGCATAAATATACAATGGACTCGTGTCGTGAGCGTCGGCTGGATACACGTAATGAAGAATGAATGAAATCATTCGTCGGAGGAAAACGTATTGGATGTGCATTCACTGTTTATCCATCTCTTGGCTGGTTCTTCTCCCGTCAGTTGGTCTATCTTCTTTAGCTCTTTTTTGCAAGTCGGTTGTCTTCGATCTTTCTATATGACCTTTCACATATTTTCGTCTATCTATAATAAATTTGGTTATGTATTGAATATGACATTTGTCTCTAATTTCTGTGTTGTGTATCTTTTCAAATAATGTTTGAATAGTGCTAAATGAATATAAAGAGTTCCAAAAATGTAGTAATGATCTAAATTGAAGAGAATAATATTTCCTGTAAAATAAACGGATGTATTTAGTAAATTGATTTGTTTACATAGTACAGTAAAACTTGTTTAATATGGAACGTGAATAATGCGGAAATCTGTCCAATGTGTACACATTTATTGGTCCCGGCGAAATAATAGTAATTTTACTTGTATTTATTTTGCATAAAACGGAATCTGTCCAACGCGGAAATGGAAGGATATTTCTACACAATTCATGATTTTTTTAAAGCGGAAAGACAGAGAAATAAATTAGTTTCCACTTCATTGAATTCCCGTTAGGCCAAAAAAAGGAATGATTTCTGCCGCCGGATGAAGTAGAGATTCTACCTGTACCTGAAATTTTATTTCGGCCTCACTGCTCACCTGTTATGCGAAATACAGATACCTGTCTTACAAATAACCATTGCACTGTAAAATTGTAAATTAGTTTAAGTTCTGAGACCAATCTTTCACAGGCAGCGTTCTGAATTTACGGAATAAAGATGTCTAAAAATATGTATCATTCTCATTAAACGAAAAAGTGAAAGTGATTGAAGATAAATCTCCAAATTTCTGGACCGATGCGATGCTCCAAAGTCAAGCTATAGCTGTTGTTAAATCCTTAGGGAATAACGATTTCAAGACATCTTCAGGTTGGCTGGACACACTGTAGCGTGAAATGAAAGTTGCGGAGAATCAAAGGACGTTGGGCAAAAGTGTAGTTAGTGAGCGGGAACCGAAACTGCATACTTTAATTTCTGGATACGCCTAAGAGACATTTTTAAAGCTGACGAAACGGGACTGTTTTCGGTACTCTATAATCTAAGATTATTAATAACTTTTGGTATTTTTATAATGTGGAATTTTGTCTAATGTTGGGAAAAAATTGGTCTCATGCAATTCCGCTTTGAGCAAGTTTTACTGTACTAGATTATATGTTGCGTTAAGCTCGTGTAATGAAAAGGGATATTCAAGAGTTGTACAATAATGTATTCAGGCTAATGTTACACATTTTAGTAAAAATAAATTGTATTTTGTGGCTTGAATGATCTCTGTTAAAGTTTCAACTTGATTATTAGTGCAATTTATTGATTTATGGTTGAAAATTTGCGGAAATATAAAACAATCTATATTCATAACATAAATTGTGATCTTCAAATTAAATTTGATCAAAATGAGGTATTAAATTAGCAAATAATTATTTAAATAACCGATTTTCAGATAATTTTCATATTTCAGTATAATGTGTCATATTTCTATGTAAATGTCCTATGTAATTCTTTTTGAAGATAAACAGTTGAGTGAAAGTGAAGCTAAAATACATTTTATAATAGTATATAATACAAAAAAAAGAATACTGAGTAAGCTAGCACATTTATTTAATACACAACGGTACATTTGTTATAATATTTATTATAACAGTTATTATTATTATTATTATTATTATTATTATTATTATTATTATTATTATTATTATTATTATTATTAAATGAAATCCTTAAATTGACCTGTTTGCCTTCTACTCGTACATGCGTACAAAAACATTATTTTCAAAGAAACAAAAATGTTTTGAGGTCACTACCTGCTTAAATAGGTTAATACACAGAAATACCTCACTGGTAAAATCAAAACAGAGGGGGGGGGCTATTACCGGCGACATAAGTTATTCATACATCTCTCTCCTGAGATAATATTTTCTGACGTAAGAAGCATTTCCTGTGTAACCCATCTCCCTCATATTATGGTTAATATTATTTAACCACATAATTCTTGGCCTACATACCGGATAATTTCCCTTAAGTTTTCCTACAATAAATTTCCACGCGTCTCTTCCATTTCACCATTCGTGCCACATGCCCTTTACAATCTACGAGATTTAACTGTTCTTATTACATGCTATGGCTGCATGCCATTTGTCTTCCATTCCTTCTATATAACCCTTCAAATATTTTCATCTAGCTATACTAAATTTGGTTATGTCTTGAATATGACATTTGACCATAATTTCGGTGTTGAGTATCTTATCAAATCATTTTCCCCCCTGAATAATTCTTAAGATGTTCATTTCACATGTGCTTATTATTTGTTTAGTTTTTGTTGTATCAGCCCTAGTTTCTGCCCATATACGTTTTGTATATGCTAGGTTCGTTTTCTATTGACATATGTTTGTTGCGCCAAATTAAATCCTTCATATATCCTGATATTTGTGCTGCCTTATCAGCTTGTTTCTTTACTTCTTTTATTAAACTTTTAGTGTTTATTATTAATACACCTAAGTAATTAAATTCTGATACTTATTCTATTGATTCTACATTGTTGTTTATATCAGGTTCTGCATACGCCACTTGCATGTTATTATAACGGTCTGTTTCCAATTTAAATATTTCATTTTATGATGTATCGCGTCTAGAAGGATATTGAATATACGTACGTGTGTCTGTGTTGTGTAGTTGTAAGAGACGGTGACGATGAGAAGTTTAAATTCGGAAGTCATTCGAAACACTAAACGGTCCTCTAGGCCTAACATTCTCATGAAACATCAGTACTATATTTTTTTTTCATAAAATAGAATTAAGTATTTGTATTTAAGAATACAAGAAAGGAAACAGTACTAACATTTTATAAAGCTGTGGCAGTCCCCATACTCTTGTATGGTTGTGAATTTTGGGTTTTAACTAGAAGAGAATAGAAGATTATAGATGCAGAGGAAATGAGATTTCTGAGAAGTGTAGCTGGCTGCAAACTTCTAGATAAAAGAAGAAGTGAAGGTATTAGAAATGAGCTAAATATTTTAAAATTTTTAGATAAAATAGGGGAATCTAGAAAAAAACAGGAAAGAACATGTTCAAAGAATGGCATACCAAAAATTATACTTAGTTACAAACCAAAAGGAGACAGGAATGTTGGTAGACCGAAAAAGAGATGGATTCAACTTTTTGAATGAGAATATATTAGACCGGAACAAGCCACATGGAATGGAAATGTTTGTTGATGATAATGATGATGATGTAATTAAAAATCTTACATGTCATCTTAGATAACTTGAGATAAAAAAAAATATCCCACCGGGATTAGAACTGCGAATCAATAAGGCAGACGCGCTATTATCTGAGATATAACACAACCCATATTCGGGTATAATCTAAAAATATACAGTATTAAATGATGATCTGCCTTTTCGTTCAGCGGGCCCGGGTTCGATTCCCGGTCAGGACAGGCTCCTGGGTGAGGTATTTTCAGGGTTCTCCTCACCTGTAAGACAAATGTAGGAAGCGTAGGACCAACGGTCCCCGAAAATCATCCGACCATCATTATCATCAACATCCTTCATCGGTGTGGAAAGCAACGGGAATCTATCACACCTATAATTCTGTAGTAAAGCTGCAAAGCATAGCATGAAAGTGAAAGACCTGTCCTCGGGCAGAATTGCTATGGAATGGAATGGAAATGACGATCGGTACTGATACTTGACGTTGAGGAGTTACATTTATTTTGCCACATGCCGATTGCATTTATAGAGTATTATTCTTCAATGCGGTATAAAAACAGTTGTCATACGTTTTTTAAGGGAAATGTAATTACACGAATGAAGTAAATCTAAGTCAGATACATGATTTATGGCAGTCATTTTCTAACCGGTATCAACTTGACAACGTTTAACTCAAGTGAAAGAGGATGTTAAGTTAGCATTGCAGTAAGACATAATGTCAAGAATAATATATGTCAATGAAGAGGAATTTTTGTTAAATGATGTGTTAAAAAATTACAATTTGTTAAACATTAACAATCGTGGCGAAAGCGGACATATAATTAGTCAATTATTGTAACATCTTCAATGAAATATTGCAGAGCAAATTAAACATTTTCCACACAATATGTTTCCGCCTGCGTGGATGCATTTACACTATCCACATTACTGGTCTGTCGGAGATGTTGCCGATGTAACTCGGCGTAGCTTGCTAAGTGTGACTGGGTGTAAATGGTGAATGGATAGTTACATGAATAAAACTGTCCATAATTATTTTCTACAATCTACTTGCCACGAAGCAAAATGGTTTCATTTTAATAGCAGATTACTGATGGTACATGTGAGTTGAAAAGACAAAGCAAATCACTAGTGTCATACAGAAATCATCATTAATATGCCATTGTTAAGAGTATTAAAATAATAATAATAATAATTACAACACATACGATGCAACAAATATTAATTGCAGCAATGAAGTAAATATTTATTTCGATGGAAATAAAAATTCGCAACTGTTAAAAAAAGTAGTTTATTTGAATATCCCAATAGATATGTTTTTATCCCCTTTAGCAACTGCAATACATATCTTAACAGGACTAAAATATCCCGCAAAAAAAAAAAATATCCAGCTTGAAAGAGGAAGTGCAACAGTATTAACCAACATTCTTGTAAAAAATTTACAAACCCACAAAGAGCTACTAAACAAGATAAGGAAAACCATATAAGTAAATATAATTAACCCTAATGCAGTTTTTATTCTATAATCTAATAAGAAGGGCCTTGTGCCACATCAATGGAAATTATTCTCAAATGTATTTATGTATGCATGTATATATATATGTACCAAATACGTCCATCGAAGGGACGCGGATGATACCTAACGGGAGTCTCTTAATCAAGCAAACTTAGTTACGTTTTTTTACTTAAAAATGTCAACGAGTGTGGTTAGCACATCGTCTCAATGAGACATCTAGTAGGCAACTAATATATTATTTGGATCGATAAATGTCGGTTAAATTTTGCACAGATACTTTTTTCAAATATATATATATATATATATATATTAGATGATATTAATTTACATTCACGTTTAAAAACATATATTTTATATCCCGAATGTTAGCAAGAAACAAGAACATTCTAAGAAAATGAATGAGGTGGATGTTAACGAATTTAATGATAATTTTAATTCTATAGTTATTAAAGAGGAACTAACTAACTCACTGGAACTATCGAACCCGTAGGTTCATGGCCGCGCGGACATAAGCATCAAAGAAGAAGTAACAGAAAAATGAACAAAAATCTCATTTGATGCGACTAGTGGTCCAGATCATGTTTTGGTAAGGCCTATTAGTATAAGCGAATATCTGAAATTATTGCTTCAATCGCTTCACGGATGTTAAATAATATTTTTTCCTTTATAAGTATCAAGAAAACTAGAATTATATTAATTCATAAAGAAAAATTACTCTAACTCCCTGAATTCCAGCCATGGAATTAACGAACACTGACTTACAACGATTTGAAGAAATTTGATTAGATATTAATATTTCCAGATCATCAGCAATGAACTTACAAAAAAGGAAAATTAATCTAAGACGATGTGATGAATGAATTGGCGTCCCATCTCTATATGGTCACTGGTAGGGAGAATTATATAAACGAGTTGATAAACCTTTTCCTAAATGTATCTCTCTTAATCAGAATCAAAGAGAATTAATTTCTTCGCCAGGATCACATATGGTACATCTGTTCTAAATATTCTCTTACAATCAGAAAACAAAAACAAAACAAACTTCCTGTCTATTTTCCTAGATATCTACGCCTTTGTAAACCATACTCACTTAAAGAACACTTTAGAATCCCTTAGTATTCCACAAACGCTCCCGACTCCAAGAATATATTTTCAGTAAGGTATAATACACAGATAAAAACCATAAAAGCAGAAAAGGTAAAGATAAATTAATACCATCACAGGCCTTAGTAGGCCTTGGAGTAGTAGGAGGTTACGTTTTCCACCTTTTTAGACAATCCCCACTAGATTTCAGTCGGATCGTCAGCCCTGGACCATGGTTGCTTTTATCCCCTGAACAAGCATGTGATACTCATTTCAGTTAGAGGCTGAATCGGTCTCAAGGTCACAGTACCGCCAGAAGGTTTAGACCAGTTTAAAAATTCTGGCCTACCGGAACTCGAACATCTGATCTTCCGGTTCGTAGCACATTACCTAAACCAAGTTTGCTATGGCGTGCGCCATAAAACAGGAAACAAATCCAAATTATTTTCCAACGAGATTTATTACATGATTCCCACTTTCTCCATGCCTTTATATTAATATCTAATCCAATTAATAATATAGCATAATCACAGGCCCTGTTCTTGAGGAGCTTTCTGAACGAGCTATTGTCAAAACATATGGAGTTATATGAGTCAGAATGTAACGAAAATGGGATACGCGGGTGATAGATCATAATTGGAAAGGGTGTTCAGGCAGCCATGGAATTAACAAAAATTTGCTTATAACGATTTGAAGAAATTGGATTAGATATTAAAATTTCCAAATTATCATAAGTAATACCACAAGTGATTTCCAATTTATGTAGAAAATTTGGAAATCAAGAGTGGCATTTGTTAGGACTATTTAACGAATAAAATTAAGCTGTTTACTCACAAATCATTATTTAAATATAGTTATTTTAAAATATTTATATTAACTGTGGAAAGCAACGGTAAGCTACCACACCTACACAATTCCCTAGTAAAAGCTGCAAGCATAGCATTAAAATGCTTTGATTGCAGTGAAGGACCTGCCTTCGGGCAGAATTACTATGGATTACTATGGATGGATATATTTAATGTAAACGGCGATGTTTGAAAACAAATGAGAAACGTTATGTTTCACTTGTTTATTACTGCAACCAGATCATATTATTTATTGCCAAAGGATCGCAATATTGTAAGAATGCACCCTAGTGGACAAACAATGAAACACATCAAACTATATATTAATTAATTTCTGATGTCCTATGATGTAAATATGTAAAATATATTTTTCTGGAACGTTATTACCTGGGAAAAATACGTTTAAGAAAGTGCAAAGAGTGGTTTCTTTTTTTTTTGTGGTATAATCAATTGCTACAAATGTTTTTTATATTATCTCCCGCAACCATGATAAGGTTACATTCGTGCACTATATATACAAATTGGTAGACGCATGTAGTCACTGCATAATAATGCTATGACCTATTCAGAATGTTAAAAAGGAGGAGCTTGATTTTACAGTGATAAAATTAAAATGATAAAATCGAGATGACAAACGACTGTGATTGGTTGTAAATAAAAAATCATTGAAATGTGATTGGGCATTGACTGCCATTTGGAGTATGAGTTAAATAGTCAGACATATGTCTCAGAAAAGGAAAGTTAGTCTAAGACGATGTGATGTTGGATCAAGATTATAACATAGAAGAATCACAATCTCAAGGCGACCTAATTTGCTATTTGGGAGTTAATTTCCTAGATTAATTGATATCTTCTACCATTAACACCTTACACTCGCGTAGATGCCTTACTAACTTCACCTCTTTTACAAACAAGCGAAAAATTTACTCTATTGAACAGTTCGATTTCGTCTATTTATTTCAGACAGCTCCACTAAAAAAATTCTCAAACATTCCTAATTGACTAACGTTAGTTAGCTAACTCATTGACTCTATCGAACCCTTAGGTTAATGGCCGCGCCGATATAAGCTCTCCACACATCCCTGAGCTAATGTTTTCCAATCATCCCCTGTATAATCTACTTCTTTCAAATCATGGATAATGTTATTCTCCCACCTCATTCTTGGTCTACTACCTGGGCGTTTTCCCTCTAGTTTTCCTACAAGAAGCTTCCATGCACGACTTCCATTCCCCATTCGTGCCACATGTCCTGCCCATCGCAGTATACGAGACTTAACTGTTCTTATTATATCTGGCTTCTTATTAATATCATGTAACTTACTATTAGGGAGTCTCCATTCTCCTGTCTGTTCATCTCTTTTTGGTCTAAAATTTTCCCTAATAACTTTATTCCAAAATACTCGTAATATTTTCTCCTCCCTTAAAGTAAGAGTCCATATTTCATATCCATATAACTGGGAGAATAACAGTTTTATACATTTTCAGTTTAACGTTTTTTGAGAGGAGTTGGGACGTCTAGATTCCCTGTAATGCATAATAACACGCATTTCCAGAATTGAGCTTATGTTTAATTTCTTTCTGCATCTCTTTCCTATGTGTAATTATTGTTCCTAGGTATTTGAATTCAGCCACTTCTTCAAAATTTCCCTCATTTGTCAACTTTCCTAATTGATTTCGACAAAATTTTAAAAGTACTTTGAAAGAGATCCTTCAACTACAAATATACTCTCCTGATCATATGTTACATGAACGTATGAAAAATAAATTATTCGTTCCTTTTATGTGCTTCTTGGGAAGTGATGCTACTGTATATCAATATCTGCCAAGTATTGCTTCGAGAGAACAATTATTATGTCAACAGTACAAGGTAAATGAGAATTGAAATCAACTTATGTCTCGAACCTCTTGAAATTGTAACATATGCTAATCTTTATGATGATCGAACCTTGCTCCACATGACAGGAAATTTCGACAGGAACTCAGAGCGAGCTTTCACAAACTTGAATATGCTTTCTCATAAAAGAAAATGAGTTATCCTTTATAAGGAATATTCAGCTGAATATAAAAGTATACAAGATTATAGGGGATTAACATGTTTTGAATGGAGAGAAGCCTTAAAGACGATCTCCAATGTTGCAGCAGTTAGTTCTGTTCCGATTAGATCCAAGGATGACACATTATCGGCGCTATTGCAGAGAGCATAAAACACTTGGCCATATCCTGGGAACCTTTTCCTTTCTGCAAGATGCTGCGAAACTCGAGGAATCACGACGTTCGAAATATGATTGCTATCTTCCTAAAATAAAACGGCCATGTGGTTCAAGAAGAAATTATAGGTTTAGCTGAAAACGGTACTATCCGGTGGATTGATACACTGGCCTACAAACCCAACACTAACAATGGATAACAATGGACTGATACTAGATTCCACACCGTACGTTCTGAGTCAGATATCAATCAACCGTAAGAGTTTGACTCCGAAAGGTAGCCAATCATCAGAAACAAATATAAACTGCAGAACATTGATGTCTTAGGGCTGATGGTATGGACCAGGGGAACTATATTAAAATTTCTCTCGCAGTTGTGCTGTGCAATTGGTCTTCCAAAACATGAAGTAACAGACTTATCTATAGCCTCACTCAGGGGTTCAATATTGATATTAAGAAATAACCTGTATTTATTGGCATAGATAATTCAATCAGGATAAATATTACTAAATCTTATACGTTTTCTTCACTCTTCTGATGTTTTACATTTCTTAATTATTTCCATTTTTATATTTCATGTATAGCCTATATATTTCAATGCTTTTACATGTCATATATATATAAAATCCATCCATCCATAATCATTCTGCCCGAGGGCAGGTCTTTCGCTGCAATCACAGCATTTTCATGCTATGCTTTGCAGCTTTACTAGGGAATTGTAGGTGTGGTAGCTTCCCGTTGCTTTCCACACCGGTGAAGGATGATGATGATAATAAAGATAAGGATGATGATGGCCATATGATTTCGGGAACCTTTTGGGCCTTAAAGTTTCCCTGACATTTGTCTTACAGGTGAGGAAAAACCCCGATGAAAACCTCACCCAGAAAAACTGTCCCGACCGAGGATCGAACCCGGGCCCGCTGCGTGACAAGGCAGCACGCTACCTCGAGACCACAGCGGTGGACTATATATATATGTATGTGTGTTAATAATTTATATTTGATTAGACAGGCGTATGTCCTGCGCCACAGCCGAGTGGTTAAGGCAACGTGCTTGGCGCAGAGTTACGAGGCTTGCGCTGGTTCGAGTCTCCATGAGAGAAGACATTTTCTCATGGAATTTCGGCCAGTAATTAAAATATATGTATATTTGATAAAAATTTTCTCGAAGAATTTGGAGCTATTATATTAATTAATTTATTGTCTCAAAAATATTAGGGCCCACCCAGAATCGTAACGCATTTGGATAGGTTCAATAAATAGCGGCTCTAGATTGAGAAGACCAGCTATAACGGCTGGGAAACCTGACATGCTGACCACATGTCACCCCTACACTGGCTGGATGGTCGTCTATCTCTGTGATTAACGCATGTGGATGTGAGGCCAGCTGCCGGCTATTAGGGCAAGGACCTTCTAGGCATGTCGCGCCATGGTGTTTAGTTTTAGATAGGCATATATGTATTTTGGTGGCCATATTTGTTTGGTAATTGTTTGCATAACTTAAATACATTGTAAGCTTAATGTTAGGCAAGCTAACTATCTCCCGATGGGCATCCAGCACGTTTATAACACACTTCAATTAACCGTCATGAAGGATGGACATATTGTGCAGGCTTGCTTGCAAGCGGCGCCGTTTTGTGAAAGATTTGTGCGCATTAATAATAGTTGTCTTTTTTCAACAAACTTGTGTTTTTTGTACTTATTATTATTATTGGAATGAGCGTCCTTCGAAATGCTATGTACTAGGCCTAGATGATTTCATACTGTCCATAATTACCCACTTTACCTAACAATAAGGAAGTCAAATATAAGCAATAGTAATGAACATTAACAACAAAGTTTTATTAAAATACACACTAAGTATGTGCGTGTTTTTTTAATAAATATATTGTCCCAGCATCTTTAAATGAAGTCACGAATTACAGACAGAAATGGATTGATCACATGGATGGAATGAGTAAGGAGAGATATCCATTGTTAGCAAGAAATTATCAAGCTAGAGGAAGGCGTGATGTTGGAAGACCTAGAAGACATTGGGCTGATGCATTATGAAGTCGGAACGGGCAATTGCCTAATCCCTGGAGTGATGATGATGATGATCTTTAAATGAGAACGGACTTCCATGTCTAAAGAAAAATGAAATCCACCAAAATCATAAAACACATAGGCCTAACACGTTATTGGTATAGAAAGAAGTGATAATTTTTAGCGAAAAATCGAAGATCAATTAAATGGCGACTTGAATAATGAAAATTATGTTGTCTCGGAGTGGGCCCTGATATCAAGATGATCACTCGTTCGGGGAGGCCTTCCATTTCCTTGTGTGTTCAAAAAAAGTATGTGTGAGATCCATAGCTAGTTTAAACTGCCTTTCCCGTCAGGTCCAGCTACTGTAAGGCCTGGGTGACGTTTGGCATGTAAAATTACCTATAAATCGAGAGATTAAACTAAGATAATATAATAGAATAAGTATATATTAATTAATAAAATATAAATACTATTTTATGATATAATAGGAAAATATACATTTTCTTTTCATTTGATAGATTTATTAACCAAACCTTTTTAATTAATAACGAGAAAAAAATGATAAAAATCTTGCTATTCTTGTCTCTTCTCTCTCTAGGGGTCTACTTATTTAGAGATATTCTTAGGTTAATGTGTGTAATTTGTTTGGATATTTTCCAGATGACTAGGTATTTCCATTGTTTTGTGCATGGTAAATTTTGTACAAATTTACAGATTTTGATTTTTTTAGATAATTATAAAATTATTAATAGTTTATATAGGTAATAATAATAAAAACCCAATATAGTATTTGCCTTCATTTATAAAGGAAGCCACGACAAAACAAAGTAGATTCTAAGATTTATGCTCGGGATTTCATGAATACAAATTTCAGCCCTTAGTATCGGAAGAAAGGTATTCAGAAAAAAACATCTTCTATGATTAACTTTGAGTGTTCAATAAATTGTCAAAAATTAACACAATAGTTTTATCTGTATTGACATTAAAATAAATTTGTGCATAATTTATATAAATTATTTAAAACGTACATGTTCGACTTTGACATTCAGACTCGATATTCTTGTTGTAGCAGTATTTATTCTTAGACGGTACAAGCCCACGTATTTCGCAACATTCACCAAATGCGTCATCCAGTGTTACATTATATTTTGTGGCATTTATAACATTCTATAACTGAAAATCGAGTGTAGTGTTTTGTTCTTATTAGTTCTATTATTTGTGTTTACGATTAATTAAGGTAGTTAAATAATTCAACTATTAAATGTAATTATTAAATTCTAAAGATACAAAAACAGATTAAGCCAATCTTCCAAATACTACTTTTTTAGTTTAGCGGAAACCAATTCGTTAATTTGTTAGTATTCTACTAAATATACTCGTACATAAGTATGTTACCAATTTAATGTTATTTAGATATGTTGCAGCTATCGAATTATCAAAAAGTAATAATTAGAAATAATAATGAAAATCATAATTATAACAGCTGTAGAATATGTTTTTTTTTATTTTGACAATTTTTCTCATCATTGAGGGTTTTCCCCAACCAATCTTAGTAATTAACATTAATTTAAAAAAATACATAATGACTACGGACTTACAGACTATCAGTTTGCAACAAACTTTCACGAGATTTAGGCGCTCTCCCCCCTACAGGGAAGAAATTGAACCATACTAATTTAGTTACACTTGTTTTCGTATAGATGTCATTGGAGTTTTGCATCGTCCTCTGTCCTCTGTGTCATCATCTGTTACATCAAATTCCCTCATTGAATTTTGAATGTTATTCTTCCAGGTTGTTCTTGGTCTTCCTTTTCTGCTCCTTCTTTCAATTTTTCATGCATAGACAGCCTTTGGTTGTCTTCCAACCTGCATTATTCTTACGTGTCCATACCATTTTAGTCATCTGTGTTCAATTTCATCCATTATACTTATTTCAGCATTCATCCATTTTCTAATTTCTGTATTTCTAATTTTTTCCAGTCGAGATTTTCTGGCAGCCCTTCTCCAAAAATCCATTTCAGCTGCATTTATTCTGTTGACATGTTGTGTCATTGTCCACACTTCCGATCCATATAATATCCATAGAATATGTAATAATAGAAATTTTGAGGAATTGGCTGAATTCAAATACCTAGGAACAATAATCACAAATAGGAATGAGATGCACAAAGAAATTAAACATAGGCTCAATTCTGGAAATGCATGCTATTATGCATTGCAGAGACTTTTGATGTCCCAACTCCTTTCAAAAAACGTTAAGCTGAAAATATATAAAACTATTATTCTACCAGTTATATTATATGGGTGCGAAACATGGACTCTTACTTTAAGGGAGGAAAGGAGATTACGAGTATTTGAGAATAAAGTTCTTAGGAAAATTTTTGGACCAAAGAGAGATGAACAGACAGGTGAATGGAGAAGACTACATAACAATGAACTACATGGTCCTTATAGAAAGCCAGATATAATAAGAACAGTTAAGTCCCGTAGACTGCGATGGGCAGGACATGTTGCGCGTATGGGGAATGAAAGACGTGCATGGAAACTTCTTGTAGGAAAGCCAGAAGGAAAACGCCCAGTTGGTAGACCAAGAATGAGGTGGGAGAACAACGTTAACTATGATTTGAGGGAAGTAGATTATACAGGGAATGATTGGAAAGCATTAGCTCAGGATAGGGATGTATGGAGAGTTTATGTCCGTGCGGCCATGAACCTACGGGTTCGATAGTGCCAGTGAGTAAGTAAGTATATGTAATAATAATAATAATAATAATAATAATAATAATAATAATAATTAATAATAATAATAATAATAATAATAATAATCTTAATCTTGTAAGCCCTTGTTTTTCTCAACGAGATTTAGGAGCTCTCTCCCTACAGGGAAGAAACTGAACCATACTAATTTAGTTACACTTGTTTTCGTATAGATGTCATTGGAGTGGCCCATGGTCAGCGTTCCGCATCATACTGACATCTAGGAAACCAAGGTAATACCAGGACGGGAAAATTCGGTAAATTTTGCTTAGATGCCTTTTTATTCAGGCTTAAGGATCTTTTACAAGCCTAAAAATGTTCGGTCTCGAGACCCATGGCTTAAAGTCCCTCCCGGAGGACTTGCTCCTTGGATTTTTCCATCCTAAAAAAATCCATCGACCCCGGCCGGGTTTGAACCCGCGACCCACGGGACCAGAGGCAAGGAGCATAACCACTAGTCCACAGCGGCCGAATAATAATAATAATAATAATAATAATAATAATAATAATAATAATAATAATAATAACAACAACAACAATAATAATAACAATAATAATTTTTTACTTCTACTTGGTAGAGTTGAAATCGAGTCACATTAAATTTACAATAATAATTTTAGTAAGTATTTTGGACATTAAATATGATTTGAGGAATGCTGGATTATACAGGGGATGATCGAAAACATTAGGTCAGGAGAGAGATGTATGGAGAGCTTATGTTCGCGCAGCTATGAACTCCGGGTTGAATAGTGCCAGTGAGTTAGTTAGTTTATTAGTATTTTATTCAATATCGCTCTTTAACAGATTAGGTCATTAGCGACATAATTCAAATCTGGGAATGGCAGGTCCTCTTTTTTTTTTTTTTGGTTTGAGGCACTTATACTTTCCGTTAATCTACGACTCGGGACCCAAGCTTCAATTCCTCTCCGAAGGAAGCCATGCTCAGGACTTTTACGCTCTGAAAAATAAATCCATTGTCCCCGGCCGGATTTGAACCCGTGGACTTCGGAATCCGAGGCGAGTTGGTAACTACTAGTACACTGAGACTAATTAAATGTATAAGAATATTTTAGTAAAGTAAATTATTACATAATAAGCCTACATTATAATTACATATTTTATAATACTGCCATACATTTCTTGCTACACTGAGATATTTATAATTTTACGGTTAAATCCTGATAATTCAAATGTCTTGTATGTATGCTGTTAGGAACCATTTTTCACACCTAACATTTAATATTTATGTTCTTCTTAACATAACATAAAATTAAAATGTATACCTTTTTAGGTCAGTGCCGTCGCCCTCAACTTGTAAAAAATATATGTATTCTTTCTTTTCCGAACAATAGTCACAAATAGGAATGAGGTGCACAAGGAAATTAAACATAGGCTTAATTCTGGAAATGCGTGTTATTATGCATTACAGAGACTCTTGACTTCCCAACTCCTTTCAAAAAACTTTAAACTGAAAATATATAAAACTATTATTCTATCAGTTATATTATATGGGTGCCAAACATGGACTCTTACTTTAAGGAAGGAAAGGAGATTATGAGTATTTGAGAATAAAGTTCTTAGGGAAATTTTTGGACCAAAGAGAGATGAACAGACAGATGAATGGAGAAGACTGCATAACAGTGAATTACATGGTCTTTATAGGAAGCCAGATATAAGGAGAACAATTAAGTCTTGTAGACTGCGATGGGCAGGTAGACCAAGAATGAGGTGGGAGAATAACATTAACTATGATGATGTATGGAGAGCTTATGACCGCGCGGCCATGAACCTACGGGTTCAATAGTGCCAGTGAGTTAGTTAGTTATGCTTTCTTTTCCTGAATGCCTTTCATAATATCTATTCCATCTTCAGCTGGTATATTTCTTCGGTACATTTGTTGAGAAGTTCTCGATGATGTCGGTCTTAATGTAGTCTTGTTCGTAACAAATGTAACGAAGAAATATACCTGCTGATGATGGAATAGATATCCTGAAAGGCATTCAGGAAAAGCATACATATCTTATTACAAGTTGAGGACAACGGCACTGACCTAAAAAGGTACATATTTTAATTTAATTTTATGACTATCCACCCAACGGTTTTAAACAATGAATTTTGTTAGTATTGATTCTTCCTAATTTAATATACCGGTACTGAATACTATAAACCGCCTATTATTGTGTTATGTACGTTTACTGCATTTGTTTTAGTACGCAGGGTAATTATTCATAAATAACTATATTCCAAATACAACTAATTGTAAAAGAGATTTCCAGCAGTAGGATAATAAATAATAAAATAATAAGTTTTTTACATTGTTCTATCGTCTAAAGTATAGGTCTGACATTTAAAAAACAATGGAAAGACAGAATAATTATGTAAACCTGCTTATATGTTTATGAGTGTAAATGAAGGGTACAGGGAAATAACCAGTTAAGCCACTATTTTGTCGAGTTCCAGGTATCATTATGAAAAAGTTAATATTTAGAAGTGTGTAACAGTAAAATATACAGTTTAATCATCGGTTTATTTACCTACACAGTTTGACATGCACGTAAGGAAGTATGGATGTTGTTACAACTAAAAGTAGTTGTCTAGGTTTCACGGAAAAAAAGTGACTTACCTGATTTTATCCTTGTACCATTCAAATGTGGAAAATGTATGAAATCTCTACGTTTTTAATAAACATATCTTTAGGTCGATATGGGTTAATATTTAATATTGTTATGAAGCAATATTAGAATTTATGGCATAATAATTTAGGTATTTTCCAACTTGTTACACTGGTCTACAAATATGAACTTTTTTTTTCACAAGAATAAAAATAATATATTCTGTAACTACTTTTCATGCTGAATTCAAATATCATTTCAGTTTTTTCCGATCAGGCAGGAGTTTTGTATGATATTTATTTGAATTTTTTATAATACTACTCATTCTGGCTTACCTAGAAAGTGATAGATAGTGATGTTCGGGCATATTTTGCATCTGAAACATTTCTCTTCTTGGTCCAACAGTAGTCAGCCAGCATGTTAGAACTCAACTTGTCTTGGTACCTGTTTTCCATTGTAGAAATCTGTTGATGATATTGCTCACCGTGCTCATCGCTGACAACCCCAAGAATTTCTGAGATGAAGTCTAAGTAAGAGACCAAAAAGTGAATTTTAATATACCGGTACATGTTGCTTTATTAGAATCCAGAAGATCAGCCACTAGGCCACGATAGTTTCCTGCTTTATGGTTTCCAAGGAAATTGCAACATATATTTTTGAAAGACTACCAGGCTGCGTTTTGTAGTGGATTTAACAGTCCTCAGAATATTCATCAGTCATTAATGATCATATTTGTGGTCCTATAAAAATTTCTTCTTTCAGTTTAGCCTCATTGATTTTGGGATTTTTTTCGATTTCAAATACAAGAATCCTTCAGAAAGTTTATTCATAACTTTGACGAAATTTTTCATTACTCATAATTTAATATGCAGTGGAGGTAAATATATTTTTTCAGGATTCACTGAAGGCACATGTGACACATTTTTCTGGCCAGGGATAAGATATTCACGTTTAGGCCATTATTTTTTAATGTAGTGTGACACACACATCACAATCCCAGATTAACAGGTCTGAGCATGTCAAAACATGAATGAACCTGAGGAGTCTTGTCTTTTGATGCTTCAGCATGACATTATATATAATTTTCTTCAATACAACTTGAATAAAATAGCTGAATATAGAGTAAAGGTTCCTATGAAAGGTCAAAGAGAATGCTAAAATAAGATTTTAAAAAGTAGCTGTCACAAAAAAAAAAAAACTGTGCCTGATGGAAAAATTCTGACTACATTTCTGATTTCAGCATAAAAAATGCACTAGATTCACTAATCAGATTTCTTGTGAAGAAAACCTTGTCGACCAGCGTTATCAATGTTTACATTATCTGTACTATAATTTGAAATACTTTTATATTTTAATCAAACCGTTAACATAATCAAATTTTTATTTTTATTTGTACAAAGGTAGTTAAAACTTCCTAATTTGTTTTAGGTTAGTTAGTTTATAATTCAGTGCATCAGTTTTATGTACGAGAAGTTTTTATAAAGCTGCTTTCATGATATTCAAAACTTTAAAGTATCGCATCATTGATACTTGAAAAAAATTCGAAGAAACATAATCTGTTAAAGGATTAAAAAAAGCTTTTATCTAGGGAAATACTACAATAGTTTACGTTTTGTCGATATTTCACCACCTAGAGTGAATTGTCCAATGATTTAAATACTCGTGTGGCATCTTCACTATATTTAGTGAATGAAATAAAGTCTATTTAGTGGATGAAAAATTTTAATAAATAATATATTAATAAAAGGGAAATAAGTTATCTATTGTATATAACCTTACTTAATTGAATTTATTGTGTTAGTTAGTAGCTTACAAATCAGAAATATCTGCGAGTCAGGTTCTACAATTTTGCGCATAAAGTCTGACAATTTCATTTCGACAATATTTAAGCGATGGTCCACCGTGATTGGTTAAAATTGACACGGACTGTAAATTGGATTGGTCAACATTCAATGCCTAGCGTATGAATAAAGTAGTCCAAGTAATCATAAAGAATTTTAATAAGAAAACAGTCTAACAGGATATTTACTTGTTACTGATACAGCACACAATTGTAAATTCTGAATCTTCTGAAATGAAGTATAAAATAACTTGTACATCTAGTGATAATTGTTGAGTAAATCATAATGCCAGTTTTTAGTTAAATTTGAAGTTTTTCTGTACGGATTATATAATACAGTAAGCAAATTTAATTACCGCTCTCATTAGATTTGTCAACTTCTCTCATTTATACAGAAATCATAGAATGTAAAGTATATTTTAAAACTATTAAAGTATGTTTTTGTATCCAAGAACTTGCATAAGGAACTGAATTTCATGTCAATGTCTTAATTGTTTAACGAAACACTTGTTGACATTTTACATTGTACAGTTTGTCATATATTTTTATTATAGAAATATTTCCTCATTAGATCATTGCCACAAGGGCAAAGCGATGAAATACATTTTGTAAATACATTTAAAAAATTCTAATTCTAATTGAATTATATTCTATAAAGTAGAAATTTTGTAAAGATGGTTTCTTAAAATTGAAATTGCAATACGTTTATGCTTAAACGGTACGTAAGGAGCTATTAGGTTAATCGAAGGTGATGGTAGTAATAGAATGAGATATTTCATACGATTGTAATATTTCCAAGAAGACAGTATAATTAAAATTCTATAGGCTACACATATTAATATTATTTTCATAAAAGTCAGTAGAGTTTTACTTCCCTACTTCAATAGAATTGTTGCATAAATCGAGGAATTCTCTCAACATGATGTGTGATGTAGCGAGTGGGGATGATGCTTAATTTTAAACTTCCTTATCAAATACTTCTTTAATAAAAAATCGATTTTCATGCACATTAATCATACGTAAGCGCGTAATATTATCTCACGGATGTTTATGACGAAGTATGGGAGTTGGTTGGTATAATCATAAGTGAATTCGGATTGGAATGCATATTGCAGCCGATAAAATATAAATTTAGAACGATGTTCTCACCCACAAGCCGGCAGACTCCTCCTGAAACTGGTGCCTTGCAGCCATAGCCATCCTCCATGGACCACAACCAACACTGAACTGCAGTAAGCTTGAGAGAGATTACTCAAGAGGCCCCCCTACATCATTCTGCTGTTGCCAATCTAAGTAGCCCAGATTACATATTGCTAGTAGCTTGCACCTCCAGAACATTCTAATATTCACAACCAAACTCCCCTTTCGAATTCAAAAGACAAAAATTTTATCATTATTCTATCATCTGCTCACAGTAGATGTGGACTATAGTATCTTAACGCCAAAGTTGATTGAGTGCCATCTGGGTGACATGAAGACCGGAGTTCTGTTTTCAGCATCTTTCACTATTTTTAGCACAACTTTTCATTCACTTGTTCTGTGTCTTTTCTCTTTATCGTCTCCCTTTTCTCCTTGAGTTCTATTGTTACCGAATGTTTTGTAAAATAAGTAACAATAATTATTATACCTATTTTAAACAGTTCTCTAATGCATCATGAAGTATTTGTTTTTAATTGGCGGTAATTTTTTATATAATAATTGAGGAGTTGAATGGAATATGGGCATAACTCATGTTTTGCCCTTTTTTCGTTCAATGTATTTTTGGACTCGCCATTTTATAGTTGGTCAGCCTGAAAAGTTTCGTTTCGATATCTCAACAGCTGATTGTATCAATTAAAATTAACAACAATGTTATGCATTTACTTATATATCAATTGCTAATATCTCTAAACGTATATTTTTAATTGTGCCCATATTCCATTCAACTCCTCAATTTTAATTTTAAGAGTAAATTATTTATTAAGACTGTTCTTTTTTTAATCACATCATTTTATTTAAACTCAATATGTCCTACTCATACTGCTTCTTATGCTAATATTACGTTTTAAAAATTCATTGAACCGTCATGAATTGAAGAAAATTTGTACCGTTACTTATTTTGGTGTGGTACTATATGTTCATAATTACAAGTAGTAATTGAAGCTATTCGAAAATGTGACATGAGTACAATATAACGAATCATATTTCATTAAAAATGTTAACTTTGGATTATGTAGGCTATATGTGATTATTGCTATGCGTGGATACACACTATTAATTCCATTTCGTAGAACCAGTAACACACATTCCTTTATTTATTAATAGATTCTGAAGCGTGCAATATGGAGAAATGGGTCATGTTTATAGAGGTATGGTCGATCTTAACCCTAAGACTGATTTATGTTCAGACATTAGAATTGAATTTAAATTCTATTATTGTAACTAGCTGTTTTATGTTCGATGTTTCAAAGAAAATATATACTGAAATATGCAATCGAGTTTGTAAATGTATTTTCTTGCCTGGATATTAAAATCTAGCATTAATTTTCTTTTAATTTTTATGAAAAAATCTCACAATTCTCCTGAATTAAAATTATAGTTTACTGGCATGTCTGCTTAATAATTATCTCTTATGTTGAATGGTTTATTGAATTAGTAAATAATAACATTATAAACTGTTTCCGTGTAGATAGTTAACGCTAAATTATTATTTAAAAATAATTTCAAATAAAGTTCTAGCTTCTTAATTTAGTATCTTTCGACTGAAAAGATTCTGAAGACAAGAAAACCAGAATACACAATGTAATCTAGAGCGTATTGACAAGTTGAAAAATGCAGCGAATTCACTTAATTTAGTAAGAATAGCTTTAATGACTAGAGAACGAAAAAAAAAAACTAGCGGGTAGTATTTAATCATTTCGATATTGCCATTAAGATATTTAGGACTTTCTGTTTAACCTTCTATTATTACAAGTAAATTAATATTGGTCTTTGTTAACTATCGAATTATTGCGAATAAAAAATCAACACTAAGGAAATAAAGTAGATTCAGCAAATGCAGAATTTATTTTCCACTTTAAATGACAAATCAACTTAATTATCAGTTTGTACTGTAAACACTGATAAGCTTAATAGTGAAATTAATTTTAAATTATTTTACAAGAATAAAATATTAAAACATAAGTATTATATTAATAATGATGTAAAATACGATTTTTTTAAATAAGAAAAAACGGTGATCAGTTTTATGTTAGAGGACGTGGAAAATAAAATATGTTTGAGAATTTAAACTAATAAATAATAGTTTTAAAAAAATAAAAGAACACGCTTTATTAGAAAACTTAAAAAATGAAAAAATAATTTTAATTTCCAATACGCTTGGGATAAAATAAAGTGGTCAACAAAAAATCATCTCCAACACATATAGAATAAAATTAGAGTTATCAACAAAAAGAAAATAATTTTACCATCAAAAGCGTGGGGTGCTCTATATCAATTAATATATTTGATAATAAACAGATATTGGTAAAAGTAAGCTCTCTAAGAAGAAAATGTAAAAATCATAAAAATCACCCCACGCTTTTGATGGTAAAATTTTCTTTTTCTTGATAACTCTAATTTTATTCTATATGTGTTGGAGATGATTTTTTTGTTGACCACTTTATTTTATCCCAAGCGTATTGGAAATTAAAATTATTTTTCATTTTTTAGTTTTCTAATAAAGCGTGTTCTTTTAGTTTTTTAAAACTATTATTTATTTTTTATTTTTTAGTTTTAATATTTTTCAGAATAAGATAAAAATGTAAATATCTTTAAATTCGATACTATTGTAGTATGAGCTAAAAGTAATACTCTTCTATAAAAAAACGCTCCTAGCCGGATTTGAACCAGCGACATATGGATTACAGAAATTATATACCACTAAGAGTTCACTGCTCTACCAATTGAGCTCTTACAACGATTGACTAAAAACTCGACAAGTCCGCAACCTATTATACCAGTTTTCATTTTTTTGATTTTCGGATGATTCTGGCCAGGATTTTAGAAACAAAATATGAAATTATTGTATTGTCACGGGCCTTCTACACGTATACAAAGTTTCAAGTCGATCCAATGTTTCTAAGTGGGTGAAAATTGCGTTGAAAGATTCCGTTACATTGATACAAAAACACTTTTTTTGATTTTCTGATGATTATGGCCAGGATTTTAGAAAATAAATATGAAATTATTGTATTGTCACGGGTCCTCTACAAGTATACAAAGTTTCAAGTCGATCCAATGATTTTAAGTGGGTGAAAATCGCGTTGAAAGATTCCGTTACATAGATAGATGGATAGATAGATATATAGATAGATACAGGTCAAGCTAATATAAAGCGTGTAAAAACAAACTAATATGAACATTATATATATATAGTACTTATAATAAACATAGGCAAATAGACACACACACATTTAAAATTTTTATATTTAATTTTATTAATAAACGCTTTAAGATAATATTAGAAAACAAACCAATAGAACAAGTGGTAAGATATAACTTCATAGGTTGCGAAATATCATACACAGCGGAAACAGATATAAATAACAAACTAAATAAGTTTAATTATATAACAGGAACACTAAAAATAACTTTGAAAAATAAAGCCAGGAAAGACTCTATAATGAAATTTTACAAGACAATGGCAGTGCCTATTATTACTTATGGATCCGAAACATGGACAGTGACAACACAACAATCAGCCAGAATACAAGCTGCTGAAATGAGATTCCTCAGACGAATAGCAGGATACCAAAAAACAGACAAAAAACATAACACAGAAATAAGACAACTAAAAATAGATTAATTAAATACAACAATAGAGAAATACAGAACAAACTGGAAAGAAAACTTGGCAAGGATGACTGAGAATAGAATACCAAAAGTAGCATACAGCTATTCACCACGAGGAAGAAGAAGTTTGGGAAGACCAAAGAAAAGGTGGAAAGAACAGCAATTTGGAGCCGGAACAGACTAGTAAATAAGCCTAAACCGTGACGAAGAAGAAGAAGAAGAAACTCTTTAATTGAAGATTAGCGTCAGGTGTAACCAATAGAATGTATATTTTCATTAGGTATTCGTAATGTGGCGAATATGATATAGATAATAGTGATAGCCAGATAGTGTCCGGGGATTATATAGTTTTCTGACAGGTGAGGAATCCCCCTCAAAAATATCTCCGAGAAAACTTGATGCAACCAGGGATCAAGGCAACGATATTATCCGTAGACCATAGAGGTGGACAAATAAACCTTGTAGCAACTTTAATCAACTAAAATACTCGCGCGAAATCCATTGTATTCATTTGGTTTCTTAGTGATCTGCAGAAGCAGGTGTGATCATGTGTTACGTGGCAGGTTATGCATTACGGTATAGTTGAGTGTTTATAAACGTGAAATGTAAACAATGTTGTACATTACACTAAGGATGGGCTGAAAGAAACATACCTATAAATAGCTTATTCCTTCGTTACTTATTGGTCATTAACTTTATCTTATTCTTGTACTGGGAAAGCATGGAAAGCGTTTCATTTTATAAAACATGTATTAAGAAAGGTAATACTAAATAAAAATAAATTATATAAATATTATTGGTTCATCCCATAATGTATATAGCAAAATTTAATAGGATCCATATAGATTAAAACAAATACATTCTTTAGAAAGCATACAGAATACGGCAGCTAAGTTCATAAAAGATGAAAAATATTGGATGTGAAAAAGTAAAAGAATTGGGATAGTAACATCTTCAAATCAGACATAAAAATGCAATACTAAATTCATTGTACAGATGCTATATGGGAAATAGTTCATGGATGGATATACGCACTACTTTGGAAAACCCACATACTGCTACAGGAACGATCATAATTTCAAAATTAAAAGTAGGAAACAAAGAACGTATGAAAGGAAAATTTATTTTGTAAGTAGGACTATACACGGCTAAATAATTTCCACTCTCCTTGAAGCAGATTAAACAACATATTAAAGAAAGATCTTTGAATTCCATATTTATTAAATTTAAACCGGCATATTGTTAATTATAGCCTCGTATTATTATTATTATTATTATTATTAATTTATAGCCTATATATTATTGTTAATATCTATACGGCGTGTTATTGTAAATTTTAGAGTAGGCCTATTCTTATTTCCAAACTTAGAATTTTAAGTACCAATTTCTTGAAAAAGGGGAGAAAAGTGCTAAAATAAGCAAAAAAGGAGATAAAAAGTGCTCGTTTTTACTCCATAACTGTTATTAATTTATTAAAAAATAAAGTGTATATAAATAAGAACATGCTAGTATTTATAAAGTAAAGGATTTTTAAAATCATGCTTAAATATACCCACGATTGTATTCATCACATTATTTCACAATCAATAACTTAAGATATCCCTCAAAAAGGGAGATAATCGGGCCTCCTTCTCCTACTTAATATAACTGAAATAAACTAGCACGTTGGTCCCATTATTGAACAGAGGAAGGTAAGAACACGAAGTTATTGGACCTCAAAACCTTAACCATCTCTAAGGCCTTTTCTATTTGGAGATAAGAAGTCTTTATAGATGCTGAAACTTCGTTCAAAATCCACGGATATAGGTGGAGCAGACCTTGTGATTACTCGGATGGTCACTAATTCCACAACATCCGGATTCTTTTGAAAACTAGCCTCAGGTTTGTCTTTGGCAAATAAATCTAACTGTTCCCTCTCAGAAATAAATATTTTCCACACTGTTTTTCCTTTTTAATGTCTTCTTCTTGGCAGCTTTTAATGGCTGCTAGGAGAAACTTGTAAGCATAGACACAAAGTAACCCTGTTTATAAATATTATATCATCTCCGGTAGCAGAAGTTGTCGTATCTTGGAAATTGGTACTGTGTCGGTTGGATTCAAATAAATCACATATCCCTTGATATTCTAAACGTTTTCACGTAACAAAGAACACCCAATTCACGTCGTTCTTCAGCGAGTAATAATCGGGAATTTTTGGGAGAGATGTCTATGATTTCTCTACGGCTCAGGACTTTCAGGAGAATTTTCTTCAAGCTAGAGATGAATTGATTTACAATTCCTAATGAATTTACAAACCAATTGAGGGTATGGACTAAGCATATTACATGCTATTCACTAAGGAAACAATGGCTGTAATTGGTTAACGCTGAAAGCGTGTACGGAGCCTGGTCTGTAACCACCAGAACAAGTCTTCCGAAATGGGTACCACCGGGCCACAGCTTTTGACAACAGTCCATGATTGTATTGACATTAGTTTTCTGCAATTAATATATCTTGAATAGAATGGGTTTAACATTTTCACCTGTTAAGGAGAACACCAACATGTTCAAAATATACATTGAATCTATAATTTCATCCAACTTGATCGATCACTGAGGTTCATGTATATTTTTCAAGAAATTATTTAAATGCCGGATGACTCACCTTATTAAGCGGATTTCCTGCCTCACATAATGCTGCACTAATTCAATATTGAACTCCTTTAGATTGTTGACTTTCAAAGAACATTGCTCAAAGGCGTTTCTTAATAGGGACTGACGTAATTTACTAGTATGAGGACTCATTATTTTGTTGCTTTGAAGAAGAAATGTGTTGTAGGATACGATCCTTCTGGTGTTTATCATCCATTGTGATTATTGAATCATGAACAGTGCAAGGTATAATGATTCCATCAGTTTTGATTAAATCCTGCTTAAACTTCTGAGAACGAAATATATAGATTTGTCCACCTTCGACATGGCAAACACTAAACTTGTTAAGCAGCATGGGATTTAGTAGTCAGTAATTAAAGCGAACTGGAAAAAAAAATCACTAATAACATGTCAACAATTCGAATCTTATTCCAGTTAAAGTAAAGAATCTGAACATCTTCTATTGTTACAGTGGTGCTATATTTAATTTTTATTCACTACCACGTTCACTGAAAGCAGAAAGGTTCACTACTCCAACGTTCACGGCAAGCTGACAATAAATTAATTTAATACTGACTATTTAACTCATGCCCCAAATGGTAGTCAATGACCAATCATGTTTCAATGAATTTTATTTTACGACCAATTACAGTCGTGTTTCAACTCGATCTTTATCGATTTATCTTTATCAGCTCCTGTTTTTTGTGATAAAGAAAGCTCCTCCTTTTTAATATTCTGAAGGTCAGAGCATTAGTTTTTCTAACAAATATATTGAATATAGCTAATAATGAACAGCTTCCGTGATTTTACTGAGTGGTTTACTATAAAAATAAATGAATAACCTATAATGTTGATTATAATGTAGCCTACAATATGATGTCAATACTAATAAAATTCATATCAAATTCCGTTGAGATGAATAGTCATAAGATAAACATTACAATAAAAATGTGCTGTTGATAGGTGCCGTCGTCCTCAACTTTCTTTCAATGATGTGTATAAAATATTAACTGTAGGCCTTTCGGAAGTTAACTTCTATCATCAGCAGGATCAGTATGCGCTACTAGTAGTATGCACTACTGGAGACGCATCAGCACCTGCAACGTCTACAGCGTCTTAACTACTAGTAGCGCATACTGATTTTGCTGATGATGGAAGTTAACTTCCGAAAGGCCTACAGTTAATATTTTATATACATCATTTTAACAAAGTTGAGGGCGACGGCACCTGTCAACAAACACATTTTAATTTTTAATTTCTATCTTATGACAATGTGTTTCATTATTTCTCGATTAGGGCGATTCTTACAATATTGTGATCCTACTTGACAATAAATAATATGATCAAGTTGCAGTGAATATACATAACCTCACATTTCTGATTTGTTTTCAAACATCGCCGTTTACATTAAATATATAAATATTTTAAAATACCGGTAACTACATTTAAATAATGATTTTTGAGTAAACAGCTTAATTTTATTCGTTAAATAGTCCTAACAAATGCCACTCTTGAATTGATCGATGATTTGGAAATCACTCGTGACATTACTTATGATAAATGGTTATTTAATATATTAAAAGTTGAAAATCCCCATTACAAACTTCTGTGGCTTGTAGAGGGGTAAATAACGCTTTTAATAGGAACCTTTATTCAGAAAAGTAGCTACCATTTTATTATTGCAGTAGCAACAAGTTCGCATTAAGCGCTTACGTCTCACGCGTCTGCCGGTGTACAATGTGTACAACGAGCTTGGCGGTCGTTAAATCGAACTGCTGTTGTAGTACTAACCACAATGTTAAGTATAGTAGAGAACTTTGGTTAGTTTGCTTGTAAACAATTTTTATTACAGTGACAAAGTAAAGTTTGTTTATTTTTTTCTTACCATTGGGCATTGTCACGAAATCAGTAAATGTTGGGATATGTAAATATAATTAATTGAACCATAAACCGCTGAATTACTATCGATTTACTCCTGCAGACGCGGAAGATTTAAATGCTTAATGCGAAATTGTTGTACATGTACCACGAAAACGGTAAGTTTCCATACATGGTTCCTATTCAAAACATTATCTACACGGTCCCCTCTACAAGACCTACAAGTTTGTAATGGGAATTTCCGAACACCATACATATATATATGAGGGCGGATCGGAAAGTAACGCACAATAATTTTTTTTTAAAAGTTTAATAGTAAAAAAAAGGGAAAAAAATCACAAATTAACTTACATCTTTTACCTACTTTTCGACATAGTCACCAACTTTCTCAACACATTTTTCCCATCGTGTTACCAGTTTTAATATGCCCTGTTCGTAGAAGTCCGTTTGGTTGGAGTGTAGCCATCTGCGCACTGCCGGCCGGAGCGTGGCGAATCACTAAGGTTCACGCGTCCCTCTTGGAAGAATGTGCACCACCTGGAGACATTGCTACGGTCCATACAATCATCCCCATACACGCCACGCATGTCCCTGTGAATTTCACTGGGTTTATGCCCTTTGGCTCACAAAAATCGAACAACACTTATCTGTTCCTCACAGGTGGACTGTAGCATGCGCGCCATCTTTGTTGCATAGTTCAAGCTTCTCTCGCAAGAGGTGCACCTGAGAAAAAAATTCCATCTGTAGTGAAAACTTCAAACTATATCTCTGTGAAATTTCAACATTCTAGCTGCAATACCAAGGCAGAAAAAAATTATTGTGCGTTACTTTCCGATCCGCCCTCGTATATTAAGAGGTGTGCTAGATACCATATGACTGGCTTCAAAATATATTATTTCTTACCAACAATTGGTCATGTTATGAACGACAACAGATGTCGACATGCGATCGAAAAAAACACTTTTACTATGATCAAAAGCAATCTATACAACAATTAATTGCATTACAATATCTATAAAAAAAAATCTCAAGTTTTTTTTCAATCACATTTACTGCATCAAATTTTAGTTTCAGCTCTTCGAATGATGAATAGGTTGAATAAGTCATACTGCACGAAATTACGTGAATTGCAAAGTAGTACTCATTCAGGATCGCCCTGACGATAGTGCAGTGTAGGGCAAAAGAATAAAAACAATAGAATATTGGAAAAAGATTTTAAAAATATAATTTTGGAAATATATTGTATTTAAAAATTGTAATTATCTGCAAATAAATAATGAGTAGCCCGTTCTGCATACAAATGCCAAATTTGGCAAAGGTCCCAAGATCAACTACTCTGACCTGGGTTTTCTATGGTCCCCCAGGTACAAGGAGAAAATAATCCTCAAAAAGACCGCAAGAGCGGGACTTGCCCAAAATAATTAAAATTAGAATTCTACATCAATAAAAAATAATAATCAAGACATTGTTTAAAATTCTAACAAATATTTCGGCACACTAATAAAATACTACCGGAGCAAATGGACTTCATATCTAGGAACATAGACCAATGAAATGAGAATGGTGTCACTGCCGTTCAATGGGATCGCAGGGAATTCTCTCTCTCTCTCTCTCTCTCTCTCTCTCTCTCTCTCTCTCTCTCTCTCTCTCTCTTTTTTTTTTTTTTTTTTTCTCTCTGTCACATTTTCATCAGAACACAAGTGATATCAAACACGGATATTTATTGGTTATTAAGGAAAATCATGTATGTCGGCATGGCTGTTTTTTAACACTCCAAATTTGTGATGAATTTTATGTTTTAGACGTATTCTCCAGGATTGCTAGGCGTCCCGGATTTTAAGAGACCATCCCTTATTGAGAAAATGTTCGTAACATTCTTTCCCGGAACGTCAATTGTTCCGCATTTCAAAATGATGTATTAAATAATGTAATATTTTATTCGAAGATATTCAAAAAAGCTGCTACGCTGCGAAAATGAGCAGTCATATTTTCACAGGTGCATCATGGCTTCATGGGACCGATTACAGTTTCGGTTCCGCATCGATTCTTCTTCCAGAATTCCGCGATCTGCATTCTTTCCTCTTTCCATTTTCTCCTGACTCTGAGCTAGTGTCGTGGTGTTGCGTTGGATTCAAGACGAGTGCTTCTTGCAAACTAAATTATTCTGGCAATAAGAGTTCTAAAAGGTTGTGTGCATTTTGCGAGTCATGGTTAGAAGAAAAAGATTTTCCCTAAGGCTTAAGATTGGTACAAACAAATACAAAGTATTTTCCAAGTATTGCAACAAAGAATATTCGATAGCATATCATGTACACAACGACATCTTGTAGTATGCTCGAGGGGTGGAACATAGGAAGAATATATCATCAAATTTATCTAGTGCGTCAATAAATGAAGATGAAACGGCGCGTAGACATTTTCATTAAGACTATAGTCTACTGCTTTTAACAAACTTTTACTTAGTCATGGAAATTTCGTATACTTGAAATAAGTTGATTGGCCCCTAAATAATTGCAATTACCAACTCCTAAATGCGATTTTTATTTAATTTTAGGTAGCCGTGGCAGAATTAATTCAAGTCTTTCATTGCGTGAAACATAACCAGTCATATGTCACATATTGTGGAAACAAGTTACATACCATCTGTTCGAAGATACTAAAATAACATTAAACATATATGGTAGAACAAAAGCAGAGTTAATAGCGAAGGATGTGTTAGGACCTTCTGTAGTGACCTCTGTTTCTACCTTAAAATGAACAAATTAAATAGGAAGTTTCATCCTGTTTGTGTACAATATTTTACTGAAGATAAAGGTGTTTGTGTGAATAACTTTGATTTTATGGAGGAACCCATGAAATTGCCCAGGCTATATCTAATTGTGTTAAATTATCTTTAGCAAGCATGATCTGCCTCTTTGTAAAGTTTCCGCAAATTGTGGTTATAATAAAAATACGAATTTCGGGAAGAAACATTCTGCTTTTACATTATTGAAAGAAAATAATGAAAAAGTAGTAAAGTTAGGTTGTGCAGCACACATTGTAAACAATACTTTTCATCATGCTTTTGATTATGTGTCCACCGCTGTGGACTCGAGGTAGCGTTCTGCCTTGTCACGCAGCGGGCCCGGGTTCGATCCCCGGTCGGGGCAGTTGTTCTGGGTGAGGTTTTTATCGGGGTTTTTCCTCACCTGTAAGACAAATGTCAGGAAAACTTTAAGGCCCAAACGGTCCCCGAAATCATATGGCCATCATCATTATCAGCATCATCATCCTTCACCGGTGTGGAAAGCAACGGGAAGCTACCACACCTTCAATTCCCTAGTAAAGCTGCAAGCATAGCATGAAAATGCTATGATTGCAGTGAACGACTTGCCTTCGGGCAGAATTTATATGGATGGATATGTGTATGTAGAGAGCATTGTCCTGAAGATATATTCATATTTTTCTAGTTCTGTTGTTCGTAGAGAAGAATTCAAATAAATATTTTCATTCGTTGATTTAGGGTGGCAGGAACTTATCAAACACGCAACAACAACATGGCTAACTGTAGGTCCAGCTATAGATAGATTGATTAATTCTTTCTTGGTCAGCTATTATTTCATGTTTTCCCAGTTTGTCTCACTGTCCAAAGGCATTTCAGACATTTTTTTTTTCAAATCAATAACAACAATGGCAGTGACATAAAATATCACAAGTGTAGTGATGTAATTATCACCTTTCACTTAGTAAGCATCTACAGAGCAATTCCATTACTGCTATTCAATTGTTCGGAATAATGGATAGGCTAGTAAAACAACTTAAAGCTAGAATTAAAAACATTTTTTTATATTTTGCTCTAAAACCTTTTTTAATACCATCAAAATCACAACCAAAACTCACTCAGAATTTTCTGACTTTTGTTATAGAATATATTGAAAAATGGTTTGATATTTCGGATAAAAAACCTTTTTTCAGAATGCCAATTTTAGATTTAAAAACACTTATTACTTTTTATGCTATAATTAAATTAGTTATAAATTGGTTAATTAGCATGTAAAGCTAAAGGTCCAGGGTTCAAACCACAGTCTAGACGTATTTAATTTAACTAAATTAGTGTCAAATATAGCTATAAATACTGAATCTTGCATTAATACTGTATTCGTGAGCTATACGATGAATTCTTATTTCTGAAGAATTTATTAGCCATTGTAGCCAAAAATGATCAACTCAGCGTTAGTGAAAAAAATGGGTTTCTGTTTTCAAAAATTAAGATAAAGGACATGGAGTATCGAGTTTTTATATTTTGGTTAGATTTTGTTGAGTATATCTAGTTAAAATAATTTTCTGGAAATGATATTCTCACATACGAACTTGAAGCGGACTGATGTGAGAAGTAGGTGTCTAACTAGTAAGAGTTGAGCAGCTAATTTCAGTAAATTATGCAATAATTTCATGCAAAGAGTTCTACGAAGAAGTAAAACACATCAAAAAACTATTGAAAGCACTTAGTAGTATTGTAAAATACATAACATTGTTTTATACAAAGAATATGACTGTACAAAATTATAAACATAGCATTATATGTCGCATGAAGCATGTAACGTAATTTATTCATATTTCAGATTATTTTTAATTAATACGACAATAAAATTATACAACGTTCGAAATATTAATTTGAATTTAATTGTCTATTTAACTCATAGACCTATAATCGTGCCTCTTTCTGGTCGAAATGAGAGATATCTCCGCAAATTAACTTCTTTGAAAAGGATATCGGTTGAACAATGTATGATTGATATGGTACAGCAAGCAATGCCAAAAGAAAACAACTTAAAAAATTACCAAAAAAAAAAAAAAGGTTAGTTCTGTTCCTCTAAAAAATTATTAAATGTTGTATAATGAATTTGAATTATTGTTAATAGTTATTTTTCATACAATCATCTGTTATTGATTTTTCCAAAACTAAAGAGATTTAACGGTAAATATGTTATTTATATTATAACTGTACAGCCGGCTTAGAAATCGCCCGGAAGTAAGATCGGAATACATAACCTCACATTTGGTAAATATTAAACATTAAAATTATTTTTAGCTTCTAATGTTGTATTATTTTCGCTAAATAGTCACTCCAAATCCAACGCGATGTTGAATTTTTCATTAGACAAAATCACTAGCGACTTTGTCGCTCGTGATTAAAAAAAAACACAAAACCTCTTGTTATATTACTGTTGGCAATTAATCAACATGTAAGTGACGATAAACAATGTCTTGAATATAATTTAAATGCCATTATTTTTTCGTTTCAATCTTGCAATTACAATTTTGAGTTTGTGAAATTTTGCCTCTTACTTTAACTTTGAACACCTGACAATTCTCGTGTGGTATTTCCGTGTGATTCGGTTACACTCTTTCAGACATCCCTGTACTACTCTTTGAGCACAATTACAGATTGAGTTCGGACACTAATGAAAATCGCGATTACTAATCCTACTAAATTGAAAAATTCTATCGCACTTGGCCGGGAGAGAACATGAATTTAGATCAGTAAGAGAATACACATCATTATACAAACAATGCCGACATTTGTGGAGTAAATATTTAATTTTTTTCCAGGCAGATATTTTATTGTCTGTTTTATACTATTTATAAAAGAGAAAATATAAAAAGTCCGTTATGCAAGAGCTGCATATCTGAGCGAATTCCTCTGCAAGTCGAATTCTTACTCCGATTTAGTTTCATTACGGAACACACTTCCTTTTGATCCCTATTAGGTTCGTCTTCCGGGCATATAGGCCGTGGTCCAGTCGTTCTTCTACTCGACGTTTCGTCTACTGCTGCGGTAGACATCTTCAGGAGATACTGCGTGCTCTCTGTGAACTCCTCAACTGCAGTCTGCAGCCGACTGTTGAGGAGTTCACAGAGAGCACGCAGTATCTCCTGAAGATGTCTACCGCAGCAGTAGCGAAACGTCGAGTAGAAGAACGACTGGACCACGGCCTATATGCCCGGAAGACGAACCTAATAGGGATCAAGACGCCGGCCGTGAAAGCCTACAGTTATACACTTCCTTTTGTTAATTGAATGGTATGTTTTACAGTATCATTGAGGGAGACAGAAATTACGACCGCTAGAAAAAATTCCAAATTTTGGTTTCCAGGTGAACCTACACAACTAAGGGTCCAATTTTAATGGGTTGGGGATGTCTTTCTTTTGATATTTAAATTGTACATACAAAGTTTTATTGCGAGATAACAAAAATTGTGGTCACTAGAACATTGAAAATTTTCACAATAAATTTTCATCTCTCACGCTAATCACCCTCTCCTAATGGTCCGATTTTGCTGGTTAACGAACCCTTGCTTTCTTTCGTTAATTCTAACGACAAATCTCCATTTAGTATCCAGTAATAAGTGTCTGGATTTTAGTAGTATTACCTGGATCAGCCTTCATCATTCAATGTGTTTCTTTTAGACTTACACATATAATCAATTTATTGACTAGAGACAATTTAGAGAGTTTTTATATGGTACCGGCATTGCGAGTAAGAGTAAGATAGTTTTATGCAATGTCCATTGAAATAATTGGGAAAAGTAATTAATAGTTTGAATATATATCAGAATAAAATAGTTCATGATATAAAATAAGGATTCCATTGAAAATCAATCAATTATGCACACGTAAGTATTTATTTTCTGAGAGAATTTTGACAAGCAAACTTGCTCTTTTCTAAAATTATATCAATGCTGGTGTTAGTTAAAAATGGCTAAATCAAGAACAGAAACAATAATATAAAGTGTTCATCGGTGTGATGCCGAGGTAACATCGTTGACTCCTATGAAGCGTGTCTGGATTCGATCACGTCCAACAATACCTCACAATATAAGTAAAGTAATGTAATATAATGCAATGAAATATTAACAGAACAAGAAAATATCAGGCCTAATACTTTACGATTAATTCGACACATTTATTAAAAAATCTCATATTTTCTTAATGTTATATTTTACGCGTTTTAAGGATTTCATAGAAATAAGTTATGTATAAAACCGAAACGAGGCACTAGAGGTTCTCTAATAATGTGTCTCCAATTACTTAACCATATTGTGCAAAAGAAAAGAAATTTGAACCATCCAACTCCGTCAATCTATCTCTTTAATTGAAATTCGTATTGAATGCTATGTTGAAATTAATATTATTTCTGACATCTTCGGTATTTGAAATAGGCTAGACATATTTTTATTTTAATGCGCGTGAACATTTTAGGTCATATTTTATCATAAGTAATACCACGACTGATTTCCAAATTATCGACTCACGAAATGAGGAGTGAATTTATCTAGAGAATTTGGAAATCAAGCGTGGTTAATGGTTTATTTTAGGAAGTAATATTTTGAGATTCTTTTAATCAAGTTTTTTTTGAGTCTGTAATATCCTTACCTCAATTTAATGCTGATTTGTTCTCGAACATGTTTCGATATAATCTTATATATCATCGTCAGCTTTCTCACACTGATGTTTTGTGTTGTGAACCCTGAATGTCGATATAAGCTTCGGCCAGCCGAAAGAGGGAGCTGATATCGACATCCAGGGTTCACAACATAAAACACATCAGTCTGAGAAAGCTGACGATGATATAGAAGATTATATGGAAACATATTCGAGAACAAATCAATATTAGATTGAGGTAAGATATTACAGACTCAAACAAACTTGATCAAGAGTGGTATTTGTTAGGACTATTTAACGAATAAAATCAAGCTATTTACTCACAAATCATTATTTAAATATAGTTATTTTTAAATATATATATATATATATATATATATGTATATTTAATGTAAAGGGCGATTTTTGAAAACAAATGAGAAACGTTTGTTATGTTTCACTTGTTCATCACTACAACCAGATCCAAAGGATCGCAATATTGTAAGAATGCACCCTAGTGGAAAACAAAATGAAACAAAAAAAAAACTGTTTATAACCAACATCATAGGTTATTAATTAATTTCTGATGTCTTATAATGTAAATATATCATTTATATTTTTCTGGAACGTAAATAACAGGAAAATAATATGTTTAAGAAAGTGCAAACAGTGGTTCCTTTTTTTTTTGTGGTATAATCAATTGCTACAAATGTTTTTAGAATATATGCCGCAAGCACAATCTGGTTACATTCATGCACTATATATACAATCTGGTAGCCACATGCATTCTAGAATTCTTACATCTTAATATATAAATTGTTATATTCACGTACTTCTACATAGTTCTTGGAGAGTCAGTCACTGCAAAATAATGCTGTGACCTATTCAGAATGTTAAAAAAAGGAGGAGCTTGATTTTAAAGTGATAAAATTAAATTGATAAAATCAAGGTGAAAAAGTACTGAGATTGGTTGTAAATCAAAATTTATTGAAATGTGATAGGTCATTGACTCCCATTTGAGGCATGAGTTAAATAGTCTAAGACATTTTCATGTATACTATTACGCTGTAAAATCATATGTTTATTAAATTTTCACTGATTTATTTAGTTAATTCGTAAATTGTGATTAGTGATAATGAAAATTCAACCCAATATTTATGTTGACAATTCTGAAGTAAGTTATAGCTGTATATAAAAGAATAACACGTTCCCGTTATTTGAACCAAGATTTTTGGTGTTCATGTTTCAAAAGCAACCATATCCGCAGTTTCAAAATTTGTTAGTAAGGTACATCCATCCATCCATAGTAATTCTGCCCGAAGGCAGGTCCTTCACTGCAGTCATAGCATTTCCATGCTATGCTTGCAGCATTACTAGGGAATTGTGTAGACGTGGTAGCTTCACGTTGCTTTCCACACCGGTGAAGGATGATGGTGATGATGATGATGATAATGATAAGGATGATGATGATGGCCATATGATTTCGGGGGACGTTTGGGCCTTAGTTTTCCTGACATTTGTCTTACAGGTGAGGAAAAACCCCGATAAATACCTCACCCAGAAAAACTGCCCCGACCGGGGATCGAACCCGAGCCCGCTGCGTGACAAGGCAGCACGCTACCTTGAGACCACAGTGGTGGACAGAAAGGTACATATAACTTATTTTATTAAATTACTTAAATAGACATCCTAAAAAAACATATCATGACATTCTTCATTCAGCTTTGGGTTGTACGTGTGTGTGTGTGTGAGTGCAGATTACATGGCAAGCACACCTAAACAGAAATAGCACGGTTCCTAAGAACATATTGCACAGTCTGTTTTGGGATCTATCCGTGCTAACTTAACTTGAGAGTTTCACTTCGGCTGCAATCATTGTTCATAACTATATTTCTCTATTCTGTACCACTTTTATAATTTACATCAATGTTCTGAAAATCAGAAATTTTACCAACATATATTGACAACATAATTTTATTTAGCATAATTAAATGAAAGTTAAAAAATTAACAAAATATTAACATATTAAAAATAATAATAATAATAATAATAATAAATATTTAAATATATAAACAGATATAAAAATACATTTAAATTGGTATAAAGACAGGGATTTCACAACTTTGTACATTAAAAATGTTGTTTGGCAATGAATTCGAATTATACAAGTATAACTGTTACAAAAAGTGGACTTTAAGATGTGGATCCCAAGACTGAAGATTTTCTGGGTCGCTAAAGAACCTTAAGCCTAAATTAGTACGTCTGAGCAAAAATTTAAAAGGGCTTTCCTATTTAAGTAATACATTAGTTGCTTATTAGGTGCCACTTTGAGGTTATGTACTTAACCATATGTTACTGGCTTATATATATAGGGAAATAAGTGTAACTAAATTAGCTAGGTTAAGTAACTCCCGCTAGGTACTACCCTTGTTTTCGAGTGGAGACGTAAGGGTATAGACTATATATATAATTGACCTTTATTGCTAAATGTCAAAAATACAGTTATAACATACACACACAGATCATCATCATCATCATGAACAAATTCGTTTTAGGCCATGTGGCCTGTACGGTACACACACAGATATATATATATTCTTTAAAAATGTGCCATGTTTCTATAAACTTCGGTCTTAAACTTGATAAGTTCTACGTTATGGTCTATTGTTTACTATCATTACCAATTATGAACATTGTATTCTTCATAATGTGTGAATGTCATATTGGGAAAAATCTAAAGAGAAGACCACGGTACTGGCTCTACCCGGCCAATCCACCGGCCCATTAGGCGACACCTAACACAAATCTTCCATGAGCAATGTATTAAGTTGATTATTTTTGTGTTTGTTTATTATATAAATATGATGTACTGCTTAATAGATATACACCACGAACTAACTAACTCACTGGCACTATCGAACCCGTAGGTTCATGGCCGCGCGGACATAAGCTTTCCATACATCCTTATCCTGAGCTAATGTTTTCCAATCATTCCCTGTATAATCTACTTCCCTAAAATCATAGTTAACATTATTCTCTCACCTCATTCTTTTTCCCCCTTTGGTTTTCCTACAAGAAGCTTCCATGCACGTCTTTCATTCTCCATTCGTGCCACATGTCCTGCCCATCGCAGTCTACGAGACTTAACAAACTTAATATCCCCGTTCCAAATTTAGGGTTTTTCGTAGTATAATGTAATACCTCCTGATTCCTGACTACCTTCTCCTGGCCACCTAACTTCCTGTAAAGCGACTATATCCAAGGGTGATTTATCTAATTCCCGCGTTAAAACCTCTAGTGCCCCGCTATTGTATAAAATCCTAACATTCTATGTTCCTAGGAACATGTCCCTGTGTTTGAGCCTTTGGCATGGATTCCCTGAAGTAATCCTTGCCTGGAGAACCGAATGGAGGACGATTTTACTTGCGGAAAATTTTACCCCAGTGGAACCCATGTCCGCATTTCTTGACGGTTGTATTTTTACGGTCAAAGATCCTCACTCTTTTGACAATGTCCTTTTTTCGTCTGGCTTATCACTTTCGACCAGTCTGGCATGGGTATCCTACCGGCAGCAATGCTACCGCATACACCACGAACTTACTTACTCACTGACACTATCAAACCCGTAGGTTCATGGCCGCGCGGACATAAGATCCCCATACATCCCTATCCTGAGCTAATGCTTTCCAATCATCCCCTGTATAATCTACTTCCCTCAAATCATAGTTAATGTTATTCTCCCACCTCATTCTTGGTCTACCAACTGGGCGTTTTCCCTCTGTCTTTCCTACAAGAAGCTTTCATGCACGTCTTTCATTCCCCATAAGCGCAACATGTCCTGCACATCACATACACCCCGAACAGTGTTTTTAATTGTTTCTTGTCAAAGCGCACGATGCAACTTAAATAATACGCCGCTCATTCGAAATAAGACCATAACTCAGAAGATATGCGAGTAGGCTGTTAACCGTGTTTGATGATTGTTATTAGTGAGTAGTTGTGAATTGTAAAACAGAGTGTGAGATGGCGAGTTTTGAAGGTTAAAAGTACAGTGCACTTACAGGTGTGGATGAAACAAATTTAGAAATTCAATGAAAACGAAAAAGTCTTATGGACACCTGGTAGAGTTCGCTTGCAAATTTTTATGCCTAGTCAACATTTTAAAGAAACTGCATTTTCTATGGAACTACACTACCTAAGAAAATAAAAATTTTACAGCCAATTAAGGCAGGTTTTCTGATGGCACTACTGTTATTGATTTTATTTCATTGTACCAGGGTTCCAATGTAGCAGGGTTTTCAAATCATAAAATAATTTACAAAAAAAAATGTTTTTTTTTAAGTCTCAGGAGCACATTTCTCAGAAACTATGTAACATAGAAGCTTGAATTTTTTGTGGATGTTTGGAGTGTCTACCTGTATCCAGTAGGTTAAATATTTTGTTGTTTTCTTGAAAAATATTTAATTAAAAAATAATAAAAATAAATATCTTAATGTAAGTAATTTGTATAAAATATTTTAGGCTCTCAAGTGAGTAAATGTGCACTGGTTATCTCAAGCCACTCACAAAAAATGTCAGTAAAAATAATAGTGCAGTTCTGATGATTAGTTTCAGAGAAAAGTATACCCACATGGGATGACATATATATTTTTTTGTAAATTATTATATGATTTAAAAACCCTGGTAAAAAGAAATTAATTAATGCTAGATAAAAGTCAATGACAGTAGTACCATCAGAAAACCTGACTTAATTGGCTGTAAAATGTTTATTGTCCTAGGTAGTGTAGTTCCATAGAAAATACAGTTTGCTTAAAATGTTGTGCAAGCGAACTCTACCAGGTGTCCTTAAAAAAAGAATAATCTACGTGCCAATAAAATTAGTGTGAATGAAATAAAGAAGACTGCACATTTTTGTTGAAAATTCGTATTGAGTCATTTAAAGAAAATGTACTTGCTCTAACGTTACTAGTGACAATATGATCTCGTTGATAGTTCTTGTGTTAGTCACCATACTGATGAAACTGCTAGAAGAACTAGTGTTTTTTGATTCAAAAACTCCAAGCGCGACAGGCCTAGAAGGCCTTTGGCCTACCATCCGGCTGCTGGCCTCACATCCACATGTGATAATCACATATATAGACGATCGTAAGCCAGTGTAGGGGTTAAATGTGGTCAGCATGTCGGCACCCCAGCCGTTATAGCTGGTCTTCTCAACCCGGAGGCGCTACTTATTGTAGCTACCCAAATGCCTCACCTGCTGGGTGGCCGAAATTCCACGAGAAGATTTCTTCCCCCATGGGGACTCGAACCAGCGCAAGTCCCGTAACTCTGACCAAGGCATCTTGCCTTAACCACTCGGCCACGGCACGGGACTTTTTTTATTCAAGGTATTATTAAATTACTGTTGAAAATAATCATTTCGCAAACTTAATATACAGAAAGTTAAATGAGAATTGTAAAATAATTTTGATTTCATGATACATTTTGGAATTCATACCATCTACGCTACAGGTTTACCTGGGTGTAAATAAAAGAACAATCGATTTTCTTTTTGCAAACTAATACGGATATTCTGTTAGGGAGTTTCAGTAATGTGTTTCAGAGAACTTAAAGCGTTTGAATTTAAGGTTTTTTATTTTGTTTTTCAGCATTACGTACACTCAATTGATTGATTAGTTGCACCGGTTGGTTGGCGATCTCAGCACTGACATTGTTGTTTTATTCATGTATATCCAATCCCGACCATAAAAAAACAACAGCAACACAGGAACCGTAACAAACACCAAACAAACAAATAACAATAATGTTGATTTTTTCTTTTTTGTTTTATCTCGTTAGCACTGTTTTTCATTCTTGTTTCACTTGTTAAACCTTTTTTCTTATCCACACGCGTAAACACAAGGACACGCCACACATCCAGCTCCTAGGTGGAGATTTAAAATACCTTACCCCGCCGGGTTGGAACCCGAGTCGCCGGAGTGGAATGTAGGGACTCTACCGAGTACGCCACAGCGACGGACATGATAGCGACTGCGGTGGCATTAAGGGAAGTACTAACTCGGTCAAATGAGAAAAACGCTTTGCCTACCCTCTTCGGCATAATTTAACGTTTACGTCATGTAATTGAAAGTTTTCTAACATTTACATATAACATTTTTTACAAGAAACAGGTCAAACAAAACACTACCAGGGTTTTTGAACCACTATTTAGTTTTTAATTTGTGTATTTAACATGGACACCAATAATATAAATAGCATTCCAAACAATTAATCCTATACTAGCGAATATCCGGCGTGCGCTGCTACGTCTAAATAAATGAAATATGTATTACCATTTTCAGTTGGATAAATTAAAAGAATATTAAGGGTTAATTAAATTCAATGGTATACATTATGACGAACCAAACATGGAGGTTGCTAGAGTCTTCTTCTTCTTCTTCTTCTTCTTGCAAGGATTAAACCATTTTGGTTCGTTCCGGCTCCAAGTATTATAGCTGCTGTGTCCATTTCTTTCGTGGGCGTCCCTGATTTCTTTTTCCTCGTCTTGGTTGATAGTTCAGACTTTTCCTAGGCAATCTGTTGATATCCATTCTGCAGACATGTTCATACCATTTTCTCCTATATTCTTCTATTTTATCTGTCAAACTGAATATTTGTATTTCTTTACTGATATCTTCACCCCGTTTTTTATACATTAAAGTATATCCTGCCACAAATCGTAAATATTTCATTTCTGCTGCTTCTATTCTTTTAATTGACTTTATTCAGATGGACACAGCAGCTATAATACTTGGAGCCGGAACGAACCAAAAAGGTTCAATTCTTGCAAGAAGAAGAAGAAGAAGACTCTAGCAACCGCCATGTTTGGTAAAATTTTAATTTCGGATTTGAGGTAAACCCCCACTTCTAATACCCTGTTTAATTTAATAGCATATACTGAGTTTCGTTGTAAAAAATAAAAAGTTCCGAACTTTAGAGGGATTTTAAATTTTCATTTCTGGTGAACTCCTACACCTAATGGTTTTAGAGAATAATAGAGAGCGATTAAACACTCTACGTACCTGAAAACCTGTATTTACAAATGTTCATAATAATCGACCGATTACGTTTTTGGAGTTTTGAGAGCACAAACATACGCAGACTGAATTTTTATATGTAAATATATCTTTCAATGCATTAACAAATTACTTATTTTAAAATAGGAACTATTTCAAAGCCAAATATTAATCTTATATATAAAAATTAATGTTTGTTTGTTTGTGTGTTTGTTTCTTCGTACTTTATGCGCGGCCATACCGTTGATCCGATTGTGATGGTTTTTGCAAAATGTTCTGGAGATTCCCGGGATGAACATAGGCTATAAGAGAGTTGTGATACTCAACTCCTACCCCCTTAAAAAATCGCCGTTTGTAGTGGGAAACGTGAAAAAAGTAGCTCTTTGGACGCTTAAATGGCTTACGCTGCCTTACACAAAATTAATGTACACAGAATTGAATATCTCAAAAAGCCTACAAAAAAGTCCGCGACAGCATATGTTTATCTCTTACGGATGACTCACAAAAACCATTTTTGTCTTTCATTGATACCAAGAGTCCCTTATCTCTTACGGATAACTCACAATAACCATTTTTGTCTTTCATTAATACCGAGAGTCTCGCGCCGTAGCCGAGTGGTTAAGATAATAAGTCTTGGCGCAGAACTACGGGGCTTACGCTGGTTCGAGTCTCTACGGGGGAAGAAATTTTTCTCATGGAATGTCGGCCAGTATGGGTCAGAAATGAAATCTAGCTGGGGGGAAAAAAAAAAAAAACTTTTCACTCACTCTCATCAATTTATCTTTTTTTTTTTCACTCTAATATAATTGTTATATGACGGTTCTTAACTTATCTGCAAAGGAGGGTACAGTTCTAATGTTCATGACTATGTGACGTCATCATTCACACTTCTTGAGCCACAACAGAAGGCTGTAAGAGGTTTTCTTGCGAACTTATTTAATAATATCTAATTATGTCCTAATTTCTGAATTTTATGGTAAAAAAGTAACTATTTTTATCGTCCGCCCATGACATGAGAATTGAACGTTCGGGCAGGACAAAGTCTGCCGGGTACGCTAGTGAATAATAAATAATGAAAGGTTTAACGCAGTATATATTTAGAATTGTCCACCGCTGTGGTCTCGAGGTAGCATGCTGCCTTGTCACGCAGCGGGCCCGGGTTCGATCCCCGGACGGGGCAGTTTTTCTCGGTGAGGTTTTTATCGGGGGTTTTTCCTCACCTGCAAGACAAATGTCAGGAAAACTTTAAGGCACAAACGGTCCCCGAAATCATATGACCATCATCATCCTTATCATTATCATCATCATCATCATCCTTCACCGGTGTGGAAAGCAACGGAAAGCTACCACACCTACAATTCCCTAGTAAAGCTGCAAGCATAGCATCAAAATGCTATGATTGCAGTGAAGGATCTGTCCTCGGGCAGAATTACTATGGATGGATGGATATTTAGAATTAAATTGGAACAAAAATATTACAAAGGAAACGAAAATGTATAAGAGCATAATACAAAATATCTTGTCATATGGAAGTGAAACTTAGTCTTTGACGGAATTACAAAAGAATACAATTAGAACAGTTGAATTTGATTATCTTAGAAGAAGCCTTCAAAAGACAAGACAGGATAAAATAAGATATGAATTCCTTTGGAGAGAAATGAATGTCGCCACATCTGTTTTTAAAGAGGATTGAAAACCAAACTCTTAAATGGTGTGGCCATGTACAAAGAATGAAAAATGAAAGATGACCAAAAAAAATGTACCAGTGGTCACCTCCTGGAAGAAATAAACGTTAAAATCCAAGATGGTAATGGAAAACTTATGTCAGAATTATAAATGAATGATAGGAATTTGGAGGAAGGAGATCGGAATGATATAAATAAATCGAAACTGAAGACGGCAAACCTATAAGAGGGGAAAAGCCAAAGAAGAAGAAGAAGATTAAATTTGTCTCTAATATTTATTATTATTCATCCGGAATTCACTTTTTTAATTCGTTTGCGTGAAGTGTAGCATTATGCATGTGTGTGTGTGTGTGTGTGTGTGTGTGTGTGTGTGTGCCTGTGTGTGTATGTGTGTGTGAGATAGATAGATAGACATATAGATAGTGTGAGAGAGAGCGAGAGATTACTTCAAGTTTAGAAAACTAGCTGTAACGGCTGAGAGACCTGAATGCTGACCATATTTCACCCATATATTCGCTGGATGATCGTCAATCTCTCGGGCACATTTGCATGTGAGACCAGCATTCGGCACATAGGCCAAATGCCTTCATGATCTGTATCGCCATGCAGTTATATTTTTATGTAACACAAACGATGATGTCGAAACTATCGTATTACTATCGATATATAATTTTTCCATTACCGTATATTTATGAACAAGAAAATAAAAACTAATGGTGCCCTTGATTTAAAATAAATTTACTGATATATTTTTGTAAAGTATTATAACAGTGTTTTTGTCATGTTTAATACTGAAATTTCAGATCTCTCAATGTCGAAGTGTTATTTATGGCAGATCCAATGGAAGAGAATTTCATTTGTTTATAAGAAACTTGTTTCTCATCTAATTCTGTCAGTGATACAAGTGAGCAATTTAGCTGCGTTCTGGATGCCGGGAATAGGTTGATCTGCTATAACAATCGCTGCGTAATGCAAATAAATACAAAAATCGACGCTACATTGCAGAGGCCCTTGTGTAACACCCTTTATTTACTTTTGGCATATGTTCATAAGCTCTATTGCTTTTGGCCGACAAAAATGTTGCATCATCTAGGGAGACAATGTCTTGTAACAATGTATTTATTTTAAATAATATCTAACTTCATAACTGATTGTTTTCATAGGGGAAAAATATTTCTTAATGATGATATTTATCGTAAAGTAGCACTTAAACTTCATAATTGACGACTTTTGCGCGAGAACTGTTTTGTAATCTTGGTATTTACTGTAAAATAATTCATCATTATTGACTTTTATTGATTGACTGTAAGTTATTAATGTGACAGGCCTCTCTCAGTAACTCAAATTCCAATTCAATGAAAGTGATTTTGATGAATTCATATTTCATATACCGGTACATGATACTTTATATTGCCGAAAGCTAGTATTTTTTTAAGACGGCCTTAACAACTCGTGTAATGAGTATCATAATTCAAATCTGAGCGTAAAAGAACCGATTCATTTTGGTCGGAAACTCATTATTTCAGATTTGATCTTATTTTACTCCTCTTAAATCTATGACACGGGACTCGTGCCTTTATCTTCCTCCGGAAAGAAGTAATGCTCAGGATTTTTACGTTTTTAAAAATTAAAAGACCTCTGCTGGATTTCAACCCGTAAACCTCGGTATCTGAGGCGAGCATAACACCGAACGAGGATATCAATAATGTATTTTTATCAGGCCGGAAAATGTGATCCATAACTGCGGACATTAAAAAATTGTTTCGTTCTATTTTCCCTCGCTCATTTTGAATTACTTACTTCCTCAAGGGGACTCTATACCGTATTTTACGGACTATAAGACGCACTTTATTCTTCGAAAAATTGCCTCCAAAATTCAGGTGCGTCTTATACTCGAGATTAATATAAAAATGTCTGGTGTTTGATTTAAAATTTCCGCCAGTCTTAAAAGTGGTCATATATTCGATGCCGCGGGAATTATCTCTATCTGGCAATATTGGATTCAATTGGCAGCAGCAGTGCACCGATGCGACGAATATAAGTTGCGGGATTCACAAGTTGGCTAACACTGTCTCCCTCCCGCCCCGCCATCACAAACCCAGAACACTGTCTAGCCTATAATGCGGCATTGCAGTCTACGATGCCAGTGAACTTGAACAAATGGATGATGGATGAAACCCAACATGAATTCACGCCGAAAGGAGCTTTAAAACGACATACAATAAAACAAGTGTGTCAGTGAATAAAACAGTCGTGGTCTAGAGTGAGAGAAGACATTATTGTTAAATCTTTCAAGAATTGCGGCGTAAGTAACGCTCACGATGGCAGTGAAGACCATCTTATCTATGAACAGGACAAGGATGACAAAGAAGAAGAAGAAAGTTCAGATGACGATTCTCAGGGATTTTGAAGATCAGAACGGTTTTATAAATTAAGAGTTTTTTTATTTAGTCTGGCTTTGCAATCTAATAATAAAAATGGTATTTTTTTTAAATTGCTTAAAATTAAGGTGTGTCTTATAGTCCGTAAAAAACGGTAACCCAATATTCCATCCCGGTAGCCTGTAGTCAGGTAGAAGGAACTGAAATATACATAATGGCGGATATTTCTGGAACTGTGATTAGCAGGATGCCAGGACCACGTACGGGGGATAGAACGGATCAGCACAAGGCAAGGGACACACACCCAGACTCCAAGTGGAGTCTGAAAATCTCCTACCTTGCACTCCGGGCACGCGGAATGGAAGATAGGGGTTCTACGAATCACGCAACGGCGACGGACACATCAGATCACACAAAATTGTTTCATATTTCATATACAGGATGTTCTGAAATAATATGAATAGAAAATAAGAAGAATATAATATAATAAAAGTCGGAAACTGTATGTCATAATTTCTAACTATATTTAATCATCGTCTTTACTTCAAGGCATAGCTACTGAATTGACTGTTCGTCTTAAACAATTTTCCAGCCATCTTCTTTCCACTAGCTTTGCAAGTCAGTACTTGATTAGTTAATCTTGTAGCTAGTGTTCTTTATAGATGTTCCAATACCATCCTAAATAATTAAAGTGGTTTACTTTTTCTATAATTTGATTATTGATTATTATTTTTGTCAGTTTTATATATTTTCAGTTTAATGTTTTTTTAAGAGAAGTTGGGACGACAAGAGGCCCTGTAAAACATAATAGCATGCATTTTCAGAATTGAGCCTATATTTAATTTTTTTATGTGCCTCGTTCTTGTTTATACTTAATGTTCCTAGATATTTTAATTCAGCACTTCAAAGTTTTTCTCAATGGTCATTAAGTATCCGTTTCCATTATACAATATATTTCAATGTGCGAAAATAAATATTTAGTTATATTGATATTTACTTCCAGTCCCAATTTCTTAGTGTTACTCAATAGAGTGTGCATGTTGGCCCTTAGTATCTTCTCACATCATCAGCATAAACTAATAACTTATTAACGTCCTTAATTTGTGCGCTTTCTTCAGTCTCTAAATATTTGATGGTATATTCTTGTGCAAAATTGTATAGTAGAGGAGATAATGTATCTCCTTGCTTTAACCCATTGTGAATTTCAAAATTATCTTAAAACTGTTTGCCTACTCGCACACTACTCTTTGTGCCATTTAGACACATTCTAACGAGTCTAACTAGCTTTTTTGGAATTACTAATTCCAGCAGGATAATATATAAGTTCTCACTCTTAATTGCGTCGTATGCCTTTTTGAAGTCTACATATAGTTGGTGCACTACTCCTACTACTACTACTACTACTACTACTACTACTACTACTACTACTACTACTACTACTATTACTACTATTACTACTATTACTACTACTACTACTACTACTACTACTACTACTACTAATAATAATAATAATAATAATAATAATAATAATCTACAATTTAATTTAATTATTGGCTGTGAAAATTATTGATTATGAAAATGCAAAATATAAAAAGAATAATAAAAAATATACCTAGAATTTTGTTAATATTATCGAAGCAAGTATTCATTAAAGAAACTGTTAATAATAATAATAATAATAATAATAATAATAATAATAATAATAATAATAATAATAATAAGTGCAGATTTTGCCTTTGCTAATGACATTAACATAGTAGGTCGAATGGTAAATTTTGTTAAGGAAGCTTTTTAAGGTCTCTCTCAAGAAGCTGAAAAATTAGGTCTAAAAGTGAATGAAACGTAAAACGTTATTCAAGTCATACTAAACATATAGAAATTGGAAACTGTAATTTTGAAATTGTTGAAGAATTTAAATATTTGAGTACAATTATAACGTATAGCTAACGATAATAACGTAGAAAAATAAATGAAAGTTGAAATATTAGTGGTTAAAAATTCCATTAAGCTCTCAAAAACACATTAAAATTGCATTCGGCGAATTAAGAAACTAAATTGGCGTTGTATAAATCTCTATTAAGGCCCGTTCTTTCGTATAGTAGTGACTGTTGGACACTCAAAAGTAATGAAAAATTCAGAGCTTTTGAGAGGAAAATTCTCAGGAAGATACGGTATTTGGACCAGTATGAAAACATAAGGTGGATAAGAAGATACAATTACGAATTGCATTCCTTATTCACAGACCCTGACATTGTTAAGTTCATAAAGATAGGTAGATTACTTGGGTTGCCCATATTAGCAGGATGGCAGAGGGCAACCCTATTAAAAACCCCACACTACTTAAACTTGAAAAAAGTAGACGAATATGCAGCCCGAAATTGAGATGGTTCCTTGGAATAAAGGTAGATCTTAAGAATCTTGGCAATAGAGGATGGAGAGGAATGATCTTGTAAAATTGTAGGCTTTCACGGCCGGTGTCTTGATTCCTGTTTGGTTCGTCTTCCCGGCTAAATGGCCATGGTCCAGTTTTCTTCAATATCGACGCTTCTTCTACTACTGAAGTAGACATCTTCAGGAAATTCTGCGTGCTCTCTGTTAAGTCCTCAACTGTCGGCTGGAGACAGACATTTGAGGAGTTCACAGAGAACACGCAGAACCTCCTGAAGATCTCTACAGCAGCAGTAGACGAAACGTCAAGTTTCAAGGAAACTGGACCACGGCCATTTAGACCGGAAGAGGAACCAAACAGGAATGAAGAAAGGTCTTGTCAACGGCCAGAGCTCAAAATGGGCTGTAGAGCAGCCAATGATGATGATGATGATGATGATGATGATGATGATGATGATCAATAGGGCTAAAAAAAATAATCAGTATCAGGGTAGTAACTAATTTCTATACACATTGTTTACAAAATGCGTGTCTTTGTCGAGCGTCTCCACTGCCTGCTCGGAGCGGAGAGTGTGTATGTTCGACTCTTCTCAGTAATTGACCTCTTTACGTGACGTATGGTTGTATCAGAATGCCGAAAACAAAAATGTGCAAAGATGAGCCCATTCTTACACAAAGCGGACTGTACTAGAAGTCTGTCCCGAGTAGCGCATGTCAACGTGCAGTTTGTAAACACAGCGGTGTAAGTACGATGCAGCCTAGCCTGTAACCCATACTTTTTTTCAGCCCTCATAATTAGTCAGGGAAATGATTCCTATCAATGGCTGAAAAGTGTGCTTAATACACAATAATAATAAACATGAACTATTCTTAAAGTGTGTTTACGCTTATGACAATTCCGTTTCAGAAATAGAAAGTTGTGATCAGTGCTTCACCTCAGACGAATAAAGAATCAAGAAGAATATCAATTTGACAATAAATATTCCAAAAAAGTGTTTTCTTTTGACACCAAGATTAACTTAAATTATTACAGTTTATTTTCTTCGTCAATTTAAAATATCGTGTATTAAAATATTATATTAGGAGAGAGTAGGACTGTTTAGTCATGAACAAGAGTGGCTGTGCATTATGCAATGCTTATGGAGCGTTTTTAACTACAATACGTGAATGTTTTCATTTTGCGTAACTACTGCTAGTATTACGTCTACCCGACTTCCTAAACATGCAAAATGGACGATTCTTCTTGGCGGAGTGTTAACTTGTTTGTAATTCCGTGCCATTATTGGCCAGTGGCCAGCGGTTGGAGATATTTTCGGGTACTTCACGAAACACAAACCCCACCCACCCACACGGTCTAATTGGAAATGTGCCCATTCTTATCTCAATGATTAAAAGCCCATTAAACTAATTGTATTTTAATAATATTAATCATATTTTCAAATTGTCTTAAATTTCCACAAGGAATGACAACTTTTAAATATGGATAAATATGTTTATGTTCTAAATTAATGTCCATCGGCACAATTTTCAGTATACTTTCTAAATCAACTTGGCTCCTTAATAATAATAATAATAATAATAATAATAATAATAATAATAATAATAATAATAATAATAATAATAATAATAATAATAATAATAATAATAACAATAATAATAATAATAATAACAATAATAATAAATATTATTATTACTAATTTCCAATTTTATTTCCTATTTTTATTTTAGTGTTTTATTTTATTTATAATGTTCATATGTCTACGTAGTTATAACAAAAATAAGATATCAATTTAATTCAATAATGGAGATAAAGTGATGGTGAAATATTTGTAATTTTCAGTTGCCCAATCTCGGTTTTCATGTAAAACATAAAAGTAAATACAATTTTTAACTAAAATTATCCTACTTTTTACCTTTTTTCGAATTATATTATTTCTCATCCCCGATATAATGGCCTAATCAACAAAATACCAACTATTGATAATATCCACCAGTTACTATATGGATCCTTTTTAATTGCTTCAAATTTGATATTGCGTCAACAGGTAGAACAGGAATCTGCTTCCTCTTATTTAATATGTGACATCGAATTAAGTAGTCAGTATTTTATTTACCTACCTATGTTCTTTCACAACTTGGCTCTTTAACCTTGTAATTAAAATTTGGGCGGCAAAGAGTCAACAATTTTGCTCAGATGTCTCTTATTCAGGCTTGAGGGTATTTTACATTATGTAAATTTACGACACAGGACCCGTTTTACTCCCCTTCTCAAGGAAGACATATTCATGTTTTTTACGACCTTAAAAATACATCGACCCGATTGAGCTTAAACCCACGAACCTCGGAATCAGAGGTGAGCATGGTAACCAGCAGTCTATGAGGATCGACATATCGTACTAACAAAATATTTAACAAACTTAATCATCAACAATTCCATCTGTATTTCTTCGTGTTGAGACAAAATATTTAACAAACTTAACCAAAATATTATATACCTCTTCTTCCCGTTGCGTGATGGGAGAATAAATAACAGTTGGTTTGAGTTTCTCTTTCATCTCCTAATCATGTACGTACAAGAAGAGACGGGGTTTCGATACCATATAATAAACTACGATACATTTTAAAATTTACGAGATTCATGCTATAAAAATCTCTCTCCAAAACCTATTAACACTGAAAACCATGTTTTACAAATTAGTTCCCCTCATTGGTCACCAAATTAGCTATTCTGGCAGTCTATTGGTCAAAAATTTTAATTGCAAAAAAAAAAAAATGAACTGCGAAACTGTGGCAAAGGAAGTTGTCCTTCAATGGCTATCCTCCCACCGTGGAATTTCCGGTAAAGAAACAGCTGATTTCCTCGCCAAAAAAGGATCTCGTATTGAACAATTGTCTTGATCTAAACCAACACCTTACTCCACAGTGAAACCGCCACATAAAGTTGAAAAATAAAATTATGAATAACGAGAGACTTCAAACAGTAGCCAGAAAAAAAAAATGGGAATGCCTAACAAAAATTATTGACATACCAGACATATCAAGGAAAAGAAAAGTAGCACATTTTACAATGACAAACGGGCTAGGACTGTCTGGCAAAAATACCTTCACAACATCAATGTTCTGCCTTCACCGAAATGCATTCTATGCAATCATTCAGGTGAAGAAATTGACGAAACCCATCTGAACAACTGCATCGCTGCCAAACATGAAGATTCTACGGCCTCAAAGTATTGGAGAGCAAGACTGCTAATGCATTCATTATTTGATGCAGCACATTAGACAACAACAATAAACAGCACTTTGAAAAAATATGTGCAAAGGTTTAATATTATTGTAACAAATATATATATTTTTCATGTTTCTAAACTTATATTAAATTTTATTGGTCAGGAGATTTTACAAAATGCAAAACTATTTTTACAGACAAATTTTCTAATTTTGAGTAGGCATCATTCGAAATATAACAATGAAAATATTCATAATCGTAACGAAAAGTGTATTTAAAACTATCTTCTCCCTCTATTAAAATTTGCACTTATTCTAAACCAAATTATTCTTGTCCACTCATGATTTCATAAAAGTCACTGTCTTCATTTTTCTCTACTTAAGTATGTTTAATAATTTCAAATGGATAATAACGAATGTTTGAACTGCTGTGTTTTCATTAAACCCTCCCCGCCATTCACGACCAATATAACTCAGTAATTGGTATTCTCTTAACGAAAATAAAATAAATTATGATGATTTTAAATACCGTATTATTATTGCTATTATTATTATTATTATTATTATTATTATTATTATTATTATTATTATTATTATTATTATTATTATTATTATTATTATTATCATCATCATCATCATCATCATAGTACATTCACGAATTTAGGCCATTTGTTGACCTGTTTCGGCCTCAAGAGAAACACCATCCAGAAGTCTTTTGAGTGGACGTCCTGGTCTTCTTCTTCCTGCAGGTTGATATCTTAACATTTGTTTGGGTATTCTGTGATCTTCCATTATTATTATTATTATTATTATTATTATTATTATTATTATTATTAATTCAATGTGAAGAATTTGAGTATCTGGGAGTAAACGTAGATAAAGAGGATAAACAACAAAGTGATATTAAGAACACAATAAATAAAGGTAGAGAAATATCAGCAATGATGAATGGAGTCTTATGGAACAGACATATAACCACAAAAATAAGTTACAAATATATAATTCAGTAGTGAGAAGTACTGTCACATATGGAGCTGAAGTTTGGAAATCCAACAAAAACTTATGTCGATGGAAATTGATTTCTTGAGGAGAGCAGTCCCGCGCCGTAGCCGAGCGGTTAAGGTAGGAAGCCTTGGCGCAGAGCTACGGGAATTGCGCTGGTTCGAGTCTCCATGGGGGAAGAAATTTTCTCATGGTATTTCGGCCAGTATGGGGTCGGTGCCCACCCAGCATCGTGAGGCAATTGGGTAGCTACAATAAGTAGCGGCTCCAGGTTGAGGAACCAGCTATAACGGCTGGGGGACTCGACATGCTAACCACACGTCACCCCTACACTGGCTGTTGATCATCTACCTCTGTGATTGACACAAGTGGATGTGAAGGGCCAGCAGCCGGCTGGTAAAAGGGCAACCGCTGAAAAGTGGAAAGACCCTCAATCGGAATCGGAGGAGAGCAGCAAGATGTTCAAAATTAGAACAAATAAGAAATACTGTCATACGAAAAAAAAAAGAAAAAAAAAGAAAAAAAATAGAATATTACATATTCTATAGTACATTATATAGGCCTAAGATATCCATCCATAGTAATTCTGCCCGAAGGCAGGTCCTTCACTGCAATCATAGCATTTTCATGCTATGCTTGCAGCTTTACTAGGGAATTTTAGGTGTGGTAGCTTCCCGTTGCTTTCCACACCGGTGAAGGATGATGGATGATGATGGCCATATGATTTCGGGGACCGTCTGGGCCTTAAAGTTTTCCTGACATTTGTCTGACAGATGAGGAAAAACCCCGATAAAAACCTCACCCAGAAAAACTGCCCCGACCGGGGATCGAACCTGGGCCCGCTGCGTGACAAGGCAGCACGCTACCTCGAGACCACAGCGGTATAAGCGATTAAATTGGTATGGGCACGTACGACGAATGCAAGAAGAAATGTTACCCAGGAAAAAATTGGAATGGTGTCCACCTGAAAGAAGAAGGAAAGGAAGACCTCGAAACTCGTGGATACAAGAAATAAGAACTGGAATGAGAACAAGAGGACTGGAAGACATGGAGTGGATGGATAGAGACGAGTGGAGATGAAAAATAAAACTTTAGGGCACAGAAAGAAGTGTAAACATTAAAAATCTGTACATAAATAAAAAAATATTAATTCATATCGTTTTCATGAAATTGGAATGAAGAATAATAGCATTTCTATGAATAGCTGGACAGTGGGCGCAGAACCAGATCAGTGACCCCATCAATTCTTGGTGTTATTTATAGTGGATTATGTTCTACGCGATTATGTGGTTTAAAATTTAACACACTTTTTGAGTTTTTGTTCTCCGTATCCATACTCGGATATTAAACATTCTATCACACTTAATAAAACATACAGAACATTATATAATTTTAGTGATATTAAAATTAATTTTACCAAAGGGAGTCCAAAGGGAGTTGGCCCAAACATTAGTGTTTGAGAACCATATTCTGGTGGCCCCGGGTTCATACTACGGTGCCGAATAAATCTCTTTTGCGCTATAGTGCGTTTTGTCGTACTTACAGCAATGACGACCATGATTGAAAGTTCATTGTAATAAAATAGCTATACTGTAATATTACATATTACAAAACGCGCTTGGAAAGTAAAACCACTGCCCTCTATGTATACTACATACATGTATATACAAAAAATATCCAAAATATAGTGTTAATATACATTATACGAAACAAATCACTGCATTTTAAATATTTGAAACAATAGAACACAATAAACACGTAGGCCCCTACTTGCCGTCAATGTATTACTAATTGGTTTTATGGCCTCCTATAGTTTCAACTAATAAACATTGCCCACACTTAACGTTAGTCAGTTGTTTGCACATTGAAAGTTTTATTGTGCAATTCAATATAACTTGATTTAATTTATATTAATTGTATAAGCTTATTTGAAAATAGATACTATTTTAAATATAATTACCTTTTTGTCCTCCTGTTGATTCCATCAAAAAAAAGTTAAATTATTATTATCATAAAGATATATAATCCCAACCAATAATGGTAAAGAAGCTAATAAAGTATAGAATAAAAGATAGATTCCTGCCTGCAACGCAAATATTTCCAACAAATATGTTATTATTTTACTATTATTTATTATTTTGAAAACACCATCTCGCAAAAAATAATGTACAATGCACGTTTGTGAAGTGTTTTACAGAATCTCGGAAATTAAAAATCGAGCTATCGCTCGGTTTTTAAACATTTTCCTTCTTTCTGTAAAACAACTTCCCAACCTCGCATCGTAATATACTTTTTTTTTTTTTTTTTTTTTTCAAATGCCCCAGGTTTGTCTTTCGACATTCCTGGTTTCTCTCCTGGCATGGCGTACTTGCAACCCACTTCTGAGGTTGGGGCGCCTGGAAGGCGGGGTTACGTTGCCCCGATGATATGATGGGTGATGATGATGATGATGATAATGGTGCGCCAGGAGAGTCCCTAATCCTAAGATGAATATGAATGATGATGATTGCGATGGCCATATGATTTCGGGGACCGTTTGGGCCTTGAAGTTTTCCTGACATTTGTCTTACAGGTGAGGAAAAACCCCGGTAAAAACCTCACCCAGAAAAACTGTCCCGGGCCCGCTGCGTGACAAGGCAGCACGATACCCCGAGACCATAACGGTGGCCCGCATCGTAATATACTATTTTTTACTAACTCATCATGGAATTTTGGGCTGAAATTTAATTACAAGGACTCATTTAATCTTAATCTCAAATTATTTAAAACAAATTAAATCAGTAAACTAACTCTAACTAATAAATATAATTTACACAGTCCTGGATACAAACATTCTAGACGGTATACGACTTCAAATGTTAAAAGTCTGTAAACAATCTGGGAAAGAAAATTTTAATTATAAACGTTACAATTTAGTAATCGTTAACAAAACACAGTTGATAGGATAATTTGTAAAGTTTATTTTGATTTGAATATCTTCTTAAATTAATATATAATTTATTCTAATGAGGCAACGTCTTTTTGGTTTGCCAGAAGTTTTATCCAGAGATCTAATTGAGTCGAATCTCATCTTATACATCATCTTAGGTGAAAGAAACTATTTTAAAATTTAGCTGGTTAAAATTTTAACGGAAGCTTCAAGTAAAGAACGCACCTGATTAATTCGATCACTTTATCAAAGAAAGTGTCAAACTGAAATTGATCACTTTTCGTTTCATGTGTCCTAACGAAGGTTAGATAAAAACACAATTTTTTAAAGTGTAATTTAAAAAAATTCAGAAATATTTTCATTAAATAAAATAAAATTTTGTATATTTACTAGGAAGTGAAATACATTAATATAAAATACAATTATCTAAAAAAGTGTAGATTTAACAATATATTCATAACTATCTAAGCACCGCGAAGCCTTTGGTTACACAATATATAAAATATTGAATCAAATGTAACATATGCAACTAAAATTGTCATTCATTTAAGCAAATAATTTCATATCAATATTGAAGAAATACATTTTGCTTCTCGTGGAATCTGTAAAGACTATATTTTCATAAAATTATAGCATGGGATTTTAATATTAAAAATAATTCCACTGTTTTAAATTAACATTATTATTATTACAAAATATAACATCAAAAATCTCCCTAAAATATTGGAATGAAAATTGGATTTTGAATTCTAGATATAAAACCAAATTATAAGCAGCACTGATGAGCTTTTTGAATCTCTCTTAGGTCTAAGAAGGTTGGAAAGGCTAAAAGTTTAAAACATAGTAAAAGATAACTAAACATATTAAAAGATTTTGGATGAATCATATCCACAGAACAGATTAAAATCGTTTGCCAAAGAAGGTGTCAACCTAAAAGACACAGAGGCACAGGAAGACCTGAACAACGCTGGAGAAATCAAGAACGTATTGAGATATAAGAACAGGCTCAACTGAACCTAGAGCTAAAATGTTCATGATTATGATCATGTTTAACATGATTAATGTATTAACAATACAACTGATATTTAACCATTTTAAATGTGTAATACTCAACTATTTCATAGTTTTAAAATAAGTACACGGTGTGAGGAATAAAACAAATTAAATTTTTCATTATAAATTTTACAAATAGGCCTCCTATACCTTTTTATTCATTTACATTATTTTCCACAATTTCCATAATTTAGCTGCTTGTATTTTTAAATTATATAAGTTTTAAATAAATATATTGAAAAATATTAATGAACCATAAAAAGTATGTTATTCATATTGAAAAATAAATAATTTTGGCTTTATTTTGTAAAACGATTTTCGGAGAATTAAAAAAATACCTTCGTATATCCGGATACAGTGCTATAGGGAATAGTCATATGTTTGCCCCAATGCATCTTACGACGATATCAGTGAACACAAAAATAAGCAACTAGATCTGAAGTATTTGGACGAAAGTATAACTACAAGCGATCTCTCTTAAATTAAATATCTTAAATAATCAATTGAGTTTGGTGTTTACTTGATGAAAATCCATACTCATTAATTAAATAAAAATAAAACTTACAGTTTTATTTGATTTTCATGTTTATTAAGATATAATTCAGTTATAGCTGTTTCGGTACACTGTACCTTCTTCAAATATGTTAACAAATTTTTGTTAACAAAATAACTGTAAGTTTCATTTTTATTTAATTAATGAATATCTTAAACATTTTAGCAAAGAATGGAGATATACCTATAAAGAGATTATCATAAGTAATGCCACGAGTGATTTCCAAATTATCGATAAATTCACGACTCACGAAGTGAGGAGTGAATTTATATAGAGAATTTGGAAATCAAGAGTGGCATTTGTTAGGACTATTTAACGAATAAAATTAAGCTGTTTACTCACAAATCATTATTTAACTATAGTTATTTTAAAATATTTATATATTTAATGTAAACGGCGATGTTTGAAAACAAATGAGAAACGATAGGTACGCTTCTACTGCTTCTTTTGTTTATCACTGCAACCAGATCATACTATTTATTGCCAAAGGAACGCAATATTGTAAGAATGCTCTCTAGTGGAGAAAAAAATGAAACACATCAATCTGTATATTAATTCATTTTTGATGTCGTATGATGTAAATATGACAATTATATTTTTCTCGATTATTACCTGGGAAAAAATACATTTAAGAAAGTGCAAACAGTGGTTTCTTTTTTTGGTGGTATAATCAATTGCTACAAATGTTGACATGTAAGCACTATTATATACAATCTGGTAGCCGTATTTTGTTATAGGCTCAGTCACTGCAAAATAACGGTCAGACCTGTTCAGAATATTAAAAAGGAGGAGCTTTGTTTAATATATGATAATCCTAACACTGATAAATATTTCGTGAAACACGACTCTGATTGGTTGTAAAACAGGAATCATTGAAACGTGATTGGTCATTGACTCCCATTTGGGGCATGAGTTAAATAGTCCAAGAATGAAGTCATAAGCTGTCTTCTGTGTAAGTTGGTCTGATAGATTGATTTAAATAATTCAAGTACAACAACCGTAATTTACCTTTCATGAATATGATAAAACGAAATTTTATACGTGGAAAAGACAAATTTAAGAAATAAATTGACCCATAATTGAAAATAATATTCAGAACTTACGAAAATACTGAATTGAATAAACTGTATGAAATAGATGAATTACGAACGACAATATTGCATTGGCTAAGATATTATAGTTTAATAATAATAATAATAATAATAATAATAATAATAATAATTAATTAGGAACTGAATATTTAACTAGAAAAATAGAAGGTAATGAAAAATTAAATATTGCATAAGAAAAAATTAAATATCTCAATAAATCGATATGTTTGGGATCCATTCTCGAAGCACCTGGAATGACTTTATGAGAAATCGAAACAAAACGAATTAGTGAAATTAGAAAAATAAATGGAATATTAACTTCAATCCACTGGAATAAAAACAGTGTAAATAGAATATGGAAGAACTTCATCGGAAATCGAAACAAAAATAATACTATTAGTGAAAGTTAGAAATATAAATGGCAAATTATATTCAATGCCCTGGAATAAAAACAATTTAAATGGAATAAAATTTCTTCTTCTTCACTTCCTGGTTTAGGCAAGAGTTGCCTGTTCCGTCTTCACTAATAGATCTATTACCATCTCTTCCGAGGACGTCCGACATCTCTTCTTCCTCTTGGAAAATGATGGAAGATTTTATTTGGTAATCTACTTTCTTCCATTCTTTCTACATGTTCTTTCCACTGTATCTTGTTGTTAAATATCTTTTCTTTTATGGAGTAGATCTGCAGTTCTTCACGGATATCCTCGTTTCTTATCTGGTCCATTCTAGTGCAGCCTTTTACTCTTCTTAAAAATTTCATCTCGGCTGCTTGGATTTTACTTTCTTGTTTGGTAGTGGTAATATAAGATTCATTCCCATACAAAAGGACAGGGACAGCCATTGTTTTATAAAATGTTTAATTTTGTTTGTTTATGGGCTTTATTATTCAATGTTCTATTTATTGTACCACAAATAGCTTGAAACTGATGTGTTTTGTGTTCAATATCTTTATCATACCCATAGCTGATGTCACATCCTAAATATTTAAAGTGGGGTACTTGTTCAATAATTTCGTCTCTAATTACTATTTTTGCACGCAGAGTATTTCTTCCACAAAATGCCGTTACTTTTGTTTTACTTATTGGAATTTTAAAATTATAATCACTACATATTGCATTTAGTTTGTAAGCAGCCAATTGTAACAGATCTTCATCATGGTGTAGTAATATAAATTTTAAATTTATAATTAAATTTTCAAAGTTTAATTTTATGAACATTAAGGCAGACAATACAACACAGTGGTTACAGAAATGGACTTTTGGGGTGATCAGCAAGAAAACCGAGAATAGAAAAAATTAAAACGAAATAATAAGAGAAATTATGAAACTGGGTAATGACATTCTTGGAAGCAATTGAAGAAATAAAACTGAAATTATTCCGAAGATAATTCTGGAATGGACTGCTAAAGGGATAAAATGAAGGCCAAGATAGAATTGGGTGGTTTAAACCAGATGGGGCATAAATAGAAAGGACCTTACAGAAGAAGATGCGACAGACAGAAGTTTGTGGAGAATTAAATTTACTTTGAGGAAAAATTTAATAAAAATACCCATAATAAATATATAAAGTTTGATTAATTATAGATTGACAAAAAGAAGACCTAAAGTTACGAGAGCACATTTGATAAATATGGATTAACAACGTTGGCTGAAGGAGTTGAGAAATACTTTGTAATGGTAATTAAGAGTATGGAGAGAAAAATAGTAACAAATAGGCCGATGCACTATAATTTCCATGAAATAAAAATTCTTAGAGAAAGGTAGGCTGTATTTATCGTTGATTGATTGAAGTACGAAAAGTAACTCAGATTTCAAAATGTTTAATATTATAAATCATTTTAATTATCCAAAATCTTAATTTAGTTATTTACCACTATTTTTTCTAAATATATTTTTCAGGGATTGAGTGTCATTAATAAACATAACATGATTTTAATAACGTTGTTTGCTTTTCAATTGGATAAAATAAATGCATTTTATTATCAGTATGACCAATCTCATAATTCTATAAAGGAAAACATAAAAGGGTTTATATATTTGTTCATTTACGTTATTCAGATTTAATTGACTGACTAACTAACTTACTGGCACTATCGAACCCGTAGGTATATGGCAGCGCGGACGTAAGCTCTCCATAGATCCCTATCCTGAGCTAAAGTTTTCCAATTATTCCCTGCATAATCTACTTCCCTCAAATCATGGTTAATATTATTCTCCTTCCTCATTCTTGGTCTACCAACTGGACGTTTTCCCTCTGGTTTTCCTTCAAGGATTTAATTGACTATTTGTTTAAAATATCACTCACTGGTTATCACTCTCTAAATACTTAAGTACTCTTATATATATTTTTTTTTGAAAATGACAAAGTTTAATGTTTTATATTGAACAGTTTTAATTCTCAGTATGAAAGCAACATTTTTAGAGTTACAAAAAAGTCACTAATTACAATATGAATTGAGTTCTTCACAATATAATTGAATGATTTTGGTAAATTCTGAATCGATAATATATTTTCGGGAAGGAGATAAAATAAGTACATGTACAGAAATTTATGATCTCCACTTTAGTAAAGGGAGAATAAAAACTAACGTATAAAAAGTATAAATGATCCCCATTACCTTAATCTTGCTCTAGCTCCAGAGTAGTTATTATCGGAAAAAGCAGACGTTCTTCTTAAGTTTTCATACTTGAAATCTAAAGTGGTGCCAGCAAATCAAGTTTAGAAAGGGGGAATGTGGTGCATTCTAAATGTGCAGCAAGCTATGCAATAGGGGGCATAGTACAATCAAGAGAAGTTCATTGCACTCCTGGGATTAAGCCAATAGAATTTTAGTCTGAACATTTATCAAGGTGTGATGCTCTCTTCTTATTCATTGTCCGTGTTTTAGTAAAATTTATAACCAAATAACAAAGAAGTTTTGTGAAAGATTTTTAAGGGCGAAAGAATCCTAATCATGACTTCCTTCAGGATTCCATGCCATGGATTTATGGAATATAAAATAAACATAAAACTGAAATAAGAGGCTGTTGAAAAAATGTGTCGATCCTTCCATGTCCAGATTGAATTGTGACGCTAATGACCTAAGTTGCTAATGACGTCGTTAAATAAAACATTGACTTGATCTTTAATTACAACTACAAGTCGATAGAAAATATATTACTCTTTCCAATTAAAAATGTAAAATTACAATTTTTCTTCAGTAATTTCATTAACTTATATATTACTCGTCATTAGACTCTGTTTTCAGAATGTCATTGAAGGCTATTGTATATATTTGTTTAATGCAAATTTATTCACGAATATGTTCCATCACAATATTGCAATACTACATATTAATGTGCTTCAAAATACACTATTGTCTTATTTTACAATATATACACACAATATTAACGGAGTCTATTGTATGTTGATTGGGTAATATTTACAAATTGTCAAAGTTAATACTTTTTATGAAATTCTGGAACGGTTTTAAGTGTTTTCCAACTAAGGGCCAGTTTAACCAAGAGAGGTAACTGTATTACGCCAGTTTAAGCTATGCGTTATACATGGGGAAAACTGGCGTAATACTGTTACCTCTGTTGGTGAAACTGGCCCTAAATCATTATAGTTTATTGGCCAGTGTCCGCCAGCGCGTGTTATACAGTTTCTTAGCTTGAGTCTTTCTTTAATTTTGGACATTCCCACAGTAGATGGTTAACAGTTTGTGCATCTAATCGACAAGAGCACATCGGGTTATCTGTGATCTTAAATCTATGGAAGTACGATCGTATTTTCCCGTGACCCGTCATGATAGTGGACATGTTTATATTCATTTGTAGTTTTTTAGTTAGCCTGCTTTTTAGACAAGGAAGGAATAGTTTAGTTAATTGGCCAAGGCTATTATATGTTGGTCCCGCGCCGTGGCTGAGTGGTTAAGGCAGGAAGCCTTGGCGCAGAGCTACGGGACTTGCGCTGGTTCGGGTCTCCATGGGGGAAGAAATTTTCTCATGGTATTTCGGCCAGTATGGGACCGGTGCCCACCCAGCATCGTGATGCATTTGGGTAGCTACAATAAGTAGCGGCTCCAGGTTGAGAAAACCAGTTATAACGGCTGGGGGACTCGACATGCTGACCACATGTCACCCCTACACAGGCTGATTACCATCTACCTGTGTTATTGACACATGTGGATGTGAGGCCAGCAGCCGGCTGGTAGCCTAAGGGCCTTGTAGGCCTGTCGCGCCAGGAGTTTTTATTATATGTTGCTAAAAGAAGAATAGATTATAGAATTCTAATTCTAGTTAAAGCGCAAAGTATCGTATTTTGTGTTATATGTAATTTATTTTTTCAATTGATAAAACATCAGACAAGTATCAAATACAATGGCGTTTCACTTTTCAACATTTTTATTTATTTATTTATTTATTTATTTATTTATTTATGTATTTAATTTAATACAGCGGCATTGATATACGAAATATTGACCGTACATTGACAAAACTACAAAAAGAAAAATAAAACGCATAAAATACAAAATAAGAGTTGTAGCTTAAGGTCGGGTGCTTTGCATCCACTCATATTTTATCGTGCCTCCCCATACTTGTTGACTAAAGTTTTATTCCCCAAGGTAGGGCAGACAGATAGGTGCTGAAAATCCATGATGAGTCCGAGATTGCATAAAGTTCAATGAGGATTATTGGAGATTCCAATGCGGTGTAATGTTTGGCCAGATAATCAAGGCCAGTGGCGATTCCCTTGGACAGCCTGGGTCAGGTTTTATGACTTATTTCCATGACGAATTTTCAGACTTGTCCTTAATATTAGTGTGATGAATTTTCTGTATTGTTCGATGTATGACGGCCGCAGCTCTTCTGCAGTCAATTTTTCAAAATGTAAAATTATATAAGCTTGTTCAAACTTTTGTTATTTTTATGCTGGCATTTGAAACATTAAATGAAGATTTAAAATACGGAATGCGTTACGATGAAAAGAATAAATGTGTGATACATTTGTTAACATTTAATCACTTATTTAACAATTACAGTACGCAGAAATTTATAATTTACTGAGAGAATCTTAAATACAAATAGAGGTCGCCAAATTTGGCAACTTGGAAGTAGACTATTTATCCATCCATAATAATTCATGCTATGCTTTGCAGCTGCTAGGGAATATTGTAGGTGTGGTAGCTTCCCGTTGCTTTCCACACCGGTGAAGGATGATGATGATAATGATAATGATGATGGCCGGATGATTTTCGGGGACCGTTGGGCCCTAAGCTTCCTGACATTTGTCCTACAGGTGAGGAAAAACCCCGAAAAAACTTCACCCAGGAGCCTGTCCCGACCGGCCCGAGCCCGCTGCGTGACAAGGCAGCACGCTACCTCGAGACCACAACGGTGGACTTTAGTCTACTTGTAGACTACAATATTTTTTTTAATCGCCTACAACCTGCTTTATCTCTTGAAGAGCAACGTTTAATATTTTTACGAGTAGAAATGCTATCCCGGAAAATAATAGTTTGGCCGTTATGAGTCGACAAATTTAGGATCAGATTGTTTTAGGTCCGCCACTGTGGTCTCAAGGTAGCGTGCTGTTTTGTCACGCAGTGGGCCCGGGTTCTATCGCCGATCGGGACAAATTTCCTGGGTGAGGTTTTTTTCGGGGTTTTTCCTCACCTGTAACATAAACCTCAGGAAACTTTAAGACCCAAACGGTCCCCGAACACCATCTGGCCATCATTATCATCAATATCATATTCACCTAATTAGATTAAGTTTAGTTTAAGGCCTCTCCTGGCATATCATTACGATCACCATCAACTCTCATCATCGGGGCAGTGTAAGCCCGCCTTCCAGGCGCCCCAATCTCAGAAGTGGGTTACAAGTACCCCATGCCAGGAGAGAACACCAGAAATGTCGAAACGACAACCTGGGGCTTGGGGAGGGCATTGCTTTAGGTTACACTTCTCGACAATTGTGTAAATAAATAATGCGAGAGTTTCCAGTAAGCTTAAAGGAAAATCATACTACAGAATACAGGATGATTTTATATCAGAAATCCACATCTCAGCTGAAGTACATACGAGTGAGGGTAATTATCATGTGCGCCAGACTCTTAGCGCTGACACATACTTTGTAAGATAAGGCATATGGCAATTCATGTCATGTTCCTGTTGGCTCTATTCAATATATATTACCCATTAATACTATGGTTAACTGAAGTCGGATGCCCGATCCGCTGTAGAACAATATTTTGAAATCCCTTAGCAAAAAAACAAGTACTTTTGATTTATTTGTATTTATTTATGTTTTTACCTAATGGAGTTAAGACCGTAAGGTCTTCTCTTCCACTTCACCAGGGTCAAATTATAATATAATAACAATTATGAATTATCTACATGTTGATTAATGATACATAATATATATTAAAACTAACTCACTGGCACTATCGAATCCGTAAGTTCATGGCCGCGCGGACATAAGCTCTCCATAGATCCCATCCTGAGCTAATGTTTTCCCACCATTCCCTGTATAATCTACTTCCCTCAAATCATAGTTAACGTTATTCTCCCACGTCATTCTTGCTCTACCAACTGGGCGTTTTCCCTCTGGTTTTCCTACAAGAAGCTACCATGCTCGCCTTTCATTCCCCATTCTTGCTACATGTCCTGCCCATCGAAGTCTACGAGACTTAACTGTTATTATTATATCTGGGTTCTTATAAAGACCATATGGTTCACTGTTAAACAGTCTTCTCCCATTCACCTGTCTGTTCATCTCTCTTTGGTCCAAACATTTTTCTAAGAAATTTATTCTCAACTGCTCGTAATTTACTTTTCTACCTTAAAGTAAGAGTTCATGTTTCGCATCCATATAATATAACTGGTAGAATAACAGTTTTATATATTTTCAGTTTAACGTTTTTTGAAAGGAGTTGGGACGTCAAGAGTGTCTGCAATACATAATAGCACGCATTTCCAGAATTGAGCCTATGTTTAATTTCTTTGTGTATCTCATTCCTATTTGTGATTATTGTTCCTAGGTATTCGAATTCAGACACTTCCTCAACATTTTCCTCATTTGTCATTAGCTGTCCATTTCCATTATATAGTGTATTTCTATGTGTGACCATATATGTAGTTATAGACTACACAATATAGTTGATAAGGAAAGAAAGAAAAATAGTAATCTCTCGTAAATTATTAGTTTGTTGTCATGTCGTTGTTATCGATACCTCTTTGAAACACTCTATAAAATGTACTAATACTGCTTTGGGAAATATACATGTTTGATTCCTTCATAACTCAATTGAACTAATAATAAAACATTTGAGATTTATGTAAGTATGCACGTTTATACCCAGGTGATGATTAGTTTATTTTCTGGTTGCAATCTTTCAGAATACATTTTACCACAGAACAACTGACCCAAACCCTCTGGCGGCACTATGGCCCTGGGATCGACTCAGCCTCTAACGGAAATGAGTACCAGACGCTTGTTCTGGGGGTAAAGGCGGCCGTCACGCAGGGCTGACAACCCGGCTGACATAAAGTGCCGATTGTCTAGAAAAAGTGGGAGCCTTAACCTCCTACTACCCCAAGGGCCTCTGGGCCTGTTGTGGGATCACTTTACTTTTACAATATACATGCTACATGCCTAATACATCAAAACTTTACTCCATAATAATAAACCATCGAAGACTTCGTATTATTTATATGAAAACACGCAGAGAAATTTCCCGAACAATCTATAAAATGTGTCGTTAAGTTTTTGTTCCACTCTGTATAACTTTTTAATGATACTTAGGAAATGTAGAACACGGTAATACATTACAGAACTCAATATTCAAATAGCGACATTTACATGCTCCTGAAATAGTTAATGATATGTTATATAGTTTTTGGTTTTGTCACGTAGCCAGCAGGAAGTAACAGTAGAGTTGAAATAGTAATGTTACTTGTTTTATGACTCTAGCTGTGATGTGAACGGAAACGCGATTGTGTAACATTTGTGTATAATGAAAAGAGAAAATTATGTCTACATAAGGTAAGGTAATTCCACTATAGGCTTTAGGAAGTCTTTGGTGTTGTAGGAGGTTAAGACTCCCACTTTTTCTAGACAATTGACATTTGATGTCAGCCGGAATGTCAGCCCTGGGTAACGACCGCATTTATTCCTAGAGCAATCATCTGGTATTTATTTCCATTAGAGGCTGAGTCAACTATACGGCCATCGTGCTGCCAGAATGTTTGGGTCAGTTTAAAAATCCTGATCCCACCAGGACTCCAACCCTCGACATTCCGGCTTGTAGCATATTGCCTTAACCACTACGCTACGGCGTAACCCGTATGTGTGCGTACAACATTATATTTAAGGTTTTCATTTTAAATTAACATGATCGATAGAGAGTATGGAAATTTAAAAATGGTCCCTCTGTAGTGCAAATTTAGATTTTGTATAGGCCTATATTTTATAGAATAAATTTCTCAGTCTTGATTTTAGATACTTTCTATATAATCTAAATTCAACTATATTTAGAATATGTCGACCAATTTGTTAGTTGTTGATCTAGTGGTTACCATATCCATCTTTGGCTTGCGTGGCAGGTGTCGATTATAATCGAACTTGTTGTCGCTCGCAGAAATGAAAATAGGTGATTTTAGTTAATTGACATGCGCTGATTTAGAATTTGAAGTCCGGTTTTCTCTATCACCTAACAGTTTTTTGCGAGGACATGTTGAACGTTTTTCGTTATATTTCGCATATTATTGCTTATCTGCACTTAGCTTGATTTTTTTTGCAATAATATTGCTAGAAGCAATTGATCTAGGTAAAACCAAATCATGTAAGATCCAAAAAGTTAAAATATTTTTTCTAAGAAGGATAAATAAGTAGCTATGTTACAATTTCCGATTGAGGGTCTTTCCACTTTTCAGCGGTTGCCCTTTTACCAGCCGGCTGCTGGCTCTTCACACCCACATGTGTCAATACATTCTTAAATTGTAGCAAAAATCTCACCTTTCAAAACTTCTTCCTGGATGACTTTCGCCTCCGAAACGTCTGTGATAAGTTGCCAGCAGTAATCAGCAAGCATGTTGGTCACTGATTTCCCTTTATAACGCCTTTCCATTTCTAAAAGTCTTCGTGGAACCTTTCGCCATGTTCATCACTGATGTCACCCAAATTCGGTGAAGAATCACTATGTTTAACAGGTCGCATGGCTGACTGCAAATTTGGATACTGAAGAGAATGCTTATTTTTTAAGTGAAACCAGATATATTGACTATGTAGAAATAAGTCAGTGATGTGGTCCGTAGGTTCCCTCCACAACAGTGGAATGGCAAATGACATGCACGAATGCGAACCTTTTAACCACCCTATTAAAAACCTTTGGCTGTTTGTACAGCAAAAATTGGATCCAATATTTATCAGTATCTCTAAATTTACTATAGTTCCCGAAATATAAATTGTACGCCTTTATAACTAGTTATGCGCTGAGATTTTGTACAGTACTCTCCACATACATAACAGAATAAATTAGGAGAATTCTTACAGCGGCGAGACATTGCAAAATTATAAAAAAACACTAAAACTTACGTATTAAAATATATTACAGTAGATTGTTTTAATTCAATTTCTTTATAATGATACACAATAATGCATATATCGACACTTCACAATCACAATGATGTAATGTAAGACGAATTGCACAGAACGAGGTATTACAAGTCATTGCTTCACGTAATTGACAGTGTCAATCAGGACATTTTGTATACCTGTGTATTCCTGAGGGTTTAACAATCCCTAAGAGTAATAAAAACGCGCAAAACAAAAAGAAGGGTGACCAGTTTGAGAGACAATAGCGCCTGCGACTCCCACGGACACGATCACTTCTGCTAAAGGTTGTCGTCGAAATATCTGAGTCCGGTTAGGTGATTAGAAAAAAAAACCAATATCGTTTTCGTCTTCTGCGAGTCCGAAAACATAGTTATTGATACATTTCGAGTCTGCGAGTAATTCTTTGTTGTGTGTTATTTGTTTAGGACATAAACATCCTTATGAAGAGAAGAAAAGCTTGGGTCCCATATCATAGGTATACGGAACATGAATGAATATCAGGCCTGGAAAAAATGGCATCCAAAGAACATATGTTGTGTCCTCTAAGCTCAGTTTTGAATCACAACCCTATTGATGTAACCTATTAAAGAGCGCTAAACAAAACACTATCTAGATACAAGATAAATTTTAAAATACGATATTCCTGCGGAGACGAGCATGTTGATTACTGAATTATCAGTGTATCCTTTTAAGATAAACTGAGGTAGGTATTATCTACAACTGAGCGAAATCCGACAATTAGAAGTGGATATTTATCTGAAATCCGAAATTAAAAACTGCCTAAACGACTGGGCCAATTTTGATGAAATTTCTTGTGTGTGTTTGAGCGGGTCCCTGGATGGTTTATATTCACAATTGGACCCTCTAAAACCATTAGGTGTAGGAGTTCACCAGAAGTGAAAATTTAAAAATTGCTCTAGCGGTCACAATTTTCGATGTTTCACAACGAAACTCAGTATGTCATATTAAAATAAACCAAGGTAGGTATTATTCAATAATGAGCTAAATACGACAATTAGTAGTGGAGGTTTACCTGAAATCCGAAATTAAAAACTATCAACTGCCAAGTTTGGCTTGTCTCAGCATATACCATACAATTTAATTAACCTTTATTTCATTTGTTATATGCCGGATATTAGCTAGTGTATATATATATATATATATATATATATTTATATTCCATCCATAGTAATTCTGCCCGAAGGCAGGTCCTTCACTGCAATCATAGCATTTTCATTCTATGCTTGCAGCTTTACTAGGGAATTGTAGGTGTGGTGGCTTCCCGTTGCTTTCCACACCGGTGAAGGATGATGATGATAATGATAAGGATGATGATGATGATGGCCATATGATTTCGGGGACCATTTGGGCCTTAAAGTTTTCCTGACGATTGTCTTACAGGTGAGGAAAAACCCCGATAAAAACCTCACCCAGAAAAATTGCCCCGACCGGGGAACCGGGGATCGAACCCGGGCCCACTGTGTGACAGGGCAGCATGCTACCTCGAGACCACAGCGGTGGACATATATATATATATATATATATATATATATATATATATATATATTAAATTTAGAGATGTAACGGCGTTTTTGGTCCAATCGCATCTAATTTTTTCGGTGTGTTCCAGAAAGTTTTGCATGTCTATTTTTGTCAGAATTCATATATGTATATATTGTCGAAATGAAATTTGTATTGAATTTAATGATTTATGAAATTGTTATTAATATAAAAATTGATCGCGGTAAATGCATTTTGTCCATCTATTTGTGAAGAAAACTATGAAAGAATCCTAGTTAGGTTGGTCAGCATCGAATTTTTACTCAGGACCACCAGACTCCAAAAACTACCTCTCACCAATTAGTGAAATACTTTTGTTAACATAGTAATAAATGTGTATTTTCAACAGCGCTGCGTCTGAATCACCTGTTGTGTGAACTCAAATGCTGATTCACATTTGGTTCGGCACTTTATCAAACCCCCACGCTTAATGACTCAAGGCGAGTGTGGGAAAGATGTTTGTAGGTTGTCTGCTTCACATTTATGCATATATATATATATCCACGGCTGTGGTCTCGAGGTAGCGTGTTGCCTTGTCACGCAGCGGGCCCGAGTTCGATCCCTTGTCGGGACAGGCTTCTGGGTGAGGGTTTTTTTTTGGGGGGGATTTTTCCTCACCTGTAAGACAAATGTCAGGAAGCTTAGGGCCCAACGGTCCCCGAAAATCATCCCGCCATCATCATTATCATCATCACTCTTCACCGTGTGGAAAGCAACAAAAAGCTATCACAACTATAATTCCCTAGTAAAGCTGCAAAGCATAGCATGCAAAATGCTGTGATTGCGGTGATATATATATATATATATATATATATATATCCGTATATGTGTTATGAGTTTCATAAAATGTTTTATAACAATTTTTAGTTCTTAAAAATCACTTCACACATTGAGGAAGAAGCCTCACCATAGTTTAAAAGAAGGTTTAATCAGAATACTAGTCTTTCGAATCAAAATATGTTTTACAGATAGTATTGATTCTTGACATTACAACAAATTGTGATCATTTTCTGGGTTAATATTAAATCTCCTAAAATAACATCCACATTTTCCAAGGTCAGTCATAAATAGTGTTAAGAAGAAATTTGGAATAAAATGTTTTGTATTTAGCCTGTAGTGTACTGTAGGAAAGAAGAGTTCTTTAGTCAAATCACCATTTATCCTCCTTATCCAAAGATCATTCCAATCAGTGTTGATATAGTCCAACAGTTTCTTTTTAACATAGGATATTGGGCACTTTGAAAATGGATAATGAAGCTCAGAAGATGCCGCGGACTTAGATATTTGATCAATACGTTCATTCCCCACATAGTTCCCTGATGCCCTCGTATCCAATACAGTTGTAAATGATAGGCATATATATATATATATATATATATATATAAGAAGATTTGATATGTTAATTAAGGAAATATATTATAAAATACAAAAAATATATAAGGTAGTGAAGATTATCAAAAAGATTACAAAAATAATAAACATGTTTGTCATATAACATTATTTTATCGTTTGTAATAAATTATGGGTTACGTTTTATTGCGGTTGGCTGTTTTAGTCACGATCATCGATTGAGGGTCAGTTTCACCAACATAGGTAACAGTATTACGCCAGTTTTCCCCATATATAATACATAGCTTGAACTGGTGTTACCTCCGTTGGTGAAACCGACCCTGAGTTAGGAAGTAAAATCCACTGCCTATACGTAAATACTTTTAACTTAAAAAAAATAGAAGTTGTTAAAATTTAAATCTTCGAAAGCTATTCTAAAGCTACGACTACTATTACCAAGGTATTTTAAGTTGTAATTTAAATAATCATATTATAGTAAATATGTTATTTTAACAAAGCATAGGGTATGAAAAAGCTAAAACTAAAAAAAAAGGCAATAGTCATTTCTTGAGCAAAAAAATATTCATCATATACATCTGCTCGCGCATTCTAGTAGCAGAAATAATACTTAAGTCACGCTATCTGCGGTTTCTGCATGAACTACAAGAATATACTGTACGATCTAAAAATGAAATTCTCAAGTTCATTATCTCAATATTAAATATTCAAGTAAAAATCTGTTTTAGGGCGATTTAAACCATGCATTTCCAAGTTGAAATTATGTTATTGACAATAAAACATATACTGTCTTTATACAATATATGAATACAAATTAATTAATTTTAAACAAAATAGAGATCAACCGGAAATCAATCACTTTAAATTAATAATAATAATAATAATAATAATAATAATAATAATAATAATAATAATAATAATATGTGATTACTTTAAAGGAGGAAATGAGAAAACGAGTATTTAAGAATAAAGTTCTTAGGGAAATTTTTGGACCAAAGAGAAATGAACAGACAGGTGAATGGAGAAGACTGCATAACAGTGAATTACATGATCTTTATAGAAAGCCAGAAAGGCCTATATTGAAAACAGCTAAGTCTCGTAGACTGCGATGGGCAGGACATGTGGCACGAATTGGGAATGAAAGACGTGCATGGAAGCTTCTTGTAGGAATACCAGAGGGAAAACGCCCAGTTGGTAGACCGAGGATGAGGTGGGAGAATAACATTAACTATGATTTGAGAGAAGTAGATTATACAGGGTACGATTGGAAAACATTGGCTCAGGATAGGGATGTATGGAGAGCTTATACCCGCGCGGCCATGAACCTACGGGTTCGATTGTGCCAGTGAGATAGTTAGTTAATTACTATAAAATTGCAAAAACTTATATAAAATATGAGATTGCTATCATCCGCAGACATGTGAGTAGAAAAGTAAGTTCAAGCATGTACATACTAAATTAAAATATAAAATTATAGGATATTCACCTGAAGGGTCCGTCTCCTCAACTTTATTAGTCATTTAACTTAGCGCTTTCGGGACTTGTCCCATAATCGGCAGGACAAGTCCCGAAAGCGCAAAATAAAATAACTAATAAAGTTGAGGAGACGGACCTTTCAGGTGAATATTCCATAGTTTTATATTTTAATTATGAATAATACCTCAACGGAACATGTAATGAATCTTATAAAAGTTGAATTTACATACTATTTATTCTCTATCGTTATGTGAATATGTTAAAATATTATCTATATGAACCGAACATTTGTGAATACAATGATATTACGTACTTTTATTGTGCATAAACGTGTATAGTTTGTCTATATTTATAAAAGCATATTTTAACATTTATGCAAGGAAACTGCAAATTATGTATGTTTATGTATTTTCCTCAATTTTAAAAGTGTGGAACCTCGTAAACATAATTAATTTACTTTTTTGAATTATTAACAATGATGCACCCATAGGGAGCTTCTCAGGTAAGCGTGAGGTTGGGTCAGGTTCATATTGTCCGCTGGTGAATTCCCATATGTATTCCATGTGCTGCGTGGGTCAATACATCACACCCGCCCAGTAGGTCTAATTTCCATTGCAGCTTTGTTCAGTGAAGATGAGTTTTTTTAGTTTCTTTCTACACCACCATTAAAGCATGTCCAAAGTAAAATGAAGTAGTAGGTAGACTTCAAAAATTTGTAAATGAATTTTGCAACGAGTTTGTTTCCACGGATAATAGAATTATATTTTGTAAAGCATTTGAGAAGATGTAGGTAGTGAAATACGGTTTCAAGTGTTGCAGCAAATCAACACATCTAAACATAGGGAATTAGTAATTAACAAACGTTGAAAAAAAAATCCGAAAGAAAAACAACTTTTTTTTGCGTGATAGTGCGTTTTGTCGTACATACAGCAATGGCGACCATGATTGAAATTTCCAACTTCCTACATTTCGGGGTAGCCAACCTAAATAACTATATTGTAATAAAATAACTATACTGTAATATTACATATTACAAAACGCGTGTGGGAAGTAAAACCACTGCCCTCTATATATACTACATACAATGTATATAAAAAATATCCAAAAGGCAGTGTTAATATACATTATACCAAACAAACTGCATTTTAAATGAACTTAACTTTATTTGAAACAATATAAAACAATGAACACGTACTTGCCGCCATTTTATCACTAAATTGGTCTCATGACCTCTTGTAGTTTCAACTAATAAAGATTGCCCACACTGTTAACATTGTTTATAGTGAATGTAAATATTTCCAACAAATATATTATTTTTCTATTATTTATTATTTTGAAAATACCATCGCGCAAAAAATAATGTACAACGCACGTTTGTGAAGTGTTTTACAGAATCTCGCTATCGCTCGGTTTTTAAACATTTTTCTCGATTCTGTAAAAACCACTTCTCAACCTCGCAGCGTAATATATTATGGGAGTGTTTAGGTATATGTTAACACCATATTAGCAGACTTGTGCGAGGCTTTTTAATATATTATATTTTTCTCTCTTTAAGCTCAAGAATTCAACAATAAGACATTTTCTTCAGAAATACATCAACGAACATGTACAACAAACATATGAAAGCACATTACGTAAAACCATATGTAACCCGGTGTTACAACAGTGTAATATCTAATATTCAGAATATTCTTAAGGAATCAATTTGTGTGGGTTAGTGTTGATGAAGCGACGGATTGTAAACGTCAGTGCGTAGCACATTTAAAGTTGCAGCAATTTGTAAACAGAAGCCCATAACTCCTTGTCTTCTGAATGTTGCAGAGTTGTAAGTTATTAATAATGCAACAATTATTCAGTTTTTCATTGATTCAATGAAACTACTGCATTATCATGGCATTAAGTGCAATAATGTGCTCCGTGTCCAAGAGTATGCATGCGCAATATAGTTCCCATTACGAACACTAACGGCGGAATTCATGAAATCATCTTTCATAAAACCTGTTTTATGAATACTCTCTATGTTATAGAGAGGGGGCAAGAGTCGCTGTTTGCGTAAATATGGTTTCATGAATTCCGCCCTTACCCTCTGCATATCAACTCCTTTCCCAACCTGCTCGAGGTGGACCTGCTAATCCGAGTAACCCAAATTAAGGTTGTGGTATAGAATCCCTTCGGCGATTTGGGTCGGAGAACTTATGCGAAGAGGGGGTCCTTTCTCTGGGATGATAAGAGACCCATACTCGGAGAAACAAGAGTAAAGTCCACAACAACTAATTTTTTAATAGGTTGGCGGAAGTAGCAACCCTCTAGATGGGGTTAGTACATCCAGATGCTGGACCTGAAGCTTTGAGGTGGCAGCTCCACCAATGGTCTACTCTGCATAGCGTTGGTACCGCGATCAGAGGAAAACGCGTTACTCCTATTCTTCACAATAGAAACTCGGAAGGACTTAACCAAAGACGACCTCAGCGTATAAAAGATATTTAACAATAAGAATCAATGCAAAGAACATGTAGAAAGAATGGAAGAAGGTAGGTTACCAAATAAAATCTTACATTATTTTCCGAGAGGAAGAAGAGATGGTCTTAGATCTTTCAGCGAAGACGGAACAGGCAATTAATGCCTAACCAGGAAGTGAAGAAGATGTGCTCTCCTTGATAATGGACTCTGCTAATTGCATGATAAAATCCGGTACAACACTGAAAGTATTTTCCCTCAAATGATTTACATGACATGCCTTGCAGGTGCATAACAATTCTACCATTGCTTAATTTAAATTTCATTTCATTTAACAACTCGATTTATTTGTACGTGTACAATCGATAAAATAGCAACGGTGACGCAGTCTTAAGAAGACCCGCGTACTACATGGTCAATCAAATTGCTTCCAAATGTTTCTATAAAGATTCACAGGGCTGTTGCACACTACCTTCATCGTATAGCAGAGACTATTTGGTTATGTTACCCCTTAGTAGATAAACTAGTGCCGTATGTTAAAAAAATAGTCATAAAAGCTCCGTCAAAAATTCAAAAGTTCTGAAGAATAGTGACTGACATTCTCCTCCCACAACAGTCAATTTCAACCCATTGGGGAACATGGCTGAAGGATGCTCTACACTTTTCAGAACATTTTTGTAAAATAAAAAAAAATCATAAATACTTTTGATTCGAGTGAAGCAGCATCTGTCGGATTAGCCCCAAAAACTATAGAGACCAGACAATGAATTAGAAAATAACTTTGTATCCACATCGGCTCATTTTCATTGTATTCCAAAAGCTATCAGGTCATTGGAAGCAATTGTTATTTCTTTACTACAGCCTTTATCAGATTTCGATAGACCAATATCCAGTTTAATATCAGTCCGAGAAATGTAGAAGATAAAGTGAAAGAAAAAAAAAACAAATATTATTTCCAAAAATCCTGAGTATTATAAACTTAAAGAAATTCGAGATATTCTGAAAGGAAAGCACCCAAACAATCAGCAAAAATTTTTATAGAAGAGCTCAGAGCTTTTGTGCAAGCCCTTCTTTCTTCTTGTGACGTAGAACGAAGTTTTTCTTTGCGCTAGAAAGCTATGTTTTGACAGACAACAGGCGAAGATTGACAATAGAAAACATACTTCATTGATAAGTCGTGAACTGTAACTGCAATAATGGAGCATTCAACAATGAGGCAAGCACTTCAAAATCCATGAACCAAACGTAAATTGCCATAACTTATTATTCTTAAAATAATCTCGGGCTAATGAGGTATATTTTATAGCATATTTTTATGGAATAAGTGCATATATATTATTTAGATTTTTCGGACATGAACACACTTTCCCTGCATGTAAGGTAATATTGAGTGAATGTAATGAATAATATCCGAATACATGTAGGTTAAGTTGAAATTTCTCAGATTTGATGCTCACCCTCGACCTTATGACAATATCATATAGGGTATTGCAAAAAACACCGATAATGGAGGTGAGGTGGTATATTGAGATATGTTGATCATTTTTAATAAGGTACCAATGCCCGGAAATTATACGTTTTCACACTATGAGTAGCTAACTTCTCAAGAGTTCCGTTAGTTGGATTACAAGACACAATACTTGACAATACTGTCACAGTCACATCAAATTTCAAAATGTCCACTTCTTATCTCAATGCAAAGCGTGTATCGGCGGGGTAGTGATTTGCGCGTACATTCAAATACGCCTGGCCTTGTTTGAATTATTTCTGTAGCAGCGTGAATTCGGGCTATAAGATCCATAGGTGACTCGTCTGATAAACAGATTGCTTCATGTCGCCCCACAAAAAGTAATCGAGAGGGTTTAGATCAGGTGATCTCAGAGGCCATGGGCTGGTCCCCCTCGACCTAGATACGTGGTATCCAAATGTCTCCTCACATTGGCATCGAAGTGAGCTGGAGCTCCGTCATGTCGCAGCCACATTCCGTTGCGAAGCCACGTATCATAGGTTCCGTACCTGTGAGGTGTTGTCAAGTAATGAGTCTTCAAATTCTTGGAACTAACACTGATCTTGAGACATAATTAACTAGTCATAGTGTGAAAACGCATCATTTCCGGACATTGGTACCTTATAAAAACGATAAACATACCTGAATATATTACCTCACCTCCGTAGTCGGCGTTTTTATGCAACACCCTGTATATATATATATATATATATATATATATATACCATATAATTGACCCCAACGAAAATCCATTGTACAACAATCAATGACGTCAGCTCAAAATAATAATAATTGTAATATCGATCGATCGTTATTAATTTCTTACTACATTTATTATAATTTTAAAATATAGATTACCAATTTATAATTTAATTGGATATTTTTCATATCTCTCATCATTAAGTTCCGTGTTTTCAAGATACCGGTTACAAAGTCAATTTGCCTTCATCTTTAGTCAAACTCCAACTCAATTTGGAGTTTGACTGAAGATTAAGGCAAAGGACCTTTGAAACCAGCATCGTTAAAGCACGGAACTTTATGTGAGATGTGAAAACATTTTAACTAACTCTATTATAAATTGAAAATTACTTCATAGTCAATACTAGTAAAATTCATATCAAATTCCGTTGAGGTGAATTATATGATGAAAGTTAAAAATTAAAATGTACCTGTTGGTAGGTGCCATCGTCCTCAACTTTGTTTAACATATCATATTACTTCATAGTGTTATTTCCCACTGCAATTTTGATTAAAATAGAATACTGTTGAATAAAGTTGAAACTACAATACTTTAAAATGTTACATATTTGTATATTTAATGTTTTTTTTAATTCTGTCGATATATTAAAAAGTCTGAGATAGAGTTTAATCTATCTGATGTAAAATTTGAATGGCTTATATAAGAATTTATACACGTACATTAATTTACTCTTATGAGTCTAACGGCTCTTTAATAACCTGTGTTCTTATAAAGTGCTGAATGAAACAAATGATTGTCAAGTAAACAAAGCTTCTGCGTCAGTGACAGGTGATAAATGTCACGATCCTGTGTGTTGAAGGACTGTTACTTTGGGCATTTCTCCCAAGATGGGGGTTCAAGCGTGTTATTTTAACGAGCTTGTTATATAAAATTCTGTTAATGTTGTCAGGCGTCCAGTTATAATACACTTTTTTCGCGTCATCACTTTTTTTATGCAATCTCTTTTCCATATGTTTTTTTCCCTTCAGAATATATGAATATGCAGTCCTTGTTCATAAACTTGATCCACTTTTATGAACTACTTGCCTTGATATTGAATGCTGCTTCTCTTATCGATTATTTAGGCATGAACTTTTTCGTAAAATTTCACCAGTTAACTTCTCATACTAAATGAAGAATGAATATTTAATACACACACTTCATGGCATTCATGAATATCGGTTCACATGAAATATTTAGTCATTACTTAAGAACAAAATCTACATTTAATATATATATATATCATATTTGCCTTCATTGCCAAATGTAAAACATATAGTTATAACATCTTAATATACAAGCATTACTGCTATAAAGTAAATATTCTCTTTAAATATGCTTCTTATAGTGGTCACAAGATGGCAGTTAGAACGATATCCGCTACCTCTTGTGTAAATTGAGAAAGCTACATATATAAGAAAAATAAATGTTTGTGTATGATTCCTGAGTAGATCAGATGGTTAGAGCGCTAAACGTACAGAGTTTAGAAACTCGGGTTCAAATCTCAACACAGGCATTTATTTTCCTTTACATGTCACATATATATGATAAAAATAAATGCCTTGACGGGATTTGCTTGGTATCCCAGGGTGCTATCCATTACACCACCGGGCAAATCCAATACGAACATTTATCTTTCTTATACTTTCATCCATCCATAGTAATTCTGCCCGAAGGCAGGTCCTTCACTGCAATCATAACATTTTCATGCTATGCTTGCAGCTTTACTAGGCAATTGTAGGTGTGGTAGCTTCCCGTTGCTTTCCACACCGGTGAAGGATGATGATGATAATGATAAGGATTATGATGATGGTAATGGCCATATGATTTCGGGGACCGTTTGGGCCTTAAAGTTTTAGTGACATTTGTCTTACAGGTGAGGAAAAACCCCGATAAAAACCTCACCCAGAAAAACTGCCCCTGCCGGGGATCGAACCTGGGCCAGCTGTGTGACAAGGCAGCACGCTACTTCAAGACCAAAGCGGTGTTAGTTTACAAATCATTTTGTTCCTAAAGTGAGTTCATTATTTCATGGCAGAAAATGTGGGACTGTTGAAGAAGTACTTACCAATAGCTTGGTTTTTCCGCATCGCGGCGTTGCTTATTTGAGATCTCGCTATATATTACGGTACAGTTATTTCCTCGCGTTATGAAATCCAATGTAATGTTTATTGTCGGGTATGCGTTATAGAAAAAACAATTCTGTTTACCGTCATAACTATAAAAATGCCATGTTTTAGTTCCTGTGAATTGTGTGTTTAAAAAATTAAAACAGGGCTTGTTTTGGTTCCTCTCTGCAGGGTGATCACAAATAATTCAAAACAACGTTTTTCTGGAGATGCGCCTGGTCCCGAAAGCCTACAATATTTTATCAGCTAAGGAGACAGAGTTTAAAATGCACTTAATTTTATGATCCTAATATTCTGCATATTAGTATGATTAAGTTTAAATATTAAACTGACGAGATAGGAGCTGAAAAAGTCTGACATTACGTTTACGATTGACATTAATGAATCTGCCATTAAATAGGCCTAATATCCGTTCAGTTTAGTAATTACAACCTCCCCAAATTAATATGAATAAACCACCTTAAATATGTAAGAAAATGCAGGGAAGTTTTCAAACTTTTTTACCTTAATCATTTAATCTGCCAACAATCTTTTGAAATTAACATGTTCAAATATTTACTGAACTTAAAACGAACATTTTGCGTTGTTAAAATGCATGAGTCATCCAGTTATTGATCAGTCCTCTTGGTGAATGATTGGGATCTCAGGTTCGGATCCTGGCGATTCTGGAGGGCTATTGCTGGTAGGCCACACCGGGATGTTTTGAATTTTTCTCGGGGTTCTCCCTTTCTCGAATTTCATCCCAACAACCTCTTCCGGGGGGCTGAGGCTAATTGGGATTTCCGGATCTTTGATCTGGTCAAAAACCCTGATGGAACTGATATTTAACCTCTGGGGTGAATTTCGGTGAACTCCGGAGGGTCTAACTTAGCCAAATCCACTCTCCTCACCTCCAAGTTGGGGTTCCTCGGGACCTTCTTAAGATCTTTTAAGATATTAAGATAAAAAAGAGAGAGTGGGGTGTGGAAAGAAACGGGAAGCTACCACACCTATATATCCCTAGTAAAGCTGCAAACATGACATGAAGAGTCTTTGCACGATAAAAGGCTCCGGACATAAATTATCCCCCCGGTGTCCGGGAGGGGGACACTGCGGAAGGAGACATCATGCAGTCAAAACAACAGAAGAAAAGAAGACTAAGGATTGGATGCTGAGTTAAGGAAAGAGTGGAGAATGTTGAGTTTGCAGTGAAAGACCTGCTCTTGGGCAGAACCTCTTCCTTCCTTCATCAGTTTCATTTCATCTTCATTCATTCATCACAGTACCTTTCACCTCATCTCGTGTTAGGTACAAAATAATCTGGTTTAGCAAATCACAGTGCTTAAAATATGTGGTTGTGGTGATCTAATGGGACACACTCATGTACTTCCTCATGACTACGAATCTGTGAGGCTATTTAGGACGGAATAGGGCTAAAAAAACTCCATGGCGCGACAGGCGTGGAAAGCCCTTACCATACCAACCGACTGCTGCCTCAGATCCACAAGTGTTAATTACAGAAGTAGACGATCATTTAAGGGTTACATGTGGTCAGCATATCGGGTCCCCCAGCCGTTATAGCTTTTTTCAACCTGGTGTATGGGACAATCCATATCAAATCGGACAGCAAAAAATCTTGCAATTTATTTTTTTAATTTTATGTATCCCTAAATATAGTGAATACATTTATAAACGTATTAATACAGAAATTTAATTTTTATCATTTATAGGTTCGTAGTCATGATGATCTGAAATTATCGTAAATATGATAAACTAAAACGTTTACTAGCTAATATTTCTGAAACAGTAAACAGCAAAAATTTGTTTCAAACGTATTTATATAGGTGATATCATGTAGTTTAAGGGTGTTATTTTTATAATTAGGATATTTTTATTTTCGGTGTCAATTTTCTGTTTTATGGCGGTTTACTGCAGTACATATCAAAAAATGAAAACGGAAAAAATACAGGATACTACTCACGTAATAAGGATTAATTTCCAGCAATTACATTTTTGGAGAGTTGAATAGTTCAGACAATATAAATGTTTTTTATTCTATTTTCGTAAAAAAAACTCGCGGGTCCACGGCGCAGCAGATTTATTTCACGACCAAGGTCGCGCGCGTACTTTATTGAAAGAGCTTCATCAGTGACTTTTTCAATTGCCATTAAATCGAATAGATTATTATATGTTCTGCTTAATGGAACAGTACCGTAAATTTATAAAAGTGGCGATATTTTAATTCTTACGCAGTAGATATTTATTTATCAAATTTTATTGCTGAAGTGAGAAGTAAAGAGCTCTGTTACTTACGTTTACTGTGAATTATTAAACAAATTATTTATAACTAACTCACTCACTGGCTCTGTGGAACCTGCAGGTTCATGGCAGCGCGGACATAAGCTCTCCATACATCCCATTCCGAGCTAACGTTTTCCAATTATTCCCTGTATAATCTACTTCCCTCAAATCATGTATAATGTTATTCTCCCACCTCATTCTTAGTCTTCCAACTGGACGTTTTCCCTCCGGTTTTCCTACCAGAAATTTCCAAACACCTCTTTCATCCTCCATACGTGCCACATTTCCTGCCCATCGCAGCCTACGAGACCTAACTGTTTTTATTATATCTGGCTTCCTATACAGATCATGTAGCTCACTATTATGTAGTTTTCTCCATTCATCTGTCTGTTCATCTCTTTTTGATCCAAAAATTTTCCTAAGAACTTTATTCTGAAATACTCGTAATCTTCTGCCCTTTTTTAAAACAAATTATTTATTTTGTTACAAATTTTTCATTACAGTTTAAATGTAATATTATATAACTATTTCATCATTAATTGAATAAACTGGTATAAATTTTTATTATGTTATAATTACTAATTTCAGTCTTAAAATAACTTTTTATTCAGTGTATTGTATTGTACCCTGAAAACTTTGACGAAATAGTATTGTTATAAGATATCACTTCCAAATAAGACCGAATGTTTTAATACTCATACCACTTCCTACCAAACAATAATAATGCAGTGTCAGCAAGTCTTCCTTAAACATCTGTTTTACATCAACAATTCTCAAGTTCAGATTACATACTAGACAGTTAATTTACACCACTGTGTATGTTTAGTGCATCTCGTCATTTTAAGTGTCACAGTCAAATTAAAAATAATATCTTATTGTTCTTAACTCACAAGTTTGCAGATCTACAAAGACTGAATGGTGAGTTAGAAGTTAAATATAATTTTAATTATGCATATATTAGTATACAATAGTTATTAACAATATTATGTGTTAATATATAATTTTACAATTTCTTAAATGTTTCTGGAATGAGAGAATAATCGTAGAGATATACATTTTGTGTTATAAAAGGAGAATAATGGGAAGTTTAGATATTAAATTAAATACTATAATAATTTAGCTTATAATAAAAGCTAATATTATCGTGCATTTTAATATCATCTTAGATATGTCATGAGTAGGGGATGCAAGATCAGTAAGTGATACCAAGCCAATAAAATATATTTATACCTCTTAAATATTACTTGTAACAGCATGAAAATTGTTATAAATTATTATCGATAGCTTAACATTACTTACAATATTCAACATCAGACATTGGTGTAGGGTACAAGTACAAAATATTACAACACATTACAAAACTACTCTCTAGAAAATATTTTTAATAGGCCTACCAGCTTGAATTCGTAGGTGCTTAGTAATTTAAATTAAACTATACATTAGCCAAAATCAGCACAAAATTAACCGCCTACTGAATATATCAATAAATGTTTGTTATATTTAATGACGTTTATTATGTAGCAATTTATTTCAAGCGCGAGGTTCTCCTACGTACCATAAATTTACGACACGGGACTCACGGATTTCCTTCCTTCTGGAGAAAGCTACATTCAGAATTGTTACGCCTTTAAAATGCCATTGATTCCTATCGAGTTTGAACCCGCGAACCTCGGAATCGGAGGCGTGCAGAGTAACCACTTGTCCACGATGATGATGATAATGTAATAATTGTAATAATGATAATAAAAATAATGTAATGATGATAATAACAATAAAAATATTTGTAAGTGCGCAAAGGACTATTACCAAGTAGCTCCGTCATTGTTTGTACGAGCGAGTGATCTCCACTCACGCGAAAGGTATTGCGGGCAGTCTATACATAGGAGATTTTAGGAAAATAATTATTTTGGGTAGTTTCCTTTCAAGACTCCACTTTAATACTAATTACAAAAAATTAACTGGTGTTCAGGTAATAATGTGACACTTTTTGATTTTATAAAATTTTTGGTGAGGAAGGTCAATTGCATATTAATTGCATTTACGCCCTTCAGAAAAACGTAAATATTAACATACTAATTTTCAAGCGATAGAGCATAAAATCATCTATAATGTGACTATCTTTTCAAGTTGAGGGAACAGCCATACTTCGAGAAATGTATTTTATAAAAGAGACTATTTAAAACAATACGATAAATTGACAGCTCTATTACTCTTTAATTACACCAAGTGAAGACTTGAAATTCGGTTCAGATATTCAGTATATCATAAAGTTTCACTGTAAAAAAAATGGTAAACTTTTAAAGATGTGAGTTCAATTTTCACAATTTTTTTGCCGATTTCGTATGGAATGTCCCGTATGTTGGAAGTTATTGATATCTTACCTGGTTTGTAATAGTGCTGATTTCGTCGTCTTGTGCTTCAAATGAGGAGGCTTCGACAGGTCGGAATTGCACATGATGTTTTCCTCCATGTTGCGCTTGCTGGAAGGGGTACCCTTCAGAAGATGTAGGCAATGGCGGCGGGAAAACGATGGGAGATGCACACCTATTCTGCGGATTCGGAGAACCCAGTAGACGAGCAGGAGGCGCTGGAGAATTAGCGAACGGCTTAGGTGAATTACTTGTCGGAAGAGCTGCTGCTGCAAATGGTGTAGGCACTCCCCCTGCTACCGGCGGTTTAGCTGGCATTATCGGTACAACAGCCGGTTTGATACTGGGTTTCATACCAACACTAGGATCTCTGAAAAATGAATTCCAAACTTATTTATATCGTAGCCATGATAAAACAGTAATTTGCTATACTCTTATGAAGGGTAACAATGACAAAATTAAGTAGCCCTATTATTTTATTATTGGAAATGTGTTTGTTAAAGTAAGCGAAACCATTTTTCTTAAAGATATGTGTTACAGAAAATGTGTTTGGGGAAAAAAGAGCTATTGAGCGATTCCATGAAAATATCATACCGAGGTACATTTTTGTAATTGACGCAGGAATATTTTTTTTGGCGCAATATATATCTTTAAGGGTCAAATTTTGTGATTCTATAATATAATATTCCAAAAGTGTATTATTTTAATCTAATATTAGTGGTAGAACTTGTCATATTCCAAACCTATAAAAACACGCAAAATTTTACTAATTTGTTGTTTAATGATTTGGTCGTATTAATTAGTTTTATTTTACAAACTCTTTTGTTAAGGCACACTTTGGTCCTCCCTAGTCGTAAATGTAATACTATTAATTGCATTCTAATGTTCTATATACCTTAAATGTGTCATATAATTGTTAACTGCAAGCTATGGTCAGTCAGTCACGGAAAATGTATAAAAATTACTGTACACAACATAATAATTGATGGAATAAAATTTCCTCTTGGATTCTACATTATCGGTACACAAATAACAAAAACGTATTGAAAACATTTTCTTGTAAAGTCATTATTTTCCCCGCTAGTGTCCCGTGACTGACTGACTTTTTGTATGGTGCAGTCAGTTGCTTGCTGCACTCCGCTGAGGATTAACATAAACATGGTTTAGAAAATCTGGTACATTGTTCGGCTCAGCTGTTCCATAAAATAATTACTGACCCTTTTTCTTTGTCAATTTGAGCTAAAAGACAGTTAGCCGAGCGGTTAAGGTAGGAAGCCTTGGTGCAGAGCTACGGGACTTGCGCTGGTTCGAGTCTCCATGGGGGAAGAAATTTTCTCATGGTATTTCGGCCAGTATGGGACCGGTGCCCACCCAGCATCGTGAGGCAATTGGGTAGCTACAATAAGTAGCGGCTCCAGGTTGAGGAACCAGCTATAACGGCTGGGGGACTCGACATGCTAACCACATGTCACCCCTACACTGGCTGTTGATCATCTACCTCTGTGATTGACACATGTGGATGTGAAGGGCCAGCAGCCGGCTGGTAAAAGTGCAACCGCTGAAAAGTGGAAAGACCCTCAATCGGAATCAATCGGATTTAAATATATTCAGGAAAAAGTTTGCAGTAACCGAAACAGCCATACTTGTTTATTTATCAGAAAATTATACCTACAAAGAACAAAATGAGACCCAGGCAGTTCATTGGAAAAAAATAGCATAGGGCCTATCTCAATATTAACTGCTATTGCCTAGTTTAGATGGAACGTGACATAAGTTCAGAAGAAATACTTTGTTCTAGTGTCAGGTTATGTGACAAATAGCAAGTGTGCTATAGATGTTTGCTATAAAAAATGTATTTTTTTTCTATAGTGATTTGTTCCAAAACTTGAGGTGATAAAATTTTCAGTTGGAGCAGCAGGTAATAGAAATAAGCCTATACATTTAGCAATGTGACACTGCTTACTCGCATATTTGGATTTTGACATAAAATGGAATTTCTTTGAATCGTACCATGGAAAGGGAGCTATAAATGCGATTGGCGGCCAAGTAAAACGGATGGCACAGATATATGAAAAATCGGGAAAGAAGTTACAAAATGGTGCAGAATTATGTAATGTGAGCTGTAAAACCAACCAAATAACTGGAGTCACAAAATGATATAGAAGAAGGAAAGAATTTTTTAGAAAAAACAATTTGAATATCTTGCATCTATCACAGACTCATTGCGTATACAACGTGAAAGCGTTGGACCCACGTGTTATAGAGTATGCACAACTGTCAAACAATCAGGCGCAACAAATTCCTAAGTTCGTGTGTTAAAAAAAATGAATGGCGTGACTGGCCTAGAAAGCCCTTGGCTGCTAATCTCACATCCAAGTATATCAATCACAGAGGTGGACAATCATCTAACCAACATATAACGTGACATGTGGTCAGCATGTCGGATACTCCAGCCGTTGTCTGGTTTTCTCGACCGCAACCGCTAAATATTGTAGCTGCCCAAATTCTTCATGATTCTGGGCGGACACCAATTCCACTGTGGCCGAAATTCTATGAGAAAATTCCTTCTCTCATGGGGCTCGAATCAGTGCTATTTATTGAGACATCTTGATTCAAACCATTCAGTTACAACTTCGATATTAATTGTGATTTAGGTTTATTTTTTATTTAAAATATAACTTGAAATGTGCCCTCCAAACGGTATTTTGGAAAATTGAATTAAGAATCACATTTCAGAGAATGATGTAGATGAACACGTTAACCTGCATGATGAGTTGACATTTATGTCAATCAGTCACACATACTTTGATAGATAATAAATAACATTGTTTTTCTTCAGAAATTGTATATTATGTACAATCTTAATCAGACACTTTTCCTCTATCATATCACGTATATAAGACGTCTAATTTCAACCAATTGTAATATTTATGCAAGCATTTTGCAGCAAAATATCAGTCAGTCACATATGGAATTGCTCTATTATAAAAAGGTTTTAAAGAAAAGTTTTAATTTATAACGGAAAATGTGTTTGTTAATGTATTTTACGATGCTAGGTTGGGAAGTGGTTTTTACAGAAGCAAGGAAAATGTTTAAAAACTGAGCGATAGCGAGGGTTTTAATTTCCGAGATTCCGTAAAACGCTTCACAAATGTATGTAGTACATTTTTCTCGCGATAGTGTTTTCAAAATAAGAAATAATAGTAAAATAATAACATCTTTGTTGGAAATATTTGCGATCATTATAAACAACTGACTAACGTTAATAGTGTGGGCAAGGTTTGTTAGTTGAAACTACAGGAGGCCGTGTCATCAATCAGTGATAAAATGGCGGCAAGTACATATTTATTGTTTTATATTGTTTCAAATACACTTCAGATCATTAAAAATGCAGTGATTTGTTTCGTATAATGTATTTTAACACTACATTTTGGATATTTTTTGTATATACAATGTACGTAGTATACATAGAGGGCAGTGGTTTTACTTCCCACACGTGGTTTGTAATATGTAATATTACAGTTACTTTATTATAGTACAATTATTTAGGTTGGCAACCCCGAAATGTAGGAAGTTGAACTTTCAATCATGGTCGCCATTGTTGTGAGTACGACAAAACGCACTATCGCGCAGAAAGGTTTTAAAGAAACATTTTAATTTATAACGGAAAATGTGTTTGTTAAAGAAAAGTTTCAATTATTACAGAATATATTTTTGTTTAAGAAACTGTTTAATGAGCCCAGCGCTGTGATCTAGCGGTAAAGTCGTTATACCAGACGCAGCGGATCAGTGTTCAACCCCGGTCGGAACAAGTTTCCTGGGTGAGGTTTTTCGGTTTTTTTTTTCACCTGTAAGACAAGTACCAGGAAAATGTAAGGCCCAAATAGCCACTGCCCTCTGTGTATACTACATACAATGTATATACAAAAAATATCCAAAAGGTAGTGTTAATATACATTATAAGAAACAATTCACTGCATTTTAAATGAACTGAACTTTATTTGAAACAATATAAAACAATAAATACGTACTTTCTGCCATTTTATCACTAATATTGTCTCACAGCCTCCTGTAGTTTGAACTAACAAACATTGCCCACACTACTAACGTTATTCAATTGTTTATAATGAACGCAAATATTTCCAACAAAGATATTATTTTACTATTATTTATTATTTTGAAAACACCATCGCGCAAAAAAAATAATGTACAACGTTAGTTTGTAAAGTTGTAAAGTGTTTTACAGCATCTCGGAAATTAAAAGCCTTGCTATCGCTCGGGTTTTAAACATTTTCCTCGATTCTGTAAAAACCACTTCCCAATCTCGCATCGTAATATCCTGTTTCACATGCTTACTTTTTATGTTGTTATATTCCCTTGTTTTCCTATTGAACTTACTGCAATAATTTATTCATCTGTAGTTCAGTTTAATTAAACAAATGCTATCTTTCTATCAGATAAGAATTTTCACGTGTTATAATGTGTAATTATAATGAAATTGTTTCAAGCGCTCTCAGGTATAAGCTACGTGACTATTTCACAATTTATTTAAATATATTCAGATAAACAGAACTTGTATTCGTTTTAAATAATTACAAATCTAATTCCATGGTTCGGCAGGCCTGAAATGTCGTTGGCAAATCAACCGGCTGCTGGCCACAGATCCATATGTTATACCACAGAGGTGGATTATCATCCTCTCATATGGTCAGCATATCGAATTCCCAGGCAGTTATAGCTTGTTTTATCAACCTGGAATCGTTACTTATTGTAGGTGCCCAAATTACTCACGATTATGAGTGAATCCCGTCCCATACCGGCTGAAAATCCATGAGAAAATTTATTTTCCTATGGGGACTCGACCCAGCGCTACCCAATGCTCTGCACCGATGTATGATGCCTTAGACCGCTCGACCATAATGCGAGAATTATTAACAGTAATCTAACAAGAGGTTGTGTTTTCTGAAAAAATCACGATCGACAAAGTCGTGAGTGATTTTGTCTAATGAAAAATTCAACCTCGCGTTGGATTTGGAGTTACTATTTAGCGAATAATACAACATCAGAAGCTAAAAATAATTATAATGTTTAATATTTACCAAATGTGAGATTATGTATTCCGATCTTACTTCCGGCCGGTTTTTAAGCCGACTGTAAAGTTATAAATAGCATATCTTTACTGTTAAATCTTTTTACACTTTAATAACAGATGACTGTATGAGAAATAACTATTAACAATAATGCAGATTCATTATAGAACATTTAATTATTTTTGAGAAACAGAATTAAACTTTCTTAATATTTTTGGTAATTTTTGAAGTGTTTTGTTTTGGCATGTCTTGCTGTACCATATCGATTGTACATTGTTGAATCGATAATCTTGTAAAATAAGTTAATTTTCAGAGATATCTCTCATTACGAATAGAAAGAGGTACGATTATCAACAGGAAGAGGCACGATTATCAACCGGAAGAGGCAAGATTATCAACCGGAAGAGGCACGATTATCAACAGGAATAGGCACGATTATCAACAGAAAGAGGCACGATTACCAACATGAAAATGTACGATTATCAACAGGAAGAGGCACGATTATCAATAGGAAGAGGCACGATTGTCAACAGGAAGAGGCACGATTATCAACAGAAAGAGGCGCGATTATCAACAGAAAGAGGCACGACTATCAACAGGAAGGGGTACGATTATCAACAGGAAGAGGCACGATTATCAACAGGAAGAGGCACGATTATCAACAGAAAGAGGCACGATTACCAACAGGAAGAGGTACGATTATCAACAGGAAGAGGCACGATTATCAACAGGAAGAGGCACGATTATCAACAGGAAGAGGCACGATTATCAACAGGAAGAGGCACGATTATCAACAGGAAGAGGCACGATTGTCAACATAAATAGGCCCGATTATCAACATAAATAGGCCCGATTATCAACAGGAAGAGGCACGATTATCAATAGAAAGAGGCACGATTATCAACAGGAAGAGGCACGATTATCAACAGGAAGATGCACTATTATCAACAGGAAGAGGCACGATTATCAACAGGAAGAGGCAAAATTATCAACAGGAAGAGGCAAGATTATCAACAGGAAGAGGCACGATTATCAACAGGAAGAGGCACGATTATCAACAGGAAGATGCACGATTATCAACAGGAAGAGGCACGATTATCAACAGGAAGATGCACGATTATCAACAGGAAGAGGCACGATTATCAACAGGAAGAGGCACGATTATCAACAGGAAGATGCACGATTATCAACAGGAAGAGACACGATTATCGGTCTATGAGTTAAATAGTCATTATAACATACGACAGTAATCGTTTTATTAATAATCAGGGTGTAATTATAGGCTTTGAGGAAACGTAGAGGGACCCAAGACGGTTACATTTATCATAGGAACTCATATCCGGAAGCGTATAATTGCAAAAAGGTACAATATGGAAATCAATACAAAGAGAACTATAGTGGTGGTCTTTTTTGGGAAATTCCCTATACCTAGCAAACAATTGTTTTGGTCGTGAAATTTTATAACGAGTAAATTAATTTAATATTTGGGTTATAATTTAACATTTCTATATGAAACTGATATACCAAAGAAAATTACACATTTCGCAAAACAACGGGGATAATTAACAGCATGATGAAACCATCTTTAGTACAAAAGAATACAAGATTATGGCTTTATAAGGTTCTTGCAAAACCAGTATTAAGATATGGTAGTGAAGCATGGACAATACGAAGAAGAGATGAAAGCCGAATAACAGCAAATGAGATGCGAGTTATGAGCCGTACAGCAGGCTATACAAAGTGGGACCATAAAAAATTAGGAAATTGTGGAAGAGTTGGATGTAGAATCCATTATCCACCATATACAAAACTACCAAAACAACTGGAAAGTCCAACTGCAGCGAATGCCGTCTCATAGAATTTCAAAAGTCATGCGTTGTTACTGCCTCAAGGCAAAATATCGCTGGGACGTCAAAAAAGCGCTGGATGGAAAATTCCTATTCGAGACTGTAACAGGACACATGGCCTAATACTTGCATAGATGATGATGATGATCCGGAAACAAACCTTTTTTCTCTGCATGCAAAATATCATAACACACGTTTAACTCTCCCGCATTTTCGGCGCCAAAGAATAGGGTATTTTGTACGTCGTATTCACCGATCACTGATGTCTCATGCCCACTACAGGTTTGTTTACATGCCATTCAGTTGAGTTTGGAATCCACCCAGAGACGTTTGTACTTTATGTGCTTGTGGTCTTTGTTTATACTGTACTAAGCTGTAGGTACGTACATTACATTTGAAGTATGTTGCTGTTGGTCATGGTGAAATACACGTTTGCGGAAAATGACGACATGGTGTTATTGTACGACGAAGATCGGTGTCATAGGAAAACTGCTCGTCCGAGATAAATTAGATTTCATGGAGGTCCATGTTCAAAGTACTGAATTAAGTCGAGGTCCAGAACCACAGTTGATTAAATATACGAAGCTTTTATTAAGTAAGTAATATTATAAGGAAATTATTTATATTATGGGTATGAATTGTACAAATTAAACAAAACACATGGTAAATACTAAAAGGATACAGCACAGTAGTACACAGTTAATAATTCTAATAATTATTAATAAGTTTATGATAACGTTAACATATGGTGAGAGTAATATATAAATATCTGAACTCACAAATTTCGTGTTTTTCACGATACCAGGTTTCAAACTGAATCCGCTTCATCTTAAGTCAAATCTACGACCATAAGCAGTACTGCCAACCGAGCCAAAATAATACTATAATGACATGAAATTTAGTACAAGTGATTGTATTCGATGTTTAACCCGTTTTAAAACTTTTTATTAATTTTATATTTAACCGGTCCGGAAACCAAAGCCCCAGGGTCCAGATCCGGACCGCGGTCCGCCAATTGGTGACCCCTGATCCAGACCAACGATTTGGGTAACAGTGAATTGGTCGTGGTGGTCCGATTGCCAGCCTGCACGTTCTCCCGACTTGACACCGCTAGACTACTACCTGTGGAGTCACATGAAATACTTGATTTACAAGATACAGGTGACCTACTGGCGAGGGTTATGGCTGCGGTGAATGTTGCAGGACCAAGGATTGGTGATCGTGTTTACCAGAACATGGTACCGAGGTACCGTGTTTGTGCTTATGTCGATGGTCGTCACATCGAGCCCACAGACGACAAATAGCAGGCATCAGAGAGAGCAACGTGAGTTGTGATTATTTGTGTGTAGCGGGAAAACAGTACGTTTTCGGGCATGAGTCCCTGTAACCGTATTGATCCTCACTACACGTCCTCAAAGTATGTAATAGGACACGTTTACCTCTCTGGTACATATTTAATTAGTCACTACCGGTGCTAAAGATAAATGTCTATAGTGCGAACCTGATTTTGGCATCAAAAAATGAAATAAGCCATTAGCTTTCGAAAATGAACCAATAAGAAACATTATACATATTTTGGAAAAACTGCACTAAAACTTGCGTGAAATATTTTCAAAGTCCTATAGAACAACAGTGCGCATGCGCCAGAGTTTATAGAGCCAGCGATAAACCACAATCGAACCACGTATCGATTATCATCCTCGATTACTATCCGTCGCTATGAAATTTAAATGACCAATCTTTGCAATAAATCCCCAAATCTATGTTTTAAAAAATATATTAATGAAATTAAAGTTACCAAACGTTTATTAAAAATGGGTGTACACTTACTTATTATTCCCTAGCGACGATCCAACTAGCGATAACCCAAAACAGCGATAGAAAAACCATAGACTAAGTAATATACTGTACTCTGTGGAGAAAATAGCAGTTAGCATCACAATATTGTCTAACATGTCATAATATTGTGATTTGCGTATTTAAATAAATACTTGAAAATTATCTAATAATGCTACAAAAATTGTTTGAAAAAGTTTAAAATATTAAATAATGTTAGTAAATGCAGAAGAAGAGCTATAGTTTACAATAATAATCTGAAAAATCAAGCGTAAGTAGAAGTGCAATTGAGCCCATATTTTATTTTTAGAGACCTGCCTCCCATATTAAAAATATGTAAGTTAATAGCTTTGAAGATAAGTGAAACCGATGCGTGCAGGAGTTGAAATTACAAATTCTAGATTTAAGTTACGGAATTTACTTCAAGTGATACAATTTGACACCCTCTTGTGAAATTTGGCAGAGATAGGTGTTTCCAAGGATTCGACTGCCAAGTTTCAATATTCATATTCACAGTAGAATTAGCTTTTTTACGATACATCCTAATTCACTTCTGATTCCATATTAATATCTTCGATATTTTACATATTTAATAACAATAACCGTATTAAAATAAACATATATCCTGCTTCCTATCTGTATACAAGTACCTATGCTTGTAATATACCAATGTAACATCAAACTTAAGTTATAAACTAGAGACGGCGAAAACAACTTTAAAGGTTATTTTAAGAGATTATTATTATTATTATTATTATTATTATTATTATTATTATCATTATTATTATTAAAGTTGTTAGCAGTAAAAATGAATTTTTGGAGGCGATCGACAAGAATTTCAAGAAGGAATAAGGTCAGACACAGCACAATAAGGGAAATTTTGCAAGTTGAAAAAACATATTAGGAAAAATAGAAGAAAAACGTTTGAAATGGAATGGACACCACATAAGAATGGAAGAAGAGAGAATACCAAAGATGATCCTTAATTGTAAAACTAATGGAAGAAGTGGAAGAGGCCGGCCTGGAGAACGGTGGATGGAATGAAGAGAAGTATGGAAGCTAGAGATTTGAGGGAAGAATGTGCTTTAGACAAGAACCTCTGACGACAAATCACTTTGGGTTGAAGTAGAAACACTGTATTGTGGAATATTCCTAAATAAAATATTATTATTGTTATTATTATTATTATTATTATTATTATTATTATTATTATTATTATTATTATTATTATTATTATTATTATTATTATTATTATTATTATTATTATTATTATTATTATTGCATATTAAACCCGCCAAAGCCTGTCCCAAGACAGGTTGGAAAAGGTGAGGGGGAGGAGTAACAACCTCGTTAAAAATCCAGGGTTCAGTACGTACGCCCGGCTGATAGTACCCTGTGAGGGTCCCTTATCTAGAGTACAGATACTGCTGCCTTGCAGTTCCCCATTGGTTTGATAAAGGCTAGAGGAAGAAAACCTTGACCAAAGATTACCTATTCCTCTAGCTTGGGGGTTGATGCATCAGCCCAGCTCCCTGTCCGTCACAAAAAACATAACAATGCTAAAAATCCTAAAGATTTAAAGGACTGGAGGAAATGAAGTGGATGGATAGAGACGAGTGGAGAAGAAAAGTAAAACTTTAGGCACAGAAAGATGTATAAACATTGAAAATCTGCAAATAAATAAATAAATAAACAAATAAATACATAATAATAATTATTATTATTATTATTATATAATTATTATTATTATTATTATTATATAATAATAATAATAATAATTATTATTATTATTATTGCTATATATTTGGATAAATTAACTTATTACTATAAAAGCATGAAAACTTTTTCAATATTTTTTTCAATCATTTATAGGTAAAGCGATCCCACTACAGATGTTAGGAGGCCCTTTGTGTAGTTAAGGGTTAGGTCTCTCACCTTTCTTGACAATCGGCACGAATTGTCAGCCAGGTGGTCGGACCTGCGTGACGGTCGCCTTTACCCCCAGAACAAGCTTCTGGTACTGCCTTAAGTTAGAGGCTGAGTCGATCCCAGGGCCATGATGCCGCCACAGTTTTAAAATCCTGATCCCATCGAGACTCGATTCCCCGATATTCCGACTTGTAGCGTATTGCCCAAATCAAGTATACTACTAAGTGCCGCTCAATGTTTTATCCGATTACATTGTCCACATGAAAGTGATTTTAAACTACAATAATTTTATGAAAATGGCCTAATACGAAAATATAACTTTTTTGGACATTGCAAGGAATAAAAGAATTAATTTCAGATTTTAAACTAAGTTCATATATGATTCGTAATAATTCGAATTTATTTAAATTAAAAATAAAAAGTCTTAGTTTGTATAATTATATTTTATTTAAAGCTACAAATTATAAACCAAATAATCAAAATTAAAAATTAAATTTATTTCTTAAATATATATCATATTTGTGTACACTCAACTGCCTGTATAATATTAAACGTTTCTTCTTCTTCTTCTTCTTCTTCTTCTTAATCATAGTTTGTAGAATTTTCCTCTTGTTTATTTCCAAAATCACTCCTCGGAGGAAGACGTATTGGATGTGCATTCACTGTCTATCCATCTCTTGGCTGGTCTTCCTCTTGTTCTTCCCCCATCCATTGGTCTATCTTCTTTAGCTCTTTTTTGCATGTCGGTTGTATTCCATTCTCTCTATATGACCCTTCCAATATTTTCGTCTATCTATAATAAATTTGGTTATGTCTTGAATGACATTTGTCGCTAATTTCTGTCTTGTGTATTTTTATCAAATAATATTTCCTCTGAATAGTTTTTAAGATCTTCATTTCATATGTGCTTATTATTTGTTTAGTTTTTGTTGTATCAGCCCTAGTTTCTGCCCCATATACGATAACTGGTCGAACTATCGTTTTGTATACGCTTTCTATTGACATATGTTTGTTGCGCCAAATTAAATATTTAATATATTCTGATATTTGTGCTGCTTTATCGGCTTTATCAGTTTTAAATGTATATTTATATAAATTTGTCAGTTTTTATTTACATTTACGTAGTTTAACATCTGAGTTCACAGAGGACTATAATATACTTTTTCTTAATTCATTAAGGTTAAGTGGAACCTAAGTGGACTTGTATTCAATTTACTATTCAAGAAACATCATAAATACCAATTAGTAAATTATGTAAATAGGAATGAAAATGGTTTATACTTCGACAATGGAATATCTTTAAATTGAATAGTATATCAAATCAATTAAAATTCCCGAAACTTCTGGTACAGAAACAGAAGTAATTTCTTAAAATTGTATGTACAAATTCAGTTATGAAGCTTTTACCAACATATTATCCTTAGTCATAACTATTTCTATCACTATTTTATAACGAAATTTTAAATGAGCACAATTTACATCTCATACGAAATATTTAGTGCATTAAAATGTTGATAAGCCCTAATAAAACTATTTCAAACTACATCAGGCTTATAATAATAAAGATTTAATCATTTTATCACAGCATTACAAATGTTAGATAATATTGTATTCTTTATTACAGATCTTGTGATTACTTACAAATATTTTCTTCTCTAATGGTATCTACAGTTAGCGCAGAAATTATCGATACACTTAAAAATATCACAGATAGAAATAAATAATTTAATTATTTTATCACTATATACAAAATCAAAATTATACACCTTTACATAGCACTCTATAACGTTAAATAAATGCAGTTTCCTCTGTCTTAACGTAACAATTAACGAGTAAAAATTATTTATATACGAACAACAAAAATTAACAAACAAAAAGTATTGATACAGTCTCATGTTATGACTGTTTTGAGTCTCTACTTTCCGATTTCAATGCTCGGTTGGGAGCTCCTTTGATTCCAGGATGGCTTGAGGACGACGTAGCATCGACCCAACTAAATTTGAAGTTACTAAAGAAGGTGTATTTCTCCATTCTTCTTCCAATGTATTTCTCAGGTCTTGCTTGTTGGAAACCTGCCTTGAATGAATTATCTTTTTCAGATGTTCCCATAAGTTTATGTCCGGAGACTGCGGAGGCGTTTCCATGTACTTTGGCGTGTTATACAAAATCCATAAACGCGTATTGAAACCGGTGTGTTTGGGATCATTCATCCATAGTAATTCTGCCTGAGGGCAGGTCTTTCACTGCAATCATAGCATTTTCATGCTATGCTTTGCAGCTTTACTAGGAAATTATAGGTGTGGTAGCTTCCCGTTGCTTTCCATACCGGTGAAGGATGATGATGATGGTGATAATGGTGATAATGATGGCCGGATGATTTTCGGGTACCGTTGGGCCCTAAGCTTCCTGATATTTGTTTTACAGGTGAGGAAAAACCCAGAAAAAACTTCACCCAGGAGCCTGTCCCGACCGGGAATCGAACCCGGGCCCGCTGCGTGACAAGGCAGCACTCTACCTCGAGACCACAGTGGTGGACGTGGGATTATTATCTTGCATAAATACAAAACCTTGTTTAATCCCCATTTCCTCTGCAGAGATATGAAGATTGGTCTTCAGTATGTTCATATACTGTTTGTGATCCATCACACCATCGATAAAATGCAAGGTCCTAGCTCCAGAGGTACTCATGTATCCCTATACTAATAAAGAACCACCACTATGTTTCACTGTGGGTTGGAGATTTTGCTTTTGTAGCTCTGTATTTTAATTTCTCCGAACTTTTCTTCTTCCATCTGAAACGGGAATGTTGATTTTAGGCTCGTCAGTATAAATTACTTTATTTACAAAACTCTTTGGGGCTGTTTATGTGTGTTACAGCGAAGTTCAATTTTTTTTTCAGTTTTCTTCACTTACTAAGCATTTTCTATGGGTTGTTTTCCCATGAAGTTCGTTAGCCGATAGACTGTTACGAACATTGCTAGCAGAAATACTAACATTAAAGTCATTCTTGATACTAGCTGCTAATTTAGGAACACTACGGAGTATTTTTTTTTTTTTAGGTTTTTGCTTTACTTTTCTCATTAATGTTTTTTTTCAACATTAACATACAGTTTTCAAGGACTTCTTGAACTGTGGCTATTTTCGAAAGATTTTCGTTCGCCAACTCTATCAAATATATGCTGAATGTTGGTCTTGGCCTTCCAATTATTTCACTAATTTAGTGATTGACACTGATTATACAAACCAATAATTAATTCCCTTTCTTCTACTGTAGTCTTTCTAACTTTGGGCCCCTTTCCAGCTTAATCTACACACACAACTACACGGCGAAGTACTCAAGGCTGTAGTGAATAACAACACTACCAGACCCAACCCCACTCGACTTCATGTGAACATTCTGTTGACCAAAACTTAGTACTGTATCAATACTTTTTGTTTGTTAATTTTTGTTGTTTATGTACAAATTATTTTTTACTCGTTAATTGCCATGTTAAAACAGAGGAAACTGCATGTATTTAACTTCATAGGGTTCAATTTGAAGGTGTATATATAGTTTTGTATGTAGTGAAGAAATAATTATATTATTCATTTCTGTCTGTGTTATTTTTAAATGCATCAATACTTTCTGCACTAACTGTAGATCATCGGTTGATAAATTGCCTTTGACATCGTCCGATTCCTAATAGACAATTTTGTCGGTCCATCCAATCTCCTGGTTTTATGTTTCTCCTTCACGTATAAATATATTCCCTAACTGCAGGAGGTTTTAGGTCTTCTTCTGCCTCGTCTTCTCTCAGGTTTCCATTCCAAAACACATTTTGGTAGCCGATCCCCTTCCATTCGCTGGACATGTCCGTACCATCTTAATTGCTGAGTTTTAATATAATCTAAATTAGTGTCTGCAATCTTCATTTTCTCCCTTATAAAAGGGAAGATGCTAAGAGGGAGGAGAGCCTCTAATTGCTTTAAATTCTAAGACCTAGAGGAACCGACCTGTACATCTTCCTAGTGTCCAATCCCACCTTCAGGTGGTCCAGCTGTTAGTAGCCTTATATGGTGAACGAATGGGATGGGCTATTCACCAATCGTACTGGTCAGCGTAGTGAGATATTTACCGATATGGTATAACTTCCGCTTCCATGCCATATCTATTTTATATCTTTCCTATCCAGTCTCTCTGGACTGAACACTTGTTTTCCGACCCCGATGGTATTCGATATCTAGGAGATAATTTCATCTTATCTTTTCTGTAAAATTCTAAATTATTAAGGGAATATCAAGCTCTTAGCTGTAGTGAAAGCAACTGATCTAAGGATGGACACCTGAAAAAAAAACCTGGTCCTCCAGGTTGGGGTTGATACGGTAGGCCAGCTCCCTCCCATCAGTAAAAATACAGTGCTAAAAAACCTAATAGAGATAAGCCGGTCGGATTAAAAGAAGACGAATCAAATTGTTACAAGTATAAAACAAAACATAAATTAACATTCGATGACAAAGCAATTAGTAGGCATAGAATACAATGCGTTCGTGTATTACTAGAAGACGAGAGTACTCTTCAAATGGCATTCCAACAAAAATTGTGGATTCCTATAATTCAGAAAATATGAGATATCTCTTTAACTGCTCCTAACAAATTCAAACCATTAAATGAATACCATGATCAATGAATGAAAGGTACGCCAATTTTTGAAAGTAATTGCATGCCGTAAGTGCTTAATGCTTACAAGTTAACAGAGCTCTACTACAGTTTGCACATAAAGCAAACTGATTGCATTGGCCAACTGCCATAAATACTAACCTTTAGACGTCTTAAATATGTTACGTAATTAGATGCATTTTTGTCTACTTTAGGAGATTACAAGTATAAAGTTCTTAGGAAATGTTTAGACCAAATAGAGATAAACAGACAGGTGAATGGAGAAGACTACATAACAGTGAACTACATGGTCTTTATAGGAGGCCAGATATAATAATAACAGTCAAGTCTCGTAGACTGCGATGGGCAGTACATGTCACGAAGGGGAATGAAAGACGTGCATGGAAGCTTCTTGTAGGGAAACCAGAGGGAAAACGTCCAGTTCGTAGACCAAGAATGATTTGAGGGAAGTAGATTATACAGGGAATGATTGGAAAATATTAGCTCAGGACAGGGATGTAAGGAGAGCTTATGTCCGCGCGGCCATAAACCTACGGGTTCGATAGTGCCAGTGAGTTAGTTTGTTTGGTTAATTTTATTTCATTAATACAACTTTTTTTTCTTTGTTCATGCCATCAAGTTGTCTTTATGACATTTCTGGCATTCTCTCCTGACATTACCAGATTTGTAACCAACTTTTTTAAGTTGGAGCGCCTGGAAGGCTGAGTTACGTTATCCGAATGATATGACTGATAGTGAAATGATAATGAAGGGAAAGAGAGTCCTTAAACGTGAACTTAACCTAAATCCAGACCATAAACGACCATAGAAATAATTTCCTTTAAGAAAAACCGGGAATAGAATCCAAGGTCCCATGAACTGTAGTCAGAAACTTCCCTGTGGTCTCACTGAATACAAAGTTTTGAACAAAAATTTGTATAACGGTATTTTAGCATAACAGTAGGAAATATCCGTTAATATTGAACAGTACATTGTATAAATAACAGCACCCCCGCCATAATAGTCAAATGTTTGGTCAAAATTAACTTTTTTTGTTATTATGTTTAAAAATATTGTATTTAAAAATATCACAAATCCTAAAGTATATTTTTAAACATTTTAACTTCTAGGACACTTCTAAGCCTCAATAATTACATCACATGTAAAATGTTGCGCGCTTTAAATGTCCTTTAAAGGTAGTTTGTCTCTTTTAATTACATGACAACTTTCTAAAGTGATTTTCCCACATTTTTTATTTCCACGTCAATACACATTCAAGACAAAATAGGATCTACAATTTAAAAAATAAAACGTTGAAATTTTTACTGCATATTCTAAAGATCATGAATAACAAACTAGTGCATGTGAATAATTATAATATGAAAAGTTTTAGAATAATTAAATTAATAATAATAATAATAATAATAATAATAATAATAATAATAATAATAATAATGCTTTATTTTAGTGGCAGAGTTAAGGCCATAAGGCCTTCTCTTCCACTTAACCAGCTAATTATAAAAAAAATTACATACTTATTACAATTTTAGATATTATTAAAATACAGACTAAACAAAATACAATGATGTTGTGATCTAATACTAGTTAATACTAACAAAAAACATGGAATATAATAAAATTAAAATTATATAAAATAAAGTAAGTAGCTTCCTAGATGATTATTTATAGAATGTTGTATATAGTTATGCAGTTAATGTTTTCATTGTGTCGAACTTAAGATATCAATTAATTTGTATCTAAATAATGATAGCGATTGACAGTCCCTGACATGACTGGAAGTGAGTTCCATGCTCTAGTCATAGATATTGTGTAAGATTCAGAGTATAGACATGTCCTGTGCTGTGGTATCAAAAGGAAAGAGTCTTGTGATCTTGTTCCTAAATTGTGATGAGCCGATAAATTTTGAAAACGTGTTGTTAAATAACTTGGTAAATACGTGTGCAGAATTTGAAATAGTAAGGTATGTGAATGTAAAGTTTTTCTGTCATTTAGGCGTAGCCATGATAAGGCCTGAAATGAAGGAGACACGTGGTAATAACGACGGAGATTGGATATAAATCGAATGCACGCATTATGAGCACGCTGTAGTCTGTCAGATAGATCAGTTGTCAGATTAGTCAGTAATATGTCGCAGTAGTCGAAGTGTGGCATTATAAGAGTCTGTACAAGTATTTGTTTTAATTTTGTAGGAAGGAAGTTTTTAAAACTATTTAGAGAGTGAACAATTGAGAACACTTTCTTGCAGGTATTATTCATCTGGATTTTCCAGTCTAGGTGTTGGTCCACGTAGATACCCAGATGTTTTACTACTGAGCTGTAGAGGATGTTTTTGTCATTTATAGAATGGTAAGGATATTTTCGTAATTTATAATGCTTTGGATTCGTCGATGTCCTATAATTATTTGCATTGTGTCTTGTCAGAATTAAGATTAAGTCCATGTTTCCTCGACCATTGGGAAATTGAGACTAGGTCACTATTTAGTTTGTCTAGTGTGTCATGTACATCGTCAGGATGGGAGTGAATGTAAATTTGCTAATCGTCAGCGTATAGGTGATGTCGACAATAAGTAAGTCTAGTGGATACGTCGTTAATATAGACAGGGAACAGAAGTGGTTCTAACACTGAAAACCTTGTTGGACGCCACCCTTCAGTGATAGCCAGGATGAAGAAAGTTCTGCATTGGATACACATTGCTGGCGACCATGAAGGTAGGATCGAAGCCAGTTATCATCATTGTCCGAAAGATTCAGAGCGCGTAATTTTGCTATTAGTATGTCTGTCAACAGTGTCAAAAGCTTTACTGAAGTCCAAGAGTGTTAATGTTGTCACGTGACCATTGTACACATTTTTTCTTCGATATTATTATTGTTGAAATAATTTTTCTTCGATATTATTATTTATTAAATTACACAATTTAATAAATAATAATATCGAAGAAAAAGTGATTTCAACAATAAATTACACAATTTAATAAATAATAATATCGAAGAAAAAATTATTTCAACAATAAAGGCATATACAAATTAACATGTACAGATTGTAATAAATTCTACATTGGAAAAACTAACAGAAACTTTAACATTAGATTCAAAGAACATTTTAGAGAATTTGTTTATAATGGAGGAAAATCAAGTTACGCAAAACAAATTATTAAGGCTGGACACCATATGATAACATCGATAACACCCTCACAATATTACATACAGAAAACATTCCAACGAGGATAAATATACTGGAGGAAATCGCAATCCTAAGAGAAATCGACAACAACCTGATTCTTAATGAGAACACACCCAATCCACACAATCCTCTATACAAAATATTCACAACCAAGTCAGTGCTTCAACAAGGGTAAACAAGTACGGACCTAATGCATTCTGCTGATGTTGGGACTAGTCCCGAAAGGCCTACAGAGTTTTAAAACAACTTAAGTTGAGGAGACGAACCCACAAGGCGACTATTTTATAGTTTTTAATCATACATTATATTTCTGTGATTTATTATAGTGACTTATGACCAGTAATGCCGTGATTTATTTTAATTATTATCTTAGAAGGATGTACGTAGCGAGTTTTATTGTTTGTTTCAACAATTATTCTATGTTAGATGAAGATGCTTACCTTTGAATAACGAGGGAAATGCTGTTTTCGTTACTCTTGAAGAGATTTTGGGCGTCCTCATGTCTCAGGTCACGTGCATCGTACACCGAAATCTTTTTGATGATATCTCCACGACGAAGCTCGTGGGAAGACGGTGATCCATCCTGTACCTGTAAAAAGCATACCAAAATGTATGACTATCCTGTCTCCTATAGGAAATGTATATTTGACTCGTTAAAGCGTAATAGTTGTAGTGAAAAAAATAAGGTTTGAAGTTTTATTGAATGATCAAACCTATGTAAAATCAATTATTTCCTCATGACATCTGTTGGCGAGTCTTACTTTGGTTTGGACCACTGAAAATAATTGCTTAGACATGATGTAATACATTTATCTTTACTAGTGTTCGCCCATTGGTCGAAATTCGACTATAAATAACGCGTCACTTTATATTAGACACTGTTAATTTTAAATTGTATTAGATCATAATCATAAAAATACAGGGTATAAAACTGATGATGCGTGTGATAGTATTCTAAATTAGCAACCAATATTGTGAGGAATTTGGGTAGCTACAATATGTAGCGCCCCCACGTCGAGAAAACCAGCTATAACGACTGGTGGACCAGACCATGCTGACCACATGTCACCCCTACTCTGGCAGGATGATCGTCTACCTCTGGGATTAACACATGTACATGTATTACTGCCTTGTAATTTAAATGGGAGCTTTGACGCTGAATTTTAGTGCCTTGCAGTAAAAAATTACAGTTTTTTTGACATGGCCTTTATACATCACATGCTTCTTTTGAGGAAAGTTAACCCTTGTACCATGGAGATTTTCCGTAAAATTCTGCCTTGCAGTTAAAAAGACAGAACTGACTGTTTCCAAATTTTTATTAACACTAAATCGCATCAGTAGTTACTAAACAAAGAAAAGTAAGAAAATAGGTTGACAAACAGAGAAGAAAACGGGGTACAAAGATTTTTCATCGTGTATTAATATATACTTTTTTTTAGAATGGGAAAAAAATTCTACCAACAAACTATCATTGGTTGTTATGTATGTTGTACAGAATAATGTATTGTTAATGCATTAGATACGCAGCACGCCCTTTGGACTGTGATAATATGAGTTCTAATATATTAACTAACTGGCACTATAGATCTGTTGTATCATGGTGGCGCGGACATAAACTCTCCATAGATCCCTAAAATGAGCTAATATTTTCCAATTATGCCCTGTATAATTTACCTCCCTCAAATAATGGTTATTGTTATTCTCTCACCCCATTCATGACCTGCCTACTGAGTGTTTCCTTCCGGATTTCCTCTAAAAAGTTTCTATTCCCATCTTTCATTCCCACATTCATTCTACGTGTCTTGCTCATCGCAGTCAACAACACTTAACTGCTCTTATTATATCTGGTTTCCCATAAGATCATGTAGCTCACTGTTATGCATTTTTTCCCCTTTAATCTATATGTTTGTCTTTTACATGGATCCCCTAAAGTAGTCCCAGCCCGGAGACTCAAATGGGGATCTATTTTATCTCCGGAAAATTTTGCTTCAATGGTGCTCATGTCCGTCCCATGTTCGCGTTTCTTGGCAGTTGTATTTTTACAGGGAAAGGTGGCCAGTTTTTTTTTCCTACCCCTTGGGTTACCTCGGTCAAAGACCATACACCCAAGTCCCAGAATCTTGTCCTCCCTATCTATTTCGCGTCCACGTTCAAGTTCTCGGCCTTAAACCAACACCTCAGGGAGAAGGTGTTGAAGTCGCAACTTCAGGGAAAATGCTGAGCTACATAGTACGTCACGTCGCTCATTCCTGACGACCCCACAGTTGGTCCACGGGCTCCTCGAGCCTAGCCGGGAGGACTGCTGTCGTAGATCCACCGACCGTTCCCCTGTTCTACCTCCAGGGACGCATCCTGCAGCAGTTGTGAGACCGGCTAGGGCTTGAATCCTCAAGCCCCGCAGTGTGAGACTTTAGTACTTCCAGATGCTCATCTCCTGGTGACCCCACAGTTTGTCCACGAGCCCGTAGGATTAGCCGGGAACCAGCACAGTTGCTCCCCTCTGCACTGGTCCGAGCCGTGCCCTGGTGTGCCCCAGGGACGTGTCCTGTTGCAGTTGTAGACCAGCATGGAGCTCGCAAGCTCTAACAGGTGAGCAATAGTACGACAAGGGGCTCAACTCCTGCCGACCCCACTAATGGTTCACGAGTCCCTTGGACTTAGCCGGGAGGACTGTCTAGCAGATCCACCGACCTTTCCCCCAGTGCACCACCTGGGGACGTGTTTTGTTGCTGAAGTGGGTCCAGCCTGAGCATTAGTACGTCAGGTCGCTCAACTCCTGACGACCTCACAGATTATCCTTGAGCCACTCGATCACGGAGTTGGCGCTAATCCCACACCCAAAAGACCGCGCTTCCTCCTTTTCCGAATTTACTGACCTGGTGGTAATTCTCAACATTACGCCCGGATAAAGTGGCCAGTCTTTCGATCAAGATATCCCATTTACTCTGGCTCAACGCCTTTGATCTGTCTGTCCAACATGGGTGGCCTTTCCGACAGCAATGCCACCGCCACCTGCATACATCCCGAGGTCATTTAAACTCGCAAGCCCCTCTACCACGAATGAGTAAAGAAACCATAAAATAAAGTTAAAATTAATAAATTAATTATCACCTGAAGTAAGTACTGTAAAATCATGAACTACAATATAAACAATACAATTGGTCGTAATTATAATATGACAGTCGACATTTCTAACAGTAAACTAAAACACATTACATACAGTATTAAAAAGTGCACAGCGCAACGTTTAACAAATGACCTTCGTCATTAGGTTATTTTAGTGCACATGTAATTTTTGTTTTGTTTGTATTGCAGTTTATGATTTTACAATACATATATCAGGTGATTATTACTTGATTAATTTTTTTTGTACAACTGTACTGGTTGAGTGGAAGAAAAGTCCAATGACCTTAATTCTGCCAGTTTAAATAAAAAATATTATTATTATTATTATTATTATTATTATTATTATTATCATCATCATCACCAGCATCATCATCATCATTGATATTATTAAAGGGAATATTTTTGCCTGTACCGGGATTTGAACCCAAGATCTACAGCTTTGCGCGTTGGCGTATTAACCAATTGTGTTCCCCAGAAATACAGGAGCGGATACAATTATTGTTTTTAAAATCCCCTTTCATCCCGTGTAGTGAAATTCTGTTCACATTACAACAGGGTCCCTTCTACTAACAAGACATTATGATGTGATTTATTCCGTGCCATATCAGCTAATTACTAACGTAACATTGAAGTTAATGTACTCAGGCAAGCCATCTTGTCACGGCCCAAAGGACCGCATGCTGAATGTCGAACACATCAACAACATATTATTCTATAATGATTAACATGAGACTATGGGTTCCTCATATCAAACCACTCGGTAAATATCCCTACGCATCTGTCAATGATTGTCTATAGAATGGTATTCCACTCTGTATTATATGTGGTTTATTTAATAAATACACTTAACGCCTCATTCACAATTACTCTTAATAACAAATCAATTTCATTTTATGCATAAAGATAAGGTTAGGAATTCAAATAGAAAGAGAGTAAATTTAATTAAAGTTAGAAATAAGTTTTATTTTTCAGTCACATATGTCATAGCATATTAATTTGTGTGCATGTTTAATGGCAATTTAGTCGTTGTTTCCTACTTCAAGTTCCGAGGATATATTTGATCTATTTTCAATTTACGAATCAGTTTGGTAGATCGTTTTGTATGGATGATGGGTACAATATTTGTACACTTGTGATAGATGGGGATTAGGACGAGTGTACTTTTCTCGTGTTTTATGAATCATAAATGTGTTGTGTGAGGAAGGATACTGAAGAGAAAGAAGCATCTAAAACCCTGGTACCGACATGTACCGGTAACCTACTCCCGTCGAGAAGCACCCAGGGAACCACTCAAGGATTAATCGCTACCATTATGCTTTCTCAATTAAGGAGGAGTGTGGAATTTAATTCAAGCTTCAGGTGTAAAGCCTAGGGATTAGAAGGTTTATACCACCACATCTCCTTGTTCTGAGATTTAAATTTTACAATTAAAATTTACAACCACTGTCGGATATCGAAACCGGATCTGTAAATCAGTTAAAGTTTATAAATGGACAGAGAGCCGCATGTGAATGCTAATTATTCTAAATACGTACAACGCTGTAATTCAATTATTCAAGATTGGATAGTTGGACGAGTTAAAATTATGAAGTTACAGTAGTGAAAATCACAGACGTTGACATAACACAGAATGTACTGCGATAAATTCAAAAACAAATTGTAGTAATGGTGATGTCATCTGAATTAAAATTTAACTTAGAATCTGGAATTGAAATAAGAAATGGGACTTCAACATGAACATGGTGAAAATAGAATATCTGAGAGTAGGAGAATGACAAGAAGACTTAGAATTGTCCATTCGGAATATCAAGAAATACAATGAATATAAGTATTTTGGAAGCATTCAATTAGCATAGGGAACAACTCGGAAATACTCGTACATACACAATCGAGTACAACAAGGAAGAAAGATATTTATTATAAGTAATGTCACAGTGTTTTCCAAATCATCCATAAATTCACGAATCACGAAGTGACGAGTGAATTTATCTAGAGGATTTGGAAATCAAGAGTGACATTTGTCAGGACTATTTAACGAATACAATTAAGCCGTTTACTCAGAAATCATTATTTAAATATAGTTACCGGTATTTTAAAATATTTATATATTTAATGTAAACAGTGTCCACCGCTGTGGTCTCGAGGTAGCGTGCTGCCTTGTCACGCAGCGGGCCCGGGTTCGATCCCCGGTCGGGGCAGTTTTTCTGGGTGAGGTTTTTTTCGGGATTTTTCCTCGCCTGTAAGACAAATGCCAGGAAAACTTTAAGGCCCAAACGGTACCCGAAATCATATGGCGATCATCATCCTTATCATTACCATCAAAATTATCATAACATTACCATATTCGCCTTTGGTCCCAAGAAACGCAGTCTCAATCCCGGCCGGTGTCGATGGATTTTTCAGAGCGTAAAAATCCTGTGTATGGATTCCTTTGGAAGAAAAGTAAGGCCGTGAATCAGATGTCACAGATTAGAACACATAAAAGAACATAAGGCCTGAAATTAGGGGCCTCTGAGGAAAATTTGTCTGGTCTTTCAAATCATACTAAGAAACCGAACGTATATTTTTCATCAATTGTTCTTTTCCATATGTTATCAGTTCCTGCTGCGATCCCTTCTGAACCTGATGCTTCAATTGTTATATTCCCATTTCAACCTATAAAGCGCTTGGTTTCGTGACTAACAATTCTTATGTCTGTAAATTCTCTTAAATATCCTGTTCTTTATGTAAGGTAAAGTGGTAAAGTGATCCCACTACAGGCCTCGGGAGGCCCTTCGGGTAGAGGGAGGTTAAGGCTCCCAATTTTTCTGGACAATCGGCACTTGATGTCAGCCAGGTTGTCAGCCCTGCGTGACGGCCGTCTTCATCCCCAGAACAAGCGTCCGGTACTCATTTCCCTTAGAGGCTGAGTCGACCCTAGGACCATAGTGCTGCCAGAAGATTTGGGTCAGTTTAAAAATTCTGACACCACCGGGACTCGAACCCTTGACCTTCTTGCTTGTAGCGTAGTGCCTTAACCACTACGCTACGGCGTGCCCACCTTCCTGTTCTTTATGTACATTTAATAACTGGTTGAAGTACATTTTTCATATATTGAACATACTCCTGGAATGTAAAATAGTATCTCCATTTTAATTCCTAATTATGATAATTCTACCCTGAAACCCTATCCTCTCTAATCTTATTCCCTGAAATAATTCTCGGGTGTTCCTATTTTTGCATTAATTTCATGATAATTAATCTTCTCAATCAAATATTCCTTCTTTATACTCTTAAATGACCTAGTGGTTTCCCGTCTAATATTATCCAGTTGTTTTAAATTTACTTCATTTGGCTCGTGTGACCAATTAATATTTGCTAGCTTTCTTTTCTTTACAATGTCGGCACATTCTTCATTAAACCATTTCTAGTTTTGCCTCTTTTTTTTAAATAACCTTCGCTTTCTGATGCTGACAATTTAGCAGTACATTTTATAGCCTCCCAGTCTTAATTTATATCAGTTTATTTTTCGGTTATCACATTTTCATCAGAATATTCCAGTATTTAAAATCTATTAACAAATTTTGATGTGGTATTCTTGCCGCAGTTCATAATTTATCAAGTTTTCTAATTCATTTTTTTTTCAGAAACATCTTTAGCGTTTGTTCCTCTCATAAGCGATAACCATTTTATGATTTTCATTTTGATCAGATAATGATCCGAATTTTAGTCTGTCCCTCTAACTTATCTAATATCGATTATGCTGTATGCCAGCATTTGTCCACTTATTCATGATCTATCTAACATTCCATGTTCCTAGGGAAATAAATATCCCTATGTTTGAGCCTTTTATATGGATTCTCTGAAGTAGATACCGCCCGGAGAACCGAATGGGGGACTATTTTACCTCCGGAAAATTTTATCCCAGTGGAACTCATGTCCGGGTTTCTTAACGGTTGTGTTTTTGGGTGAAAAATCGTCACTCTTTCGACCAATGTACTTTTTTCGTCTGTCTTATCGCCTTCGACTTATCCGGCATGGTAACTCTTTCGGTAGCAATACTGCCGCCGGCATAGCTCCCGGGATCATTTAAGCACGCAATGAACTCCACCACGACAAAGTAAATATACCATGGAGGATTTTATAAATAAGCTATAATAAAAAACATGAAACCTGGGGAGTTATGTAATGCTATTAACAAATAATTAAGGTACCATACTCGTAGTCCTATACAGAGTGAACGGTAATTACACCGACAAACTTCAGGGACTGATTCCTGACTGGAAATGAAGAAAAAAAAGTCCTATAAACCTGTGTCCGGAAATGAACGATGTGCGTGCAACGACAAATCGTCCCGGCACACAGTACATAGCATAATTGCATCCACGTTACAACAGCTGTTCAGAGTGGCCTCCATGGGATGTAATGCACGCGTTCACACGTCGCGACGTATCATGGATTTCTTCACTCTTTCCCATGTTCTGACCTCTCTCCGAATACCGTCACAGGCGACTTGGACACGCTGTTGAAGGGTATGCACATCAGGAACTGGTTCACCATACACAACGCTTTTCAGATGCCCCCAGGGGTATAAATCCAGCTTAGCCCCATCTATCTTAAACCAAACTAAAAAAAATTAATTAATAATTAAAAAATTAAAGAAAAGTTTTAAATTAAATTTTTTTTCCATAAAACCGGGTTTATGTCCGGTGATCTGGCAGGCCATGCAACAGGGCCGAGAAAATAATGCCATTCGTCAGTGCCATCTACCGTTCCAAGGATACATTTATGGACACTTATTCATTGGACATTTTTCCTCCATTTCCAGTCAGGAATCAGCCCCTGCAGTTTGTCGGTGCAATTAAAATTCACCCTGTATATTACTTCATTTGAAGTCCCAAAAATACAAATAAATAAAGCGATAAATATAATATAAACTGCAAGTACATAGTGAATTATTTCATTGTCTCTAGCATCAAACTAGTACAGATGAAAATAAGATCAGAATTTGTCCTTTCTTCGCTCAGATTGAACCCATGAAGTTACTGTGTGTTTGGTATAGGGCACTGGATTGCCATTTGAACAGTATTTTCTTGAGAGAAATCCTTAAATAAAACTGAAATATGCAACACAGCAGGTACAGAGTTGTAAGTTGTAGCCGTCCAAGCCACCTCCTCTTAAAGAAAAAAACAGTTACCACTTGTCACTGAGCTCGTGCGGACCTGTATTATCCTGTGTGAAAGTGTCGACTCTCATATTTACTATAAAACTAGTTTGCATACCGTAAAAGAAAAACTATGTTTTTAAATATATAGTACATAGATTTGGAAAAAGTACTGCTACCTTCCCCCTCTTCCCCTCCATAAACAAACAAATACCATTATTATGAGTTTGGTAACATCTACCCCTATACGTAGGGGGACACTGGCATAGCCCATAAGGTCTGTTAGTAACTTCCTGGGTTGAATTAGAGTGTTGTAGAGAATTATCTGGTCGGGACGCTGGTTTCTAACACCGAAAAAGCCATTAGGAGTAAGAAAGCTCTTCAGTTTAATAATAATAATAATAATAATAATAATAATAATAATTATAATGATTTATTTTAGCTGGCAGAGTTAAGGCCATAAGGCCTTCTCTTCCACTCAACCAGCGATAGTAAAATTATACAAAAATTACGTACATATTACAATTTTAAGATACTAAAATACAGACTAAACAAAATACAATGATGATGGATCTAATACTAGCTAATGCTAACAAAAACATACAATATAATAAAATTAAAATTATATAAAATAAAGTAAGTAGCTTCCTAGATGATTATTAATAGAATGCTCTATATAGTTGTTATGTAGTTAATGTTTTCATTGTGTCGAACTTAAGATATCAGTTAATTTGGATTTAAATAATGATAGCGATTGACAGTCCCTGACATGACTGGGAAGTGAGTTCCATGCTCTAGCCATAGATATTGTGTAAGATTCAGAGTACAGACAGGTCCTGTGTTGTGGTATCAAAAGTAAAGAAGAGTCTTGTGATCTTGTTCCTAAATTGTGATGAGGCGATAAATGTTGAAAACGTGTTGTTAAATAAGTTGGTAAATATGTGTGCAGAATTTGGAATAGTAAGGTATGTGAATGTAAAGTTCTTCTGTCATTTAGGCGTAGCCATGATAAGGCCTGAAATGAAGGAGACACGTGGTCATAACGACGGAGATTGAATATAAATCGGATGCACGCATTATGAGCACGCTGTAGTCTGTCAGATAGATCAGTTGTCAGATTAGTCAGTAATATGTCGCAGTAGTCGAAGTGTGGCATTATAAGAGTCTGTACAAGTATTTGTTTTAATTTTGTAGGAAGGAAGTTTTTAAAACTATTTAGGGAGTGAAGAATTGAGAACACTTTCTTGCAGGTATTATTCACCTGGATTTTCCAGTCTAGGTGTTGGTCCATATAGATACCCAGATTTTTTACTACTGAGCTGTAGGGGATATTTTTGTCATTTAGGAGAATGGTAGGGATATTTTCGTAATTTATAATGCTTTGGATTCGCCGATGTCCTATAATTATGCACTGTATCTTGTCAGTATTTAGATTAAGTCCATGTTTCTTCGACCATTGGGAAATTGAGTCTAGGTCACTATTTAATTTGTCTAGTGTGTCATGTACATCGTCAGGATGGGAGTGAATGTAAATTTGCAAATCGTCAGCGTATAGGTGATATCGACAATAGGTAAGTCTAGTGGATATATCGTTAACATAGATAGAGAACAGAAGTAGTCCTAACACTGAACCTTGTTGGACGCCACCCTTCAGTGATAGCCAGGATGAGGAAAGTTCTGCATTGGATACACATTGCTGGCGACCATGAAGATAGGATCCAAGCCAGTTAACAGCATTGTCCGAAAGATTCAGAGCGCGTAATTTTGCTATTAATATGTCAGTGTCAACTGTGTCGAAAGCTTTGCTGAAGTCCAAGAGTGTAAATATTGTCATGTGGCCACTGTCCATTGCTTCACGCGCATCTTCGGTAACTTTAAGAAGTGTGGTTGCCGTACTATGGCCTGTCCTAAAACCTGATTGGTATGGGTCGAGTATGTTATGAGTGTTAAGGTAATCAGTTAATTGTCCATGAACAATGCGCTCCAAGGCCTTAGATAGGACTGGGAGGATGCTGATTGGTCTAAAGTCGTTTGGTGTTACAGGTAATTTAATTTTAGGGATTGGTCTGACTATAGCTTTTTCCCAGAGTTCGGGGTAAGTTGAGGTCATAATTGAGGCATTAAATATATGGGTTACAGTTGGGAGTATGACATGGAGTATTTTCTTTAAAAAGTCGATACTTATATTGTCTATACCTTGTGTTTTAGTTCTAATGCGGTCCAGGGATAGTTTAACGTCGTTGGCATTATATAGGAAAAGAAGAATTTTTCTCGGGAAGGAGTAGGTGTGGATAGGAGCTCATCTATAGTTTATTGTTTGGTCGTAGTGTTTGTTAAGTGTGGCGTACGATGTGAAATGTTGGTTTAGATCGTCCAGTGATATGTTACTTAACTAACAACAGCACAATGTATTGGTATACTTCTGAAACCCCGGTATAAACTGAGAAAAAACAGCTTATCAAGACTATAAATACCATTTCACTGTACAACATACTTAAAAGAGTGCTGCAAAACCATGCGCTATTGTAGACTGCATATTATATCGGGATTTGAGGTCACCAACTTCGACTGTTTTCTATTCATACAGAAGTATAAAGCAGCTCAAAAATATTTTTCTTCACATTTAATTTTTCAGATATAGTAGAATTTTAATGGAGTGCATCTTATCAACAATCAGTGAGTTTGATTTCTCTTATAATTGGTAGCAGAGTAACTTAAAAGGTACATCTCATTCTGTTCTCATGCGATGAAATGTTTAAAATGTGTTATATTTTCTGATAACACATTAATTTAACTTCATCTTGCGAGGAATTTAAAAAAAACTGGCATTTAATCCTCATGATTAATTATAATTTTATAGTTAATATTTATATCAAATATAATATTGAACTACATGGTCTTTATAGGAAGCCAGATATAATATGAACAGTTAAGTCTCGTAGGCTGCGGTGGGCAGGACATATGGCACGAATGGGGAATGAAATACGTGCATGGAAGCTTCTTATACGAAAACCAGAGGAAAAACGCCCAGTTGGTAGACCAAGAATGAGGTGGGAGAATAACATTAACTATGATTTGAGGGAAGCAGATTATACAGGGAATGATTGGAAAACATTAGCTCAGGATAGCTATGTATGGAGAGCTTATGTCCGCGCAGCAATGATCCTACAATTTCGTGCAAGTGACTTTATATATATATATATATATATATATATATATATATATCATCATCATCATCCAGTATCATGGCAGTTGCTGCCGTCTTCCGGAAATCAAACGCCATTCCTCTCTGTCTATCCATTGATCTTCCTCCAATCCTCTGATATTCATAGCCGCTTGTATCCGTTCTATCCAAGTTTTCTTCTGTCTTCCTCTCTTCCTCCCTTCCATTTGGATGCATTCCATAACAATTTTAGGCAATCTTTGCTCTGGCATTCTTTTGACATGGACATACCACTGCAATCTTTTCTTTTCTGTAACGTCTATGATATCCGGCTCCTCTTGTACACTCATAATTTCCCTTATTTCTTTATTTCATAGTATATCCATTCTAGATTTTCCAGCTGATCTTCTTAAAACATCCATTTCTGTACTTAAAATTATTTTCATTTCCCTGGTAGGAATTTGCCAAATTCAGCACCATATGTTAAAATGCTCTGAATTATAGTTTGATATATTTGTAATTTTTTATTTTTTGTAATATTCTTGCTCCACCAAACAGAGTTAAAAGCATTTATTTCTTGTTTTGTTTGTGCGATTTTATTTTTAATTTCCATTGTGTTATCGCCTGAATGGTCTAATTTTGTTCCTAAATAAGTGCATTCAATACTAGGTTTTAGTTCTTCTCCATTATATATATATACATATATATATATATATATATATATATATATATTATTTTGTTTATAATTTGAATATCTTATCTATAGTTTCATAGTGATAAATTACAATTTTATAAAAAATATCTCAAACTAATGTCCCGCCATGTGACCGAGAGATCTGAGGCATGATGTCTTGCTGCAGAGTTACGGGACTAGCTGGTTCGAGTCCCCATGGAGGAAGAAACATTTTCATACATTTTCGGTCATAGTAGAATGATACTCATCCAGGATCATGAGAAATACAATAAACAGCGAGCATAGGTTGAGAAACAGCTATTAATACCTGAGGGACCCGACATGTTTACCATATGCCTTCCCTATTCTGACACGATGATCGTCTATGTGTGTAAATGTCGACGTGGATGTAAGACTACCATCCAGTTGGTAGGTGAAGGTCTTCTAGGTCTGTCGCACCATAGAGATTAATTAAATTAAAAAATGATGTAGTCTAGTTGCCAACCACTCATTTAATGTAGGAATATTATCTGGATTTACAATGATTTCATTATCTTTGTGTTGAGTTTTGACATTTAACATTTATCTAAGAAATAAATAATTAATTAATTTTGATGGAATGAGGAGAAGTACGGAAGCTAGAGATTTGTGGGAAGAAGATGCTTTAGACAGGAACCTCTCGCGACAAATCACAAAACACTGTATTGTGGAATATCTCTAATATAATAAATAATAGTTTTAAAAAACCGAACTAAAATAATTTTAATTTCCAACATGCTTGGGATAAATAATTTTACCATCAAAAGCGTGGGGTGCTCTTTATCAATTAATATATTTGATAATAAACAGATATTGGTAAAAGTAAAGTCCCTAAGAAGAAAATGTGAAAATCATAAAAAGCACCCCACGCTTTTGATGGTAAAATTATTTATCCCAAGCATGTTGGAAATTAAAATTATTTTAGTTCGGTTTTCTAATAAAGCGTGTTGTTTTAGTTTTTTAAAACTATTATTTATTTTTTATTTTTTAGTTTTAATATTTTACAGAATAAAATAAAAATGTAAATATCTTTAAATTCGATTATATTGTAGTATGAGCTGAAAGTAATATTCTTCTAAAAAAACACCTACCAACCGGATTTGAACCAGCGACCTATGGATTACAGAAATTATATACCACTAGAGTGTACCGCTCTACCAACTGAGCTCTTACAACGATCGACTAAAAAGTCGACATAGATACATAGATACAAAGACACTTTTTTATTTTATGATAATTCAGGCCTTGATTTTAGAAACAAAATATGAAATTATTATATTGTCACGGGTCTTTTACAAGTAGGCAAAGTTTCAAGTCGATCCAATGATTTTAAGTGGGTGAAAATCGCGTTAAAAGATTCAGTTACATAGATACAGGTCAAGATAATATAAAGCGTGTAAAAAATAACTTTGTTGTAATTATTTTTAAATTCTTCTCATTGATGTTCGCAGTTGGTATCCATATAGAAGGTAATATATCGTTACTTAAATAGTAAAAATATACTATTACAGAATTATTTTCAGCTCATGGTTATAATTACTGATGAAGTCCTCTGGTAGAACACTTAGCGTAGTAGGCAAATAATAGTACAAATATATACATTGTAAAATACACAAACTTTTTAGTTACTTATGGCGGTTAAGACAGATAAACTGTTGAAAGGATTCTGTTAACATATGAAATATACTTTGTGCATCTTGTGACGAAAGAGACCAATAAGCAAACAGCAGAATACATTTAAACTGATGCAACAGTTTGAATTCAATATATATATTAATTTGTACATGTAATATTGCCTATTAAGTGTCCACCACTGTGGTCTCGAGGTAGCGTGCTGCCTTGTCACGCAGCGGGCCCGGGTTCGATCCCCGGTCGGGACAGTTTTTCTGGGTGAGGTTTTTATCGCGGTTTTTCCTCACATGTAAGACAAATGTCAGGAAACGGTAAGGCCCAAACGGTCCCCGAAATCACATGGTCATCGCAATCATCATCATTCATATTCATCTTAGATTAAGCTTAGGATTAGGGACTCTCCTGGCGCACCACAATCATCATCACCCGTTATATCATCGGGGCAACGTAACCCCGCCTTCCAGGCGCCCGAACCTCAGAAGTGGGTTACAAGTACGCCATGATAGGAAAGAACACCAGGAATGTCGAAAGACAACCTGGGGCATTTGCTAAAAAAATATTGCCTATTAAAAATTAGATGAAGATCATTTTAATTCAGTAATTCATTGTTTAGTGGCATAACTTTTTTTTTTTTCGTGAATAATATTTCTTATCTCCAAAAAAGTCTCTGTAGATGACATATACGACTTATGTACTGCATAAGTATATTAAATCTGGTTCATAGATTTTTGTAGTTGGTAAAAGTTTGGATCGTTGCCTAAAATTTTAACATGTTTACTCTCTTCAAAATACGATGTTGAATTCAATGACAGTTTTAAAGCTTGTATCTATTTTTTTTAGTGAAACCTTGTCTATAAACCCAGACTCCATTTATTAGATCAGTTCATGAATTCAAACAAATTTTAAACACCGCTACAAGTTGCATAGTAGTGTTGTTATTCTTTTGTTTCCTAATTTGAAAACTGTTTTCTTTGAATATTACAGCAAAAATAGTTTCTTTAAATTAGCGATAAATTGTTCCAAAACATAAAACATTAATTATGTATTACAAAAAATAATCACATTGTAAGTACATCTTGGATACAAGTTAATACAATTTGATAACTCTTGTCTCATGCTCAAGGACCTATGATAAATTTCACTGTATCATTGAAATGTATTCAATATCAAAGAGTGATTGGTTACAAGTATATATTATATTCAAGCAGTCATTAAAAATGTAATTTTAAATGGACACAATAAAAAATATAATAAAATATCCAAATATACTTATTTTTTAGATCAGCTTTTCGAAATATTCTTGAAGTTATTTAAATCTAGGGGGGAATTAAAGAGATTTATGTCAATATTTTTGTTGCTAATTTGAAATTTAGTGAGTGCAGCATAATTAAAAAGAATTTAATTTCTTTACTAAATGTGTGTGTATATATATATATATATATATATATCCTATTTTTTTCTAAAAAATTGAACTAAAAATGCATATGATACTTATTCTTACAGGTATATTATATGGATGCGAAACATGAACTCTTACTTTAAGGAAAGATCAAAGGTTACAAGCAATTTGAGAATAAAGTTCTTAGCAAAATATTTTACCAAAGAGAGATGAACAGACAGGTGAATAGACAAGACTGCATAAACAATGAGCTACACGATCTTTATGGAAAACATGATGTAATAAGAACAGTTAAGTCTCGTAAACTGCGATGAACAGGAAACATAGCACGAATAGAAAATGAAAGAGGGGCATCGAAACTCCTTGTAGCAAAATTAGAGGAAAAGCGCTCTGTAGATGTGAGGGAGGTAAATTATACACGGAATGATAGAAATATATTAGCTCAGGATAGGGATAAATGGAGAGATTTTGTCCGCATGGCCATAAACTTTAGGGTTCGATAGTGCCAGTGGATTAGTTCATAAAATGAATTAATATTATATTATATACGATATAATTCTGGAGGGAAAACCCGTTGAACAAGTGAATAATTTTAAATACCTGGGTTATGAAATCTCCTATTTTAAAAATGAAGATCTTTTTAACAGACTTAATAATTTTAATTACGTACATGTGGCTCAATTAAGAGAATATTTAAAAATACAAGAAAGGAAACAAAACTAAAATTTTATAAAGCAATGGCAGTTCCCTTACTCTTGTATGGTAGTGAATTTTGGGTTTTAACTTAAAAAGATGAGAAAATCATAGAAGCAGCTGAAATGAGATTTCTGAGAAATGTAATTGGCTGCAAACTTCTAGATAAAAGAAGAAGTGAAGATATTATAAATGAGCTAAATATTTTAAAACTTTTAGATAAAATACAAGAATCTAGGAAAAAACTGGAAAGAACATGTTCCAAGAATGAAAGATGAACGCATACCAAAAATTATACTTAATTACAAACCAAAAGGAAACAGGAATGTTGGTAGACCGAAAAAGAGATGGATTCAACTTTCTGAATGAGAATCTATGAGACCAGAACAAGGCACATGGGCTTAATTCGTGATTGTTGTTGATGATGGTGATGATATACGATATTTATAAAAAATAACGAATGCTTTTTTTTTATGACTATTTAACTCATACCCCAAATGGAAGTCAATGACCAATCACATTTCAATGATTTTTTTATTTACAACCAATCACAGTCTTTTTCACCTCGATTTTATCAGTTTAATTGTATCACTGTAAAATCAAGGTCCTCCTTTTTAACATTCTGAATAGGTCATAGCATTATTTTGCAGTGAGTGCATGTGGCTACCAAATTGTTTATATAGTGCACGAATGTAGCCTTATCGTGGTTGCGGGAGATAATATAAAAACATTTATAGCAATTGATTATATCACAAAAAAAAAAAAAAAAAAAAAAAAAAACACTGTTTGCACTTTCTTAAACGTATTTTTTCCCAGGTAATAATGTTCCAGAAAAATATAATTTACATATTTACATCATAGGACATCAGAAATTAATTAATATACAGTTTTATTTGTTTCATTTTTTCTCCACTAGGGTGCATTCTTGCAATATTGCAATCCTTTGGCAATAAATAATATGATCTGGTTGCAGTGATGAACAAGTGAAACATATCGTTTTTGATTTGTTTTCAAACATCGCCATATACATTAAATATATAAATATTTTAAAATAAATATATTTAAATAATGATTTGTCAGTAAACAGCTTAATTTTATTCGTTAAATAGTCCTAACAAATGCTACACTTGATTTCCATATTCCCTAGATAAATTAGAAATGAATCGTGGCATTATTTATGATAAATAATGTACTTGGCATAGAGAAAAATAAACGAACATAAAAATAATCAAGATCGAAGGAATTAAAAAAATTATTATTACACACATTGAATGTATCTTCTTGACTATATCCGACGAAAATATGAAGAAAAAAATGTTTTTTCTTAAAAATTTATAACTCTGATTTAGTCGTAATATTTTTATATTCAAATTTAAAACATTTTTAAGGTGATCCTATTTTAAATTATGCATTTTAGCCATTAAAAAGTAAACTGATTTTTTTTTTTTACTTTCAGTTTTACAACGTTTTAAATGTTGATATTAAATTTGTGTAATTAGTTTTAACGTCTAACCTCTTCCGATTTATTCGTATACAGAATAAAATTAAGTAAGTTACTATGAATATTGTAGTTCTCGGACTCTTTGAATCTGTACTAATTGGCTAAATATATTATTCAGTAGACTTTATAGGTATTTAAATGCAAGATATATATAATATTTCAATACAGGCTAATTTTAATTTAAAATCACATACCGGTATACCGTAGCAACGATTTACAGCTAAGTTATTTTAATATTCCGATAATTAATCCATTACGGGTACTTACCCTAGTGATGATAATGGGTGTACCCATATCAGATCCTCCCACGATTCTAATTCCCCATGGTGTCTTTGTTGATGATCGGCGTAGAGTTACCCCCATAATATGGGGTTTACCTCCCCCGCTCATTGCGATGCCAGTAATATTCCTTGCGAAAACTCTTTAGACACGTTGCTAAAAGTTGCAGCTAACATAGGAAGAAAACACACATGAATTGTAAGCCTCTTGGATCTAAATCTGTGAGTGACTTCTGGGAGGCAATAAAGCACCCTACACATGCTGATTATCGAGTGAAACATAAGCTCACACGTGCACCGTTCACTTTAGCTATTGGCAGCATTTTATTTTGAAACCCTAGACCAGCTTTAAATAGACGTATATATTTATTGAAAGTTTGTTACAAACTGATAGTCTATAGCCCGAAGCCATTTATGTATTTTTTTTAAAACTCATGTTAATTACTAAGATTGGTTGGAGAAAGCCCTCAATGATGAGGAAAATTCTCAAATTTGAATGAATGGATATATTTAATGCGATACATTTCTATCATTTTTAGCTTTAAAATTAATATTTAGGCCCAATTATCGTATGTTGGTTTTACTTAAAACACTTGGATGTAACGAAAATATAGTTTTTTAATTAAGTAAATTATTTTATAATGTAGATTCACTTATATTCATTAGATTATCTATGTACATACATAATTTATTTAAATATAGTTTTCTAAAATAATTAACTTTCATGACTCATATAAAATGCGTACAGTAATTTAGTAACTAGGCAACTATCTAAAGTAGAAGTTTTTTATTTAGCTCATTCACAACCTAAATTTTACTCCTTTATCAAAGGGTGTTAATTTAACACTTGTATTTAATCCTTGAACAGTGGATGAGTTAGAATTGTGTTATTTATATACAAAATATTGAGGTTCATAGATTGTTAAACATTATTAGTGCATTTAAACTAATAAAATATTGGTTTTATATTAAATTTTTATATATTACTAATGCTATTGATTTAAACCTTCATTATTATTCTTATTAGATTGCTCATTTCTGCCCGTCAAAATAGACACTTATAAAAATTAGTTTTAATTATTAATAAAATATTTTACACAGTTTATATTATAATGAAAACTATTTCAAGTCTAATATAATTTTTTTTTAAAGTTGTGCGAGTTCCTTCTGAAAGTCGTTACATCTGATTCAATACGGCCACGCCCCCTTTGATATTAACCTGCACACTTGTGTGTAGCAGACATTTAAGTTCAAAATTACTTTCACTAAAACAAAATTCCGTAAAAAACCTCAGTGGATGTATCTAATGGTTTATTTTAGGAAGTAATATTTTGAGGTTTTAATGAAGTTTTTTGAGACTGGAAACATCTTACCTCAATTTTATGTTGATTTGTTCTCGAACATATTTCGATATAATTTTCTATATCATATTCAGCTAGTCTGGGCAAGCTGAAGATGATATAGAAGATTATATCGAAACATGTTCGAGAACAAATCAACATTAAATTGAGGTAAGATGTTTCCATTCTCAAAAAAAAACTTGATTAACCTCAGTAGAATTCAGAATTATAGAACTGGTTCGTACCTTATGCGTACCTTTCATATATATTGTTACGTTTTTGTTTTAATTTATTACAATTATATAGAAGAGCTGAAAAGAAATGAATAAATTTTTAAACTGCGTAGGTTTTATTTCTGTAAATATTGCTGCGGGCTGTATATGTGAAGACAGAAACATACTTCTGTTCTGTACAATATAACATTCTTCTTGTAACACTATGATGTTTTATTGAGAATCGCTACAATGCCGTAAATCCAAGAAAAACAATTCGTTTAATACTCATTTATGTTTTTATTATTATTAAATTAAAGGTATTTTTAATTAAAAAATTAAAATATAATCGATATAAATCGCAAAGAGGCTTACAAATTATTATACTTGGCAATCGTTAGAGGAAACTATGCAACCTTCACGTTGTCAACACATGCAGTAAGAAAAACACGACAAATTGGAAATATGCACGTCTGATCACCATGGTAACTCAACTATATACTGCAGGATGCAAGTCTACGAAAACTACTAGCCTACTGTTCCAAGGAAGATTTCGTTGCTTTGCAATGATTACGCATAGTCCATAAGGGCTTGCTTAAGCTTAATGCTTTGAGACTTGGTTGTATCGCCGAGCTGCTAAATTTAACTACAATTTGCTGCTAGTGGCGAAGCTGGGCAGTTAGTTGGGTAGCCATTGCCAATGCCAGTGCCAAGATTCTAGTCAACCAGGAAGACCCCTCACCTATACTAGCGCCTGTGGCTATTTTACAAACTACATACCTTTTTTTTTACTTGTAATATAGGTCAGTTTTTAAAATTTATCTTTTAAATGGCTTACATTTTATTTTCACAATTTACGGGAAATCGAGTACCTTCTCTCACGGAATATGTGATTAAGAAAAGCGTAATCCCATTTCCCTCTGAATTGACGGGGAAGATATTTAATATTGAATAAAAATTCTCTATCTGCATTCATTTTTAACAAACATTAACATTTTAACTTTATGAATCTATGAATAAAATTATTAAATTCCAGATGCTTGTTATTAAAATATTTGTGAGGAAATAATAATTACAATCTTCCAGTAATATGTTAGGCCATGTGATCTGTTATGGACTCATCATATAATAATAATAATAATAATAATAATAATAATAATAATAATAATAATAATAATAATAATAATAATAATAATAATAATAATAAGGAAATGTGGATTTAAAGGAAACGCCTGTAAGTATTTGCTTAGTCCTACATGGACTCATTCGCAATAAAAAAAAATCAATATAAATTGTACTTATAATCTTGTATATTTTTCTTATTCTACTATTACTTTTTTTAAATTTATTGCGCCTTTCCTATGATGTACGTTTAGATAGATAGATCGATCATCGATTGATTAATGTCTTTGACATCGTCCGATTCCTAATAGCCAGTTTTGTCGGTCCATCCAATCTCTTGGTTGCAGATGTTTCTCCTTCATGTATAAATATATTCCCTGACTGCAGGAGATTTTAGGTCTTCCTCTGCCTCGTCTTCCTTCAGGTTTCCATTCCAAAACGCATTTTGGTAGCCGATGCTCTTCCATTCGCTGGACATGTCCGTACCATCTTAACTGCTGAGTTTTAATATAATTTAAATAGTGTCTTCAATTTTCACTTTCTCTCTTATAACCGAGTTTCTATTTTTTCTCTTCTTGAAATGTTTGCTGCCCTTCGAATAAAATCCATTTCCGTTGCCAAAAGATACTCGTTTTTGTTGTTAATGGTCAAAATTCTGCTCCATAAGTAATGATGTTTTTAAACAATTGTATGATAAATGTTAATTTTATTTGTATTACTTATATTTTTATCCCACAATATTCCATTGAGGCAAGCAATTGCAAATGTTCGTTTATTATTTATATTTCTTATTTCCTCTTCATTGATGCACATTTTGTTTGTGGTTTGATTTACAGCCATGTATGGTGTATTCAATTTTCTAAAGAAGTCGAATTTCGATAAAACTTAACTTCTGTATGAAGCGTTTATACAGAATCTATTGCTTAAACGAGGTTCAGAAGAAAACCTTAGAGCCATAATTGAAACATTCGCTATTGTTCAAATATCGATGCGACGAAATTAAAGATACAGGCGGGAAAGCTTATGTGAACATTTGTTTTAACATTTACATTTTACAGGGAAACATGAATTACACATAACACCGTTATGGTCTTTGATTGAATGGAGTGAATTTATTATAATTGGTATTTTACATAATTACTGAAAACACTGGGTTTTAGAGGGTGGAAACGGACCAAACGAATTATAAGGGGGTCTTCACATAAAATATATATTCTATTTTCTGGCACTTGTATTTATGTCTACTCTATCATGTAGAAGAGTATTTCCTCACACTGTGTCCCAGGCCAAATGACTTGTTTATACATTAGTATTTCATGTAGATGTAAATATAAATTTCATTGCCAGGGAGATTGCTCTAATTTTTGTCGTAAAGTACATTTAATTGTGAATAGTGAATTTGTTTCTTTTTTTTACATTATGTCTAAATCCTAATATTATTAGGTATTGTCGAGTTTTGCAGCATGAGCTATAAAGTGCTATATTCTACTTTTTTAATTAAAGCAGCTAAACATAAAATTTTACTTGACTTCTCTAGTGATGTAATTCTGACCATCCTGTCCTGTATGCCCATGTTTCCCTTAACAGAGATTTAGGCGCTCTCCCCCTACAGGGAAGAATTTGAACCATACTAATTTAGTGTAACTAAAATTAGCACTTGTTTTCGTATAGATGTCATTTGAGTGGTCCGTGGTCAGCGTTCCGCCTCATACTGACATCTAGGAAACCAAGGTGCTACTAGGATGGGAAAATTCGGTAAATTTTGCTTAGAGGCCTTTTCATTCAGGCTTAAGGATCTTTTACGAGCCTGAAAATCTTCAGACTCGGGACCCACGGCTTAAAGTCCCTTCCGGAGGACTTGCTCCTTGGATTTTTCCATCCTAAAAAAATCCATCGATCCCGGCCGGGTTTGAACCCGCGACCCTCGGGACCAGAGGCAAGGAGCATAACCACTAGTTCACCGCGGCCGATATAATTCTGACAATACAATACAAACAAGCAAGTAAGTAATCTCAACTTCCTGTATTATGTCACATTAATAAAAATATCATCGTTTGATATAATCTCCGTGCTTCCCTATACGTGCTATTGAATCAGCAGAGATAAGCACCTGAGTTGAGTTTCACGTTGTAATATGAACAAAGTACTAAAATATGTACTTATTAAGAAATTATCGAAAATGTATGTTTACATAGCATCACGAGAGTGTCATAATATTCATTTTTGAGGGAAATGTAGAAAACATTTATTCACATTTTTTTTTTTTGTATTTTTGTGTGAAATAAAACACTAAATAGGCCCTACATATCGATCGAGATATCAAACTTTGTTTAGGAGTTGGTCAGATTAGAAAAAAAAATACATATAAATCTTGGATCTAATTATTTATAAAACACTTAACTTTGATAAATACATGCTGAAATATGTATGAACGTAGTTGTTATAATACAAGTTTAAGAAAACTATAAATAAAAGTATATTTAATTCTCGAAGCTGTATTCTATAATATTCCCTTCTGTTGCAGTTTACTATAACTAAATGTTTTTGTTTTCCACTTTCAGTCGTCTTTTGTAATTGCTTTTATACAATAGCCTAATATTTTCTGTATTTATTTCCTTTACAAAAATGACGTTTAAGATAAAAATTAACATCGAAAAACATTGAAAGCCCTATAAATATGCGTATAGGGACTATGCTATTAAATATGTTCTTTTTAAAAAAAATTGTAATATATGTAGTTACTGTACACTGCTCAAAACAATTAGAGGAACACTATGAAATATGCAAATATTTTTTCATTGGATAAAGGTACAAACATGAAATTAATAAAGTACATTATTTGTGGTTATTTATTTATTTATTTATTGCTCATGTCAGTAAAAACAAATGAATAACGCTGACAATTAACTTTTCAAATAATTCCGCTATGTAAGCAATTGAATCTTGTGCTTATTTTTCAAAGTTAAACACTTGTTATATAGAGTTAGTATCGTGTATGGCCTCCACGAAATTCGATGACACTTTGGCACCTTCGTGGCAAGCTCCCAATAAGATTCTGGATTTCCTCTTGCGTGATATTCTCCCATTTCTCCTTCAGAGCATCTCCAAGTTGCTACAGAGTTTATGGTTCTTGATGTCGGTTCCTGACCTTCCTGTCTAGAAGATCCCACAAGTGTTCAATAGGGTTGAGGTCTGGGCTGACCGCTGGCAACTCCATTACCTCAATTTCATTCCTCCTCAGGAAATCCCTGGTGTCAGCCGCAGAATGTGCCCTGGCATTATCCTGCATAAACAGAAATCCAGGGCCTACTCCAATGGCAGCAGGTACTACATGCTCTTCCAGAACGTGCTCGATATACTGGACGGCATTCAGTCGCTGGGGAACAAGTACAAGGTCCGTACGATTGTTGTACATAACTCCGGCCCACACCATTATGGAACCTCCTCCCAATCTATCAATTTCCTGTACAGTCTCTGCAGAAAATCTTTCTCCTGGCCGTCCCCACACCCTCAATCGACCATCACAACGTGTAAGACGATACCTGGATTCGTCCGAGAAGAGCACAGACTCCCACTGATTCAGGTTCCAATCACCATGGTTTTCAGCATACGTACGTCTTGCTGCCTTATGCCCATTTGTTAAGCGTGGTTTTTTAACGGGCCTTTTTGATGAATATTCTCTTTCCTTAATCTGTTCCTTATGGTTTGGTCTGAAACCCGGATTCCGGAAGCCATATGAAGGTCATTCTGCAGGTCTTTTGCAGTTTTTGTACGCTGTCGAAGAGCAGAAAGAACAACGAATCTGTCATCCTGGGGGCTTGTTTTAAATTTACGGCCTTGGCCACGTCTTCTACAATACTGACCTGTCTCTCTGTGCCTGTTGTGTAACCTGGACACCACGGAAGGAGAAACCCCAAGCTCTCTAGCCACTTGTCGCAGAGATTGACCTTGTCGTAAAAGATGTAGAGCATGATACACTTCAAACTCATTTAAATGCCTCATTTTGTCAGAGACTTCAATAAACAAGGCAATAATCAACATTCGTCACTATAGCAACATCAGGAAGTTTACCAATTAGAAGTGGCCAGTGCATTCCAAAATAAAAAAAATTCTGTATATTTGTTATTTGAGGTAATTTCTCTGTATTTAGGCCATGGATCTTTAAAATTTGTATCCAATGATAAAATTAATAATTCAATTTACATATTGTCCAACTTTCAGCATCACAGATTTAAAAAACAATTACTTATTCAATTTATTACAAGTGTTCCTCTAATTGTTTTGAGCAGTGACTCAAAATCTTATTTAACAAACTCAAAAAGTTATGATTCCTATAGATAATGCATAAGCATATATATATATATATATATATATATATATATATATATCCATGTAAATCCGATCTCTGTGTATCATTCAGACAGGGAGGCTGAGAGATTTGGGACAAGAAAAAGAATCTTCAAAATAAAATGTTAACTTAGGCAAACAGAGAAGTGGAGAGGGAATGTGGCTGGAACAAAGTACTGAGATTTAAAAGAAAATGCCTAATTCCTACTGACTGTGGCATTTTATTGATTTTATTTTGCATCCTGTAATTTTTTATATGTAATGTCCAGGTCACAATTAAAAATCCAATTTAATTATATATATATATATATTTTACGTATACCCTTTCAAACTTTAAACAAAATAGTTGAAAGTAATATTATACAATCATATATGTTATAATTATGTTATCAACTATATCAACCACTGTTTGCATGAACACTCATAAATCAACGCCTATCAGTGTTTTTCAATTAAACATTTTTTGAAAAGGGGAAAAATACTATAATTAATAATCAAAAACAGAGTTTAGTACAGCTATTATAACTTCTTATTTTTTTCTTCCTTTCATGTGATAGACCTAGGAGTCTGTTACTGTGTCAATCCAACGGTTGCAGGGTCTGCCCAAAATTTCTTGCCTGGTGGCTGGCAATTTAAAATTTGACGTGGCATTCTTGTTCGGCTCATTCTTCTTACGTGGTATTTCCAGTTGTTTCTATATTATTGCACATATTCCATGATTGATTCTGTTTGTAATTATTTGAGAATCTCATAATTCCTTTTATGGTCTGTTCTTGAGTAAATTTTATTTTTGCCGCAGTTAGTCTTTGTTCATTGACCAGAAAAACAAAAAAATAAATTATACAGACAATAATAGAAAGTATACTTGCATATAGATCAGAAAGCTGAATAATAAATGAAAGGGTGCAGAAAAGAATCTTGGCGATAGAAATGGATGAATTACGGAGAAGTATGAGAATATCCAGGCTACAACATATTCGAAATACATATATCAGACAAGAAATGGATGCACAAGAAACTGTTATCAATAGGATAACAAAGAGAGCTCTACAGTGGTATGGACATGTACAACGGATGTCGGAAGACCAGTGGCCTAAACAGGTGTTGGATTGGACGGTACCAGGCAGAAGGAAGAGGGGAAGAAGTAGAAGAGCATGGTATGAGGGAATATATGATGCCATGATGAAGAGGGGTATGGAAGATGGTCAATGGGAAGATAGGAATCTCTGGAAAGCAGGAGTCAAAAGCAAACTGCTGTAAAGTGGAAAGCCTGTATTAAGTATTAAGTAAGTTAGTAGTCTTTGTTCATCTACACTGCGAATTGCCCAGGCCTCACTGCCGTAACATAATATAGGTCTGACTAGTACTTTAAAAATTCTGGTTCATATGTGTTGCTGTACGGTGTTTGGCTTAAAAATATTATTTATAATTCCTGTTACTCTGTTAAATTTTATAATTTTTTGACTAAAATCTTTTTCCTCTTCGTATGTAACTTGGTATCCGAGGTAGTTAAATGTGTTAGTTTGTTCCAATATTTTTTGTTATTATTATTTGTTATTATTATTATTATTATTATTATTATTATTATTATTATTATTATTATTATTATTATTATTATTATTATTATTACTCTCAGTGAATAATAATTTTTAAAAAAGATTTTATTATTAATTATAATTTTACTGCGAACTGGGTATTTTCCTAGAAAATCCATGACTTTAGATTTTTCTGTTGAGATTTCCATTTTGTAGTTTAGGCCTATTGCAATTTGGTGAAAAGAGTGGACTGGACGTTGTAGGTCATCTTCTGAATTCACTAAAAACACAATGTCATCTGCAAATAATAGGGTGTCTAAATTATATAATCTATTAAGCGGTATACTGCCATGTAGTTGTAGTTTTCATTCTTTAATAATTGAGTTTATGTATATTATGAAGAGCATTGGTGAAAGACCACATCCTTGTCTAACTACTTCATTAATTGGTCTGCATTCAGATATTGTATTTTCAATCTTAACTTGGATGTAATAACCCTTATAAATTTCACATGTAGATTTTATCAGGCTACTATAACTTATATATAAAATTATGTCATAGGCCTATAGATAGATAGTGCCTAATTTTATATTTAAGCTAATATAAGTTAAATATAAAATTAGGTACTCTCTATCTATATGACTTATGTAACGTGTATGTGAAATATCATAATCACTAACGCCGTTCACTAGGCTCTATCCTCAGCCAATTTGATTAATATATACGACATCCAGTTCCCTAAGGATCCATCCGAATGTTATCCTCCCACCTACGCCTAATATGTCTACTGGTATTTTTCCCTATAGGTTTCCCAATAAAAAATTGGAATAATTTCTAATGTCACCCATTCGAGCTATACGATCTGCTCAACTCAATATCTTAGACGTAATAATAATGACAGTGTTAATATAACTTTATAAATATTATGAAGTTCCCCTTTGCGAAACACTAAAGTTAAAAAAAAAAAGGTTCTAAAAAGTTACGGTGCAAAAATTTAATTTTCACAGTATATTAACATTGAAATTTTAATTTTGTTCATAACATTGAGCAACAAAACAAAAACGTTTTTTTACTCAGAAAGAAAAATATGTGATTCTGATAGTATTTTTTCTCCTGAATTCAAATATGATATTGGTTTTTCTCCATCACGCAGGGTTTCCGAGAGACAGGAATTTATAATTTCAAACACTTTATTATTTTCTGCATTCGTAACTACACAATATTCGAACGTTCGGACTCACCTAGAAAGTAAGGAATGGCGATTTATGCTGTATTTCGCCTGTGGAGCATCCCTTTTGATGGTCCAACAATAATCGGCCAGCATATTAGGATTCTATTTGCCTTTATATCTCTTTTCCACAGCTGAAATCTCCTGTGTTAGATCGTTTGGTTTTATTTTACAATGGAAAAATGGAAGAAAAAAAACGTTTATTAAAAAAATAATTTATTTAAATCAATTAATTGAAATTGAAATAAAAAAGCTGTGGGTGATGGAGAAATTCCGAATACATGTTTCAAAACACGATAAAAAAACTGCATTAAGTACAACTATTGGTAATCATGAGACAAAAATCATGTTGACCAGTGTAATTAGCAAAACAATTTATTACCAAGATATTTTTTTCAACATGTTCTACAATAATTCATATCCGTTATACTGTACAGGAATGAATTATTAAGAAAAAACAACAACTTAATCATCATCTGTAGCACAGCAACTAATTTCTAAGTCTGGGCCTCACCAAGAAACTTCCTCAAATTGTCTTGATTAAGTGCAATCTTCCTACTGTTTCTCAGTCCAAACGATGCAGCGTCTGCATTCACTTCATCCACCCACTCTTCCTTCCAACTTTAATGTCGTTATTTTCTTTAGGATTTCCTCGTCCTTCAACACCATTAAGTCTCCTGACTGCACCAATCTAGATATATTGATATGCTTACTGATGTCAGGATTATTAAAAATTAAAAGCATATACTAAAAAAAATTGATATAGGCCTATTGAAAATTATTAATGAAAATTAAACCGGAATATTTTTTCATAGACTTATATAGCATCTGCTACAATTTCGGGAAAAATATAATCATAATGTTAAAAAATTCTGATTACGGTCATCTTATCGATAAAAGTAACCTAAGGCTGGTTCTTTCGGTCATTAATTTCAGATTCCTTGATTCGTAGAAAGTTTAGAAATCTATAAAAATAAGGACAAAATTATGAATAAATACAAGACCCTATTCCATACAGCGCCCTCTTCTCTTTAATTGAAACAAAAGGTGATTAGTTTTATTGTGTCATACTGTTTACGTATAATTGACTATGTCATGTGACGTAGTTTGTTTTTTAATTGGATTCTGTTTATTCATTTACCCATGTTTGTTCTTAGTCAATATTTAGTCTTGAGAATGACAGCTTCACTGTTGAAACATGTAGATTCTTTAAATTTTTAATTGGTGAAATGGGTACATTAACTACGTGTTTTATGATTTTATCACCAAGAAGATCATTAGTTTATTAAAAAAATGTTTTAAAGTTAAAATTTAATTGCAGATGAGTAAAAAGAGAATACAATGTGCGGAGGGAAAATACCCAGAAAATAATTAAAATATTGATTTTAAGAATTTTATGTTGAATATTCAAAAATAAGTACGGAATGGTATTGTAAACCATTTTAGGCAAAATTAAGATAGTTTTCACGAATCATACGTATTTACAATTTTTCAAGGAAAGTAAATATGCATTTGACCATAGTCTTAGTACAGTTATAATTTAATGCACATTTCCTTAAAGTTACTACGGCTGAAATTGAATTGTCTTGTAATACTCAAATAGGTTTGTTATGCAAGTGTTGCACCGGTACAGGTATGTCGCGAAATAATAAAAATACAAATTTGCTAACTTCAGTTTTTTCAACAAAAATAGTTTGTTGTGAAATTGCTGCGTAGGTTTCTATGGCTAATGTTCAATGTTAACACAGTTAGTACAGAAACAACAGCACGAGTTGCACTTTCGATTCTATGCAAGAAATGCCACACACAAGGACGTAACAATGACACTGAAATGTCAAACTTGCCTGGCGATGATTTTCCCATCCTACTCCCCCTAACATAGAATACATTCCAAGTCTATACACTATGCAATTACGATGACATCTCGCCATTCAGCCTATGACTCCAAGGAATGTATTGTCAACATCAAAAATGCAACGTGCGAGACATTTTGTTTAATTATTTCCTTCCATGGCACAAATTGTTTCATAAAGTCATTATATTTACCGTATTTTTATATACAGTGTGTTGCAAAAAAACACCGACAACGGAGTTGAGATAGTATATGGAGATATGTTGATAATTTTTAAAAAGGTACCCATGTCCGGAAATTATGTGTTTTCACAATATGACTTATTAATTATGTCTCAAGATCAGTGTTAGTTTGAAGGATTTGAAGACTCATTACTTAACAACACCTTAGAGGTTCGGAACCTGATACGTGGCTTCGCAACGGAATGTGGCTGCAACATGACGGAGCTCCAGCTCACTTCGATGCCAATGTGACGGGACATTTGGTACCACGTATCCAGGTCGACGGATTGGCAGAGGGGCACCAGTCCCATGGCCTCCAAGATCACCTGATCTTAACCCTGAAACAGTCTCTTTATCAGACTCCATTAGAGTCACATATGGATCTTATAGCCCGAATCCACGCTGCTGCAGAAATAATTAAAATGAGGCCAGAAATAATTGAACGTGTGCGCCAATCACTACACCGCCGATGTATGCTCTGCAATGAAATGGGAGGTGGATATTTTAAAAACTTGACGTGACTGTGACAGTGTGGTCAAGTACTGAGTGTTGAAATCCAACTAACGGAACTATTGAGAAGTTAGCTACTCAAAGTGTGAAATGGCATAATTTCCGGGCATTGGTACTTTATTAAAATTATCAGCATATCTCAATATACTATTTCACCTTCGTTGTCAGTGTTTTTGCAACACTCTGTACACACACACACACATATATATATATATATATATATATATATGATCAAAATTTAATTTTGAAACTTTTGGGATACTATTTATTTAACTCATGCCCAAAATGGGAGTCAGTGACCAATCACATCTCAATAAAATTTAATTTACAACCAATCACAGTCGTTTTTCAACTCGAATTAATCAGTTTAATTTTATCATATTAAAATCAAGCTTCTCCTTTTTAACATTCTCAATAGGTCAGAACATTATTTTGCAGTGACTGACTCTCTAAGAAATACGGCTACCAGATTGTATATATAGTGCACGAATATAAACCGATACTGCTTAAGGGATATAATAGAAAAACATTCGTAGTAATGGATTATACCACAATCAAAAGAAATCACTGTTTGCACTATCTTAAACGTATCCCAGGAATTTACGTTCCAGAAAAATATAATTTTCATCATAGGGCATCCGAAATTAATTAATAACCTACAGTGTTGGTTATAAACAGTTTGATGTGCTTAATTTTTTCTCCACTAGGGTGCATTCTTACAATATTGCAATAAATAATATGATCTGGTTGCATTGATGAACAAATGAAGCATTAACAAACGTTTCTCATTTGTTTTTAAACATTGCCGTTTACATTAAATATATAAATATTTTAAAATAACTATATTTAAATAATGATTTGTGAGTAAACAGCTTAATTTTATTCCTTAAATAATCTTAACAAATGCCACTCTTGATTTTCAATTTATCGATAATTTGGAAATCACTCGTGGCAATACTTATGATAAAAAGTTTGGATGTACATTTTAATTGTATGAAAATATTCATGAATATTTTACTGTTTGTAAGCAGCTGGATATGTCCGCCGCACTAGCTCAGATGGTAGCATGCGTACTGATCGACTATAATATATATATATATATATATATATATATATATATATACTAGAAGTCCCGGTCACGCGTTGCTGTGGCTAAGGTATACGTTAAAAATTTAAATTAAGTTGCTGTCTTTCAGCCAGATTACTTAAAACTAATACTTACACACGAAATTAATAATATTAAAAATAAAATAAACACTGAACACACTTAAATTATGACATAATCAATATTTGTAATTCAATTGAAATTCGCGGTTGCAGCAAAAAGCACAGCCATCTGGATCTCTCTTTGTTAAATAATAAAGCAATTATCTTACCAAATTACCTTACACCGCCATCTGTTAGAATCGTATGGAACTCACAGATAATTACACCGGCATCTGTAAGAATCGTATGGAACTCACAGATAATTATAACTCTTTGTTAAATAATAAACAAATAATTTGCAATAAAAAATAATGCGACTATAAATTTAGTTATAAACTACCCTAAGTCTCAAGTTGGATCAAACTGCACACAGTGTGCAAAATTGTATTAAAATCGGTTCAGTAGTTTAGGATTCCATCGCGGACAAACAACGTGACACGAAATTTTTATATATTAAGATATATATATATATATAATTAACGTCTATATCGACGTTTCAATACACGGCGGGTTTGAAAAATGTAATTGTATGATTTTCAATATCGGGTCTAATAGTGATGGTGATGTACAATTTTTAATTGATATATTATGCACCACATGCTTGGATTAAATTCCAATCCCCTTCACAGTACATATTATGTTGAAAAGGGATGTGGTATTTAAATAGTGATTTGTCCGTCGCGTCGGATGTAGACATAAACCCTCACTGCCCCGCTGCGCTTTTCAGCAGGAGTAGAAAACGTGCCGGCACCGGGTTTCACCTTCTCTCTTCTCTTTTCATCATCATGCACATAACACACAACACACACACACACACACTACACGACATTTAAACATACGCTCATCCTATACTCATCTCTGTACTCATTACAAGTACACATAATGTACGTAAATTGGTCTGGAAACTGGTACGAAAATGAAACTATACCACATTAATGCCATCTATCAACTTAGTATGGAACCTGAGGCAGTAAAAGTGCAGTGCATGACACATAAACAGGCGGATACTACTACAGATTAAACAAACTCTAACAAGAGTGGATTAAAATGCCATTTGAGGTATAAGCATGTTGAATAAAATCTTAAAAATCATATAGAGAAGTTCGGTTAATGTGGACCCTCCACGACGACCTGGGTCCATTTTACACGAATACGTATATTTTATCAATGAGGACGCTATCTGTAAAAAAACACCCATTTAATTAATTTTATTTAATATCTTTGTAATTTTACTAAACCCAAAGACCGTCGCTTTCTGCAGTTGAATGACATGTGAACGTTACAATCAGCAATAATTTTTCAAAACATTAAATAAATATCAACGCTTTTTAATTATGATCAGTCATAAATATATTTTCAGACTAATCTGTGCCTGTCTGTGTAAATTAATTGAGTAAATAAACTAAAAAATAGACTAAAAGCTAAGGTGGACTCTGGGGTCCACTTATCCGAATATATATATATATATATATATATAAGGTCATATAATTAAATACGGATTAATAACAAATATATTTACTATAATCACATAAATAAGTGAATATATATATATATATATATATTAATTATTTAATAACATAATTAAACAATGTTATTTCATAGTTACAAGACTAATGATAATCACTGTAATTAAATAAAATTCAAATCCCTTAATTAAAAGAAGAAAACAACAAATTCAAAACACGGGTCCAAATTACCTTAAGTTCCTCTATATTTGAGATCATCAAAAAGGTCTAACGCTCATAATATTGCTGTAAATGTTTTATTTTCGCCTCTGGTTTTGTAGTTGGCTGGTTATATGCGACAGGTGGCGGTAGTTTCTTCAGGGCGTGAAAATCCTGAGCCTTTTTTTGTAGATTTACGACACAGCAATACATTTTTTAAGCGGAATTAAACCCAATGGGTACGACTAGGACACGACACACACCCAGTCCTAAGGTTGAGATTTTTTAAAAATTCCTTACCCCGCCGGGAATCGAACCCGGGTCGCCGGAATGGAAGATAGGGACTCTACCGACCACGCCACAGCGACAGACTACAGCAATAAAATAAAACCTCATAGCTTAAGTAAAATGAAAAATGTCTCCCCTTTTTAATCCTCAGCTTTGAATCGATGTTATTGACCTGAGATAGAAATGAGCACTATTAATAAATTTTCTACTCATATAAGAAACGAATCAGAAACACATGCAATAATAATAATAATAATAATAATAATAATAATAATAATAATAATAATAATAATAATAATAATAATAATAATAATAATAATAATAATAATAATAATAGTGCTGTGTGTGGAGAAACTTAATTTTTTATGCCAGCTGATTTAAAAGTGTCTGACTGAAGTGAAAACTAATCGACCGTAACCATATTGGAAGGTGGAGTTACGTTACCCCGATGATATGATGGATGATAAATGATAATGAAGCGGCAAGAGAGTCCGTAACGTATTTTTAACCTAAATTACTAAAGTAAAGTAAAGTGATCCCACAACAGGCCCGGAGGTCCTTAAATTACTAAATTGCAGACAATTGTCAACCGTAGGAAACTTTAAGGAAAAATCCCTAATTTTTGACCGGCAATCGAACCAGGAACTTCATGAACTGTAGTCAGAATATATATATATAAACAGGTTTACAATGTAGGAAAACATCTTCCTGTGTCCAAAGTGTTTTAAATTTTTATCTTCTTTCTGCATTCTTCCCTATCTTCCCATTCCAATTCTTCCAGACCTATATCCCTCATTCCTCTTCTTATATCATCCATCCATTTAAATCTAGGTCTACCTCTCTTTCCTTTCCCAGATGGAATCCATTCCGAAGCTTTTCAGAATACATGTTTAGCGCTCTAACCATCTAAGCTACTCAGGAATCCTAAAACAAACACATATTTTTCTTATATATGTAGTATTCTCAATTTGCCTATATACACATATAAGAAAAATAAATGTTTGTTTTAGGATTCATGAATAGCTTAGATGGTTAGAGCGCTAAACGTACAGAGTTTAGAATCTCGGGCTCAAATCCCGACTCAGGCATTTATTTTTCTTTTCATGTCATATTCGTCTTCATTGTCAAATGTCAAAAAAAAAAATATATATATATCCATAGTAATTCTGCCCAAAGGCAGGCCCTTCACTGCAATCATAGCATTTTCATGCTATGCTTGCCGCTTTACTAGGGAATTATGGGCGTGGTAGCTTCCCGTTGCTTTCCACACCGGTGAAGGAGGATGATGATAATGATAAGTATGATGATGATGATGGCCATATGATTTCGGGGACCGTTTGGGCCTTAAAGTTTTCCTGACATTTGTCTTACAGGTCAGAGAAAACCCCGATAAAAACCTCACCCAGAAAAACTGCCCCGACCGGGGATGGAACCCGGGCCCGCTGCGTGACAAGGCTACCTCGAGACCACAGCGGATATATATATATATATATATATATATACTAGTTAATAACCTGCGTGCGGTGCTACGCCTAAATAATTGAAAATTAATGTGCTTTTATGTTTAGTTAATAAGTAAAAGGAAAAATAATATAAATTTACATGTTTTAGGTACCCCGAGCTGATTACCCGACGTTGCCCAATAATCTACTTATCCCGATCTTTTTGACATAAATGAGCTGAAATACGAAAATTAATGTGTTTTTATGTTTAGTTAAATAAGTAGGGGGAAAAATTTATCCCGTAATTATTTTTAGATACCCCGTGCTGTTTACCCGACGTTGTCCAGGAATCTACTCATCCCTATCTTCTTGGCATAAATGAGCTAAAAACGAAAATTAATGTACTTCATATATTTAGTTGAATAAGTAAAAAAAAACACTTATAAACGTATATCGTAATTAATTTAATATTCTCCGTGCTGATTACCCGGTGTTGCCCGGGAATCTACTTATCCCGATCTTCTTGGCATAAATGAGCTAAAAGACAAAATTCGTTAGTGTGAGTTATCCGTAAAAGAATACCCGCCAAGTGTTGCTATGCTTGCACAGGAATCTACGTACTTGTCTCGATCTTCTTGGTATCAATGAAAGACAAAAATGATTATTGTGAGTTATCCGTAAGAGATAAACATATGCTGTCGCGGACTTTTTTTGTAGAGCTTTTTGAGATATTCAATTCTATGCACACTAATGTTGTGTATTTGATATGGTTCAGACAGCGTAAGTCATTTAAGCGTCCAAAGAGCTACTTTTTTCACGTTTTCCACTACAAAGGGTGATTTTTAAGGGTGTAGGAGTTGAGTATCACAACTCCCTTATAGCCTATGTTCATCCCGGGAATCTCATGAACATTTTGCAAAAAAAAACCCATCACAATCGGATGGACGGTTTTGCAGCACATAAAAATGAATGTTGGTTTGTTTTATTGTTTGTTCGTACTTTATGCACCTAAAAATTCTAAGTTATTATTTAAGTATTATTTATTGCATTATTCTTTTTTTCTTCTTCTTATTTTTCTTCTTATTATTATTATTTAATTATTACTATTATTCTATTATTATTCTTAGTCCACTGCTTCGGTCTCGAGGTAGCGTGCTGCGTTGTCACGCAGCGGGCCCGGGTTCGATTCCCGGTCGGGACAAGCTCCTGGGTGAGGTTTTTCGGGGTTTTTCCTCACCTGTAAGACAAATGTCAAGAAGCTTAGGGCCCAACTGTCCCTGAAAATCATCCGGCCATCATCATCATCATCCTTATTATTATCATCATCATCAGCCTTCACCGGTGTGAAAAGCAACGGGAAGCTACCACACCTATAATTCTCTAGTAAAGCTGCAAAGCATAGCATAAAAATGCTATGATTACAGTGAAAGACCTGCCCTCGAGCAGAATTACTATAGATGCATGGATTATTATTATTATTATTATTATTATTATTATTATTATTATTATTATTATTATTATTATTACCATTTTTGCCATTGGCATATACAAAGAATGCCAAATGTTTATCAAAACAGCTGCTTCATTATAGACCTCTAGGCCGAAGAAAGGTAGGAAGACCAAAACGTCGTTGGAAAGACGACCTGCACCTGCAGCATATAGTGCACCGGGGAGCGGAACGGGCCAACAGGCCCATACCTTAAAGATGATGATGATGTCATTGGCATGTTAATATGCGCGAAAAGGACTTGGAGGTCGCTGTGAGATGTAGTTAAAAATGCATAGCGACAAAACTTTTATATCCGTATATTGACCATTCATTCTAAAACATCTGTTACGGTAGCTGACGAACAATGGGTTTTGCCAATATTGGAGATTTCTTCCTCAACTTGAAGTCATTTGAAGGAAAATTTTACCTACATAGGAGATAAATAATTAAAAGGTGCTAAATTACCATTTCTTTTGGTATCAGTTTTATTAATACAATTTTCTTGTTTTAAGACACGACTCGTCAGTGTTGATTCAAAATTCAGTTATGCGTAAATCATAATTTATAAATTACAAAATGTGAAAGCACAATTAGATACCAAAAGTTATAGATTGTTGAGTGTTGCTTAAAATTACAATTTAAGCCAAGAATTTAGTATTGTAGGCCTACTTGAAAGCATAGTGTGAGTCAACATGAATCAGAACTAAACTTATGCCAATCTCTGACTCGCACATTACAACAGTAAGTAAAATTATGCAAGTGCTTTTCCTGTTGACAACATTGTTTGTTTCTATTGCAGTGTTACTAGAACCTTTTTTAAAGTACAGTAAAAGCTCCTTATTCGCGGGTGATATGTTTCGCAAATACACCGCGAATATGGAATTGTAATTTGTATGGGTGTATAGGGGATATGTTCCAAGGTTCCAAAATAAAATAAGAATTCTTCTTCTTCTTCTTCTTCCTTTCAAGTATTAGGCCAAGGCCTGTTACGATCCTATAGAAAATTTTCCCTTATGGGAAATTCTCATATAAGACTTGAAAGCATAATAATAGTCCCTTCGATTGGTTGCTGGCCAAAGGAAGGCAAGACCAGTGATGGGGCTGCCATCTTATAGCCTCTGGTCAGGCTTTCTGGAGAAGAGAAGAAAATAAAGGAAAGAATAAATGGAAGAAAGGAAGGACTCCCTAGCCCTCGGATGCCCTAATAGCGTCGGGGTCGAAAAAACAAGAGTTAACCAAGAGAGGTTAGATAGTAAAGTTAAAAGAGTGCAAAACACAAGTAAGTGGAAGAAATGTTTTGCATTATCAAAATAAAACCAATTATTGAGTGATTTTGAACAATTTCTATTAATTATTACTGTCGGGCTTAGGCAAGGGCTTAAAGAATTTAGTAATTTTTCCTGTTTTGCCGCTTTTAGAAGGTCTTTCAATTCAGATTGGTATTCAGCTGTGAATTCAGAGATATAATTCCTTATTTTGCCTTCGGATGTCTTGATGAATCGTACAGTTTGTTCATTAACATTGAAACAGCGTGATATAGATGCAAACGACTCGCCAACGCGTAAACGGCAAAGCATGTATATTTTTACTTTAAGCGGCAACATTACATTTTTCCGCTTCAGAACTAATTTTTATTCATTTTACCCGACATTATACATTGGCAAAAAGCAGAAGAGACGCGTTTTATTCAATCAAAATCATTACAACGAATGACAAGTTGAAACAATAGAATACCGATAATCGCGAGGGCATTATTTATAAACTGACATAGCGGCACGTGAAATACGACAGCGATGACTTTTAAAAACAAACTATAGGCTGTGATAATAAGGTTTGTTTTACTTTGATATTAATTTGCCCATTTGGTTTGAATCACTATTTGTAAAAGCCGCCTTGGCACGTGCCTGCAGTAAAACAGTTGCCGATGTAAAGGATATTAATCCTTCTAATATACCGACTGGATCCCCGAATAAAGAAATACGGGAACTGTCGCAAATTTTTAACCCGCGAATAATGAAAACGCGAATAAGGGAACCGCGAATAAGGAGTTTTTACTGTAGTTAAAAAAAAAGGTAGAAGCGTTCAAGAGTTCATATATAGAAGTAAGGCAATATCTGCACGTACACTGGAGGCTAACCAAGTCTGTATCAACTGCAAATATCTTCTGTTCATGTACTATGAATTTCATCTCTAAACTAACACGAGAAACCTAGAAGTTTCTAGGTTAATCAACCGCTGCTGGTATCACATCCACATATTAATTATATAGATGTGGACGATCATCTAGCCAATATGGGAGATACATGCTGTTAGTATGATGCGTCCTCCAAATGTTCATATGTCCATCCATCCATAGTAATTCTGCCCGAAGGCAGGTCCTTCACTGCAATCATAGTATTTTCATGCTATGCTTGCAGCTTTACTAGGGAATTGTGTAGGTGTAGTAGCTTCCCGTTGCTTTCCACACCGGTGAAGGATGGTGATGATAATGATAATGGTAAGGATGATAATGATAAGGTTGATGGCCATATGATTTCGGGGACCGTTTGGGCCTTAAAGTTTTCCTGACATTTGTCTTACAGGTGAGGAAAAACTCCGATAAAACCTCACCCAGGAAAATTGCCCCGACCGGGGATCGAACCCGGGCCCACTGCGTGACAAGGCAGCACGCTACCTCGAGACCACAGCGGTGGACCATATATATATATATATATATATAGCCACAACTTAAATACTAACTATCCAAATTCGCACAATGCTGTGTGCGCATCGGTCACATACACCTGCTGAAATTTCATGAGAATATTTATTTCTCTATAGGGATTGGAACAAGCGCCAAGGCATGATAAACTTCACCGTTCAGCCATATCCAACTTTCTAACTAAGTAGCTTACTGCCCTGTCGAACTAGGGGGGGGGGTTAATGGCCGCGCGGAGATAGGCTCTTCAGGCACCCATATCGTGAGCTATTTTTTTAATAATTCAGTGTACAATTCACCTCCCTCAACTCATGGTTAATATTAGTCTCCGACCTCATTCTTGGCTTACTACAGGCTGCTTTTTATCTGGCTTTCTTTTAAGAAGTTTCCATGTTCCTCTTTCATTACCCAATCGTGCCATCGCAGTCTACAAGATTTGACTGTTCTTATTATATCTGATTTCCCCCTTTTTTTTCGTTTATACTGGTTTTCCTTCTTCTTTTACCCTTTTCTTTTCTTTTTTTTCTGTTTTACCTGTTCTTGTTTATACAGGTTTTCCTTATTGTTTCACCTTTATCTTTGTTTGTTTTACCTGTTTGTTAACTTTCTTTAATTCTCACATAAACACAAGGACAGGACACACACACACCCAGACCCAAGGTGGAGATTTAAAATCCCCTACCCCGCCGGGAAACGAACCCGGGCCGCCGGAGTGGAAGGTAGGGACTCTACCGACTACGCCACGGCGACGGACGCCTTAAAGAACATATAGCTCACTGTTATGCATTTTCTCCATTCACCTGTCTATTCATCTCTAAAAGTTTTTTTTAAGAGCTTTATTCTCAAATAGTCGTAATCTTCTCTCCTCTCTTAAATAAAGAGGCCACGTTTCGGAAATATATAGTAAAATTGAAATAATAACAGATTTATATATTTTTAGTTTAACATTTTTAGAGAAATTGGGATGACAAGAGTCCCTGCAGTGCATAAGAGTAGGACTTTCCAGAGTTGAGCGTATGCTTCGTTTCTTTCTGCCCCTCATTTGTGTTTGTAATACTAATGCTAGTTATTTAAAATTTGCCACTTCTTCAAAATTTCCCTATCAGTTAAGTGTCCATTCCCATTTAATATTACATTTCTATGTGACCATATAATTTTTGCACGATAGTGCGTTCTGTCGTACTTACAGGAATGGCGACCATGATTGAAAGTTCAATTTCCTAAATTCCAGGGTTGCCAACCTATAAATAACTAAATAATTATACTATTACAAATTACCTAGGGCGGGAAGTAAAACCACTGCCCTTTATATATACTACGTACAATGTATATACAAAAATATATCCTAAAGGTAGTGTTAATGTACGTTATACGAAACAAATACTTTTTTCACTTACAGTACAATTATTCTCCTCCAGCCACTTTCTGAATAAAATGTATGTTTTTTTTCATATCTTGAATTAGATTTCTCTGGCACTAAAGAAACACACCCAAAATCGCAGGCTTTTTCAGTTTCGTCATTTTTATTACAATCATTTATACTTTCCGCCATTTTATAACTGATTGGTGTCACAGCCTGCTGTAGTTTCAACTAAATTATTTTCGTCGCACAGTGTACATACATTGACCAGACTGCTAACGTCAGTCAGTTGTTTATAATGAATGCAAATATTTCCAACAAAGATGTCATTATTTTACTATTATTTATTATTTTGATAACACCAGTGTGCACAAAAAATGATGTACAACACACGTTTGTGAAGTGTTTTATAAATTCACGGAGATTAAAAATCATTTCCCAACCTCGCATTGTATTATATGCTATAGTTTTATTGGTATTTTATTTCTAGTCCCAGTCTCTTAATGTTATTTAATAGGACATGCATGTGGTTTTAGTATTTCCTTACTTGTGCCAACAGCTGATTAATCATTGAGTTGTACGTCCTCTTTATCCTCTGAAGATTTGATCGCATGCTCTAGTACAACATTTAACAGCTGAGGAGATAATAGCTTCTCATTGATTTTTACTCACTGTGAATTTAAAAAGGTATCTGAAAACTGCCTATTAGAACTCCACTCTTTGTGCAATTTTGACATATTCGATGAAGTCTAACTAACGTTTTAGGAATTCCGAATTTTAGCAGAATACTATACAAATTCTCCATCATAATTGAATCGTATCCCTGTCTGAAATCTATATGTTTATAATTGATGCATTCCCATTTAACTTACAGAATCTGTTTTTATACTAAAAATCTGATCTATTATAGATGTATTTCCCCTAAATCCACATTGACCTATTATATCATCAATAAAAGGAGTAATTATGGATACAAAAATGTATTTTTAGAATTTTATACGAAGTTGAAAGTATTGAAATGTCCCTTTAGCATTTTACCTCCTTTATTATAGATTTTTACGATAATCGATTCTTAGAAGTGTACTTTTTCCAAATCATGTAAAGGGACCAGTGTATCTTGTCCATCAATTTTATTTCCCTGACTTTATTAATTCTGCTGAGATTCTGACTTAACCTCATGCTTTACACATCTTTAATTTTTCTATCGTCGTTTCCACATCTAATTCGCTCGGCTCTGTGACTAATATTTCTACTGTTTGTAAAATCATCTTCAATATCTTGTTCTGCGTGTACATTTAGTTGATTAAATTATATTTTCCATCTATTTAATTTACTTTGAAATCTGATAAATTTTATCTCTATGTTTATTAAATTAAAACCAGTGAATATAGAATCTGATCCACCGCTGCTGTGTTCTCATGGTAACGTTGTTGCCTCAGAAATAACGGACACGGATTCGATCCCTGGTTGGTGTACGTTTTACGAGTGAGGGTTTTTCGGATTTTTTCTCGCCTGTAAAACAAATATCAGGAATCTTTAAAGCCCAAATAGTCTCCGTATATAAACTGGTCATCATAATCATCCATATTATATTATTATCTAAATTTATCTTGTTCCGCGTGTACATTTAGTTGATTAAATTATTTTTTCCATCTATTTAATTTACTTTGAAATCTGATAAATTTTATCTCTATGTTTATTAAAATAAAACCAGTGAATTTATATTTGCTCTGACCTCGACTTCATTATTACCCAGTGTAAGGTATATGTATATTAAATGGTGTTTCTCTATAATTTATCATATTTATATTATTATTATTATTATTATTATTATTATTATTATCATTATTGTTATTATCCTATAAAATGTTGTTTATACATGAAATTTACATTGCTACATTTAATGTATCTTTAACTGTTTATAATTAGTATAGTGTATATATATATTTGTCAAGTATATATTTGTAATTGTGCTGGTTGAGTGGAAGAGAAGGCCTTATGGCCTTAACTCTGCCAGAATAAATAAAGTATTATTATTATTATTATTATTATTATTATTATTATTATTATTATTATTATTATTATTATTATTATTATTATTATTATTATTATTATTATTATTATTATTATTATTATTATTATTATTATTATTATTATTATTGAATCTCCAAATATTTTGAAACCCCATTTCGCCACAAAGTGTTGTGGCTTACTATAACATTATAAAACAGAAATATTATCTTATGGTTTTGAATGAGTGTTATGAATTACATAAATCGTCTATAAGTATCTTAGAAAAATACTATATATTGTTATGAATGTGTGTTATGAATTTCATAAAATGTTTATAATAATTTTGGTTCTTAAAAAGCACTTCACACATTGAGGCAGAAGCCTCATCATCATTTCAAAGTAAGTTTAACCAGAATCGCTGTCTTTCGAATATGGGACAATCAAATAAAATATATTTTACAGATTGTGTCGATTCTTGACATTTACAATTATGATCACTTTCCATATTATATTATCCTTAATTATTATGAATGAATGAATATAAGGTGTTATGTCTCTCGTTGTCTCGGAGGTTACTTTGGGATTTAAACTGATCACTTATCAAGGGGAGACACTCCATGTCCTTCACCAGGCTTCAGTAAAGTGTGGTGATCCAGAGTTTAAAAATCCTCTCCTTATAATAATAATAATAATAATAATAATAATAATAGCTTTATTTTACCTGGCAGAGTTAAGGCCATGTCTTTATATAGCACGAATGGTGGGACACGTAAACGTCTTATAAAGGCAGAAGTTAAACTATGGAAAGAAAAGAAAGTAGTATATTACGATGCGAGGTTGGGAAGTAGTTTTTACAGAAGCGAGGTTTACAATTTCCGAGATTCTGTAAAACACTTCACAATCGTGCGTTGTGCGTTGAGCGATGGTGTTTCCAAAATAATAAATAATAGTAAAATAATAACATCTTTGTTGGAAATATTTGTGTTCATTATAAACAACTGACTAACGTTAACAGTGTGGGCAATGTATATTAGTTGAATCTACAGGAGGCCGTGACACCAATCATAAAATGGCGGCAAGTGCGTATTTATTGTTTTATATTGTTTCAAATAAAGTTCAGTTCATTTAAAATGCAGTGATTTGTTTGATATAATGTATATTAACTCTACCTTTTGGATATTTTTTGTATATACATTGTACGTAGTATAAATAGAGGGCAGTGGTTTTACTTCCCATACGTGGTTTGTAATATGCAATATTACAGTATAGTTATTTTATTACAATATAGTTATTTAGATTGGCAATTCCGAAATGTAGGAAGCTGAGCTTTCAATCATGGTCGTCATTGCTGTAAGTACGACAAAACGCACTATCGCCCAAAAAAATATGGTACTTGAAAGTGTGTTATCGGTAAGAACTGCAGATTTTTTACACTAGAATCTGCTGTTCCTTTGTTCTGTTATTGCAATACGAATGCGACAATGTGAAGTGCATTG